>CM077164.1:122896741-124096741 GCA_039583875.1 Platanthera guangdongensis
GGCTTTCAGCCAAGGTTTGCTATTACATGCCCGAAGGTCACGCCATACCCGGGAGGTACCTAGGGCATGTAACCCATAGGAATGTAGCTATCGGTCCGAAACTGGATTTCAGGAAAACTCGGTGACACACCCTCTATCATGCCCATGTAACACCTACACGGCGTGTTCCAGAGGCGTGTCCCCAAGTTCTGAGGAATCACCGCAACACGATCTTTTCCCGCTCCACCATCGCATCGCAGCTTACATGCCCCCCTTACACGCCCGGGTCGGGCGTAACATATGGGCGTGTAATTCAACAACGATGCTCGTCACCTCCAGCATTTAATGTCAGCAAAAAACGTCACACCGAATGTGTCACGCCCCAGGTACAAGCCCGACCCGGGCGTGTAAGGGTGCGTGACCCAACCCGAAATAATTCTATAAATTGGCGCATCTCCAAGGGTTCAGCATGCAGATTTTAAGAGGGGAGGTGCTACCAATCAGATTCTTGAAGCCCCATTTTAAGTGTTCTTAGTTCTCTCTCTCTCTATTTAATTTCAAGCCTTCTTGGGTTTTCATTTCATGCAAGTGTTTGTAATTTTATTTTCCAGAATGGTAGTCTTGTAAGGTGCTCATAAGAAATAAATTAGATCGATGTTCCATTTCTCTGTCTCTCTTTATTTTTATGCATCTTCTTTATATAGTTTTTTTCACTACTACAACATGAATAACTAAATCCTCCTAGATTGGTCTTGACGATCTGAGGTTGAGTTGATTAAGTTATGATGCGCTCATTTCTTCTTATCTTCTTTTCTTCTTTTTCTTTTGCTCTAGTTTATGAGCTTTTTCTTACTGGTTATAATATGCTATAGTGCACTAGTTGTAAGTTAAATTAGTTCTCTTTTATGTACTTTCCATAGTTGAAGATTTGAACTAATTTTATCTCTCCTCTTCTTCTCTTTCTCAACTACTTTCCTTTTCTTTTGCTTAATTTCTCTAATGGATTCCTTCCACTATTTCTTCTCTAACCCCTCCATAATGAGTAGCTAAATCCTCATAGTATTCGATCTTGATGATTCGAGGATGAGTTGATCAGTTATGATACTCTAGCTCTCTTTCTCTTTTTAAAATTTAGACCTTCGATTTACTCTTGATTAATTTTGAATGAAACTATATTATCGATATATCTTCAGTCTTCATTTTTTTACTTTCATTCTTGGCTAGCCGAGAGGCCAATAGTTTGAAGCGAGTGCCTAAGTGTAAAGAGAGTTGCACGCACTTCTCGAGAGAGAGTGACTTAAATCTCTCGGATTGGAGTCAAATCCAATAGTGGGGCTCACTACTTAAAGTGAGGGTTGGGTATTCGGATACGGACGAGAGTTCGGTCGGATCTCCATAACCTCAGTTGGGCAATTCTCCGAGAGAGTGTGTTCATGCTTCGGGAACCCCCACGGTCAAGTTTCTTTATTTTATTAAGTTAAAGTTTTTATTACATTCTTGATTAATTTATGCCGAAGAAATTCACGATCAAGTACTATCGCTTAAACATCGTTAGCCTTTCTCATATTTGCAAGTAAACTTCCTCACTTCTCTAATTTAGCTAGCAAGCCCAAAACAACTTTTTTTGATAAGATAATAGTAACTCCTTGAAGTAGAAGTACTCAAATCGCCTCGGGTAAAACAACCTTGATATTGCACTTAATATCCTATACTATATGAGACAAGGTACACTTGCCTTCCTCGAATATAGAATCGGAGAACATCTCGCAACTACACTTTCACCTTCTCTTTCCTTAACTTTTTCTTCTCCACGCATAACCCCTTCTCCGCACGTATTTTTTATGTCAATGACTTTAGGTCCATTCCTCTCCGGAGTTTAATCATTTATATGCTTCTTGTTCCAGTCATATGTTTGGAACAACCACTATCCAGTACCATATTGGCATCTGATGTGCACTAGGACTCACCTGCAATCACAAGGTTAATTTACCTTTGGAACCCAAAAGGGTTTGTTTCCTTGGTTCATTTGAGCTTAAAATGTTATATCTACCAGCAACAGTATTGATAGGAAGGCTCATCCTTTCCTTTGGCGCACTTGGGCTCTGTCAATAGTCTATGGCAAAGTGACCCATCTTGCCACAACATCAACAGTCATGGATATTGTATCTCCTCTTCTGAACAACCTTTGATATGTGTAATCCATCAGTAATTATCTGTTTAGAGAGGATAGTAGCAACCTTCTTCTTAATACTTTTTAGCAAGAATTTGATTGAAATAAGTCTGCTTGTAGGTACACTTGGTTTATCATTATTTATACCAACAAATGTTCTTTGCAACTGACATGGTGTTGATGTCATCAGAAATATAAAAGTGAGGCTTACTAATAGTCTTTCTTATAGTCTTACTCTTTACAGAAGGAACTTGGGGGTGGCCACTTCCTTATACTTGAGAGTGGGTGTTGGAGCACCAAACACAAATGGTCCATAGTGGGCCATTTGGATATCCTCATGAGGAGCCTTTAGTGCACTCAATCACATGTCCTTTCTCCTTCCACTTGAAGTAGAATTTAAGGTCTTACAGGAAGAAATTCCATTCTCAAGTGACCAAACATACTGTCATGGTCATACCTATTAGAAGGGAGAATAACCTGAAAGAATTGTTTTCAAGATGTTCTAAACACCTAGAGGGGGGGTGAATAGGTTCAATTCTTTTCTAACTTAGGTAGATAATTCTATCTAGTTCAGCAATGTATTAAGCAGAAAGTACAAAACAGCATTCACATACACAGCATTCACAGTCTGCACACCAGGTTTATAGTGGTTCCCCAAATGATGGGTACATCCACTTTCCCCCTTCGCCTATCTAGCAGTGTACTAGATTCGGCCTAACTTCCTTCCTTCTTCTCAGATCCGCTGATCTTATAGCTCAGAACCAAGACTGGTTCTAGAACTCAGAGTGAATCCACACTACTATAACTCAGGCACAAGCCCTAACTTAGCCTCTTCCACATGACTACAACTCAGAGTGATACCCCACTCCTACAACTCAGGCAACAGCCCTACCTCAGCATCTTTCACAGGCCTACAACTCAGGGAACAGATTCCCCTACCTCAGGCACTCAGCCCTACCTCAGCCTTTATAATTTAGGCTTACAACTCAGAGATGTAAATCTCCTACACTCAGATCTATTACGATCCTACAAAAATTAATGATGAAAAGATGTTGATATTTTTAACCAGATGGAGAGAGAATTGGTTGAAGGCTTCTTGACCAGTTCTTGATAGAACTGATTACTTAAGGATCAACCTGTCTTAGCTTTCTTTAAAAGCTCTTGAATCTGAAAAGTAGGGTTGATCTTCTTGATGTTGGAGTTGATATTCAATCAGCATCCTTCAGAAATAAATCTGAATTCTTCTTCAGACTTGATCTGAATTCTTCAGGCAGACTGTTCAGAATCTGCCTTCACTAGATGAGAACTTCTCTCCTTCTTATTTTCTCTCTCTACCAATCTTTGACTGTTTCTTTCTCTTCTTCTGGATTCTCAATCCTTCAGAGATAATAATTGATCAGCTATCTTGTTGGGTACATTGGTCAAATGTACCTGATTTGAAGAAGCCTCACCCAACTCAATGATATACATCATAATGTATTTGATGTATGTTTGAGTTACTTGTGCAGGTTAAGAAAGTACTGGACTGAAGCAAAAAGTTTCTAAGTCCATGTGTCGACACCCAGAGGGAAAGTGTCGACACTTAAGAAGACTTGTGTCGACACCCAGACAAGCAGTGTTGACACTTGGAGTCATTGTGTCGACACCTGGGATGCAGAGTCGACACCAGACAGAAAGTATCGACACTTGGAGCTGTGTCGACACTCAGTGAAGAAAAGTGCAGACAGAAAGTGTCGACACAAGGAGCTGTGTCGACACTCAGTGAAGCTGTGTCTACACCAGAAAGTGTCGACACTTGGAGCTGTGTCGACACTCAGCAAAAGTCTGCAGAGTCAAAGTACAAGTGTCGACACTCAACACAATGTGTCGACACTATGCAGAAGAGTCAGCACTTGAAGTAAGTGTCGACACTCAACACAATGTGTCGACACTCAATAGAAGAGTCAGCATTTGAAGTATGTGTCGACACCAGAACAATGTGTCGACACACAGCTAAAGACTCAACACTTGAAGAAAGTGTCGACACAAGGAGCTGTGTCGACACTTAGCAAAGAACAGAAAGAACAACAAATTATTCTAAGTACAAGTGTCGACACTATAGGAATGTGTCGACACTCAGCTGAAGTCTCAACAACAAGAAGGTGTGTCGACACAAGGAGCTGTGTCGACACTCAGCAAGATCAACATAGAAGACTATGTGTCGACACCAAGATGCAGTGTCGACACTTGACAGATTCAACACAAGAAGATGTGTCGACACAAAGGAGATGTGTCGACACATAGAAGAATTCAGCAAAAGCTAGAAGAACAAGTACTTGTGTCGACACTCAATTTCAGTGTCGACACATGAAGAAGAATCTGTGTCAAGACATACAAGGAGTTGTGTCGACACCTTGTAGACTTGTGTCGACACTTACAAACATGTGTCGACACTTGGACTATAAGTGTCGACACTTTAAGACAGAAAGTCTCGACACTTACTGACTGTTAGAGATTTTCAAGAAGTGACTGGATGACATGACAGCTGCCGTTCCAGCCGGTCTACAGCAACTGTCAGAGATGTCAGAAGTCAGTTATGAACCGGACCAGCCGGTTACCATGAAGAAGGCCTATAAATAGGCACCCACAGTTTACAGAAACTGTTGTTGAAAGTTTGATCAAGTGATTAACAAGTGGTACAGATTATTCAAGTAATCAGAAAAGTGGTACACAGAGTATCAATACAAGAGGATCTTGCAGTCCAAGTGCAGATCTAAGAAGTTGGAGAAGAGGGCTCCATCCAAGAAATCAGCCTCTGGAACTAGGCTGAGAAGAAGGATTCAGATACAATTCTGGGTCTTAAGTGGCAGAGGTCAAGGAACAACTGCAGAGGATTCAGCCTTATTCAGTTCTACTCAAGAAGCTTTGAAGAAAGCTAAGTCAGGGTGAATCCAGCTGAGTTCTTCCAAGAACTCATCAAGAATCTCTCAACTCCCCTCCTTAATTCTGAGTTGTAGAGTTATAATTTGTATTACATTTTTAACTTGTAGGATCCATTGGATCTGAGTGAATTGTAAGCCTATATCTATAAAGGCTGAGGGTAGGGCTTGTTAGCCTGAGTGTAAGAGATAGAAATCTCTGAGTGTAGGCCTTGTGGCTGAGTGTAGGCCTTGGTTGGCTGAGTGTAGGCCTTGATTGGCTGAGTGTAGGCTTTGGGATAAAGCTGAGTTGTAAGGCTTTGGGCCTGAGGTGTAGGAACCAATTTGGGTTCTGAGATAGTGCAGGAGTTTGGCCGAATCTAGTACACTGCTAGATAGGCGAAGGGGAAAGTGGATGTACCCATATCTTGGGGAACCACTATAAATCACTGTGTGTTGTACTGTGCTGAAATTTGTTGCTGTGTTTGCTGTGTTTGCTGTGATATATTAGTTAGATTGCTGTGATATAACTGTTTGCTGCCAATAAAGTTAGAAAAGGATTAGGTCACCTATTCACCCCCCCTCTAGGTGTTTAGGTACCATATCTTTCAAGTGGTATCAGAGGAGGTTCCTCAAAACAAGGACTAACAGTCTGAGGAGATCCTGTTTGGCAGATTCAGTGTAAGGCATTACACAGTTTCAAGAAAATCAAGAAAATCAAGAAACATGGGTTCTTATGAGAATCACAAGGAATTGGGTTCCATGAAATTACCCATATGCAGGAAAGAGATCTTTGGGATCTGGAAAGAAAGGGTAAGGCTATTTATGGAAGCCTCTGACCCTAGAATCTACATCACAGTTAAGGAAGGGCCTTATGTGCCAATGAAGATTTCTGTTTGGATGCAAATCAGAGAACTCCAAAGGATTTCTCTGAGATGACTAAGGATGAAATTGTCTTGGCCACCATGGACAAGAGGGCACAAAACCTAATAGTGAGTGCCATTGATGATGCCACTTTTTAGAACTTAATTCACTGTAAGACAGCAAAAGAGATGTGGGATACTCTCATTGTCTATATGGAAGGATCTGAAGAAGTTAGGCAAGATAGGAAGTCCTTGCTAAATCAGGAGTATGAAAGCTTCAGGCAAGGAAAGGGTGATAGCATCACTGAGTGCTATAAGAAATTTTACAGAATAGTTAATGAACTCATGTCTTATGGAAGAGAGTTCACTAACTATGAACTAAATGACAAGTTCTTAAGGTCCCTAACCAAAGATTGGGACACCAAGATCTGTGTCATAAGAGAAATGGCTAAGTTAGGGGAAATTCCTCCTCCCACACTGTTTGGCAAGCTATTGTCTTATGAAATGCAGTTAACAGTGAGAAAAGAGGAGGAGAAATCAACAAGGAATGAGCACAAAGAAAGAACTGTTGCTTTCAAGACAGAAGTTCCCAGAAAGTGCAGGAATAAGTCTTCAACTCCTCCTCCAGAGGTAGTTGAATCAGAGTCTGATGAGTCTGTCAGCACAAAGTCTAAGAGCAGTGAAAGTGATGAAGACTTTGCTGCTTTCACTAGACACTTTCAGAAGTTTTTGAAAAAGAAACAGTGGAGGTCAAGGCCTTCTACATCACAAGGAAAGGAAGACACTTATCAGAAAAAGTGGTCTTCTAAGAATGACAAGAAAAGGACAAAATCAAGCAAGACAACTGGTTCAAAGATTGTTTGCTATTGCTGCAATAGACAGGGCCATGTTATTGCAGATTGTCCAGAGAGAGAAAGGAATCTGGTGACAGGAAAAAGACTCACTTCAAAGGAAGAAAGAAAAGTCTTTTGTTGCTAAGAAGGAGAAGACTCTATCAGATATCTCTTCTTCAGAAACTGAGTCTGAGTCTGAAGCCTACATAGGGCTGTTTGCTGAAGAAGAAGAGAGAAGAATTCATGCAGATCTTGGAGTCAATTTATGAACAAGAAGACAGTCATTGCCAAGGGCTAATGGCTTTGACAGACAGTGCCAAAATCCTGTAGCAGCCAGGACCCAGTCAGGTACAAGGTTCATGTTCAAGTTCAGTTTCTTGTTCTAGTTCAGATTCAGATTCTTCTTCATGAAGTGATGAGAATGTATCTGAGTCTGAGGAAGATATTCATCAGCTTATAAATGAATATAAGGTACTGTTGCAAGCCTACAAGAAAAGCAAGACCCTAGCCAAAAGTCAGGCAAAGGAAATTGCTGATCTTAAAGCTGCTGCAACAGATTTTGAGAAACAATTTGATCAAAAACTGAATGAGGTAGCCAGGCTGAAACACATTACTGTGATTCAGATGGGAACTATCACTTTTAAGAATGATCAAATTAATTATCTGGAGAATAATCTTCAGAAGGAGAAGGACTTGGTTGCTAGGTTTTCAAAACCTAAATCAGTGCTACCCTTAATTGATGAATTTGTTCATCATAAAGGCAAGGCTGGGCTGGGTTTTGTTAGACCTGCAGGGACTGAGCAGTCCAAGTATAAGTCCAAGGGCAAAGCCCCAACATTCAACAAGCCTGCTGTAGTCAAGACAGCCAAGGCAGTATCTAAGCAAAGGTACAATAAATTTGAATGTTGGTGCTGTGGCAAGTTGGCCATTTTGCAGTAGACTGTTGGCACAATGTGAGTGCCAAAGTGAGTTCCAAACTACCTGTTGGAAAGCCATTAGGTAGGTTTGTCAAATTGTAAACTAACAATCACCAAGGACCCAAGAATACTTTGGGTTCTAAGGTTCATTAATTTGTTTTGCAGGTAAGTCCAAGTGGCCATACCCCTACATGGTACTTGGACAGTGGATGTTTTAGACATATGACTGGAACTAGGGGACTACTGAAGGACTACATTCCAATCAAAAATGGTCCTAAAGTGACCTTTGGTGGTTCTGAAAAAGGAATCATCAAAGGGTTTGGTAACATTTCTTCAAACTTAGTTACCATTACTCAAGTGGCTTATGTTAAAGGGTTGAAACACAACCTAATAAGTATAAGTCAATTAAGTGATGTAGGGTATGACATCTCATTTGTTAAAAATGGTTGTCATATCAAGAGGTCAAGTGATCAAGAGATCATTTTGACTGGTTATAGGAAGAGGAATGTCTACTGTCTAGACATTATGATTGAGAACAATGGTTCTCCAGTTTGTCTTGTAGCTGATGAGACAGTCTCTCATTGTGTCAAATGGCACAAGAGGCTAGCCCATCTTAACTACAAGACAATTAGCAAACTCTTTAGCAAAGAGTTAGTGAGGAATGGTCCTCAAGTTAAGTGTGTTAAAGATGGCATTTGCTGAGCTTGTCAGAAGGGCAAGCAAACTAAATCCACCTTTAGAAGCATAGATAACAAAGATGCTGTGAGGTGTTTATACCTCTTGCATATGGATCTCTTTGGTCCAATGCCAGTTCACAGCTTAGGTAGGAAGGTCTATACCCTTGTAGTTGTAGATGACTACTCAAGGTTTTCCTGGGTGTTCTTCTTAAGACAGAAATCTGAAACACCTAGTGTCTTCTACATCTTTGTCAAGTAAATTCAGAATGAACTAAATAGTACTGTGGTCAGAATTAGAAGTGATCATGGTACTGAATTTCAGTCTGATAGCATGACAAAACTGTGTGAAGACTTTGGGATATTTCAAGAATTCTCTTCACCTAGAACACCTCAGCAAAATGGCATTGCTGAAAGGAAAAATAGGACCTTGATAGAGGCTGGTAGAACCCTACTAAGTGATACATCACTACCAGAGTATTTCTGGGCTGAAGCAGTTAACACTGCATGTCATGTTATAAATAGGGCTACCATCACTAAAGGGCTAAACAAGACCCCCTATGAAGTTGTGAAAGGCAGGAAACCAAACCTATCCTACTTCAGGATCTTTGGTTGCAAATGCTTCATACTTAACAATGGGAAGTCTTACTAAACTAAGTTTGCTGCCAAGTCCCAAGAGGGAATTTTTGTTGGGTACAACAATAATAGTAAGGCTTATAGAGTCTACAACTTGACTACACAAGTTGTAGAAGAATCAGTGCATGTAGTTTTTGATGAGACTAAACTTATTAATAATGAGTTGTCTAGCAATGTATGCAGCCCCACAGGTTTGACAAATACAATGGACAAGCTGACTATAGAAGAAGTGCCTGCTGCAAGACAGCAAGGAGAGGAGAGTAGCTGCTGTCCAGGGGGAGAACTACATGTGCCAGTTGCTGAAGAAATCCAAGGTATACAGCATAATGCAGATGCTGAAGTGGTTCAACCTGAAGTGAGGATGCCTCCAGCCCACAGGCATCTTAGAGATCATCCAGTAGAGCTGATTATTGGAGATCCAAGACAAGGAGTACAAACCAGGAGTAGAAACATGAATGCTGTAATCTATTCCAGCTTTCTGTCACAAGTTGAACCTAAAAGATTTGAAGAAGCAATACAAGATCCACAATGGACTAAAGCTATGCAAGAAGAGCTTAATCAGTTCAAGAGGTGCAAGGTCTGGGAATTGGTTCCTAAACCTAAAGACCACAATGTAATAGGAGTTAAGTTGATCTACAGGAATAAGATGGATGAACAAGGGGTCATCATTAAGAATAAAGCTAGACTGGTTGCTAAAGGATATAGGCAAGAAGAAAGTATTGATTTTGATCAAACCTTTGCTCCAGTAGCCAGACTGGAAGCCATAAGAATGTTCTTGGCCTATGCAACCTATCAAGGATTCAAGGTATACCAAATGGATGTCAAGTCAGCATTCCTAAATGGTAATTTGAAAGAAGAAGTCTATGTGGAGCAGCCTTCAGGTTTTGTTGATCCAACTCTACCTCATTATGTCTATAGACTTAGGAAAGCTTTATATGGGTTAAAGCAAGCCCCTAGGGCTTGGTATGAAACCCTATCTAGTTTCCTCATTGAGAACAAATTCTCAAGGGGGAAAATAGATAAGACTCTATTCCTTAGGGAATCTAGAGGCAAAGTCATACTAGTCCAAATATATGTAGATGACATTATATTTGGGTCTACTGAAAGCAGCCTTTGCAAAAAGTTTGCAAAATTTATGCAAGGTCAGTTTGAAATGAGTAGTATGGGAGAGCTGAAGTTTTTCTTGGGTCTCCAAGTTAAACAGACTGAGAGTGGTTTGTCCATTTGTCAGTCAAAGTTCACCCTAGAACTCATAAGGAAGTATGGTATGGATTCATCCAGTACCATGAAGACTCCTATGGGGTCAAGTATGTCTCTTAGCAAGGATGATGCAGGGAAACCTGTAGATGAAACCTTGTATAGAGAGATAGTTGGCTCCCTATTATACTTGACTGCTAGTAGACCAGACATCATGTATGCTACATGTGTTTGTGCAAGGTATCAAGCCTGCCCTAAAGAGTCTCACTTGACTGCAGTCAAGAGAATTTTGAGATATCTAAAGGGCACTCCCTATCTAGGCCTCTGGTACCCTAGGAATGGAGACTTTGATCTAATAGGTTATTCAGATGCAGACTTTGCAGGATGCAAAGAGGATAGAAAGAGTACTACTGGAACCTGTCAATTCCTAGGTGGGAGACTAATTTCATGGAGCAGCAAAAAGCAGACTAGTGTGGCTATCTCCACAGCTGAGTCAGAGTATGTGGCTGCAGGAAGTTGCTGTGCTCAACTTCTGTGGATTCAACATCAACTAGAGGACTATGGATTTCAGGTAAGTAGAACTCCACTTTACTGTGATTCTACAAGTGCTATTTCAATAGCTAATAACCCTGTATCACATAGTAGAACAAAATATATTGAGATTAAATATCACTTTCTTAGAGAACATGTAGAAAGAGAAGATATTTCACTTGAATATGTTAAAACAGATGAACAAGTAGCTGATATGTTTACTAAGCCACTAGAAGAAGCTAAGTTCAATAGATTCAAAATTGAACTAGGAATGATAAACTTAGAGTAAGTTTACAGATTTGAAAATGACTAAGTAAAAAGGTGTCGACACATAGACAAGTCTAAGTCGACACAGAATAGTGGTGTCGACACTTCAGGAAAAAGGTGTCGACACATCTAGGAATGTGGTGTCGACACTTCAGAATGTTAGTGTCGACACATGTCAAGTAGGTGTCGACACATCCAATATGGTGTCGACACTTATGTTTTACTCAGAATTTTCTAAGTAAAGTCTCGACGATGTGTCGAGTTATGTTGTGTCAACACATAACCAAGTGTCGACACATAATATCTGTTAACTAAACTTGTGTCGACACATGTGTGTCGAGACATTATAAGTCAGTGTCGACACTTATTGCCAGTGTCGACACATGTTAAGCTAGCTATCCCGCCTGTTCATCTTCAAAAACAGAAAGGTATAAATAGGGTTCTGTCTTTGTTTGTCGACACGCTTTCAAAGTTTCGAGACCAAAACTACTGTGTCGACATCTCTCTTTTCTAAAGACTAATTCTCCAAACCCTAATGGCTCCTAAGCTTGAGGAGAACGTTAATGAGGGCTATGAGCTAGTGCGCGGCGCGTTCGACGACGCAGATCAAGAAATCCAGTCGGTGGTAACCCTAGTCGCCAATTCTGGCCTAGAATACTTGGTTTCAGAACCAACAAAGATTTGGAAGAAGGAAGTTCTTGAATTTCTTAATGGAGCTGCTGTAGATGAATCTGGATACAGAATCAAATCCAGAGTTCATGGATCTAAGGTCAAGATTTCTCCAAAAAGTCTGAGGAAGGTACTCCAGCTACCCAAAACTCAAGATGAAGAAGAAGTAACTGCTTCAAAGACCAGGGAAGCTTTAACCTGGTGTGGTCTTGATCCTAAGATGAAGATAGGATCTGTCTTTAACAGGAAAAGCATGAACAGTCAAGGAAAATTCATGTCTGAAATTGTGGGCAAGGTTATTCTCAGTAAGCCAGGAGGGCATGACAGGGTGTCGGCCTCTATGTTTGAAATTATGACAAGAATAATCTTTACTCTAAAAACAGATTGGTCTCAAGTGATGTATGAGAAAATTAAGGAAAGTCTGAAGAAGCCCAACCTGGGCAGAATACTTAGTCTCTACCTAGCTGGTAGCATACCAGAGGTAATGAATACAGCTGCAGGAAGTAAGATCAACCACATGAGGAAGATGGATCTCAGAATCTTTTCTAGATGGGACAGGGTGTTGTCCAAGGAACTGTCAACCCCTGAGAAGCCAGTATCTGAAAATGAAATTCCTCCAAAGAAGAAGAGAAAGACTGTACAAGTGGTATAAGAGTCCACTAGTGATTCTGATAGTGAAGAACAGGTTGTCTTCACTCCAGATGATCATGAGGGAGAGCCTGCTGACAAGACTCCTGCTCCTCCAGCTGATGCAGAGATCCAAGGGGAGCTGCCTCCAGCTAGCGCCATCCACAGGGATCAAAGCCAGGGGGAGCATCCAGTTGTAGAGGAACCATCTACACTGGACAGTGAGCAAGCCACCATCTTCATCCAAGAGGTACTCACTGACCTAAAAACCTTAGAATATCTTATAGAAGATGCTGATTTGTCTGATGTTCCACAGCAAATTCAGCTGCCTAGCCAAGAACCAGATGTTTTTATCAAAGACACATCTACTATTCCAGTGGTAGAAGAGCACAGAATATCTCCAGCTCAATCACCTCAAGAATTCACCATGGAAGATTTGTTTCTTAATCTTGATCAAGAAGATTTTGATATGGACAAGGATGCTGCTGCTGAAGATAAGAGTGCTGCTGCTGAGGGGGAGCACATGGAAGTTCTGGAAGAGCCTATTAGGCTAGAAACTGAGCAAGCACCTGATGTGCAACCTGAAAAGCCACAAAGCCCTAAGGACAGGGTTGATATTGCCAGCACCTCTGCCTCTGAAGATGAGGAGAGTGCTAGGGCCAAGAAGAAGAAACTCTATGTCTTCAAGAGGAGAAGCCAGAGTTATAAAAAGGCCTTGCAATCCATTGCCCCACAGCCTATAGTTCAACAAGCTCCAACAGTTGATTATAGTGCTTTGATGATTGCCATGCAGATCAAGTTGGATGAGCAAAGGAAGGCAATAGAGGCTTATGTGGATGAAGGGCATAAGTCCCTACAGTTTGATCTTGCACAAGATATAAAATCTATAAGTTTTGAAATGAACCTGAACAAGAAGGAGATGACTGACTGCTTCCACAAGGGTGGGAATGCAGTAGTCTATTTGGCAATTCACCAGGAGAAGGTCAAGGCTCAGGTAGATGATGTAGCATTAAAGCAAGGATATGTGCTGGAGAATCAGTTAAGAATGAATGATAATTTGACTGCCTCCCACAATGCTATAGTCACTGAGTTGAAGAATAAGTCTGCTGAACCTTCTACATCTGCTGCTGCAGTTAAGGCTGACTTTCATAAAGTATTTCAAGCTGAGATTACTGCTGTCAAGACTGCAATTAAAGATTCCCAGAAAGTCATCTCTGAACAACTTACAAAGCTGAAACCATTCTTTAAAGAGGGAATCAGGTATTTGGACAGTCAGATAAGGTTTCAAAAGGATGATGTTAGAGACCATATGGCCAGAGAAGTCATAAAGGGGGAGAGAGTATTAGTCAAAGCTAGCTCTGACCATGCCAAATGGATATCTAACTCCATCAGAGCTACACTGGGCTATCCTCCACTTTGTGATGATGATAATGTTGCTGAATCAGGGATTCAAAATGCCTATCTTGGAGGTGAGCAAGCAGAAGTAGCTCAAGTGATTTATCCACCTCCAGATTTTGACATGGTTCAAGCAGATGTCAGCACAATGTATAGCCCAACTGAGGGCAAGGCCAATGTTCATATTGAAAAGGTTGTTCAACCTATTTCTGAAGCTCTGCAAGAGGCTATGAACAAAGAAGAGGAGACAAGGTTGTCTAAAAAGAGGTTTAGGGAACAAGCAGAACAAAAGCCAGATTTTGAACAATGGAGCCCTACCTCTAGAAATATAATTCTAACTGCCTGGAAAGCTGCCAAAGACAACATGAATGACAGGAACAAATGGTTCTCTGAGGCAGAATGGAGAAAGCATGAGATCAGGCAGGAGGTAATAGTACAATTTAGAAGGATGGCTAAGATGGGAAAGCTACCTCCAATTGTTGTGGAGCCTAGCAAGTACTTCTCCAAGCCATATCACTATTTTGAGAGACAGAAAATCAAAGCTGAAGAGCTGAAGAAGAAGGACTTAAAAGGCAAGAAGCCTGCTGTTGCTGAACCTGCTGAAGCCCTGTCAAAGCTCAAGTACATGCTGGCAAGGGAATTGTCATCAAGGAACCTGACCAGAAATAGATTTAGAATTGACTTGAAGATTGTTGTAATCTTTTAAATGAAAAACATTTTTGTAAACCATTGAAGATGTATTAGAAAAATGTTAGAACAATTTATGATAAATATATTTCATGTTTGTTCTGAGATCTGTCTATTTCTTATTTGTTCTGGAATGATGAATGTGTATACATGTGTGAATTTATTACATGTTTATGTTTACCCTGTTGAATATAATCTGCTGTACATCATTCTGTAATTTTAAATATGGAGGGTGTATATCATTGACTAAGGGTTATGACTTCTCCAAATAGGGGGAGATTGTTGGGTACATTGGTCAAATGTACCTGATTTGAAGAAGCCTCACCCAACTCAATGATATACATCATAATGTATTTGATGTATGTTTGAGTTACTTGTGCAGGTTAAGAAAGTACTGGACTGAAGCAAAAAGTTTCTAAGTCCATGTGTCGACACCCAGAGGGAAAGTGTCGACACTTAAGAAGACTTGTGTCGACACCCAGACAAGCAGTGTCGACACTTGGAGTCATTGTGTGGACACCTGGTATGCAGAGTCGACACCAGACAGAAAGTGTCGACACTTGGAGCTGTGTCGACACTCAGTGAAGAAAAGTGCAGACAGAAAGTGTCGACACAAGGAGCTGTGTCGACACTCAGTGAAGCTGTGTCTACACCAGAAAGTGTCGACACTTGGAGCTGTGTCGACACTCAGCAAAAGTCTGCAGAGTCAAAGTACAAGTGTCGACACTCAACACAATGTGTCGACACTATGCAGAAGAGTCAGCACTTGAAGTAAGTGTCGACACTCAACACAATGTGTCGACACTCAATAGAAGAGTCAGCATTTGAAGTATGTGTCGACACCCAGAACAATGTGTCGACACATAGCTAAAGACTCAACACTTGAAGAAAGTGTCGACACAAGGAGCTGTGTCGACACTTAGCAAAGAACAGAAAGAACAACAAATTATTCTAAGTACAAGTGTCGACACTATAGGAATGTGTCGACACTCAGCTGAAGTCTCAACAATAATAAGGTGTGTCGACACAAGGAGCTGTGTCGACACTCAGCAAGATTCAACATAGAAGACTATGTGTCGACACCAAGATGCAGTGTCGACACTTGACAGATTCAACACAAGAAGATGTGTCGACACAAAGGAGATGTGTCGACACATAGAAGAATTCAGCAAAAGCTAGAAGAACAAGTACTTGTGTCGACACTCAATTTCAGTGTCGACACATGAAGAAGAATCTGTGTCAAGACATACAAGGAGTTGTGTCGACACCTTGTAGACTTGTGTCGACACTTACACAACATGTGTCGACACTTGGACTATAAGTGTCCACACTTTAAGACAGAAAGTCTCGACACTTACTAACTGTTAGAGATTTTCAAGAAGTGACTGGATGACATGACAGCTGCCGTTCCAGCCGGTCTACAGCAACTGTCAGAGATGTCAGAAGTCAGTTATGAACCGGACCAGCCGGTTACCATGAAGAAGGCCTATAAATAGGCACCCACAGTTTACAGAAACTGTTGTTGAAAGAGTTGATCAAGTGATTAACAAGTGGTACAGATTATTCAAGTAATCAGAAAAGTGGTACATAGAGTATCAATACAAGAGGATCTTGCAGTCCAAGTGCAGATCTAAGAAGTTGGAGAGAGAGGGCTCCATCCAAGAAATCAGCCTCTGGAACTAGGCTGAGAAGAAGGATTCAGATACAATTCTGGGTCTTAAGTGGCATAGGTCAAGGAACAACTACAGAGGATTCAGCCTTATTCAGTTCTACTCAAGAAGCTTTGAAGAAAGCTAAGTCAGGGTGAATCCAGCTGAGTTCTTCCAAGAACTCATCAAGAATCTCTCAACTCCCCTCCTTAATTATGAGTTGTAGAGTTATAATTTGTATTACATTTTTAACTTGTAGGATCCATTGGATCTGAGTGAATTGTAAGCCTATATCTATAAAGGCTGAGGGTAGGGCTTGTTAGCCTGAGTGTAGGAGATAGAAATCTCTGAGTGTAGGCCTTGGTGGCTGAGTGTAGGCCTTGGTTGGCTGAGTGTAGGCCTTGATTGGCTGAGTGTAGGCTTTGGGATAAAGCTGAGTTGTAAGGCTTTGGGCCTGAGGTGTAGGAACCAATTTGGGTTCTGAGACAGTGCAGGAGTTTGGCCGAATCTAGTATACTGCTAGATAAGCGAAGGGGGAAAGTGGATGTACCCATATCTTGGGGAACCACTATAAATCACTGTGTGTTGTACTGTGCTGAAATTGTTGCTGTGTTTGCTGTGATATATTAGTTAGATTGTTGTGATATAACTGTTTGCTGCCAATAAAGTTAGAAAAGGATTAGGTCACCTATTCACCCCCCCCCCTCTAGGTGTTTAGGTACCATATCTTTCATATCTGTTATCTGTTGTTGTTCCTCTCCTGATTGATGAGAGAGAACATCTATATATAGGCTTCATCAATGGTAACCGGCTGTTCCGGTTTCAAACTGTCTTTTGACACCTCTGATAGATATGACAGCAATATCAGTAATGGCAGTTGTCAAGTCTTCAGTTGTATTACTTCAGCCTTCATTGGACTTTGACTCAGCAGCAGAGAATGTCTACTGAATACTTCATATGTGTTGACACAAATAGTCCAGGTGTCGACACAAGTCTTGTTGTTGTCGACACAGCTTCTGTGGAATTTGTCGACACAAGTCCTATTTGTCGACACAAACACTCCCTGTCTTGACAAAGTTGGTGTAGACAAAATTCTAGTGTGTGTCAACACAAGTTCTGTATGTCGACATAGTCGTTATCGATAGAATTCTAGAATGTGTCGATAGCTTCTCTGTGCGTCGACACAGCTCCTGATAATGTCGACACAAGTCTGGCCCTTAGTGTCGACACAGAGTTATCGACATAAATTCTGGGTGTTGACACAATCTGGCCCTTGGTATCAACACATCGTTGTCGACAGATTTTTTGTGTGTCGACATAAATTCTAGATGTCGACAAAATCTGGCCCTTGATGTCGACATAGCCATTCTCAAGTGTCGACACTTGTACTTAGAAAATTTAGCTTTCCATTTACTTAACCTGCATATGATAACTCAACACAACATCGAATACAACTTGACGCATATCATTGAGTTAGGTGAGGCCTCTCCAAATCTATTACACATTTTCCAATGTACCCAACAATCTCCCCCTATTTATAAAAGTCATAACCCTTAGTCAATGATATACATCACTTATAATAAAATTAACAATATGATGTACAAAACATTCAATGACAGGGAAACATTTAAACAAAACAAGTAAATAATATCATCACAGAATATGATATAATAATAATAAGCATGAATCATTGTTTTATTTAAAACTTCACAATAGTTTGTTGATAATAGATTACATGGAGTTTAAAACTGAAAATTACAATGTTTTATAATCTAGTGAATCTATCCTAAGGGTGATTGATGATTATTTTCCCCACGCTAGCGCGTGTTTCCAATCGATAAGGCAAGTATACCTATCGTTCGGAGTATAGGATCAAGTGTCGTATATCGACTCGGGGCTTGTCGAATACTTGTACTCACAAGAAAGAGCTATTATCTTATCGGACGAAAAGTAGGTTTTTGTTTAAAACAGAAAAGGAAACGAAACACTAAGAAAGAGAAATTCGATTTTGGGGAAGCTAGCACTTGATATAGAATCCACTTGAACTAAAATAAACCTTTTTGAAAATAAAGTAATGCGAGCTCTTAAACTACTCACTCGACCGTGGAAGTTACTAAGTACAAAAGCGTCTCTCTCGAGCTCATACTTTTGACTAAGCTTAGGTTGATCGATTAAGACCTCTCGGCCAGTCGAAACCCCTAATCATACTTTAGGCGGTGAACCACTCTATTGCATTTGACTCCAATCCGGATGATTTATGTCAACCACTCTCGAGGAGTGCATGCAACTCCTTTTATCTTTGAGTGATCTTCTCGTATCCGTAACCTCTCGGTTATTTAGGATACGGATCTTAGATCGAAAAGCATATTCGCGAAATATGAATTCGACAAAACTATAAATCAAAGATAAATCGTAGAAAGCATAATTAAGAACAAGACATTGGATTAAAAAAAAGAAAGGTTTTATTTTATTTCAAGCTTCATCATGACCAAACGCTAAATGAAAATTAGCTACTCATCATCCTTAGGGAAATACAAGTTGAGGTAGGGAAAGACATGACTAAAAATTAACTTGAAAGTAAAGGCTATGAAATTAAAATGCAAGCAAGATAGTAAACAGAACAGAACTAAGCTCCCCCCAAAAAAATCTCCTGGTGCTTCTGGAATTGCATGGAATTTATAGGAAACATTTCTGCAAGGTCACGCCCTAGGTCACGCCCGTGACCTAGGGCGTGTCAGGCTCGGAACCGCTGTCTTGAAAGTTCGGGAACGTTGGAGGAGGAACCACCAAAATCTGTTAAATGGCGGGTCATGCCCCTAGGTCACGCCCGTGACCTAGGTCGTGTCACTTCTGTTTCTGGAAAACAGCGGGAAGCTGAAAATGGGTGCAGTAAAGGGCTGTTGATGGAGGGGTCACTCCCCACGGTCTCTCCCGTGACCATGGGCGTGTCAGGCTGAAATGGCTATCTGGCGGCAACGGCAGGAATGACTGGATTTATAGGCTGGAGACTCTCTCGACACGCCCTGGCCACGCCCGTGACCGATGGGTCACGGGCGTGTAATTGGCTGTTCGACATTCTTCCTTCGACGAACTTGAAACATTGGCTTTAATTTGGCACGCCGGGATGTCACGGCTAGACATCACGCCCGTGGTAGCATGGTCACGCCCTTGTCATTGGGGCGTGTATTTTTAGATGACGTGGCATTGATCCTATAACACGCGGCGGATTCACGGCTGGTTGTCACGCCCGTGACATTTCGGTCACGCCCGTGTGCAGCGCGTGTTCTTTACTATTTTCCCAGCTTTGTCCAGATTTGTCTCCTGATCAATCCTGTAGACTCCATATTGATATTTGCAGCCCATATTGATCCTAAAATAAGAAAATAAAGAAATTAGATAATAAAATCATAGAATATATTTAAAACTAATTAATTATTAAATAAAAATTAAATATAAAAATATGGATAAAATTAGAGTTATCAAATACCCCCCATACTTACTCGTTTGCTCGTCCCGAGCAAACGAGTTCACATGGAGAGTAGAAAAATTTTAAATGCTAGAAAACAAAATTGAACCTAAGGAGTAAAATGCGAAGTCTTATGCCTATGCTTGTAGCTATTTTGGTAGAAAAACTCACTCAGCATACAAGTTAGGTTTTTATTTTTCTTAAAATGTGTTTCCATTATTATTTTTACTTTTAAAGTGAAAATCCGGTAAATCTTAAAATTATATTCACGGAGAGTGTAGCGTGTGTACTAAGATAACATTGCACGAAAGAAGATCAAGATACCCTAAAAAGAAATCCATCAATGTCGATGGCCATAGGCTTGCCCTTTCACACTCTCGCCAAGGCACTAGTTTAACTTATAAACATAAATCAGAAGGACTTAATTATGTAGAAACGTAGGCTTAGGTTTTTGGTGAGGATGGTTAAAGATAAAAACGATGACTAGTCACACCAAAACCTAGAGAAAGCCTGCACACAAAAATTTGCTATGGCTTTAAGAACACAGCAAAAATCCTAATCTCTCTTTTTTTTCTTTCTTATTTTTTTCAACTCTCACATCATGTCGAAAATTTTCTTCTACCTCTTCATTTTTTTACAGTAATTTTTTTTTCTTCTTTTTTTTTCAATTTTTTTCTTTTTATTTTGAAGAGGAAATGAAAATCAACTCTTTTTTTAATAAGAAAAGAGCCACCAACAATAAAAAGACTCCTAATCACTCACAAACCGTATTTGTATATCTATGTGCAAGCTTGGTCTTAGGTGCGCAATTAGGTTGCTTTTTAGGATTTGGTAAAATATTTGGTGGAGCTAAAACAAAAAGATAAGATAATTGGCTTAAAACGGCTTAGCAAAGATAAGATTTTAGGTAAGGGTGCAAAGTCTCAAACTGGCTAAAAGATGTACCTAAATCATATCTATGCTAATGAGTTTAACTTATGCAAAGTCTTGAGAATAGTTAGAGGGCAACTTCTAGACATCGAGAAAGAATATCACTTTCTTGATCCGTGAAATATCTCTCTAGTAAACTTCTACTTACTCACCTAAAGTTTTTTATATTTTACCGGTTTTCAAAGTGAAAGTAAAATAAAATATTTCCACGCATTTAGAAAAATGAAAATCTAATTATATGTTAAATATTTAGATCTACATAAAATTCTACTTACACGTGCACTTGACTAGATACACAGCATGACCAACAGTTTTACTCCAAAATTTAAATTTCAATTTAAACATCAAAATATTCTAAACACTATATAAAAGTTGAATACTAAGGACTTCGCAAGTGAATAAATATAGAAATAAAGATTTCTCTAATTTAAAAATTAACCCTAATTTTTTGAATTTTTGGTTGCAAATTTTTGTGCAATTTTGTTTTTTTTGTATGTTTTGCAAGAGAACTATCCCCCCCCCTCGTACTTAAACAATACATTTTCCCCAATGAAAAATGAGTAAAGAACAAAAAGAAAAGGTGACTTCCCTGGAGTGGGAGAATCAGTCCAAAGTGTACATGGAAGTCAATACTGAAGCAAAACATATTTTTTACATGGATAGTTTTTTTTAAAAAAAAACAAAAAAAAAGATACATGGCAGATAAAAACAAAAAAGAAAAGATACAAGATGACGGATTACAACCTAAAGATAAATAAAGTAACCTAATCCTCATCGCTATCACCCCCTCGTGGTGGATAATGAGTGCGCAGATCCGCGAACTCACGTTTAATATGCGCCACGGAAGAAGCGTGGCTCTGCTCCAGCGCGGCAAAACAAGCGTCAAAAGTAGTAAAGCGTCTGCCAAAATTGGTCTCCATATGATTTAGGCGAGTGTGAATCAACCCAAATTTTTGATCCCAATAGGTTTGAGGACCGGGCTCTGAAGAAGGCTCCTACGGTGGTGGTGGAATGGGGGAAGAAGGAATAGTGTCGCTGGGACCGGCACCAAAATCTAGATCAAGATCTCCACCACCGACTGCGGGAGGGATAGCCTCAAACTCACCATCGCGTCATCGCGATAGGCCGAGGGCCTGAAGGGTCTGGAACTGGATGACCTGCGGCGTCTGGACGAAGCTGGGCGTGGAAGAGTATCCCAAAGGCCGAGCTGTTTGGCGAGGAAAGTGATGAAGTTCCCGCCGTGCACTTCTCCCAACCTCACATTTTCGGCTTGGTGCCGAAAGAAAATTGCGAGCAAATAGCCGAGCTTGAGCGGGACTCGGTAAAACATACTATATAAATATAGTAAGTCTTCCCGAGTCACCACCCCGTGGCTGTCTCTGCGAGCAGAAAGAGTAAAGGTGAGGAGGTTGTGGAGAATGTGCAAGGCGAGGGAAATGAGGTGGCTTCCTTTGGATTTCTTTGGGGTGTAGGGAGTGGTGTCATTATTGATTTCCGCCCAAAACGTGAGAAGGTTGACATGGGGAGGGAAATCTCCAACGCCTCCAGCTCCTGCACCAACCGCTCATCATGCACTGATAGCCAATTCGCTTGAGCTGGGGCTCGACGACTCAACGTGTCCGCAACCGCATTCCCTTTGCCAGGCACGTAGTGGATCTTGAAAGTATAGTCCCCCAGGAACTCCATCCACCTACGCTGCCGCATATTCAGATCCTTCTGATCAATCAGGTACTTTAGGCTCTTGTGATCGGTGTAGATATCAATCTTCACACCGTACAAATAGTGTCTCCACAGCTTCAAGGCAAAAATCACGGCCGCTAACTCCAAGTCATGGACCGGATAATTCCTCTCGTGCACTTTTAGCTGTCTCGAGCCATAAGCTATCACGCTTTCGTGCTGCAGTAGCACACAACCCAAACCGCTGCCTGAAGCATCGCTATATATCTCATAGCCTTCGGTCCCAACCGGTGAACTCAACACAGGCGCCGTGGTCAACCGACACTTCAATTCCTCAAAAGCTCGCGCGCACTCCGGCGTCCAAACGAACTTATGCTCCTTCCTCGTCAAAGTAGTGAGAGGTAGCGCTATCCGCGAGAAGTTCTCTACGAAGCGCCTATAATAACCGGCAAGCCCCAAAAAGCTCCGGACTTCTGCTACCGTGGCAAGCTCAGGCCACTCCCGTATCGCAACAATCTTCGCCGGATCCACCGCAATACCCTCTCCACTCACTATATGCCCGAGGAACGCTACTGAGGATAGCCAAAACTCGCACTTCGAGAACTTGGCATACAACTGGTTTCTCCTTAGCGTCTCCAGCACCAAATGAAGATGCTTGAAGTGATCTTCCTCACTTTGCGAGTACACCAAAATATCGTCGATGAAGACGATCACGAAATGGTCCAAGTACTCCCTGAACGTTCTGTTCATCAAATCCATGAATACCGACGGCGCATTAGTCAGCCCAAACGGCATGACCGTAAACTCATAATGCCCGTATCTCGTACTAAACGCTGTCTTCGGGATATCACTCTCCCTTATCCGCAGCTGATAGTACCCAGACTTGAGATCTAACTTCGAGTACACCGTCGACCCGACTAACTGATGAAAGAGATCATCAATCCTAGGGATCGGGTACTTATTCTTCTCAGTCAGCTTGTTTAGCTCCCGATAATCAATACATAATCTCAAGCTTCCGTCCTTCTTCTTAACAAAGAGGACCGGTGCGCTCCAAGGCGAAGAACTCGGGCGCACATACCCTTGTTCCAACAACTCTTGCAGTTGAACTTTCAGCTCTGCCATTTCCTTAGGCGCTAGCCGATACGGAGATCGTGACACAGGCTTTGCACCTGGCACTAGCTCGATCGTAAAATCTATCTCCCGTTGAGGCGGGGCTCCAGGAAGATCTGCGGGGAACACATCAGGGTATTCCGATACCACTGAAATACAATCCAACGCGGGCTTCGGCTTTGCAACCTCCACTAGTGTAAAGAACAGTTCTGCTCCAGCACGAACCGCCTTCACCACCTGAAGAGCAGACATCAACGTCTTGCTCGACCCGTTTAAGCCCGTAAAAGTCGTCTCACGACTCGCTCCCAGCTTGACTTCCTTTCTACCGCAATCTATATGGGCCTGCTGCTCCGAGAGCCAGTCCATGCCAAATATGACGTCGAACTCCACTAACGGAAGTAAAGACGCCCGCAGGTCGAACTCCTGCTCTCCAATACGAGTCTTAACCTCGCAGATCCTAACCGCTCGCATCGAACACCCATTGGGCAACAACACATCCAACTTGTCCTTCGCCATCGAAGAAGGGACTCCGATGCGTGATATAAATCCTTCGGACAAGAAGGAGTGTGAAGCTCCCGTATCAAAGAGTGCTCGTGCCGGGTTTTCACAAATCAACACAAATCCTAACAAGCAGTGGTAAGGTAACATATACATATCAAGCATATAAAGGAATTGACTTGCTATAAATTAAACCGTACCTGTCACCACATCAGCTTGTTTAATGGCCTCCTGTTGGCCAAGATTGTAAACCCTTGGTTGGGCCGGAGCATAGTGAGATGCGGTCGACTCCACCGCCTTTCCCTTCTCTTCGTAGGTAGCTCCTGGCCTCCTTTCGGACTTAGGACGTCCGCTCCAACAATCACGGGCGAAATGCCCCGTCTTGCCACAAGTGAAGCACGCGCCCGGGGTCCGACTCGTAGTCGCCCCAGAAGCACCAGAAGGAGCTGGACCCGAAGTCCTATGCTTCTTAAAGAATCTTTGATAGCCAGACTTTGAAGTAGTCGGCACTTTGAACCCAGATTTCTTCTCGCCCAAGCCTTTCTTCGCTTGTACACTCTTCATGTCCTTCTCCAAGGACCGGGCAGTATTGACCAAGGTTAAGAAACCCTGCGTCATTGGCCCCGACAGTAACAATCTCAGCTCATCCCTCAAGCCTTCATAAAAACGATTAGTCTTGCGCTCCTCATCCATGATGATGGAGCTAGCATAACGACTCAACCGCGTAAACTCGTGGAGATATTCATCCACGCTCCTCTCACCCTGCACCAACTTCAGGAACTCATTCTCCATTGAAATCCTCTGAGTAGAAGGGAGGTATCTTGCTAAGAACAATTCCGAGAACTCTTCCATCGGAACGTCTATCAGTTGTCTACCTCTCAAATGATGCAGCTCCAAACCTTCCCACCACATCCTCGCTTCCCCATCCAGAAGGAACGTAGCGATGGTGGTCATTTGCCACTCCTCCGTCTCCGTCGCTGTCATGACTCTCTTCACCCTAGAGAGCCAGTCTTCAGCCTGCGATGGGGTTCCCAACCCCGAGAATAACGGAGGGTTAAAGCTCATTACATGCTTCAACTGCCTCTCAGTCGCCCTCCTTGGCACTATTGGTTCTACAACCACTTGCTCCATCCTCCTCGGCTCGGCCTCTTGAAGAGGTACTTGCTCCATCACAGGAGCGGGCTGCTGCGCTTGCCTCCCAGGCTGCGCATTTATCACGGCCAACACCGCTTCAGCCACCAATCTTATATTTTCAGCCGACAAAGGTGTTGCGGGAGCAACTTCTGGTGCACTACTAGCCTCAGAACCTCGGCGTTCTGACGGCCCAACACCACTTCGGGTCACCTATAGTGGTACAAAACACCGTTAAGCGACCAAATAACATTACAAACAGCAATTATAGGAACACGCAGGTTCCTCAAACACGAGTATTTTCATTCCTAAGTGGACATTCATGGGTTCTTTTACCATTATAACGATGACGCACACAATGTGCTCACCACCCCTTAAAAAGAATTCGACCACGAATTCCGTTTAAGCCCGACCAAAACCAGTAGTCTGATACCAAATTGTAACACCCCCTATCCGTCGCATAACATATAGCAGTAGGTCCGGCCGGGGCCCGACGCCATATACCACAGACAGACCGGGTGGTTACTTATGGAAACCATCCAACCAATCTCAACGTCCTACACAGAGCATTCTAGCGGAAGCAGTTAATATAAGTTGTAAACAAGAACCCAGCATAAGAGCACGAATGTCCACTAATACCACATTTAGGAATGTATACAAAAATACCCAAACATTGGCCTTAAGGCCTTACAAAAAGTTTCACTTGTCTATTACATGATTTACCAACCTCGGCACGCAGGCCGGCCATACATGAATAAAAATAGAAAACATTTCACTCGGGCCTTCGAGGGCCAGCTTCGCAAAAAGGGCTTTAGCCCGCTATTGACCGCTCGGTCCAGCTGCACCTGCAAGCAAACAAACCACCGCACGGTGGCAAACAAAGCAACGGTCAGCAATGCTGACCAAATTATAACGATCCCGCCCCCAACTCGGGGCGGCGATGCTCCTTCCCTGCATTTCATCAGCATAAGCGAGCATTATAAATATAGCCATTTCATCACAGGCGGAGGCTCAACGGCCACACACCCCGTGCACTCAGGGCACATTCTTGGTGAACGCAGTCTAAGTCTGCCGACTCACCGCCATCCTCTCTTGGACGGCCAAACAATGAGCAGTTTGTCTTCCTGGCATGGGTCACGGTAATTAAAACCATAGACCGCCGAAGACCCTCATCTATGCCAACGGCCCTAATCCGAACGACATAGAGTGGGTACGGTTCCATCTAACCCGTGCTCACAACGCAACGGTAATTTAAACCTTATGCGCCCGCAACGGTAATTTAAACCATATGCGCAGGTCAAACTTCTACCGAGTCCCATTTTCATCACAAGTCACATAACCCGGTTATGTTCAAGTTGGCTTCCAAGCCACCAAGTTGGCAAGACCTCGTGTCCGCCCAGTTTTCCGGGTGCACCTTTGGGTTAGTCCCCAAGGCTCCCTGCTGCAATCTACCGCGTAGAAAACCCGAAAACACCAAATAGCACGGAGTCTTCTCCGGCCTTATGCAATGCAACATCACCGATCCGGACTAACATGTCCGGGTAGGCTTCAACCAAAATGCCTATGTCCGTTCTCGCATACGGACGCTAAACAACGGGGACTTTACATATCTACCCGAAGGAACGCCTCCAACTCTTCGCAAACTCGCGAGAGAGGGCTTCCTATGCTAAGAAAGAGAGCTATCATGCTCACAAGTGAGGATCGTTACCCTTGCGTTCCTCTTTGGCGCCATCGAAATGTAATCGGATAGAAATCACCGCGCTTGTGTTGCCTCCGTGGATCCGGAGTCGGCTTGCGATTCGGAGCTCCGAAGCTCCTCCAATGGCGGATCTAGCTCTTCTTCCTCCAATAGCTTTCCTCTTTCTCCAAGGGTTTGGAGAGATGATCAAGTGAAGGAAAATGGATTTTTCTTAAGTCAAATCCGTGAATATCCTCCCAGGAACCATCCCCAGCCGTCGGATCTCAACCTAAGAAAACGAGCGGCTTTGATTCGGGGCTGAAATGCCCAAACTGGGCCGAACACGGCCTGGCAAACGCCCGTGTCCAGGGCCGTGTGCCGCATTCGCCGTCAAAATCGAATCTTCTGAACACGCACACGGGTATCAAACACGCCCGTGTTCAAGTTGACACGCCCGTGTTCCAGATGACACGGCCGTGTAGCCGGTCGTGTACCCCATGATTTTCCCCCGTTTCCAACCCGAGCACTGCACGGGTTCTAGGACACGCCCGTGTCCTTGCCCGTGTCGCATTGACACGCCTGGGCCCCCAGGCCGTGTACACGGGGCATTTCATCGAGGGGAGAACGACGACTGGATGACACGGCCTTGGACACGCCCGTGTCCTAGGCCGTGTGCCTTGTCTCGACGATCGTCGAGTGAATCTCGACGATTTCACCTTGACGATCGTCGACACGGGTCGACACGCCCTGCGACACGCCCGTGTCGCAGGCCGTGTGCCCATTCTCGACGAATCGTCGAGAATAACTCGACGATTTCACGGCTAAGTGTCGACACGGGTCGACAGGCCCTGCGACACGCCCGTGTCGCAGGCCGTGTGCCCTTTCTCGACGAATCGTCGAGTATAACTCGAAGACTTCGCGACTAAGTGTCGGCACACACTTGACACACCCTGGGACACGCCCGTGTCCCAGGCCGTGTGCCGTCAGCCAGAAACCAAAACTGGCCCAAAACGTCCCCCTTTGCTCCTTTGAGTTTCGGGGCATTACACTGGTTCGGTAAGGAGGAGCCGGGGATAAGGTCTATAGCATGCTGTATATTCCTAAGCGGTGGTAATACCGAAGGCAGCTCATCCGGGTACACGTCCTTATACTCATCCAACAATTCCCGTAACTCTCTAGGCAACTCATCCAATGCTCTCGTATCCCCTTTCGCACTCATAAGAACTAGAGCGTACATCATCACATCAAGAAAGGGATCCTTCATAAACTCTTTTCTTCCCACGAGACTCAATGTTTTCCTCTCGACTGGAACAGTGGTGTCCTTAGCCAAAGCTACTGGCTCTTTCGGGACGGTCGGTCTCAACGTAATGACCTTGACATTGAATTTAAACTCATATGTGTTGGCCCTTCCAAAGTGTGTCACGTCACGGTCGTAAAGCCAAGGGCGGCCCAATAACACGTGACAAGCGTCCATTGGAAGGACATCGCACCACACCTCGTCAGTATAGGATTTGATCGAGAGAGGTACAAGGCAACGCTTGGTGACCGGGACGGTAACTTTATTAATCCAGGCTACCTGGTAGGGAGCCGGGTGGGGCTGCGTAGTCAAGGACATACGTGTAACGGCATTCTCAGAGATGACGTTTACACAACTGCCACTATCAATGATCAACTTGCACAACTTCTCGCCACTCTTAAAGATCAGGGAAAATATACTAGTCCTTTTCCAGTCATCTAACGGACGAGGGGTGGTCAAGATACAACGCATCACCATAACGGGGTGTTGGTCCTCTAAATCGCTTGGGACCCCTTCTGGGTCACTCTCCTCAGCAGCCTCATAAACGAAATCAGCTAGGTCGGTAGTCGACTCTAGAAGGGCTATGGCTTTAGTCTTCGTTGGGCATTCAAAGGCATAGTGGCCTTGAATGCCGCAAGAGTAACAAGTAGTGTTAGCCTTGCTAACCTTCCCTATAGGGACACGCTCAGTCGCAGGATTCTTGTCGTTCCTAGCAGTAATCACGACAGACTTTGACTCGGCAGACCGAAACTTCCCTTTATCCTGATATGTCGAGGAAGAGGCTCCAGCTGCGGTCTTTCCCTTCGCATGGGAATACCGGGAGTGAGCCTTAGAGGCTAAGTGCTTTTCGATGTCGAGGGCGGCATTAAATGTCGTGTTCAGATCCGTATGACCATATCGTAAGAGCTTCCGCTGAATATCGGGATGAAGCCCCTTACGAAATCTGGATAGGGTGACCTCGGGGATCTCCCTCAAATCACAACGCACCATACGGTCCTTCAGTTCTCCCATATACTCAGCTACCGAATTGGAGCCCTACCGTAGAGTGGCAAGCTCGTCGAACATCTGTGTCCGATGGTACGCGGGAACGTACTGATCGGTCAACAAGTTCTTCATCACGGCCCATCCAATAAGTGGGACCCCGTTCCCGGTTCCTAGCCTACGCTCTTCATTCAGCCAATAAGTTTTGGCACGTCCCGTTAGCTTCATCCTGGCAACTTGGACCTTTTGATGGTCCGTAAGGGTGTGCCAATCGAAGTAGCACTCCATATCCACCACCCAAGTAAGGAAGATCTGGGGATCTCCCATGCCATCATAAGTGGGGGCGTCGATCTTAATGACCCTAGTGATATCGTAAGCACGATCGTGGCGGTGTTCTCGAGGGGGCACTCGGGGAGAGTCCTCATCGGAATCCGACTCAGGAGTTTGTTGGCGCCGGTTGGGCTGCTCAACATTAATGGGTGGCGGGGGTGGCCTTGCTTGATTTTGCAGGATCTGTGCCAACATGTTTCTAAGATCCATCATTTCGTTACGTAGCCCTGCTATGGCCTCGGTGTTGGGATCCCCATGCTCGTTCGCAGCCATCCTAGACGTAGACGGTGTCGCGTACTCGGATCTGTGCCTAGTGCGCATTCAGGTCTAGGAAATTTTGGAAAGGTGATTTTTCCTAGGGCTGTAGCTATACTGAAAATAAGATATTTTTATATTTTCCCGATGTGAGGAATACGTGGATCGTTAAAATTTTTTTTTTGAAATTTTGCTGAAACATAAAGATTTCAGCCCGCTATTGGCAGACCACAGAAAATAATTTTTTTTTGATTTTTTTTTTAGATCCGATCGGGCAACAAGAAACGTAGAGAGGATGTTTGCAACGTGGGAGTTGAAACGACCGCCTCTGATACCAAATTGATGTAGGGGTGACCGTGATTCGTGCCTGAATACGCTAACGGAAAATATTATCACAAGACATAAAACCAAAGGGAAGGGCTCCGACCAAAAACGAGCGAAAAGGGGTCGGGTTTGCTCCCAAATCCGAAAGAGAAAATTGCCGGACTCGATACAACGTCCTTAGGACCTACCTCTCCAACAAGCACACAACTCACCGCACCTACACAAGCATCTATTGTACCAACTTGAGCCGTTTCAACGCAGCAATAATTTATTTTCGGAGCGGCGGAAAACTTCAATAGGCGGTCGAGTTCGAGTTGTGATTAACTCCCTTGTTAACACCAAAATGTGCCAATCTTGGAGGGCAAGTCAAGGCTAGGCCAAGTCTCGCTCTCGCAACGGATCTACCCAATCCGGATCACAAGAGGTTCAATAACAACGAAATCGAAATCGGAATTTGCAAGCGACGTATTTAAAAATCACGGAAGAAACGGTTTGCAAAACCTCCACAAAATTTAAAGCAAGAATCTCTAAGAGGAAGAAGTTACCCAACCAAGAACAACAATCACACAAGATAAGGTGGGAGAATCACTCTCTCCACGGATCCACCGGTTTCACACCAAATGGGCTGCAACCTTCTTCCTTGGAGTCGCACCGAAAGGAAGCCACGCCGGAGTCGCACCGAACGGGGATGGAGGAGGCAAGGCTTGGCGTCACACCAAAGGGGGGGGGGGGCGGCTAATGGACTCTCTCCATGGTGGCCGAATTCTTCAAAGGGGGGTTTTTAGGTTTTCTTTTCATTCCATTACTCATCATAATAGCCTCCTTTAAATAGGAGTTACAAAAGAGATCCAACCGTCCATGATGGAGATGAAATCTCATCCATCCGGGCGGTTACAAACACATAATAGCCTCCTTTAAATAGGAGTTACAAAAGAGATCCAACCGTCCATAATGGAGATGAAATCTCATCCATACGGGCGGTTACATACACACCAAAATGTTTGCAGAAAATAATTAAAGATTACAAGTCACAAATGAATATAAAATTATTAACCAAGATTGGAATAATTTTATATTCGCACATAAAATAATAAAGCATGACAAATTAATTAAAATAGTCATCAAGTGAGGGTAGCACGCCGCGGGCGGAGGTTGTAGTGGCGTCGTCCGTTAGCGTCATCACGGCTCCGAAGGTCTTTATGTTGTAGAGCCTCGGCAACTGGATCGTCATCAAGTATTGCGGAGGGGCAGCGGCATCACTGCATGTTCCTATAATTGTTGTTTGCAATTTTATTTGGACGCTTAACGGTGTTTTGTACCACTATAGGTGACCAGAAGTGGTGTTGGGCCGTCGGAACGTCGTATTTCTAAGGCTAGCATTGCACCAGATGTTGCTCCTGCAACACCTCTATCGGCTGAGAACATACGATTGGTGCTCGAAGCAGTGTTGGCCGTGATAAATGCGCAGCCTGCAAGGAAAACGCAGCAGCCCGCTCCTGCAATAGAGCAGGTACCGCTGCAAGAGGCTGAGCCGAGGAGAGTGGAACAAGTGGTAGTGGAACCGTTGCTGCCAAGGAGGGCAACCGAGAGGCAGCTTAAGCATGTAATGAGCTTTAACCCTCCGGTATTCTCAGGGTTGGGAACCCCATCTCAAGCTGAAGACTGGCTCTCCAGGGTGAAGAGAGTCATGACAGCAACGGAGACAGAGGTGTGGCAAATGACCAACATCGCTACGTTTCTTCTAGACAGTGAAGCGAGAATGTGGTGGGAAGGTTTGGAGCTGCACTTATTGAGAGGTAGGCAACTTGTTGATGTCTCGATGGTGGAGTTCTCGAGATTGTTCTTGGCTAGATACCTCCCTTCGGCGCAGAAGATAGCGTTGGAGAATGAGTTTCTGAAGTTGGTTCATGGTGAGAGGAGCATGGATGAATATCTCCACGAGATTACTCGTCTGAGTCATTATGCTAGCTCCACTATTATGGATGAGGAGCGCAAGACTAATCGCTTCTATGAAGGGTTGAGAGATGAGTTGAGGTTACTACTCTCGGGGCCGATGACGCAGGGTTTCTTAACCTTGGTCAACACTTCCCGGTCCTTGGAGAAGGACATGAAGAATGTACAAGCAAAGAAAAGCTTGGGTGATAGGAAATCTGAATTCAAAGTGCCGACGACTTCAAAGTCCGGCTATCGGAGGTCTTTCAAGAAGCATAGGACTTCGGGTCCAGCTCCTTCTGGTGCTTCTGGGGCGACTACGAGTCGGACCCCGGGCGTGTGTTTTACTTGTGGAAAGACGGGGCACTTTGCCCGTGACTGTTGGAGCGGACGTCCTAAGTCCGTGAGAAGGTCGAGAGCGACTTATGAAGAGAAGGGCAAGGGGTGGAGTCAACCGCGTCCCACTATGCTCCGGCCCAACCAAGAGTCTATAATCTTGTCCAACAGGAGGCCATCAAACAGGCTGATGTGGTGACAGGTACGGTTTACTTTATAGCAAGTCATTTTCTTTAAATACTTGCTATGCACATGTTACCTTACCTCTGCTTGTTTAGGATTTGTTTTGATTTGTGAAAATCTGGCAAGAGCAGTCTGCGATACGGGAGCTTCACACTCCTTGTCCGAAGGATTTATATCACGCATTGGAGTCCCTTCTTCGATGGCAAAGGATAAGTTGGATGTGTTGTTGCCCAATGGGTGTTCGATGCACGCGGATAGGATCTGCGATGTTAAGATTCGTATTGGGAATTAGGAGTTCGATCTGCAAGCGTCGTTACTTCCGTTGGTGGAGTTCGACGTCATATTTGGCATGGACTGGCACTCGGAACAGCAAGCCCATATAGATTGCGGTAGCAAGGAAGTCAAGCTGGGAGCAAGTCGTGAAACGATTTTTACGGGCTTAAAAGGGTCGAGCAAGACGTTGATGTCTGCTCTTCAGGTGGTGAAGGCAGTTCGTGCCGGTGTAGAACTGTTCTTTACACTAGTGGAGGTTGCAAAGCCGAAGCCCGCGTTGGATTGTATTTCAGTGGTATCTGAATACCCTGATGTGTTCCCCGCAGATCTTCCTGGAGCCCCGCCTCAGCGGGAGATAGATTTTACGATTGAGCTAGTGCCAGGTGAAAAGCCTGTGTCACGATCTCCATATCGGCTAGCGCCTAAAGAAATGACGGAGCTGAAGGTTCAACTGCAAGAGTTATTGGAGCAAGGGTATGTGCGCCCAAGTTCTTCGCCTTGGAGCGCGCCGGTCCTCTTTGTTAAGAAGAAGGACGGAGGCTTGAGGCTGTGTATTGATTATCGAGAGCTCAACAAGTTGATGGAGAAGAACAAGTACCCGATCCCCCGGATTGATGACCTTTTTGATCAGTTAGTCGGGTCGACGGTGTACTCGAAGTTGGATCTCAAGCCTGGGTACTATCAGCTGCGAATAAGGGAGAGTGATATCCCGAAGACAGCGTTTAGTACGAGATACGGGCATTATGAGTTTACGATCATGCCGTTTGGGTTGACCAATACGCTGTCAGTGTTCATGGATTTGATGAACAGGACTTTCATAGAGTACTTAGACCATTTTGTGATCGTCTTCATCGACGATATTTTGGTGTACTCGCAAAGTAAGGAAGATCACTTCATGCATCTTCATTTGGTTTTTGAGACGCTGAGGAGGAATCAACTGTATGCCAAGTTCTCGAAGTGCGAGTTTTGGTTATCCTCAATGGCGTTCCTCGGTCATATAGTGAGTGGAGAGGGTATTTCTGTGGATCCGGCGAAGATTGTTGCGATATGGGAGTGGCCTGAGCTTGCTACGGTAGCGGAAGTCCGGAGCTTTCTGGAGCTTGCCGACTATTATAGGCGCTTCATAGAGAACTTCTCGCGGATAGCGTTACCTCTCACTACTTTGACGAGGAAGGAGCATAAGTTTGTTTGGATGTCGTAGTGCGCACGAGCTTTTGAGGAGTTGAAGTGTCGGTTGACCACGGCGCCTGTGCTGATTTCGCCATGTGGGACCGAAGGCTATGAGATTTACAGTGATGCTTCGGGTAGCGCTTTGGGTTGCGTGCTACTGCAACACGGAAGTGTGATAGCTTATGGCTCAAGACAGCTGATGGGGCACGAGAGGAATTATCCAGTCCATGACTTGGAGTTAGCGGCCGTGATTTTTGCCTTGAAGCTGTGGAGACACAATTTGTACAGTGTGAAGATTGATATCTACACCGATCACAAGAGCCTGAAGTATCTGATTGATCAGAAGGATCTGAATATATGGCAGCATAGCTGGATGGAGTTCCTGGGGGACTATACATTCAAGATCCACTACGTGCCTGGTAAGGGTAATGCCGTTGCGGACGGATTGAGTCGCCGAGCCCCAGCTCAAGCCAATTAGCTATCGGTGCATGATGATCGGTTGGTGCGGGAGTTGGAGGCGCTTGAGATTGTTTGTGTGGATAGGCAATCAAGTACTGAAGCAGTTCTGAATTGGACTGAAGTCCAATATGACCTGGCTGATCGTATTCAGCAGGCTTTGGATATGGATGCTCATATGAAGCAGTTCATGGTAGAGGCTCTAGATGGGTCAAATTCCCAATTCATCATGGAGGACGGATTACTTTGGAAATACGGTCGTCTGTGCGTCCCAAGTGTGGGTAATTTGCGGGTGGAGTTGTTATACGAGGCACACCATACCAAGTACTCGATTCACCCGGGGAGCACGAAGATGTACCGTGATGTGAAGAAACTGTTTTGGTGGTCGGGTTTGAAGAAGGATGTGGCGCTCTACATAGCGAAGTGCCAAACTTGCGCCTTGGTGAAGGCGGAGTGTCAAAAGCCGGGAGGAATTCTTAAGTCCTTTCCTATTCCGAAGTTGAAATTCGACGACATCTCTATGGACTTTGTGCACGGTTTGCCAAGGTCGCAAAAAGGGAACGACGCCATTTGGGTGGTTATTGATCGGCTAACGAAGGTGTCGCATTTTATTCCCCATAGGAAGGATGATCCGGTAGAGAAGTTGACAAAACTTTATGTGGATAACATTTTGCGGCTTCACGATGTGCCCCGCAGCATCGTGAGTGACCGAGATGGGCGGTTCACATCTAATGATTGGAGGCTTGTGCAGCAAATGTTGGGGACAAAGTTGAAATTCAGCACAGCCTTCCATCCGCAAATGGATGGGCAGACCGAGAGGGTCAATAGAACCATGGAAGACATGCTCCGCATGTGTGTCTTGGATTTTGGGAAGCAATGGGAATACCACCTTTATTTGGTGGAGTTCGCATACAACAATAGCTACCAAGCGAGTATTCAGATGGCGCCTTTCGAGGCCCTATATGATAGAAAATGTCGCACGCCGTTGTCTTGGTTAGAAACGGGTGAGTCAAATTTGTATAAGCGATTGGAAGTGGAGTATGCTACTTCTTTGGTGAGAACCATTCGGGAGAGGTTGCTTATCGCTCAGGACCGGCAAGCGAAGTACTACAATGCCAAGTACAGGAACATGGAGTTCGTTGTGGGCGACTATGTGTACTTAAAGATCAAGCCGTTCAAGGGTGTCTCGCGGGTGCGGCGATTGAAAAAGCTAAGCCTGAGGTACCTTGGGCCGTTTGAGGTTCTGGAGCGAGTTGGTGAAGCGGCCTATCGGTTGAAGCTTTCAGTGGAGCTTGGTGGATTACATGATGTATTCCATATTTCGGTGCATCGGAAGGCGGTGCAAGATCCTTCGCAAGTGATCGCGGTTAATCAAGTGCCAGTGGATAGTGGGTTGACGAAAAAAGTCAAGCCCGTGCGGATTGAGGACTCGGAGGTCAAGCGGCTATGCAATAAAGAGATCAGGATGGTCAAGGTCTGGTGGGACAATTGCGGTCTGATGAATTGTAAATATACTTATTTTTATGCACATTAATTCAGTCATTTTCATTTATTTTCGTCATTTTTACTTATTTTTGTTCAATAAAATGCTCCTATTCTTGTAAATTTACTTCTAACTTGTTTTATTTTATTTTGCAGAAAATTTACAGAATCTGCCAAAATTGGGCAGTACACGCCCGTGACAATTTCGTCACGCCCGTGACTGGGCCGTGACTGTGCATTTCCCATGAAAACGGACGATTTCTGAAGTAAAAGCTTGACACGCCTGGGGTCACGCCCGTATCACCCGACACGGGGCGTGACCCAAGCCCGTGTTCACTCCACTCGACGAATTCATCTCGACGATCGTCGAGTGTCGACACCAACAGTCACGCCCAGCGTCACGCCTGTGACCTGGGGCGTGACTCAATTTCCGCTCGACGATTTCGACTCGACACTTTCCGCTCGATATTCGTCGAGTGTCGACACCAACTGACACGCCCAGCGTCACGCCCGTGACCTGTGGCGTGACCTTTCCAGCTGGCTCGATAAGATGCTGACAAAGACTTTCGACGCAAACCGCCCCCGGTTCTACCTCCCCGACACGCCCAGAGTCACGCCCGTGACCGGGGGCGTGACTGCTGCGAACTCAGCCCGAAGTCAACTTTCCTGTCCAATCGCCGGTCGCCTTCATGAATAGTACTGTCACGCCCCCCCCTACACGCCCGTGACCGAGGGCGTGTACTTAGAATTTTTTGCCTATAAATTGCCCAGTTCTGTAAGGTCCAAGGGTTCAGATTTTTGGGCCAATTTAGTGACTTTTTGTGGGCTGCATTCGTGATTTCTAGGGCTATGTAAGAAGATTTCTCCCTTCTTTATTTCAAGTTTTGTTTTGCTTTAGCTTTAGCCCTTGTAATAGCTTGTAATACCTTCTTTTAATCAATAAAATGTTAAATTTTCTCTTCATATATGGCTTTGGAATGAACACTTGTGCCCACTTTTCTTCTCCCTTTTATTCTTAGTTTCATCTTTGTTCTTCATTTATGAAATGTGTGTGTGTGTGTATGAGTGTAATTTATTCACTTTACTTTTTTTTAACTTGTTTTCATGCTTAGGTATGATAGGTTTTCCTCTTTTTCTCCTTGTCTTTTTCTTGAAAGAATTTTAATTTCATTCTTATGATTTTATAAAAGAGATTTAAAAAGTGATTTTGTTCCTTTTTTTTACTTAGTTTTCTTTTAGGATTGTAAAACCTCTTTTGTTCTTTTCATCTTCTTTTTCACCATTTTTATCACTTTCATAACATCATAAGAATGAAAATGTTGGCATTTTAATTTTCCAAAAACTTTGGTTTTTAATTTGTTTTGAAAAACTTTTGTCTTCTAAAAATTAAAATTTCCTCTTTTTATTTGTTTTTGGCAAAACCTAAGCATGAAAAAGTTAAAATTTTAATTTTTAGGTAACTTTCATTTTGCTTTTTATTTGTGTGTGTGAGTGTATGAGCATAAATTTCCTTTTGTTCTTCTTAATCTTCATGAAGTGTGTGTGAGTGTAGGTGTATAACTTTTATGCTTTTATTCAAATTGTGCAGAGTGTGTGAGTGTAGGTGGATAACTTTTATGTTTTGTTCCATTTTGTAGAGTGTGTGAGTGTAGGTGTTAGCTTTATTGGTTTCTTGAAATTCATATGGAGTGTGTGTGTTTGTTTGCATTTATTTCCGCCTACTCCTTAAGAGTTAAATGGCGCATCGTTTTCATTTTCAGTCCTACTCGTTTGAGTAGGACTTGTTATTTTATTGCTTTATTTTTCCGCCTACTCACTTGAGTTTAATGGCCGGACTTTATTTCCCGCCTACTCGTTTGAGTAGGATTTGTAATTTTTCTTTCTTTATTTTTCCGCCTACTCACTTGAGTTTAATGGACGGACCTTTTAACCCTATAATCGCATTTATTTTCTCCTACTCATTTGAGTAGAACTCGCTTTCATTTCAGTCCTACTCGTTTGAGTAGGACTTGCAATTTTCAGCTTTTATTTACCGCCCCCACTCGTTTGAGTGGGACTCGCAAATTTGAAAAATGCAATTTTCTTTTATGTGTAACTTAGTTTCTGTTTAATTTATAATTTGGAATGTGTGTGAGTTCTCGTTTTAGTTAACTTTTTAGCTTTCTAAATGATTGTTTTATTTTTATGTCCCCTTCTTATAATCATTAGTGTTTAATTTCGAACTCGCGCCTCACTAAATTATAAGTCGTCCCCATACCGATGTGTGGCTAATCGCTATTAGCCTCGGCATCGAAGAGCATTGGGACATTTAAAATGATTTATAATAATTAAAGCTCTTTATTTTCATTTTAATTTAAGCACTTAAGGTTTACCCCGGGTTTACGACGCGTAGGACCACATATCGATGTGTGGGCCCTATTTCCATAGTCCATATGCTAGCTAGCCGAGAGGCCGTGCATATGGACCGATCACCCCTGGGTAAATAGAGTTGCGTGCATACCCTCGAGAGAGGGCAAGCGTAATTCTACCGGATTGGGTTCCCCACCCAATAGCGGGGTTCTTAGCGTAAAGCGGGCGTTAAGAGGAATCCTTCGTCGGACTAACGTTCGGTCGAATAGTCTTAACGTTTAGGTGAGCGATATCCCTATAGCTAGGTGAGCTCACATTTGTGGAACCTCCACGGCCAAGTTGCCTTATTATTAATTTGAAAACTAAGTCTTTTTATTATTAAAAATTGTTTTGGTCTTAATCCGATTCAATGCCGAGCGTTAACCCTTCATCGAATATATTCTAAATCGTTTCTTTTTTTTTCGCTCCTTTGCTTTTCCGTGTTTTATTAAGTAAAAAAAAAATCCACCTTTCTTTCAGTAAAATAATAGTCCTCCCGGAGGAGTAAGAATAGTCAACACGACCCCGAGAATAATACGACCTCGATATTCCCCCGAATATCGAGTACTACTTGCGATAGGTGCACTTGCCTACCCGAGCAAGCACGCGGCGATCGACTCACCGAACCAACCACAGTAAGAGTCTGTTCGCGGGCCCATCAAGTTTTTGGCGCCGTTGCCGGGGAATCTCTTTTCGAGTTGCTATTTCGAATTCCGGAGTCTATTAATTTTACTTATTTTCTATAAAAAAAACTAACTAAAAACTTTATTTTACAAAAAAAAAGAACTTTATTTTGTTTTATTTTTTGTTTGGGTGTATGACCCGTGGACAACCCTCAGAGTCTGAAGATTTTTACTTCGACCCTGAGATCGAACGCTCTCTTGCGCGTATTCGATCTCAACGCCGAAATCCTTCTTTAGATCCCGAGGAATCTATCGGAGAACCCACTGGTGTACTTATGGCTGCGCCTAACCCTCCCCCGGCGGCCGAGCATACTATGTCTTATTATGCCCGGCCTAACCTGGATGATTCTGGGTCGAGTATTGTTCGCCCTGCGGTGGCCAATAATAATTTTGAAATAAAGTCAAGTGTCATTCAAATGGTCCAAAACGCCGTGCAGTTCGATGGACTGCCGGATGAGGACCCGAATGTCCACTTGTCCAATTTCTTGGAGATATGCGACACCTTCAAGATCAATGGCGTCACTAATGACGCCATTCGTTTGCGCTTATTTCCTTTTTCCCTTATGTCCAAAGCCAAGGCGTGGTTGAATGCCCTCCCACGAGGATGTATCACCACGTGGGCTGAGTTGACGGAACGGTTCCTAATGAAGTACTTTCCGCCCGCCAAAACTGCAAAGTTACGGGCGGACATTTCTTCGTTTGTGCAGAACGATCCCGAGTCTCTATACGAGACTTGGGAACGGTTTAAGGAATTCCTCCGCCGTTGCCCGCACCACGCGCTGCCAACGTGGATGCAAGTTCAAATTTTTTATAATGGGCTGAATTTTCAGACGCGTCAAATGATTGACGCGGCTGCCGGGGGTACGCTTAACAACAAAACCCCCGAGGCCGCCCAGGCTTTATTCGAAGAGATGGCTATGAACGCCTATCAATGGAACGTCCCGCGGGGACGGCCAAAGCCGGCGGCTGGTCTTTTTGAAGTGGATGCCACTGCTCTCTTGACCCTTCAAGTTGAAAGGTTAACAAAGCAGGTGGCGGAGATGTCTGCTGCCTCCTCCACTCCGCCTTGTTTTATTCCCCCTAACGTCTGCGTAGCTGAAGAGTTCGTGGACTTCATGGGAAATTCGGGTCGTCCTCCCTTCAACCCCAATAACAACCCTTATAGTAATAACTATAATCCGGGTTGGAGGAATCACCCCAACTTCTCGTGGAGCAACCCGAATAATGCTCAGCGTCCCCCTATTCCTTTTGCGCCCGGATTTCTTCCTCCTCCTCATCTTCCGAAACCCTCCTCGATGGAGGAAAATTTTTCGAAGTATATTGCATCCAACGAGTCAAATATCCGGAACATCACCGGATCGCTAAAAACACTCGAACAACAGGTTGGACAGCTGACAAGGATGATGTCCGTGCGCGCGCTCGGGGCACTGCCGGGAAACACGGAGCCCAATCTGAGGGAGAACGCCAACGCTATAACCCTCCGTAGCGGAAAGGAGGTGGTCGATCCAAAACGGACCGACCCTCAGGTACATATTTCACCTCCGACCCCTCTTCCCCTTTCTTCGCTTACGCCGCCTTTACCAATTATAAAAGAAAAAAATATTTTAAACAAGGCTCTTCCGTATCCGCATAAGTTAGATAACGAGCGTAAGGACGCGCAATATGAAAAATTTATTTTATTATTAAAACAAATTCACATTAATGTTCCTTTTTGCGAGGCTATCTCGCAAATGCCCAAATATGCGAAATTTTTAAAAGAACTACTTTCTAATATACGTAAATTAGAGGATATCTCGCATGTATCTCTCAACGTTGTCTGCTCGGCGGCCCTTACTAATAAATTGCACGCAAAACAAAATGACCCGGGACGGTTTTCCATCCCGTGCCTTTTTGGCGATATATTAGTAAAGTATGCCTTAGCTGATTTAGGGGCTAGCATTAATCTGATGCCGTTCTCGCTCTTTTCGCATTTAGGTTTGGGTACTCCTAGTCCTACGAATATGCGCATCCAATTAGCGGATCGCTCGGTTAAGTTCCCTATCGGGGTAGTGGAGGACGTCCTTGTCCGAGTCGACAAGTTTACCTTCCCGGTAGACTTCGTCATCTTAGATATCGAGGAGGACGCCGAGGTACCAATAATACTCGGTCGCCCTTTTCTCGCCACCTCCCGCGCACTAATAGATGTTAGTAATGGTAGCCTTCTCCTCCGAGTAGGCGATGACCAAGTTACTTTCTCTATTAATCCCTCGATGGACAATTTGTCATCGAGCGACGATTTCTGCTATTCTTTAGATACCTTTTTCGGAGATCGTTCTTCTCCCATTTTCGAGTCCGTATTTTTAAACGACGATATTTATGCACTCGAAAATTTCAACTGCGATGAGGATACGTCTATAGACTTGCCTTTCGAACCAATTGGTAAGAAAGACATAGGAATTAAAACCTCCCTAGAAGAACCGTCCATCCTAGACCTCAAACCCTTACCCGCATCGCTCAAGTACGCTTTTTTGGGAAAAGGTGATACGCTTCCCGTTATCATTTCTTCGGACTTGAGTGATTCGGAGACTTCCGATTTATTGGAAGTTTTATTTAAACATCGCCACGCAATTGCGTGGCAAATCTCTGACTTAAAGGGGATTAGCCCCTCCTTTTACACCCATAAGATTTTCCTTAACGATAATTGCCGCAAAACGATTCAGCCGCAGCGTCATCTTAACCCAAACATGAAAGACGTCGTTAAAGCCGAAATCATTAAGTTATTAGATGCGGGGATTATCTACCCTATTTCGGACAGTGCATGGGTTAGTCCCGTGCATGTCGTACCCAAGAAGGGCGGTCTTACCGTAGTGGCGAATGAGCATAACGAGCTTGTCCCAACTCGTACTGTTACGGGTTGGCGAGTGTGCATCGACTATAGGAAACTTAATGACGCCACCCGCAAGGACCATTTCCCTCTGCCATTTCTAGACCAGATTTTAGAGCGTTTATTCGGTCATCCGTATTATTGTTTTCTTGATGGTTTATCGGGGTTTTTCCAAATCCCCATTTCCCCCGATGATCAAGAGAAAACAACTTTTACTTGCCCGTTTGGCACCTTCGCATATCGAAGAATGCCATTTGGACTCTGCAACGCGCCAGCTACATTCCAAAGATGTATGCTAGCGATCTTTGGCGAGCTAGTAGAAGACATTATGGAAGTCTTTATGGATAACTTTTCTGTTTTCGGACGCTCTTTTCCCGATTGCCTTCACAATTTAGATCGTGTCCTTCAACGGTGCGAGGACACAAGCCTTGTTTTAAATTGGGAAAAATGCAACTTTATGGTTCGAGGAGGTTTGGTCCTCGGCCATATGATTTCGTCTAAGGGGATAGAGGTGGATAAGGCCAAGATAGAAATTATAGAAAAACTTCCGCATCCAACAAACGTAAAATCTATTAGGAGTTTCTTAGGCCATGCGGGCTTTTATCGACGCTTCATTCAAGACTTTTCAAAAATAACCAAACCGCTTACTCACCTCTTGGAAAAGGAATCACGTTTCATCTTTAGTAGCGAATGCGAGTCCGCCATTAATTTGATAAAACAAAAACATATCTCTTCACCAATTTTAGTGGCCCCTAATTGGTCCCTTCCGTTCGAAATAATGTGCGACGCTAGTGATATTGCCTTAGGTGCCGTTCTTGGCCAACGCGTAGAAAAACATTTTCATCCTATTTATTACGCTAGCAAGACGCTCACTTCCGCACAAGTAAATTACACGACAACGAAAAAGGAACTCTTAGGCGTCGTTTTCGCTTTCGATAAGTTTCGCTCGTATATAACGCTATCTAAAGTTATCGTTTTTACCGATCACTCCGCGCTTAAATATTTATTAGCTAAAAATGATGCGAAGCCCCGCCTTCTTCGATGGATTCTCCTCCTACAAGAGTTTGATTTGGAGATCCGAGATAAGCGGGGAGCGGAAAATCTAGCGGCGGACCACCTCTCCCGTTTAGAAAATCCGGGTGCGGAAGCGCTCGTCGAATCTGAAATAAATGACAGATTCCCCGAGGAACGCCTTCTTGCCATTAATAAATCTTCGTCATCTTCGCCTTGGTTCGCAGACTTTGCAAATTTCTTAGTAGCGCGGGTCCTTCCAAAAGAGTTTTCCAGTCATCAAAAGAAGAAATTCTTTTCTGACTTGAAAAATTTCTTTTGGGAGGACCCATTTCTTTTTCGTATCTGCGCGGACCAAGCGGTCCGAAGATGCGTTGCGGGTGTGGAGTGCTTACAAATTCTTAAGCACTGCCACGAGGGTCCAGCCGGTGGGCATTATCAAGCCAACCGGACCGCTCGGAAGGCGCTAGAGGCGGGCTACTTTTGGCCCACTCTCTTCAAAGACGCGCATAATTTTGTGCGCGCATGCGATAGCTGTCAGCGGTCGGGTAACATCTCTCGTCGCGACGAGATGCCCCAAAACATGTTTTTAGAATGCGAAGTCTTCGATTTGTGGGGCATAGATTTTGTTGGCCCCCTACCTCCGTCTTTCAAAAATATGTATATTTTAGTGGCGGTCGACTACGTATCGAGGTGGGCGGAAGCGCAAGCTCTCCCCACCAACGATGTGCGTATCGTCGTTACATTTCTTAAAAAATTATTTTCTCGCTTCGTCACGCCTCGCGCAATTGTTAGTGATAGGGGAACGCATTTCTGTAACGCTCTTATGGCTAAGACGTTAGCTAAATACGGAGTCACGCACAAGCTTGCCACCCCCTACCACCCGCAAACAAGTGGCCAAGTCGAGGTAGTAAATCGAGAGATTAAGCGAATTTTAGAAAAAACCGTTTCACTAAATAGGAAAGATTGGTCCGTTAAACTCGACGATGCGTTGTGGGCGTATCGGACGGCATACAAAACCGCTATTGGATGTACGCCGTTCCGGTTAGTCTACGGCAAAGCGTGTCATTTACCCGTAGAATTAGAACATCGCGCACTTTGGGCTTTAAAACTCTTAAACCTCGACTCCAACTTAGCCGCTCAGAATAGAAAACTGCAACTAAACGAGCTTGATGAATGGCGTGCGAACGCTTACGAGAGCAATAAATTCTATAAGGAGTGCTCTAAGTTATATCACGATCGAAAAATCAAGTCCCAAAAATTATTTTCTCCGGGCGATCTTGTCCTTCTTTACAATTCACGCCTTAGGCTTTTTCCAGGTAAAGTAAAATTTAGATGGTCTGGTCCCTTCCTAGTTGAAGAAGTTTTTCCTTATGGAACCGTACTCGTCTCCCACCCGGACAAAGGTTCTTTTAAAGTAAACGGTCATCGGTTAAAGTCTTATATAGCAGGCGACCCAGTGATCGGTTTTAGCAAAACCATAACTTTCCTCCACATTATAAACCAGCCAAAATAGTCAAGCTACACGACTATAAACAAAGCGCTCCTGGGAGGCACCCCTCGCTTATCTTTTTTGCTCCTTCCTCATTATCTTTGCTGCTTTTTCTAATAAACGCAGGGTTTCTGATCGGCCTCCCCCTACGCGTTTCAGGGAAGCTTCTACCCCCTTCCCTTTCTTTTCTTTGTACATATTGTCTTTCCTTTCTGTTCCGCATACTTATGATACAACATTGGGGACAATGTTGGACTTAAGTATGGGGGTATTTTCGTGCTTTACTTTCTGCACTTCATTTTTTTCTTCTGCATTTCAAAAAAATACAAAAAAATACATATAACAACAAAACAAAACGCACAAAAAAAAACAAAAAAATTAAAAAAAAACATCTTGTTGGAACACCCTATTACTAATTTGGGTCAGGATCACTATGTCTCTAGGAACCTTTGTTTGACCTTCTGTATAGCTTAATAGGTCAATTAGAATTGAGTCTAAGGGTTAGAAGTCTAGGATTGGAAGCTGCCCTGAAGATCAAGTTTTTCTATCTGGAGACTAAGTCTGATCGTCGAGCTCAGCACGACGATTCGTCGAACTCAGATCGACGATCGTCGAGCTCAACTTCGGCAGATCGTCGAGCTCCACTCGACGATCGCTGAGCTCAACTTCATAATATCGTCGAACTCCATTCGACGATCGGTGAGCTCAGTTCGACGATTTTGACTCTGCCTTGGATCTTTATCTCTGAGCTCAGTTCGACAATCTTTGAGCTCAGATCGACGATTATTTTGCTGCTTGAGTTTTCCAGTTCGCTGAGCTCAGCTCGACGATAGCAGAGCTCAGTTCGACGATTTCAGATAACTTCCAGAATTCAAATTCAAATCAGACAGGAGTTATTATGCAATTAATTCAGAGATTTGCTAGCCGTTTTCATTTATTTCTGGACCAAGTTTCAAGGGATCTTTCAAGGAATAATTCTGTAGACTTTCCTCCAGAAGAGTTTTTGCAATTAAGGATGCAATCAATGCAGACCAACGGCTATCTTTGACAGAGAATGATATTCTATTCAGGAACAGAGAATAAAAGACAGAATGTTTTTTGAATCAATATAGATGATATACAGACATTAACAAGAAGAGAACACACAATACAGAATACAGAGACTCTTTCAAAATCTTCTATCAAAAAGAATTCTGAAGAACACTCATCAAAGAGATCAAGCTTTCAAAAATCTTCAAATCTCTTCATCTTTCAAAGTGTTCAAGGCCAACATCATTTCAAGACTCCAGACACTCAACATTTCAGCTTGCTGAAATCATCTATTGCTGGAGCTCTATCTTTGAAGGCCTATCACCCTCAGCAAAGCTTTTCTTCCTGAAGATTTCAAGGATTCAGGGGGAGCTTTGACATCAATCCACATAGTCTTCTCAGTAGTTTGAGAAAGAGAAGACTGCCATCACTCTCTCACCTCCAGTTTGTAAAGGGTTTCTCAAACTCCCTTCAAAAGTTTGAATCTGGTTTTTGAGCACCTTGTCAAAAGCTCATTGGTGGCAAGACACCTGATCAAAAAATTTGCTTTGGTTTTTGAGCACCTTATCAAAAGCTCATTGGTGCCCAGGACACCTGATCAACTCATCCTGCAGTGGATTCCTACCTAGGGTGGTAGAAGAGTGGATGTACCCAAGTTTGGGGAACCACTATATTTCCTTGTGTCCTCTGGTTCTGCTTGTTTACTTTTTGTTTCTGGCCTTGATTTGTGTGTGCTTAGTTTTTGCATAGCTTAGCTCTGTGATTAGATTTATATTTGCTTCCCTTCTCACACTTATTACAACAATTGTTGTAAAAGTTTTTAAAAGAACTAAAACACCATATACTCTATTCACCCCCCCCCCCCTCTAGAGTATATCAGATCTAGTTGCACTTTCAATTGGTATCAGAGGGAGGTTGGTTAAACATACCATATCTGATTGGTTGTACAGGCTAACACCTGAACCCAAAGATCCCAAACTAGATCTGTTTTCTTTTGTATTTTATTATTAGATTTTGTGTGCACAAATCATGGCCCAAAATAAAGATTATGCTAGCACCAGACCTCCAGTGTGCAATCTTTCCAAGTTTGCACTTTGGAAGGCAAGTATTAGACTTTACATGAATTCCATTGACGAAGATATTTTCAATTCTGTTTTGACAGTGTGTCCAAGACCCCCAGAAAGCACAAGCACAAATGCTGTTCCACCTCCATCAGGAACAAATGCTGACATCAAAAAATGGAAAGTAGCTGATGCCAAGGCTATGAACATCCTAGCCCAGACAATGTCAGATGACATATTCCAAAAGGTAGCTGAATGCAACTCAGCCAAGGAGATTTGGGACAAGCTCTCAGAAATTGTCTCAGGCTCAGCTGATGAGAGAAAAGACAGAAGATCCCATCTCATCTCCCAATATGAGAACTTCAAGAAGGGAGAGACTGAGTCAGTGAGAGACATGTACAACAGATTGAGTCTAATTTTCAGTGAGCTAAGGACATTGGACAAAGAGATTTCTCTGACAGAACTTAATGACAAGATCCTAATGTGCTTCCTCAGCACTTGGGATTCAAGAATCTGGCCAATTAAGGATGCCAGAAGTCTAAATGAGATCACCACTGAAGCCTTGTTGGGTAAGCTCAAATCTTATGAGCTACTCATCAAGAATAGAGAGGAAGAACAGAAGGCTGCTTCACCAGCCACAAGGAAAGAGAAAACCATAGCCTTCAAGGCAACTGAAGATCTGCCTGAAGAAAAAGCTACAGGCAATGATGAACTTCTCAGCTTGTTTGCCAAAAGATTCTACAAGATGGCCAGAAAGGACTTCAGAAGAAGATCATATAAGGAGCAGGATAAGCCAAGGTATGACAAGTCCATTGGCAATAACAAAGACATTATTTGCTTTGGTTGCAGGAAACCAGGGCATATAGTTCCTGACTGTCCTGAGAACAAGAACAAGGACAGAAGGGACAAAAAAGAAAGAAGAAAGGAGAAGGACCCCAAAAGGAATGGAAATGGCAAACCTTCTTCAAGCAGGAATAAGCATACAAGAAAAGGGTTTGTTGCTGAATCCTGGAGTGAGACAGAAGAGGAATCAGAAGCCTCATCCAGCTCCAGTGATGATGAGGATGATACAGAAGAAAAGGAATTCTGCATGATGGCAATTAATGCCTCACAGCATAATTCAGAGGATGAAGAGTCAGAGTCAGACTCAGAAACCCAACCTGAAGAAGATCAGGTAATTAGTTCTTTTGATTTTACTTCAGAAGATTTTAAATCAGAATTTAAAGCACTGTGTTTAGACCTGCTAAAGTCTGAGAAAGAGATTATCTCTCTCAGAAATCAATTATCTGAACACAATGGTTTAAAGTCAGAAAACCTCAAACTCTCTCAGGAGTTGGAGAACTGTAGGGAACAGATAGCTACACTGAAAAGTGAGCTCTCTGAGGCCAAGAAGCTTGAACAATCCCTTAATGGGAGAAGCATCAAGCTGATGGACATCACAAGCACAGTGAACTCTAGATTCAACAGTACACTGGGCTTGGGTGCTTCATCTAGCCAACCTATAGTCCTAACAACTCCCATCAAGTTTATTTCTAGCAAGGGAAAGGGAGTTGTAGAGGTTGCCAGGAAAAATTCTGATCTGCCTCAGAAAACTGAGTCCCAGCAAAAATCGTCGAACGGAGATCGACGATCGCCGAATGAAGATCGACGATCGCCGAACGCAGCTCGACGATCTCAGGAAAAATCGTCGAACGCAGGTCGACGATCTCAGCCAAAGTCGTCGAACGCAGCTCGACGATCTCATATACCTGACCTCAGCCATAGTCGACCGTCGAACGGAGCTCGACGATCTGACCCAAGATCGTCGAACGCAGCTCCAAGATCGTCGAACAGAGGTCAGAACTCTGGAAATGTTTTCAAAGGCAAATCAAAATTGAATCCTAAGGGTTCTTCATCCCAAACCTTTAACCCTTATACTGAATGGATTTTACTTCCAAGGAGATATCATCCTGAAGGATATAAGAGTCAGCCAGGGATGTCTTTCATTTCTGAATTTAGAGGTTATCAACCTAGGCCCAAGGTAAACTGGGTCAAAAACAAGTGAATTGTTTCATGTGCAGGTGAAGACCTATCCAACATCTAACCAGCAATGGTATTTGGATAGTGGGTGCTCTAAGCACATGACAGGGAATAAGGACAACCTCACATCCTTCAGAGCCAAGCTTGGACCCAAAGTTATCTTTGGTGATTCCAACTTTGGACAAACTAAGGGATATGGTGCAGTACAGATTGGACCAGTAACCTTCAAGAAGGTAGCATATGTGGAAGGACTGAAGCACAACCTAATCAGCATCAGTCAGCTATGTGATGAAGGCTACCAGGTGACCTTCAGCAAAACCTTATGCAAAATCAAGTCAGAGGACAACACAACTGTGTTGACAGGTATAAGGAAAGGTAACATCTACCTAGTAGATTTTCTTTCAACTGATATAGATATTTGCCTGTTTAATTCAGTCTGTAGACCAAATGTTTTATGGCATAAGAGACTAGGACACCTAAACCTTAGAACTATTGCTAGGCTATCCAAGGACAACCTTGTTAGAGGACTACCTTCTGGCCCCTACAAGAAGGAAGGACTCTGCAAGGCCTGTCAATTAGACAAGCAAACTAAAAACAGTTTTAAGTCACTTAATAAGAGTGATTCACCTAGGATATTGTATCTGTTATACATGGATCTATTTTGACCCATCACAGTACAAAGCCTAGGAGGGAAATCCTACACTTTAGTAGTTGTAGATGACTTCTCTAGATTCACTTGGGTGTTCTTTCTAAGGAAGAAGTCTGATAACTTTAAGTGTCTGACAGAGTTTCTCAAATGTATACAGATTGAGTTCAATACTCACATTGCTCTGATCAGAAGTGATCATGGGACAGAGTTTGATTCTCTTCTTATGCAAGAGTTCTGTCAGAGTGAAGGGATCAGGCATACTTTCTCAGCTCCTAGAACTCCTCAACAAAATGGGGTAGCTGAAAGGAAAAATAGAACCCTTATTGAATCTGCCACTACATTGTTGTCAGATGCTCATCTACCTCTATCCTTTTGGGCAGAGGCAGTGAACACCTCCAACTATGTGCTGAACAGAAGTCTGATACATAAACTGAAGGGAAAGACTCCCTATGAATTACTCAAAGGGAAGAAACCTAAAGTTGACTATTTTAGAATTTTTGGTTGCATTTGCTATATTCACAATAATGACAAGAAATACTTAGCAAAATTTCAAGCCAAAGCTGATGAAGGAGTGTTTCTGGGATACTCCATGATCAGTAAGGCCTATAGGGTCTATAATAAATCATCTTTGAAAATTAAGGAATCTGTTCATATTTCTTTTGATGAAACTAACATGTCTTTCAAGGAGAAGATTTCTTCTACCATAGAACCTTTGTAGGAACATTCTCTAGTTGAAGATATGAACAAGTTACAGGTTGCTCAAGAAGAAGAAAGCAGTGAAGATGAAGGGAATGCTCAACATATTGAACCACCACTTGAAGAGCCAGTTGTTGTACCACAAGAGGAAACAACAACACAGGTTGGTGAACAATCAACACCCCCTGTTGATTTAGTAACATCAAGAGACCATCCAATTACCCAAATAATTGGAGAACTCTCAGCTGGTGTGCAAACCAGAAATCAGGTCAACCAAAACCTGTTGCACACCTGCTTCCTTTCTCAAATTGAACCTCAGTCCATTCAAGATGCAGAGCAAGATTCACACTGGATCATTGCAATGCAAGAGGAGTTGCATCAATTTGAGAGGAACAAAGTATGGGAACTAGTGCCAAAGCCTAAGGATCATTCCATTGTTGGAACAAAATGGGTATTCAGAAATAAACTGGATGATCAAGGAGTAATAATAAGGAACAAGGCAAGGCTAGTTGCTCAGGGATATTCTCAAAAAGAAGGAATTGACTACGACCAGACTTTTGGACCTGTTGCAAGATTGGAAGCCATCAGGATATTTCTAGCTTATGCAGCTCACAAAGGCTTCAAGGTTTATCAGATGGATGTCAAGAGTGCTTTCTTAAATGGAGACATCAAAGAGGAAGTCTATGTCAGACAACCTCCAGGTTTTATCTCTCCAACTTATCCTGATTATGTTTTTAGACTGAACAAAGCATTATATGGTCTCAAGCAAGCTCCTAGAGCATGGTATGAGACCCTAGCATGCTTTCTCTTGGAAAATGGTTTTATAAGGGGGAGAGTAGACCAAACTCTTTTTATTAGAACCCATAAGTCCCATACCCTACTAGTGCAAATTTATGTAGACGATATCATTTTTGGTTCTACTGACTCAAAATTGTGCAGAAGGTTTTCTAACCTGATGCATTCTAAATTTGAGATGAGTAGCATGGGTGAGCTATCCTTCTTCCTAGGATTGCAAGTCAAACAACATGCTGAAGGCATCTTTATTTCTCAAACCAAATATGCTAATGAACTGGTTAAGAAATTTGGTATGTTTGAGGCATCTTGTATGAAAACACCCATGCCTACCAATGCTGTATTGGATGCTGATGAACATGGGAAACCTGTTGATCAGACAACATATAGAGCAATGATTGGCTCTTTACTGTATCTTACAGCTAGTAGACCAGATATAATGTTTGCTACATGTATATGTGCTAGGTTCCAAGTAAGCCCTAGAGAGTCACACCTAACATTAGTAAAGAGGATTCTCAGGTATGTTAAAAGTTGTCCAAATCTAGGTCTCTGGTATCCAAAAGATTCAGCATTTGATTTAACTGGATTCTCTGATGCTGATTATGCTGGATGCAGAATTGACAGGAAAAGCACCAGTGGAACTTGTCAGTTCCTTGGTGACAGACTTGTCTCTTGGTTTTGTAAGAAACAAACATCTGTGTCAACCTCAACTGCTGAAGATGAATATATGGCTGCAGGCAGTTGTTGTTCACAAATATTGTGGATTCAAAACCAACTCCTAGACTATGGTTACAACTTAGAGAAGTCAAAAATCTTTTGTGACAATACAAGTGCTATTTCCATAGCTCAAAATCCAGTCCTCCATAGTAGGACAAAACACATAGAGATAAGGCATCACTTCTTAAGGGATAATGTTCAAAAGAATAAAATTGAATTACAATATATCCCAACTGATTTACAAAGGGGAGATATTTTCACCAAGCCTTTGGATGAAAAGAAACACACCTTCTTCCTAAATCAGTTAGGAATGTTAGATGGAGGAAGCCTTAAATAATCTCCAAGATTTTGAAAGCTAAAAATTGACCAAGACTAGGCAAAAACTCTGATTTTTCTTAGTGTCTAGAATTTTTCTGATCTCTGAACTGCGCTCGACGATTTCCCCTAAGATCGTCGAACGGAGATCGACGACTTCCAGAATCGTCGAACTAAGTTCAGCGCCTCTCAGATAGTATGAACTATCTCTTCCGGTCAACGATCGTCGAACGGCGCTCGACGATTATGTTCACTGAACGATCGTCGAACGGAGCTCGACGCTTTCCAAGATCGTCGAACGGAGATCGACGATGTTGGAGTCTCTTTAGATTCCTTTAGAATCCTCGATCGTCGAACTGAGTTCAACGATCTTTCCAATTCTGCGTCGAACCCTAATATAAAACTCATTTTTCGCCGTCGCTCACTCTTGCGCTTTAAATTTCTCTGCAAGAATCTTCTTCCCTCCAAACAGTTCTACATTTGGTCGTTTTGTTTGTTGAATTTTTGCAGGTACAATGGCTGTATCAGTTGCTGTTCTAGCCGCAAGGAAGTTCGATGCTGGATTCGACATTGATCTGGAATCTTTCAACACTACTGATCAAATATTCCAAGACATTCTGAGTTTATTCAAGGATCAGAACTTGTCTGCCCTCATGACCACCAGGATAAAGCTGGCCTCAGATGAAATCAAGGAATGGGTTTACACTGCTCATAATCTGGACAACTCTACTATAGTTGGCTCCATTGCTGGAAACCAGGTACCTCTGACCCCCACAGTTTTAACAGAGGTTTTTGGACTAAGAAATGGAGATGATACTGCTGAATTATCTGGGGAGGAGTTTTCTGATATACTTGCCAGGATGGGTCATCCAGAGGGAAACCCTAGCAAGTTATTCAAAAGGAACTTGTCTGTTGAGTACAGGTTCCTAGCAGATGTTGTAGGAAAAGTACTGTTGGCAAAGCACTCAGCTCATGATACCATATCCAGATACCAGCTCTGCCTCATGGGAGCTCTGGTGGATAAGAAAAGTTTGAACTGGGGAGAGGTCTTCTTTGACCTAATAAAGAAGAAAATAAACAAAAGCTTTGTAAACTTTGGAAGGATTCTTGGAGTCTTCCTGCAAAACAGGTACCCTGTCTTGCTGGTCTCCTCTGGAGTGCACATTAATGCCTCCAAGAGACTCACCTGTGCCCTCTTTCGCAAGTGGGACAGGCAACTCAGCAAGCCAAGCAGGCCCTCCTCTAGTGCTCCTTCAGGCACCAGGACTCAAAGAGTCACTCTCCCACAGGTCTCTGCTCCTGCAGAAGACCTGGCTGCTGCTGTTGCTGCTTCTTCTCCTCCTCCTATTCCAACCCTACCTCTTCCATCCACCATTCCAGCTTCATCCCCCATTACCATCTCTAGCCCAACTCCAACATCAATTCCATCTCCAGCAACCATTTCATCACCTCCAGCAGACCATTTCCACCCTCTGTTCTCCTATCCACCACCAGATGTCACTTCTTCTCCATCCATACCATCCTTCACCCTTCTGGATGACTCCTACATGGATGATTCCCCCTCATCTCCTCCAGAATTACCCTCCTCCTCAACATCATTCCAAGATCTCCTCCACCACATCATTGACCAACCAACTTTCACCCCATCCATATCCATCCCCTTATCCTCCATATCCACTATCCCCACTCCTGAGCCATCCATTCCACTATCCAGCACTCCACTTCCAGCATCCTCAGCCATCCCTATTCCATCTACCTCTGCTCCTGCTGTTGAGCATGTAGACCTCTCAGCCCTAGCTGACAAGTTGTATGAGCTAATTGCCCCCAGGCTCTCTCTGCTCTTAGAGACCTCTTTGGCTCCTCTACACCTGTCAGTGGCAGCTCTCTCTGCTAGGCTTTCCTCCCTTCTTCCTCAGGCAGCACCTCCAGCAGTGTGCCTTGATACAGATGTATCTGCATCTAGGCAGGGGGAGATGCCATATGAAGCAAGCCTTCATGCTGTTGCTGCTGCTGCTTCTACTCCTGCTGCTGATGATACTGCTACTGCTGCTGCGATTTCTGTGTCTACTGCCTCTTCTGCTACTGCTGCTGTGCCTCCAGAATGTCAGGCTCCTACTGCAGTTCTGGCAATAGACCTACAGTCTTTGCTTTCTACCTTTGATCCTGCCTTCTTCAGCCATCTCCCAGAGGTTAATGCTGTCCAGCCCTCAGAAGACCTATCTAAGGCACTGGTGCCTTTCTCTGGCTGTGACCCCAGCATTATTTCTTCTTTTGTACTCTCAGTGATTGCTGCTGCTGCTGTTGAAGAAAGGACTGCCTTTGCTTCTGAAATTGTTGATGCTGCTGCTGAAGATGTTCTCACTGCTGCTGAAATCCTAATTGCCTCTGATGAGCAAACATCCAAGGATTTTCTGATGTCAGAGGCCACTGTTTTTGAGCCTGCTGCAGTTTTTGATGTTACTGAAATTTCTGCTGATAGTGAGACTGTTACAGTTACTTCTGCTGTCACTACTCCAGCTTCTATTGCTCCTTCTGTTGCTCCATCTGTTGCTCCATCTGCTGCCCCATCTGCTGTTGTCCCTGCTGCTGCTACTTCTGCCTCTGCCTCATCTGCTGCTGTTCAGTTGAAGAAAGAATTGATGAAGAAAATAGATGCTATACATGATGACCAGAGTTCTGAGTCTGATGAATACAAAACAGACTCTGATGATTCATCTGCCACTATTGCAAGAAAAGGAAAGCTAGGAGCAAGGCAATGAAAAGGGTGCCTCTTGCAAAAGTCAAGGACAATAATGATATTCCTTATTATGTTCTGCATAACTGCCAAATTACTAAACATTGGATGCAGTACTCTAAAAATCAGTTGAAAGCAATGAATAAGAAGAGAAAGTATGAGAAGGGCTCCTCCCAGTTCCAGCACCCTCATCCTCCTCCACTACCTCCTCCTGATGCAGGTGCAGGTGGCAGCTCTGCAAGTCAAGCCCCAGCTAGAAGCCAGGCTCCCTATCAACCCCATGCCAGATCCTATCAAAGGGAAAGCCAATCTAGGGGTTCTTATTCTAGGAGAGGAGGATACAGGGGAAGTCAAAGAGATTTTCAGGTTTATTCTAAAGGGTATTCCAGGCAGCACCCATACTCCAGGGGAGGACATGTTTCATCTGATACTACTTCTGGTCCATTCCCCTACAAGCTCAAAGAGACAGTGTCTGCTAGGCCTCCTCAAGACAATTCTTCCAACAGGTATGAGCCACCTGTACCATTTGAGGACCCTGAAAAGAATCCATCTGCTTGGACTGCTAGGATGAAGGAGTTGGATGCATTAGACCAGATAAAGAAAGCCAAAGAACAAGGGCTAGACACTTCCAATATTTCTACTATGTCAGAGCAAAGACAAAAGGAGTTAGAGAGATATGCTTCCAGCAAATTCTTTGATGCAGACAGATATATGGAATTGCATCCTGCTGCTGTGGTTCCCAGGCATGCAAAGCAAACTTACTTGGGTGCAGCAGATGACACCAGATCCAACAAAGAAGCCCTGAATCCAAACAGAGAAATCAAAATGGTTAAAGGCAAAGAGAAGAAATGACTTTGTAAGGTGACAATCTTTGGATTTTCTGACTGCTATCTGGATGCCATATACACATACATATATATATATATATATCTCTGTGATGTTTCTGCATGTCTAGCTGTTGTTGTTTTTATGCTTTTCTGATTGTATGTTGTTATTTGATTTTCTAAAGTCTGTAAATAGTAATCCTAACCCAAATAGGGGGAGATTGTTGGAACACCCGATTACTAATTTGGGTCAGGATCACTATGTCTCTAGGAACCTTTGTTTGACCTTCTGTATAGCTTAATAGGTTAATTAGAATTGAGTCTAAGGGTTAGAAGTCTAGGATTGGAAGCTGCCCTGAAGACCAAGTTTTTCTGTCTGGAGACTAAGTCTGATCGTCGAGCTCAGCACGACGATTCGTCGAACTCAGATCGACGATCGTCGAGCTCAACTTCGGCAGATCGTCGAGCTCCACTCGACGATCGCTGAGCTCAACTTCATAATATCGTCGAACTCCATTCGACGATCGGTGAGCTCAGTTCGACGATTTTGACTCTGCCTTGGATCTTTATCTCTGAGCTCAGTTCGACGATCTTTGAGCTCAGATCGATGATTATTTTGCTGCTTGAGTTTTCCAGTTCGCTGAGCTCAGCTCGACGATAGCAGAGCTCAGTTCGACGATTTCAGATAACTTCCAGAATTCAAATTCAAATCAGACAGGAGTTATTATGCAATTAATTCAGAGATTTGCTAGCCGTTTTCATTTATATCTGGACCAAGTTTCAAGGGATCTTTCAAGGAATAATTCTGTGGACTTTCCTCCAGAAGAGTTTTTGCAATTAAGGATGCAATCAATGCAGACCAACGGCTATCTTTGACAGAGAATGATATTCTATTCAGGAACAGAGAATAAAAGACAGGATGTTTTTTGAATCAATATAGATGATATACAGACATTAACAAGAAGAGAACACACAATACAGAATACAGAGACTCTTTCAAAATCTTCTATCAAAAAGAATTCTGAAGAACACTCATCAAAGAGATCAAGCTTTCAAAAATCTTCAAATCAATTCATCTTTCAAAGTGTTCAAGGCCAACATCATTTCAAGACTCCAGACACTCAACATTTCAGCTTGCTGAAATCATCTATTGCTGGAGCTCTATCTTTGAAGGCCTATCACCCTCAACAAAGCTTTTCTTCCTGAAGATTTCAAGGATTCAGGGGGAGCTTTGACATCAATCCATATAGTCTTCTCAGTTGTTTGAGAAAGAGAAGACTGCCATCACTCTCTCACCTCCAGTTTGTAAAGGGTTTCTCAAACTCCCTTCAAAAGTTTGAATCTGGTTTTTGAGCACCTTATCAAAAGCTCATTGGTGGCAAGACACCTGATCAAAAAATCTGCTTTGGTTTTTGAGCACCTTATCAAAAGCTCATTGGTGCCCAGGACACCTGATCAACTCATCCTGTAGTGGATTCCTACCTAGGGTGGTAGAAGAGTGGATGTACCCAAGTTTGGGGAACCACTATATTTCCTTGTGTCCTCTGGTTCTGCTTGTTTACTTTTTGTTTCTGGCCTTGATTTGTCTGTGCTTAGTTTTTGCATAGCTTAGCTCTGTGATTAGATTTATATTTGCTTCCCTGCTCACACTTATTACAACAATTGTTGTAAAAGTTTTTAAAAGAACTAAAACACCATATACTCTATTCACCCCCCCCCCCTCTAGAGTATATCAGATCTAGTTGCACTTTCACATCTTAAAATGAAAAAAAAAATTTAATGAAAAAATCCAAAAAAAAAATTTCTGTTTTGTTCTCTTTCTTTCTTTTTTTCCAAAAACAAAAAGAGAAAACAACAAAAATATATTTAGTTTCACTTTGTAAATATTTTTTTGTACTTCTTTTTTTCTCTCTCCCCCTTACTCATTCTTGTAAAAACCTCTCTTTTTCTCCCATATTTTTGTACATAAATGAAAATTCTCTTAAAAAAAATATAAAAAAAAAGATATTAGTTCAAACAAAAAAATGAAAATTCTCTTAAAAAAAAATTAAAAAAAAAAAAAAATAATACAAAAAAAAGATATTAGTTCAAACAAAAAATTTTTCAAAAAAATTGAGAAAAACAAAAATACAAAAAAAGATAATAAACGAAAAAAAAAATGATAACAAAAACTATAAAAATCAAAAAAAAAATGTTTTGAAATAAATAAATTACATATTCCATACTTAACTTTTCTGCTATCCAAAAATTCAGTTTTGAGTTTATTTATATGTGAATTTGATTAATTCTCTGTTTGCTACCCGTTTATTAATTATTGATTGAAAAATTTAAATAGCCGGGGTTAAGTTTTAAAGAATTCTTTATGCTTTGTTAAAACTAGCGAACTCGTTTTAGGCACTACTTCTAATTTTTCATTGATAGGAGCACGTATATTATGTTAGGAAATAACGACTATAGAATTCAATTATACTTACTTTTAGCTTTCTGAAAAAAATTGGAACGTACAAATTATTAAGGTTGCTCTCAAAAATTTTTAGGATTATAATCTAGTTTTCCTTTCTCCCCTCACTTTTCATGACCTACTTGGCATGAAAAATTTTATCCTTAAAAGATCTTATGTCAATGGGAATAAGATTTCGTTCCGTAAACATAGGCACCCAATAATTTAAAAAGATTATATAAGGAGTAAGAGGATAAAATTCATTACTCCTACAAATATACATTGGGTTAATTTTATTCTTATGAAGTTGAAAAACAAAAATCATATTAGGAAAATAAGATTTCGTTTTCCTAATAATCCAAAAGAAAAAAAATGGAGGTTCGAGAAAAAATTACCTCACCTCACATATCAAAACCCTCTTCATAAACCCACTACCCCCTTAGCCAATTACACGATTCTAGAATTAATTCAAAAATCTTTTTGAGAGCATAATTAGTAAATTGTATTATTTCCAGTAGCACTCGTATAAGCTAGAGTTCTTATAATTCCAAACTATTTTCGTTAATCTAACCATTACAAATGTTGCCTTCTATTTGATTACATCAAGAAGTCTTTTGGCCAAAACTTTTGCGCTATTTAAATCATCTACATAATTTTAGGACTTAACTCTTACACCCCGTATATTTATTTCGATCTCTCTTATAATTAATTAAGCGATAGCTAAAACTTAGAGTTTTTTTTATTCCATATAGATTCACCTCAAACTTTTGCTCTGGAATAGCAAAAGCCTAAGTATGGGGGTATTTGATGAATTGTAAATATACTTATTTTATGCACATTAATTTAGTCATTTTCATTTATTTTCGTCATTTTTACTTATTTTTGTTCAATAAAATGCTCCTATTCTTGTAAATTTACTTCTAACTTGTTTTATTTTATTTTGTAGAAAATTTCCAATATCTGCCAAAATTGGGCAGTACACGCCCGTGACAATTTGGTCACGCCCGTGACCGGGCCGTGACTGTGCATTTCCCGTGAAAACGGACGATTTCTGAAGTAAAAGCTTGACACGCCTGGGGTCACGCCCGTGTCACCCGACACGGGGCGTGACCCAAGCCCGTGTTCACTCCACTCGACGAATTCATCTCGACGATCGTCGAGTGTCGACACCAACAGTCACGCCCAGCGTCACGCCCGTGACCTGGGGCGTGACTCAATTTCCGGTCGACGATTTCGACTCGACACTTTCCGCTCGACATTCGTCGAGTGTCGACACCAACTAACACGCCCAGCGTCACGCCCGTAACCTGGGGCGTGACCTTTCCAGCTGGCCCGACAAGATGCTGACAAAGACTTTCGACGCAACCCGCCCCCGGTTCTACCTCCCTGACACGCCCAGAGTCACGCCCGTGATCGGGGGCGTGACTGCTGCGAACTCAGCCCGAAGTCAACTTTCCTGTCCAATCGCCGGCCGCCTTCATGAATAGTACTGTCACGCCCCCCCTACACGCCCGTGACCGAGGGCGTGTACTTAGAATTTTTTGCCTATAAATTGCCCAGTTCTGTAAGGTCCAAGGGTTCAGATTTTTGGGCCAATTTAGTGTCTTTTTGTGGGTTGCATCCGTGATTTCTAGTGCTATGTAAGGAGATTTCTCCCTTCTTTATTTCAAGTTTTGTTTTGCTTTAGCTTTAGCCCTTGTAATAGCTTGTAATACCTTCTTTTAATCAATAAAATGTTAAATTTTCTCTTCATATATGGCTTTGGAATGAACACTTGTGCCCACTTTCCTTCTCCCTTTTATTCTTAGTTTCATCTTTGTTCTTCATTTATGAAATGTGTGTGTGTGTGTATGAGTGTAATTTATTCACTTTACTTTTTTTTAACTTGTTTTCATGCTTAGGTATGATAGGTTTTCCTCTTTTTCTCCTTGTCTTTTTCTTGAAAGAATTTTAATTTCATTCTTATGATTTTATAAAAGAGATTTAAAAAGTGATTTTGTTCCTTTTTTTTACTTAGTTTTCTTTTAGGATTGTAAAACCTCTTTTGTTCTTTTCATCTTCTTTTTCACCATTTTTATCACTTTCATAACATCATAAGAATGAAAATGTTGGCATTTTAATTTTCCAAAAACTTTGGTTTTTAATTTGTTTTGAAAAACTTTTGTCTTCTAAAAATTGAAATTTCCTCTTTTTATTTGTTTTTGGCAAAACCTAAGCATGAAAAAGTTAAAATTTAAATTTTTAGGTAACTTTTATTTTGCTTTTTATTTGTGTGTGTGAGTGTATGAGCCTAAATTTCCTTTTGTTCTTCTTAATCTTCATGAAGTGTGTGTGAGTGTAGGTGTATAACTTTTATGCTTTGATTCAAATTGTGTATAGTGTGTGAGTGTAGGTGTATAACTTTTATGTTTTGTTCAGTTTTGTAGTGTGTGTGAGTGTAGGTGTTAGCTTTATTGCTTTCTTGAAATTCATATGGAGTGTGTGTGTTTGTGTGCATTTATTTCCGCCTACTCGTTAAGAGTTAAATGGCGCATCGTTTTCATTTTCAGTCCTACTCGTTTGAGTAGGACTTGTTATTTTCTTGCTTTATTTTTCCGCCTACTCACTTGAGTTTAATGGCCGGACTTTATTTCCCGCCTACTCGTTTGAGTAGGATTTGTAATTTTTCTTTCTTTATTTTTCCGCCTACTCACTTGAGTTTAATGGACGGACCTTTTAGCACTGTAATCGCATTTATTTTCTCCTACTCATTTGAGTAGGACTCGCTTTCATTTCAGTCCTACTCGTTTGAGTAGATTTGCAATTTTCAGCTTTTATTTACTGCCCCCACTCGTTTGAGTGGGACTCGCAAATTTGAAAAATGCAATTTTCTTTTATGTGTAACTTAGTTTCTGTTTAATTTATAATTTGGAATGTGCGTGAGTTCTCGTTTTAGTTAACTTTTTAGCTTTCTAAATGATTGTTTTGTTTTTATGTCCCCTTCTTATAATCATTAGTGTTTAATTTCGAACTCGTGCCTCACTAAATTATAAGCCGTCCCCATACTGATGTGTGGCTAATCACTATTAGCCTCGGCATCGAAGAGCATTGGGACATTTAAAATGATTTATAATAATTAAAGCTCTTTATTTTCATTTTAATTTAAGCACTTAAGGTTTACCCTGGGTTTACGACGCGTAGGACACATATCGATGTGTGGGCCCTATTTCCGTAGTCCATATGCTAGCTAGCCGAGAGGCCGTGCATATGGACCGATCACCCCTGGGTAAATAGAGTTGTGTGCATACCCTCGAGAGAGGGCAAGCGTAATTCTATCGGATTGGGTTCCCCACCCAATAGCGGGGTTCTTAGCGTAAAGCGGGCGTTAAGAGGAATCCTTCGTCGGACTAACGTTCGGTCGAATAGTCTTAACGTTTAGGTGAGCGATATCCCTATAGCTAGGTGAGCTCACATTTGTGGAACCTCCACGGCCAAGTTGCCTTATTATTAATTTGAAAACTAAGTCTTTTTATTATTAAAAATTATTTTGGTCTTAATCCGATTCGATGCCGAGCGTTAACCCTTCATCGAATATATTCTAAATCGTTTCTTTTTTTCGCTCCTTTGCTTTTCCGTCTTTTATTAAGTAAAAAAAAAATCCACCTTTCTTTCAGTAAAATAATAGTCCTCCCGGAGGAGTAAGAATAGTCAACACGACCCCGAGAACAATACGACCTCGGTATTCCCCCGAATATCGAGTACTACTTGCGATAGGTGCACTTGCCTACCCGAGCAAGCCCGCGGCGATCGACTCACCTAACCAACCACAGTAAGAGTCTGTTCGCGGGCCCATCACGGTCGTGAGGAGCTCTCTTGGGAGCGAGAGCAGACTATGCTTGACGAGTATCCGGAGTTGTTCCACTCAGGTACAAATTTTGGTTTTGTACATGTCTTTCCTTTATATAATTTCGTGGAAGAAATTCTTTTAAGAGGGGGAGAGTTGTAACGCCCCGAAACTCAAAAGAGCGACGAGGGACATTTTGGGCCAATTTTGGGTTCTGGTAGGATGCACACGGCCTGGGACACGGGCGTGTCCCAGGGCATGTCAGGCTTGTGTCGACACTCAGCCAGCGAAGTCGACATTTTGCTCTAGACATTGTGTCGAGACTAGGCACACGGCCTGCAACACGGGCGTGTCGCAGGGCGTGTCGACCCGTGTCGACACTCAGCCAGCAAAGTCGACACTCTACGCTCGATGAAGTGTCGATACATGGCACACGGCCTGCGACACGGGCGTGTCGCAGGGCGTGTCGACCCGTGTCGACACTCGTCCCGGGAGTCGATGAACTTTGCTTGACGATGTGTCGAGACAAGGCACACGGCCTAGGACACGGGCGTGTCCAAGGCCGTGTCGTCGGGTCGACGATCTTCGCTCGACGAAGTGTCGAGTGTCGAGACCGTGTACACGGCCTAGAGCGCAGGCGTGTTGAGGTAGACACGGGCAGGAACACGGGCGTGTCCTAGAACCCATGCAGTGCTCCGGTTGTTTTCGGGATAAATCGATGGAGATACACGGCCGGCCACACGGCCGTGTCAGGTGGAACACGGGCGTGTCAGGTCGAACACGGGCGTGTTCGATACCCGTGTGTTGTTCCAGGTGAGTCGATTTTGATGGCGAATGAGGCACACGGCCCTGGACACGGGCGTGTGCTAGGCCGTGTGCGGTCCAGATTCGGCATTTCAGTCTCGAATCAAAGCCGTTTGTTTCTTTAATTAATGATCCAACGGCTGCGGGTGGTTCCCGAAGGGATATACCCGGGATTGTGCCTTAGAAACCCTCACTTTTTATGAGTGGTTGTCTTTCTAAATCTTAGAGAGAGTGGAGAGCCAAGGAAGGAAGAGGAAGTTAGATCCGGCCATTGGAGGAGCTTCGAAGCTCCAAATCGCGAGCCGACTTCGGATCCATGTAGGCAAAGCTAGTGCGGTGCTTTTCATCTGCTTACTTTTCCATGGAGCCAAAGAAGAATGCAAGGGTAACGATTCTCTTCTTGAGCATGAGTAGCTCCCCTTATTTGCATAGGAAGCCCGCTCTCGCGAGTTTGCGGTGAGTTGGAGGCGTTCCTTTGGGTAGATATGTGAAGTCCCCGTTGTTTAGAGTCTGTAAGCGAGAACGGACATAGGCATGATGTGTGAAGCCTATCCGGACATGTTGGTCTAGATCGGTGATGTTGCATTGCATAATGCCTGAAAAGACTCCGTGCTATTGGTTGTTTTTCGGGTTTTCTACATGGTAGATTGCAACAGGGAACCTTGGGGATTAACCCAAAGCTGCACCAGGAAAACTGGGCGGATGCGTGATCTTGCCAACTTGGTGGCCTGAGAGCCAACTTGAACATAACCGGGTTATGTGAATTGTGATGGAAATGGGACTCAGGAGAAGTTTGACCCGCGCAAATGGCTTAAATTATCGTTGCGATGTGAGCACGGGTTAGATGGAACCGTACCTGTTCTATGTCGTTCGGTTAAAGATACCTAAGGGTACGTGGCACTTGCCGTTGGCATAGATTAGGGTCTTCGGCGGTCTATGGCTTAAATTGTTGTGACCCAGGCCAAGAAGACAAAATGTTCATAGGTTTGGTCGTCAAAGTGGCGGTGGTGAGTCCGGAATGTCTATGGCTTTAATTGACGTGACATCGACCGGTTCACCGAGAATATGTCCTGAGAGCACGGGGCTTGTGCCTGTGCGAGCCAACGTCTATGATGAAATGAATATCGTTATATTGCTCGCTTATGCTAATGAAATGCAGGGGAGGAGCATCGCCGCCCCGAGCCGGGGGCGGGATCGTTATAATTTGGTCAGCATTGCTGACCGTTGCCTTGTTTTGCCACCATGCGGTGGTTTATTGCTTGTAGGTGCTGCTGGACCAAGCGGTCAATAGCGGGCTAAAGCCCAAATTACAAAGCCAGCCCACGAAGGCCTAATTGGAGTGTTTACTGCTTTATTCATGTATGACCGGCCTGCGTGCCGTGGTTTGTAAAACATGTAATATGAAGTGAACAATTTTCGTAAGGCCTTAAGGCTTGTACTGGTGTATTTATAACATTCCTATTTGGTATTAGTGGACATTCATGCTTCAGTGCTGGGTTCTTTGTTGCAACTTTTATAAACTACTTCCGCTAGAATGCTCTGTGTAGGACGTTACGATTGGTTGGATGGTTTCCATGAGTAACCACCCGGTATGTCTGTAGTATATGGAGTCGGGCCACGGCCGGACCTACTGATATATGCTATGCGAAGGATAGGGGGTGTTACACCGGAGATGTTTCAGCGGGTTGATTGATAAGCCAAGAGAGGATTCATGGAGGCAAAGCCGTGGCGGTGATTCCCATCCGCCTAGTTCATGGCTCCAAAGCGATCATCAAGGGTAACGATCTCTTTCTTGGATGACGAAGTCCTTTCTTTATGCATATACATGAAATAATCCATCAAGAGGTGGAAAGCATAAGCGATTCTAAGTTGATTCTACATCTAGAGTCGAAACTGTGTAGTACGGCAAAGGCATGCTGTGTGAAGCCCATCCGGATGGTTAGTCTAGATTGGTGATGGTTATATTGACTACCGGAGAAGACTCCTTGTATTGTCTGTGTATGCTTGTGAATCGTGACTACGCAGAAAGCTTGATATTAGCCCTTGTGTGTGTGTGTTGAATGGAAATGAATTGGAAAGTGGCTCTGTGAGAGCTGTGTGTGGAGCAGGAAAGGGAAAACCGACCCGCATAAAGATATGCGCTATTGACGAATTGAGCAACGGGAAAAGGAGGACATGTACCTGTATGGTGGAAGATCGATTGGTGGCAGGGCCTGGTGGATGCGAGACAGACCCGGCTTTCTGCACCACAATGTTGGGTCAATCTGATGTAGAAATGCCCATTGGTTACCGTGAGGTGAGTACCTCTGAGTGGGATGGGTGAGGATGTCCCCAGCATGCGTGTTGGTCAACTAAGGCCCAAACTCAACAAGTTTAGAACCTCTAATCGCTGGTGGGCGACTGGTATATCTGGTACACCAATAATGTGCCCTAAGTGCACGGAGCGTCTGGCAGAGGCCGGCGTTTGTGATAATATGGTGCGTGAGAGCACCGATTGTGATATAGATATATGTGGTGTTGGCAATGTATACAAGGAATGAACCACTACCCCGGGAAAGGTGTTGGGTCGTTATAATTGGCCAGCTAATGCTGACCGTTGTTTTGTTTACCGCCCTTGGGGTGGATGTCTAATTGCAGGTGCTGATGAATTGAATTGATTTGAGAGGAATGAAGACTTGCTGCTTAAAGTCCCTCGAAGGCCGTGCGAAGAATGCTTGGATTTCATGTGTGGCCGACCTGCGTTCCGATGTATGAAGCTGTATATTTGTAAAGAGCAACTTGTAAGGCCTTAAGGCCATGAGTGTGTGTGTTATGTACATTCTTGGTTTATATATAAATGTGGAGTTTATATGATTAGTGGACATTCATTCTATTGAGTTCATACAACTGAAAATGATGCGCTAGAATGCTCTGTGTTAGGGTACGAGTAGAATGAGATTTTGATATCCCCACGTGACTCCGCCGTTTATCTGTGAAATATGGCGTGGGGCCCCGACCAGACCCATTGTTATATCATATGGGACAGATGGAGGCGTTACAAATGGTCAGACGGAAAGGGTAAATCAAATCGTGGAGGATATGATCAGGTGTTACATTTTGGATCACGGTGGTGCATGGGATGAGCATCTCAGACTCATGGAGTTTTCTTACAATAATAGTTATCAAGAGAGTCTGCAGATGGCCCCATTTGAGGTCTTATATAGGAGGCATTGTAGGACTCCTCTGTTTTGTGCTGAGATTAGTAAAAGACCGTTGCTAGGTCCGAAAGCCCTTGAAGAAATAAATTGTGCTGTGACTCATATTTGGGAGAAGCTCAGTGTAGCACAAGAACGCTATGAGAAATATGCTAACCAACGAAGGGTTGAACTAGTGTTCACATTTGGGGACTTGGTTTTTTTGAAAGTCTCTCCGATATCAGGTGTTAAATGGTTTAGAAGTAACCACATATTAGACACCCAATATGTTGTAGCTTTTCAGACTCTGGAGTGCATCAGGGTGTCTGCTTATAAGCTGGAGTTGCCTGCAACCTTCCCTAGTGTCCATGATGTGTTTATTTTGAGCCAGTTGCGGAAGTGTGTTCATAATGATAATCAAGTCCTTGACTCAGTGCCCCAGATTCATCCCAACCTTACGTACGTGGAAGAACCTGTTCGTATTTTGGATTCTCAAGAACGAGTGTTGCGAAGAAAGACCATCCCCGTGGTTAAAGTTCTTTGGTGAAATCAAGACGTCGACAGCGCGACGTGGGAATTGGAGTCGGTAATGAGAGAATCTCATCTGCATCTCTTCCCTTAGTTCAATTATGTCATCTGGTTTTTGGTAATATTTGGATTTTTCATTTTGGTTTGGTTTTAATGTTGTGATAAGTTTCGGGACGAAACTTCTTTTTAGGGGGTGTGACTGTAACGCCCCCGATTTTTTGATATTATTTTTTGATTTGCTGTCGTCACGTTTATGACGTCGGGGTGTTACCCCCTTTTTACATTTTATTGACGGCACTACACCGTTTGTGCGTTTTTGCGTCTGTTGGGTCTGTTTGATCGGATTTTCCGATTTTGATTGGATTGAATGCTTTCCTTAATATAAAGGATGAAGTTTTGAGGCTTTGGATTTGTCCAGTTGTTTTGAGATCCGAGCATTTTGGACTCTCGGCGCGTGTTTGGATCTTTGTGATGATTTTTTTCCTGGAAACATTTGATGATATCGTCTCAAGAATGGTGCGTCAGATTCTAGGGTGGTCTTCGCTGTTAAATTCGTTAAATTCGGCGCGCGTTTGGGCCATATTGTTGAACTGCTATTTCCTTGTTCAAACGATTTGTATGAGATTATTATTTTTAAATTACAGCCTGATACCTCTTATTGATTCTCGAGAAGCCCCTATTGGATCCCTAGTTTGATTTGGGCTAGGTTCATTAACTAGGAAAATTGACCTACCATGTATATCTAGGGTCATTTCTGTGTCCTAGAGTTTAGGCTATGTCCTTAGAGTTAACATTATATGGACCAGCCAACAAAAGACTACAGAGGACTTCAGAATTAGAGAAAAATCAAGTTTCAGGAATGTGAGTTCGACGTTCGTCGAACTCAGCTCGACAAAAGTCATGCTCCGCTTGACGAACTCAGAGATAATTCTCTAAGTTGAGCTCAATGATATTTAAGCTCAGGTCGACAATTTCTGGAAGTTCAACTTCAACATTCTTAGTCCAGAATCCTTTCTCTGAACTCCAGTCGTCGAAGTTATGTTATCAGCTCGACGAACTTAGAGCACAGAATTGGCAAGTTTTATCAGAAAGCAGTTAGATGTTCTCAGGTCGACGAACATGGTGCTCAGGTCGACGAACAGGAATTATCTGGTCAACAAACATGATTTCTCTGGTCAACGAACTATGGACTCAGGTCGACAAAATCTGTTCTTTTCTCGACAAATTCTGTGCAGATCCAGACTTGTATTTTTCCTTCTTTTGTCCTTATTCTATTACAGTAATTCCAGAATAATCAATGCTTAATATTCTCTGAATATAACCGTTAGAAGCAATATTGATTATGGTATCCATCAGGATTATTAGTTGCTACTTTTCAATAGGACAGTTGAGGAAATCTATTAATGCAGATATTATATCCAGCCGTATTTCATTCTCCAGGCGGTGAGCAATCACTGCAAAAAGGAATTCAAAAATTCAAAGGAAAAAATTTTGACTGATCATATAAAAGAGATTTTCTCATTTCTTTTACCAAAGGCGACAGTCAAAATATGAAAGAAAATACAAGGCATACAGAGAAGATCAACAACAATCATTATTCTAATCTTTTTCTGTATAGAAAACAATCTTGTCTTCTCCTTAACATTGCTGAAGAAGAAGAAGAACATCTATTCCAAATCAAGAGTCTTCTTCAACCTTCACTTCAGGATTCTTCAAGGACAACAAACTTCTATCAGTCAAGAAGTTCATGGATCTGTTCAAATCAACGCTGAAGATAGAAGACCTACACCCTGAAGCAAAGCTCAAATCTTCCTGAATAATTCAATATCTCAAGGGGAGCTTTGACAACATCAAGATCCACTTATCTTCTCAGTTGTTTTGAGAAAGAGAAGACACCATAATTCTCTCACCCCCTCTCTATACAAAGGGTTCTTTAACACCCTTCAAAAGTTATTTCTTGGTTGCAAGTCTCCTGATCAAAAGATATGAGTTGTTTTTTGAGCACCTGATCAAAAGCTCATTGGTTGTAGTCACCTGATCAAAACCTGCTAGTAGATTCCTACAAGGGTGGTAGAAGAGTGTATGTACCCAGGTTGGGGAACCACTGTAAAAATTCTTGTGTTCTCTGATTACCCCATTTATTTTTGTTCTTGCTGTGGCTGTGTTAGTCTAGTTTTGGTGTGACTGTGTTAGATTAGTTTATCTTAGGTATCCATTCTGTTTACTGTTAATATTAGTATCTATTATTTGCTCTACTCTGAAAATCTCATAAACAGAAATTGTTTTTTTCAAACATACTCTATTCACCCCACCCCCCTTTACAGTATATCAGGTCTAACCCCCCGTTTCAATTGGTATCAGAGCAGTGTTTCTTTGGTTGTACAAGCTAGCCCTTGAACTAAAAGATCGAGTGTTAGATCTGACCTTTTATTTCTCTAAGGATTATTTTCTCAGCATTTCACAGAACAAGGATTATGCAAGCATCAGACCTCCAATGTGCAACTTGAATAAGTTTGTCATCTGGAAGGCAGGAATTAAACTTTATCTGAATTCCATTGATGAGGACATCTACAACTCTATCTTGACAGGTCCTACTCAACCAACGAAATCTACATCTAAATCAACATCAAGCACACATGCTGTTCCACCACCTGAGTGGACAGATGCTCAGAAGAAGGCCAAGATTGATGATGTAAAGGCCATGAATATTCTGGCTCAGACTATGTCTGATGACATCTTCCAGAAGGTGGCTAAATGCACATCAGTCAAGGCTATTTGGGGCTCTCTTAACTAGATGGTAGCTAGTTCTGCAGATGAGCGGAATGATAGAAGATCAACTCTCATCTCCTAGTATAAGAACTTCAAGAAGGATGGGTCAGAGTCTGTTGCTAACATGTACAACAGATTGAGCTCAATAATCAATGAGCTGAAGACTTTAGACAAGGACATCACTCTTATTAAAGTGAATGATAAGATCCTCATGTGCTTCTCAAGCCCATGAGATTCCAGGATCTGGCCAATCTAGGAGTCCAGGAGTTTAAATGAGAATTCCACAGAATCTCTATTGGGAAAGCTCAAATCTTATGAGCAGCTGATAAATTCTAGAGAAGTTGCAGAATAAAGGACTCCTCCACCGACAAGAAAGGATCAAAATATAGCATTCAAGGCTGCTGAAGAGACTAAAGCTTCAACAGTTAATGAAAAACTAATGAGTCTCTTTTCCAAGAGATTCTACAAAATGGCAAGAAAAGACTTCAGGAGAAAATCATCCAAACAGGATGATAAGCCCAGGTATGATAAAACCCCCACTAAAGAAATAGTGTGTTTTGGCTGCAGGAAACCTAGACACTTTATCTTGGAGTGTCCAGAGAACCAGAAGAAAGGAAGAAGAAGAGAGAAGGACTCCAGAAGACAACAATACAGCAGGCCTTCCTCCAGCAAATAGAAAATGAAGGAGAAGGGCTTTGTTGCTAATACCTGGAGTGACACAGAAGATGAATCCACATCTTCCAGTTCCAGTGAAGAGGAAGAAGAGGTAAATGCCAAAGAAGTCTACCTCATGGCCATCAATGCCTCTAGAAGCCCATCAGATGATGAAGAAGAATCTGATTATGAAGAGGCTTCAAAATTAGAAGCTGGTCAGGTACTATCATCATTTGATTATAATTCTGATAGTTTTAAAATTGAATTTAAAACTATATGTATAGACTTAATTAACTCTAAAAAAGAAATCAAAATGCTTAGAGAAAGACTAGACTGTCTAATAAAAAAAATTTTATTTCTGAAAATACTAAATTAAAAGTTGAACTAACCCTAGCAAGTGAACAAATTATATCTTTAAAATCTGAACGGGCTGAGGAAAGGTGAAAGAGGATAGATCTTAACTAAGCAAATTATCACATCACAAATACAGGATAAGAAATGCAGAAAGAAATCAAGCCACACAGAAGACACAAGGATTTTCATAGTGGTTCCCCGAATCTGGGTAGTCCACTCTTCTACCACCCTGGTAGGAATCCACTGCAGGAAGGGGTTGATCAGGTGTCCTGGCACCAATGGGGTTTTGATCAAGTTCCCAAAAACCAAACCCTCAAGTCTTTTGGAGGGAGACTTGCAACCAGGAATCACTTTTTAAGCGAGATGACAACCTTTTGTACAGGAGGGGGTGAGAGAGTGATAGAAATCTTCTCTGTCAACAATCAGAGAGAAGATTTAAGTGGAATGATGTTAGCAGATTTGCTCCCCTGAGATTTAGGATGTATCAGGAAAAGCTGGAGCTCTGCTACAAGGTGATAGGCCTTCAATCTTCAGGCCTAGACCAGAGAAATCTTCAGGAACTTCTGACTGATAAATTATTTGTTGTCCTTGAAGTTATCCTGTAGTAATGAGGAAGAAGAAGACTCTTGATATGAATGGATGTTCTTCTTCTTCTTATGATAGCTGTCTCCTCTGGTCTAGGGCTGCAAGTTACTTCAGTGATATTGCCCTTTCTGTGTGTTCTTCACTTTCTGTATATGTTCTCCACTTCCTGTCTTGTGTGTAATTATTCTTCTTCCTGTGTATTTGAATCCCTTAATCTTGATGGCAGAAGGAACATTCCCGAGAGAGGAAGATGCATTGGGAATTAATCTATAATTAATCCAACTGTAACTGTCCGTTTGAACGGCTATATTCACTGAGAATATTGACTATAATTATTCCTCAATAAATTCTGCCAACTGTTACTGATTCCACAGAAATCATCGACCTGAACTTTCGTTGAGTTCATCGATCGTCGACCTGAGTTCGACATTCATCGAACTCAGCTAGATTCATCGAGCTGAATATCTTGTCTGCGTTCCTTGACTGGAGCTAGCAGTTCGTCGCGCTCAGTTTCTATGTTGTCGAGCTGAGAAACTGACTTGCTAATTTCGTCGAGCTGAGCAAGAGTTGTCTACCAATTGTCGACCTGAGTTCGAAGTTCGTCAAACTCAGCTTCTGTCATCATTCGTCGACCTGAGCTTTCGTCGTTCGTCGAACTGCGTTCGACGATCGTCGATCTGATTCTCTGACTCTATCTTGACTGCATTTCTTGGACTTCTTTTCTGCAATGCTGGAAAGTTCTTCTGAATGACCAATCCTGGAAATAGTCCTATGACCCATGACTATACATGTTGGGTCAATCTAAGATTCCTAATAGTGTTCCTTGCCTAAATCCAAACTGGGGTTCCAACAATCTCCCCCTATTTGGGTAAGGACACTATTTACATAAAAATAGATAAAATACAAGTAAAATACAATTAAAAACAATCTCCCTCTAAATATGGATCAAGAAAAACTGTTGTTGCTGTTGATGATCATTGTCCAAATCTGCATCATTATAATCTGTTGTTGATGCTGTTGCTAGAATTTCTGCGGCTTCATTTAGAGGCATCTCCCCCTATTTTGCATAACCATTATTCGACCAATCTCCCCGTGTTTACATTTCTTTGCCCAAATCTGACAGCCACTGATATAGCCTGTATATTTGCTGGACTAAATTCATTTCCTGCAAGAAGATGTTAGGAGCTCTGGACCCAGAAAACCTTGGGTCCTGGTTCTCTTTTAAAATAATCAGAAATAAAAGAATAAAAATTTCTGTTTTGAAATTCTGAGTTCGACGAATTAAAGTACTTTCGTCGAGCGGAGGTCGACGAATGATATTGAGTTCGTCGAGCTCTGTTCACAGAATGATAATAATTATTTTCTGTGATCTATTTTCGTCGATCTCTGTTCGACAAACTAAAAATGTTTCGTCGAGCACAGAATCCTGAATAGTACAAGGCAAAATCTTTGTTCATAGTTCGTCGATCTGAGTTCGACGAATAGGATTGATGTCGTCGATCTCCGTTCGACGAAATATTTTGAACTAAGATTTTCTGAAGATTTGAATGAGTTAATCTGAAAAGGGAAGAAATAACCTGATCCTCTTCTGATTCACATTCTGATTTTTCATCAGAGACTGCTTCTTCATCATGTCCGCTGTATGAAGCATTTATTGCCATTAGGCAAAACTCTCTTGCTCTTGCTTCATCTTCATCACTCCAGGATTCAGCTTCAATTATTCTTTCTTTCGCTGATGTAGTAGCCATTGCTGTGATGGACTCCCACATCTCTTTTGCAGATGAACATTTAGCAAGTGCTTCAAAAATGTCATCAGACATTGATTGTGCCAGAATGTTCATTGCTTGTGCATCAGCAATCTTCATCTTTTGCTGGGTGTCTGTCCATTGAGATGATGGAACAGCATTTGGACTTGTTGTTTGCTGAGTTTGAGCTGGACCTGACAAAATAGGTTTAGAGATGTTTTCATCAATGGAGTCCATAAAAAATCTAATCCTTGTCTTCCATGATGCAAACTTATCTAGATTGCACATGCGCAGTCTGGTGCTTGAAAACTCATCAAATTTTGCCATGATAAACTCTAAATATTGTTAAGATCTACCAAAGGATCTTTTGGTTCAGGTGTTAGCCTGTACAACCAATTATGGTATGGTATTTTAACCAACCTCGAGCACTGAATTAGTTGAATAGCAACCAGCCTGTAAGGTCTGGTAATTTAACCAACCTGGCTCTGATACCAATTGAAAGAGGACAGATCTTAACTAAGCAGATTATCACAGCACAAATACAGGATAAGAAATGCAGAAAGAAATCAAGCCACACAGAAGACACAAGGATTTTTATAGTGGTTCCCAAAATCTGGGTAGTCCACTATTCTACCACCCTGGTAGGAATCCACTGCAGAAAGGGGTTGATCAGGTGTCCTGGCACCAATGGGGTTTTGATCAGGTTCCCAAAAACCAAACCCTCAAGTCTTTTGGAGGGAGACTTGCAACCAGGAATCACTTTTGAAGGGAGATGACAACCCTTTGTACAGGAGGGGTGAGAGAGTGATAGAAATCTTCTTTGTCAACAATCAGAGAGAAGATTCAAGTGGAATGATGTTAGCAGATTTGCTCCCCCTGAGATTTAGGTTGTATCAGGAAAAGCTGGAGCTCTGCTACAGGGTGATAGGCCTTCAATCTTCAGGCCTGGACCAGAGAAATCTTCAGGAACTTCTGACTGATAAATTATTTGTTGTCCTTGATGTTATCATGTAGTAATGAGGAAGAAGAAGACTCTTGATATGAATGGATGTTCTTCTTCTTCTTATGATAGCTGTCTCCTCTGGTCTAGGGCTGCAAGTTACTTCAGTGATATTGCCCTTTCTGTGTGTTCTTCACTTTCTATATATGTTCTCCACTTCCTGTCTTGTGTGTAATTGTTCTTCTTCCTGTGTATTTGAATCCCTTAATATTGATGGCGGAAGGAACATTACCGAGAGAGGAAGATGCATTGGGAATTAATCTATAATTAATCCAACTGTAACTGTCCGTTTGAACGGCTATATTCACTGAGAATATTTACTGTAATTAATCCTCAATAAATTCTGCCAACTGTTACTGATTCCACAGAAATCGTCGACCTGAACTTTCGTTGAGTTCATCGATCGTCGACCTGAGTTCGACATTCGTCGAACTCAGCTAGATTCGTCGAGCTGAATATCTTGTCTGCGTTCGTCGACCGGAGCTAGCAGTTCATCGCGCTCAGTTTCTATATCGTCGAGCTGAGAAACTTACTTGCTGATTTCGTCGAGCTGAGCAAGAGTTGCCTACCAATCGTCGACCTGAGTTCGACGTTCGTCAAACTCAGCTTCTGTCATCATTCATCGACCTGAGCTTTCGTCGTTCGTCGAACTGCGTTCGACGGTCGTCGATCTGATTCTCTGACTCTGTCTTGACTGCATTTCTTGGACTTCTTTTCTGCAATGCTGGAAAGTTCTTCTGAATGACCAATCCTGTAAATAGTCCTATGACCCATGACTATACATGTTGGGTCAATCTAAGATTCCTAATAGTGTTCCTTGCCTAAATCCAAACTGGGGCTCCAACACAAGGAAACTTGAAAAATTCCTGAATGGGAGAAGCATCAAGTTGATGGACTCAGTAGCACAGTGAATGCCAGACTTAATGGCAAGCTGGGCTTAGGTGCTTCATCAAGCCTACTCCCACTCATTCAGAAAAACATATTAACCACCCCAATAATATTTGTGTCTGAAAAGGGTAAGGAAAAAGTAGAAGATAACAATCTTAATAAAAATGAAATTACACACAAGAATAAGAAAAGAACAAAGAACAGGAAAAATAATAACCAGAACAATGTTCAGCAGTTTTCGTGGAACTCCGATCGACGAAACATGTACAGTTCGTCGAACTCAAGTCGACGAACGCCGGACGCGGATCTATAATATAATAATTCATTGAACTACGATCGATGAAACTAGTATGGTTAGTCGACCAGAGATCGACGATTTTTGGGCTCAGAAAATGACTTCTATCATTCTTTGAACGGAGTTCGACGAACACATCCCAATTCGTCAAACTCAGGTCGACGAACATACCAGAGTTTGTCGATCCCTAGTCATTATTACAAAAACTCTAACTCTAACAAAAACTTTAATAAAGATCTTAACCAACCTATGGTGAATATCGACCCATTCACCCAATGGATAATTCCACCCAAAATATTTCACCCCTTAGGATATAAAAGTCAACCTGAATGTTCTTACATTTCAAGTTTTTCTTACGAAAAGAAACAAGGACCCAAGGTGACCTGGGTCAAGAACATGTAACTTATTTCCTTGCAGGTGCAGAACTATCCTATCACTCAAAATAAGTGGTATCTGGATAGTGGGTGCTCAAAGCACATGACTGGATATAAGGACAGTCTAATCAATTTCAAGGCAAAGCTGGGTCCAAGAGTGACCTTTGGAGATTCCAGTTTTGGACAAACTGAAGGTTATGGAGACTTCAAGAGTGGAGTTGTCACCTTCAGAAAGGTGGCATATGTAAATGGTCTCAAACATAACCTAATATCCATACGTCAGTTATGTGATGCAGGTTATCAGGTTTGCTTCACTAAATCCAAATGTATTATTTCTTCAAATAACCAAGCTATTTTAACAGGTTATAGACAAGGGAACTTATATCTAGTAAACTTTAACTCTGCTAGTTCAGAACTATGCTTATTCAATCAAGTTAGTAATAACAACATTCTTTGGCATAAGATACTAGGTCATTTTAACCTTAAGAACATCTCTAAGCTAACTAGGGACAACCTTGTCAGAGGATTGCCTTCTGGCCCCTACAAGAAGGAAAGCCTGTTCAAGTCTTGTGAAGAAGGCAAGCAAACTAAAAACAGATTTAAGTCAATTATTAAGAGTGACTCACCTAATATTCTGTACTTGCTACATATGGATCTCTTTGGACCCATTGCTGTGCAAAGCTTAGGAGGGAAGTCTTACACTCTAGTTATTATAGATGACTTCTCTAGATTCTCTTTGGTATTCTTCTTAAGAAACAAGTCAGATAACTTTAAAGTCCCTACAGACTTTCTTTAGAACATAAGCATTGAGTATTCTACTCTAGTTGCATTGATCAGAAGTGTTCATGGTACTGAGTTTGAATCTCTTCCCATGCAAAGTTTCTATGAGGAGGAAGGTATCAGGCACTGTTTCTCTGCTCCTAGAACTCGACAACAAAATGGAGTAGCATAAAGGAAAAAAAGAACCCACATTAAATCTACAGGAACATTGCTTACAGATGCACACATGCCCCTATCCTTTTGGGCAGAGGCTGTGAGCACATCAAACTATGTGTTGAATAGAAGTTTGATATTCAAACTTAAGGGTAAGACCCCCTATGAATTACTCAAAGGGAAGATACCTAAAATTGATTACTTTAGAATTTTTGTGTTTAGATGTTTCATTCATAACAATAATAAGAAACACATTAGAAAATTTGAAGCTAAAGAAATAGAGGGAATTTTTCTTGGATATTCCCAAGTTAGCAAGGCTTATAGGTTTTTCAATAAATCATCCTTAAAAATGTAAGAATCTGTACATATTTCTTTTGATGAAGCTAACATGTATTATAAGGAGAATGACTCTTCTACCTCAGATCTATTGCATGTACCTCACTTGTGTAAGAAAATGGATGAACTAAACCTTATACCAAAGGTCATATCACATCCTCCTCCACAAGATGATGAAAAAAGTGAAGAAGAATTTTTGGAAGAGGTTGAACCTTCTTCAACAGCAGACACTATTCCATAAGAGGAATTAACCCCAAATACTGTTGCTGAACCAACTACACACACTAACATTGTCACACTAAGGGATCACCCTAGATCTCAAGTGATTATGGACATGTCAGTAGTTGTACAGACAAGGCATCAACTCAACTAAGATGTGACGCATGCATGTTTCATCTCTCAAGTTGAACCTCAGTCCATAAATGATGCAGAGCATGATACCCACCAGATTATTGCAATGCAAGAGGAACTCAACCAATTTGAGAGATGTAGAATTTGGGACTTGGTTCCAAGGCCCAAAGGCTATCCAGAAATTGGAACCAAGTGGGTATTCAGAAACAAACTTGATGCCCATGGTGTAATTGTGAGAAATAAGGCTAGGATTGTTGCTCAAGGCTATAGGCAAGAGGAAGGCATTGACTATGATCAAACATTTGCTCTCGTTGCAAGGCTAGAAGCAATCAGGATTTTTCTTGCTTATGCTGCCTTTAAGATGTTTAAAGTCTACCAAATGGGTGTCAAGAGTACTTTCTTGAATGGAGAACTAAAGGAAGAGGTTTATGTTAAACAACCCTCAGGTTTCATCTCTCCAACTTATCCTTCATATGTCTTTAGATTGCATAAAGCTCTTTATGGTTTAAAGCAAGCTCCAAAACTTGGTATGAGACCTTAGCTAGCTTTTTGATAGAGCATAAATTTACTAGAGGCATTGTAGATAGGATATTATACATTAGGCACCAGAAGGATCAAATCTTGTTGGTACAGATTTATGTAGATGATATTATATTTGGGTATACAAATTCCAAACTATGTAAGAGATTTTCTGACCTCGTGCATTCAAAGTTTGAAATGAGTAGCATGGGTGAGCTCTCCTACTTCCTTGGTCTTCAAGTGAAGCAGCTACCTGATGGCATCTTCATATCCCAGGCTAAGTATGCTAAGGAGCTTCTCAAAAAGTTTGGGATGGCTGATGCCTCAGCAAAGAAAATACCCATGGCCACTAATGTTGTAATAGACTCTGATGAACATGGGAAACCTGTTGATCAGAAATTATATAGGGGCATTGTTGGATTCTTATTATACCTTACAACAAGCAAACCTGACATAATGTTTGCTACATGTCTTTGTGTTAGGTTCCAAGTGAACCCTAAAGATTCTCATCTAGTTTTCCTAAAAAGAATTTTGAGATATATAAAGAGTTGTCCTAGTCTAGGACTCTGGTATCCTATTGAGTCAGAGTTTGAGTTAATTGGATACTTAGATGCTGACTTTGCAGGATGCAGAGTCGACAAAAAAAGTACCTCAGGAACATGCCAGTTCCTTGGTATGAGATTAGTCTAATGGTTTAGCAAGAAGCAGTCATCTGTGTCTACGTCAACTGCTGAAGCAGAATATATAGTTGCTGGCAGTTTCTGTTCCTAGATGTTGTGGATTTAGAACCAACTACTGGACTATGGGTTCAACATAATTAATTCAACTCTATTATGCGACAACACAAGTGCTATATCAATAATACAAAATCCAGTCCATCACAGTAGGACCAAGCATATAGACATTAGGCATCATTTCATAAGAGAGTGTGTAGACAAAAATAAAATTAATCTTGTCTTTATCTACACTGATTTGCAAAGTACAAATATCTTCACCAATCCTTTGGATGAGAGAAATCATCTGTTTATCATAAATCAGCTTGGTATGATAAATGGAGAAAACTAATTTTGATTTCTGTCTACGGTCGACGGATTTTTCAAAGTTCGTTGAACGAAGATCGACGAACAGAGAAAAGTTTTAGAGAAATCATCGAACAAAGTTCGATGAACTCTCTATGAGTGAAGCTATTTTCGTCGAACGGAGATCGCCGAATTTGCTTCAGAAAACTTTCATCGAACGGAGCTCGACGAAATGTTTTCACATCTTCTGACAGAGATCGATGAATTCTTTTGATCTTCAAATATTTTGTCGACCTCAGCTTGAAGAATTTTTAATTTCTCACCGAACGGATTTTGTCGATTCGTATTCTGAAAAACAGACCTTATATCTAGGTTTTTCTTCAACCTCCGTCCCACGCTTTCAGTTCCCTTTGCATTCGATCTCTGTTTTTTCTCTTGCAGGTGCATTCATGGCGATTCCAGCAAGCGCTCTCTCTTCCATGAAATTTGATATGGGTTTTGCTATCAACTTCGAGTCGTTTCAGCATTCAGACCCAATCTTCCCAGAAATTCTGAAATTATTTGAAGATCAACAGTTAAAGTATATGATGGCCACAAGAATAAAGATAGCTGGAACAGAAATATGAGAATGGGTTTACACCTCCTCCGCCCCAGATGATAATACCATGACGGGAACTATATCGGGTAATGAAATATCTCTTACCCCCGCCGTCTTAACAGATATTTTCGGATTAGTTAATGGTGAAGAAGAATTAGTGGTTGATAGTGATGAATTTGATGAGATGTTGAATAAGATGGGTTATTCTGGAGCCACACCCAACAAACTGCTAAAGAAACATTTGTCTGCTGAATACAAGTTTCTAGCATGTCGTTGGCAAGATACTGCTGGAAAAACACAGCCCACGACTACATCACTAGGCATCAATTCCTTGTGATGTGTGCTGTTGTGAATAAGAATCCTGTGAACTGGGCTAGGATCCTGTTTGAGATGATCTAGAAGAAAAACACCAAGAAAGAGGTGTGTTTTGGAAGGATTCTGGGAATCTTCCTTTAAGCCAAGGCTGCTAAATCCCTGGTCACACCGACTATATTCATTAATTCCTCCAAGTGTATTACTTGTGCCCTCTTTGGCAGGTGGGAGAGGAATATCACCAAGCCATCCAAGGCTCCCTCCTCTTCCTCCAAACCTTCTGAGAGTACAAGGGCTGTTCCAGCAACTCCCCACCCTGCTGAAGATGTTCCACCTCCACCTCCTCCTGCCTCCCAATTCATCTATCTTCACTAGTTCACACCACAGTCCATACTCCTACACCTCCATCATCTCCAGTTCATCATCCACAAGCTCATATTCACTCTCATACAACAACTCCATCACAACATGTTACACCAACTCCATCACACCATGGTACACCAACTCCATCACACCATGTTACACCAACTCCATCATAACATGATAGACCAACTCCATCACACCATGGTACACCAACTCCATCACAACATGGTACACCAACTCCATCACAACATGGTACACCAACTCCATCACACCCTGGTACCCCACCCTCATCTCCTATACCAACACATCTAGACAACATACCCTTTTCCAACCACCTCTCACTCCCTTCTTTTGACCTACTGTCATCCCCCGTTCGTACTCCATCACCTGCAGATGATCCAATACCAGATTCTCTACCTTCCCCTCCACCATCATCCTCCATCCATACTTCTGTATCCACTCAGACAACTTTTGAGTTCATGCAATTGGACTCTCCTTCCATTCTACATCTTCTGGCAATTCTCACTCCCCTCATCAAAAACCTCATAGCATAGGCTATTTCACCTCTTGCTTCTTCCGTCTCATGTCGTGTTGCTTAACTTTCTGCCTTCTCTATCCCTCCTTCTTCAGTCAGGGGCCTGGATCCAGTGCCTACTGAAACTAGGTAGGGGGAGATACTCCATGAAGAAGTAGATCCAGCTCCAGCAGAAGCAGTAGAAGCAGCAACAACTATAGAGGTAGCAGCAGGCTTAGCTATTCCTGCTAAAATACTTGATTTTATTGAATCTGATATGGATATGGATGAGATAGTTATAGATTAAATAAACACTGTTGATGATTACATTATAAATCCTACAGTAAATATTTTGAGTTTGTTAAATATTTTTGATACAGTTCATTTGAACTTCCTACCAGAAAACAGCCATAAGCCTTCTATGGCTATAGTTCCTTGTACTTCCCCAATAAGCCCCAAAGTTGCTATGCAACTCAAGGCCAGTTTTGCAAGTATAGATGCACCAATTATTCCATCTCCACCAAGAGCAGATTCTCTCATTGCTTCATCCTCTCCCAAAGCCATCTCTACTCCAACATATATAATGGATGACAGCCCCATGTCCAGATCTAAATGAGATCATGATGGTAGACATTGAACAAGAGAATTCACTAGTTGCTGAAAAAGCTGGAGAATCAGTTATTTTACCTCCAGCTCCTCCTCAGGATGAAAAGTTGTTGATATCTGCAGAAGCTCTAAAGGAGATTAATGCTTTATATGATAATCCCCATGAATCTTTTGATTATGATGATGAAGATGATTCAGATGAATGCCCTTCTACAAAGAAAAAGAAAATCTCTATGAAAAGGAAAGATCGTCCAGCAGCTGCTCCTAAACTTAATCCTACTCATGATACCCCATACTACATTCTTCAAAATATTACTCCTTACAAGGGTATGCCAGCTTGGATGTGGCTGTCCAAAAATCAACAGAAGGACAGAAAGAAAAGCAAAAGATATTCGCCTCCACCACAGAAATATAGAAAAGGACCTCCTCCTCCTCCTCCACCTGCTGCTGGTGCTTTAGACAGTTGTTCCCAGAGGTCTACCTAATATACTCAAACTTATCAAAGACAATATGGTAGATCCTCTTCTCATTCTGGAAGCAGCCATCATAAGTACTCCTCAAGCAGGGAACATCAACATCAACAACCTCAGCAACATCTATAACAAGCTCCAGAATCTCAGATAGCTGACAGTCCAAAGAAGCATAAATCTCCTCCTGTTCCTTTTGAGGATCCTGAAACATCAACCACTGCTAGAATCGCCAGGTTTCAAGAACTTGTTGGATTATCTATGATAAACAAGGCCAAAGCTGAAGGAAAGGATCCCTCACAGTACTCAACAATGTCAAAATACAGGAAAGAAGAATTAAACAGGTATGCAAAAGCAAGTAAGTTCTTTAATGTAGATGATTATATGCAGTTACATCCAGAGGATGTTGTGCCAAGGGCTATATCTCTCAACATCATTGGAGCTACTGATATGACCATGACCAAAACTCAAGCAGCAAATCCCAACAGAGAGATCAAATTCACTCAGCCTGCTAATAAGAAAAAGAGGATAAGCAAAAGGAGATAATGAATAAAAAGAAATGAAAATTTGCATCTCTATTTTTGTGTGTCTTAAACTTTTTATTCATAAACTGACACAAAGCTACAATGTATATATATATCTGCTGCATGTTTTAATATTTCTGCCAAATATATATATTTTTTGCTTTGTGAATGTTGTTTTGTTTTCATTTGCGTTAGTGACCTCACCTCAATAGGGGGAGATTGTTGGATCCCTAGTTGGATTTTGACTAGGTTCACTAATTAGGATAATTGACCCACTATGTATAGTCAGGGTCATGTCTATGTCCTAAAGTTTAGTCTATGTGCTTAGAGTTAACATCACATGGACGAGCCAACAAAAGACTGTAGAAGACTCCAAACTTAGAGAAAATCAAGTTTCAGGAAAGTGAGTTCGACGTTCATCGAACTCAGCTTGACGAAAGTCGTGCTCTGCTCGATGAACTCAGAGATAATTCTCTGAGTTGAGCTAGACGATACTTGAGCTCAGGTTGACGATTTCTAGAAGTTAAACTTCAACATTCTAAGTCCAGAATCCTTTCTCTGAACTTCAGTCGACGAAGTTATTTTATCAGCTCGACGAACTTTGAGCACATAATTGGCAAGTTTTATCAGAAAGTAGTTAGTTGTTCTCAGGTCGACGAACTTGGTGCCCAGGTCGACGAACAGGAATTATCTGGTCGACAAACATGATTTCTCTGGTCGACGAACTTTGAACTTAGGTCGACGAAATCTGTTCTTTGCTCGACGAATACTGTGCAAATCCAAACTTGGATTTTTTCCTTCTTTTGTCTTTATTCTATTGCAGTAATTCCTGAATAATAAATGATTAATATTCTCTGAATATAATCGTTAGAAGCAGCATTGATTATGTTATTCATCAGGATTATTACTTGCCGCTTTTTAATAGGACAGTTGGGGAAATTCATTAATGCAGATATTATATCCTATCGTATTTAATTCTCCATGCGGTCAACAATCAATGCAAAAAGAAAATAGAAAATTCAAAGGAAAAATTTTGAATGATCATATAAAAGAGATTTTCTCTTTTCTTTTACTAGAGGCAACAGTCAAAACCAGAAAGACAATACAAGGCATAATGAGAAGATCAATAGCAATCATTATTCTAATCCTTCTTTGTACAGAAAACAATCTTGTCTTCTCATTGACATTACTGAAGAAAAACATCTATTCCAAATCAAGAGTCTTCTTCAACCATAACTCCAAGATTCTTCAAGGACAACAAACTTCTATCAGTCAAGAAGTTCCTGGATCTGTTCAAATCAAGGCTGAAGATAGAAGACCTATACCCTGAAGTAAAGCTCAAATCTTCCTGAACAATTCAATATCTCAGGGGGAGCTTTGACAACATCAAGATCCACTAGTATTCTCAGTTGTTTTGAGAAAGAGAAGACACCATAAATCTCTCACCCCCTCTCTGTACAAAGGGTTCTTTAACTCCCTTCAAATGTTATTTCTTTGTTGCAAGTCTCCTGATCAAAAGACTTGAGTTGGTTTTTGAGCACCTGATCAAAAGCTCATTGGTGGCAGTCACCTGATCAAAACCTGCAAGTGGATTACTATCAGGGTGGTAGAAGAGTGGATGTACCCATGTTGGGGAACCACTATAAAAATTCTTGTGTTGTCTGGTTGCCCCTTTGCCTTTTGTTCTTGTTGTGGCTGTGTTAGTCTAGTTTTCATGTTGCTGTGTTAGATTAGTTTATCTTAGGTTGCCATTCTGCTTACTTTTAATATTAGTATCTATTATTTGCTCTAATATGAAAATCTCATAAAAAGCAAAAAAAAATTTCAAACATACTCTATTCACCCTCCCCCCCTCTAGAGTATATCAGGTCCAACCCCCCCCCCCCCCTTTCAACCCCCCCCCCCCCCCCGAAGGGCAGGTTTTCGTCGAACATAGCCATTCGACGTGTAACACCCCATCCGTCGCATGGCATATAACAGAAGGTCCAGCTGGAACCCGACGCCATATACCACAGACAGTCGGAAGGGTTACTAAATGAATAAATCAAACCATCTAATTAAGACTACTCGTCCTAATCACAGAGCATTCTAGCGGAAGATTTTAAAGTTGAAAGAACCCAAAATTAATTCCATCAATATGAATGTCCACAGCTACAACAACAGGAATGAAACCCCAAATACACTGAAACAGGTACATGGCCTTATGGCCTTACAAATGTTCATAAATATAACATGTCTTACATACATCGGCTCGCAGGCCGGCCACACATGAGAAATGTAAAAACAACTATTCTACGGCCTTCTAGGGCCAGCACAGCAACATGGGCTCCAGCCCGCTATTTGGCGCTCGGCTCCACAGCACCTGCAAGCACATACCACCGCACGGTGGCAAATAAAGCAACGGTCAGCTAAAAGCCGACCAAATTATAACGACCCCGCCCCTTACTCGGGACGGCGGTGCTCTTTCCCTGCAAAACTTTAGCCAACAATATATATATAGCGCAATTATAATTCGCCACAGGTGTAGGCTCGCACGGCCAAACACCCCGTGCACTCAGGGCACATTCATGGTGGACCCTGACCCATCAGTGCATCCACCACCACCCCTAGGATGGCAACAACATGTGAGCATTTAGCCTTTCTGACCACCGTCTAAGGCTCCAACTATGCCAACGGCCAGTCCCCGTCTTCGGGTCTCTCGCACCGAACCACATAGCCTAGGTCCAATTCCAATTGCCCGTTGCTCACGCCGCATGTCCAATTTAAGGAACTTTGCGCGGGCCAAGCTTCTCTCGGATCCCAAATTTTCCAAAACAGTCTCATAACCCAGTTATGATCAAGGCCGGTTCCCAGACCGCCAAGTTAGCAGAACACGTTTCCGCTCAATTTTCCGGGTGCGCCTTGAAGCTAACCTTCAAGGATCCCTGCTGCAATCTACCGCGTAGAAACCCGAAAAATCCAAAGCACGGAGTCTTCTCCGGCAAAACCATATCAAATGCAACATCACCGATCCAGACAAAACACGTCCGGGTAGGCTTCACACACAATGCCTATGCCCGTACTTACGATTCCGGGCTCTACATGCAACACAAGGGGGACTATTCCCGTCAACCCCAAGGAACACCACGCACTCACCGCATACTCGCGGGAGCGGGATTCCCTATGCAGAAAGAAAGAGCTTCAAGCGCTCGAGTTGAGAATCGTTACCCTTGTAGTCCGTTTTGGCGCCATGGAAAAACTACGCGGTTAGAACTCTTCGCAATGACTTTCCCTCCACGGATCCGCTCTCCGATTTCGAAATGGCGCTCCGATGCTCCGCCGGCGGCCGGAAACCTCCTTCTTCTTCCTCTCCTCTCTCACTTTGGAAGGAAGAGCTTTGGAGAGAAAAATGAGGGAATAACTCCCTATTCCCGGCCTTAACAGAGCCTAAACTAATCTGGGCCGTCAGATCTAAATTAAAGAAAATGAACGGCTCGGATCTGCACAAAATTCCCCAGAACTGGGCCGCACACGGCTTGGCACACGGCCGTGTCCAAGGACGTGTGCCTCGATCCAGGCACGATCGTCGAACGGGGAAACGCACACGGGCCAAGACACGCCCGTGTCTGACCTGACACGCCCGTGTCGGGTTCCTCGACACGCCCGTGTTCGAGGGCGTGTCACGCATAACCGCCACGGCAACGGACACGACCCCTCAGGACACGGGTCTGGACACGGGTTGGCACACGCCCGTGTCGGATGACACGCCCGTGTCATCCGGCCGTGTTTCTGGTCGTGTCCTTCTCGGGTTGAAAACGGCCAAAAATCACCAGCCAGACACGGCCTTGGACACGCCCGTGTCCTAGGCCGTGTACCCCTACAGGCACCAAAAACTCTTTTTCCGCGACCGACTCGCACACAAAATTCGGGGCGTTACAAATCTCCCCCACTTAAGGAATTTCGTCCCGAAATTAAGCAAAGGTACACGAAAGCTAAATGATACCTGAGTGGAATAACTCGGGGTATTCCTCCAACATAGCTTGCTCTCGCTCCCAAGAAAGCTCCTCACGTCCGCAATTATCCCAACGGACTTTAACCATTCTGACCTCCTTGTTGCGGAGTCGTTTGACTGCAACATCTTCAATTCGTACTGGTCTGACCCTTGTTGTTAACTCATAGTCAACTGGTACCTGATCGTCTGCAATGATCTGCGAAGCCTCCTGAACTGCCTTACGCAACACTGATACGTGGAATACATCATGCAGCCCACTCAACTCCGTCGACAGCTTTAATCTATACGCCGCCTCGCCAACACGCTCCAGGATCTCAAATGGTCCAAGGTATCTCGGACTCAGCTTCTTCAAGCGTCGAACCCGCGATACACCCTTGAACGGCTTGATTTTTAAATACACCATGTCGCTAACGTTGAACTCCACATTTCTATGTTTGGCATTGTAGTACTTTGACTGTCTATCCTGAGCAATCTTCAGCCTTTCTTGAATTGTCCGTATCATTGAAGTGGCATCTTCCACCGCTTGACGTTTATACAACTTTGATTTGCCTGCCTCCAACCAAGACAACGGCGTACGGCACTTCCTCCCATACAAAGCTTCAAAAGGCGCCAATCCAATGCTTGCCTGAAAGCTATTGTTGTACGCAAACTCCACCATGTACAGGTGATCCTCCCAATGCTTCCCGAAATCTAGGACGCACATGCGAAGCATGTCCTCCATAGTTCTGTTGACTCTCTCGGTTTGGCCATCTGTCTGCGGGTGAAAGGCTGTGCTGAACTTTAGCTTAGTACCCAACAGACCATGCACCAACCTCCAGTCATTTGACGTGAAGCGTCCATCACGATCACTAACAATACTGCGAGGCACACCATGCAGTCGTACAATATTATCCACGTAGAGTTTGGCTAACTTTTCCACTGGATCCTCCTTTCTCACTGGGATAAAGTGCGACACCTTTGTCAATCTATCAACAATCGCCCAAATGGCGTCATTTCCTTTCTGCGACTTCGGCAAACCGTGCACAAAATCCATAGATATGTCGTCAAACTTCCATTCTGGGATAGGAAGTGATTTCAAGAAACCTCCGGGCTTCTGGCATTCCGCCTTCACTAATGCACAAGTACGGCACTTGGCCACATAAAGCGCCACATCCTTCTTCAAACCCGGCCACCAGAATAATTTCTTCATGTCTCTATACATCTTCGTGCTTCCCGGTGGATTGAGTATTTGGTATGATGAGCCTCATACATCAACTCCTCCCGAATATTATCCGCACTAGGAACGCATAGACGACCGTCCTTCCTTAGCAACCCATCTTCAACCACAAACTGGGAATTTGACCCATCCAAAGATCCATCCAAGATTTGCTTCATGCTGCTATCCTGAACCAAAGCCCTCCGAACTCTATCCGCTAGGTCACACTGCACCTCTGTCCAAAACAGTTTCGCCTCGGCACTAGACTGCTTGTCAACGCAAGATATCTCCAATGCCTCCAACTCTTGGACCAATCTCTTATCATGCACTGATAACCAGTTGGCTTGTGCGGGAATCTTACGACTCAACGCATCCGCCACTACATTTCCCTTCCCAGGCACATAGTGTATCTTGAAGGTGTAGTCCCCTAAGAACTCCATCCACCTCCTCTGCCTCATGTTCAGATCTTTTGGTCCAATAGGTACTTCAAACTCTTATGATCGGTGTAAATATCCACCTTCACACCGTACAGATAGTGCCTCCAAAGCTTTAGAGCAAAAATCACGGCCGCTAACTCTAAGTCGTGGACCGGATAATTCCTCTCGTGAACCTTCAATTGTCGTGAACCATAAGCTATCACTCTCCCATGCTGTAGTAGAACACAGCCCAAACCACTACCTGAAGCATCACTATAAATCTCGAATCCTTCGGTACCACTTGGCGAACATAAAATTGGCGCCGTGGTTAACCGCCTCTTCAACTCTACAAACGCCTGTTCGCACTCCGAAGACCACACAAACTTCTGATCCTTCCTTGTCAACGTCGTGAGTGGTAGTGCTATCCGCGAGAAGTTCTCTACGAAGCGCCTGTAGTAGCCAGCAAGCCCCAGAAAACTCCGGACCTCTGCCACTGTAGTCAAAGTAGGCCACTCCGTATCGCCACTATCTTCGCCGGATCCACAGCTATACCTTCTCCACTGACAACATGACCAAGGAACGCTATCGAGGATAACCAGAACTCACACTTGGAGAACTTTGCATACAACTGACTTTTCCTCAATGTCTCCAACACCATGTGTAAATGCTTGTAATGATCCTCCTCGCACCGCGAATACACCAGGATATCATCGATGAATACTATCACAAACTGGTCCAAGTATTCTCTGAACGTCCTATTCATCAGATCCATAAACACGGATGGAGCATTTGTCAACCCAAACGGCATAACCGTGAACTCATAATGCCCAAACCGCGTACTGAATGCTGTCTTTGGAATGTCGCTCTCCCTTATCCTCAACTGATAGTAACCGGACTTCAAATCTAACTTCGAGTATACAGTTGACCCAACCAACTGATCAAATAGATCGTCAATCCTCGGGATTGGATATTTGTTCTTCTCCGTAAGTTTGTTCAATTCCCGATAATCGATACAAAGCCGCAAGCTCCCATCTTTCTTCTTAACAAAGAGAACTGGTGCGCTCCAAGGTGATGAACTTGGACGCACATATCCTTGCTCTAGCAACTCTTGCAGTTGCACCTTCAACTCCGCCATTTCTCTTGGGGCTATCCGATAGGGGGAGCGTGACACCGGTTTGGCACCCGGTACCAGCTCTATAGTAAAGTCTATCTCCCGCTGAGGAGGGGCTCCTGGGAGATCATCTGGAAACACATCAGGATACTCGGACACAACTGGGATGCTGTCCAAACTAGGCTTAGGCGTCGAAGTCTGCACTAGAGTGACATATAGTTCTGCCCCAGACCGAACTGCCTTGAACACCTGAAGGGCTGATATCAGAACTTTCCCTGACCCCTTCATGCCCGCAAAAGTAGTCTCCCGACCAGTGTCCAGACCCAACTTACTTCTTTACGTTTGCAATCAATACATGCACTCTGCTCCGAGAGCCAATCCATACCGAAAATTACGTCGAACTCCACTAATGGTAGAACCAACGCCCGCAAATCAAACTCCCGGTCTCCAATCTGAATCTTCACAACACAAATCCTATCCGCACGCATTGAGCACCCATTAGGCAACAACACATCCAACTTGTTTTCTGCCATCGAGAACGGAACTCCGATGCGCGATATAAACTTTTCAGACAAGAAGGAATGTGATGCTCCCGTATCAAAAAGGGCTCTCGCCGGAAACCCAAAGATTAACACAAAGCCTAGCATTACAAACGTAAGCTAACAAATACGAAGGTAACAACTATAAAAGTTAAACCACTGTAATTTAACTCATACCTGTCACCACGTCTGCTTGCTTAATGGCCTCTTGTAGACCAAGGTTGTAGACTCTAGGCTGGGCTGGAGCATGATGGGATGCGGTTGACTCCACCGCCTTCCCTTTCTCCTCATAAGTCGCTCCAGGTCTCCTCTCGGACTTTGGACGTCCGCTCCAACACTCCCGAGCAAAATGCCCCATCTTCCCGCAGTTGTAGCAAGCTCCGGGGACTCGACTTGTAGTTGCCCCCGACGCATCAGCCGAAGGGGCTGAGTTTGAAGTCCTCCGCTTCTTGTTCCATCTGCGGAAACCTGTCTTGTGACTTGGCACCTTGAACTCGGACTTCCTTTCTCCTGGGTCCCTCTTCTCTTGAACTTTCTTCGCGACCTTTTCCAACGATCGGGCCGAATTGACCAAGGCTAGGAAGCCCTGCGCCTTAGGCCCAGCAAGGAGTAACTGTAAATCGCCACGAAGACCCTCATAGAATCGGTTGGTCTTCCTCTCTTCTTCTGAAAACATAGCACCAGCATAACGACCCAACCGTGTGAACTCATGCAGATATTCGTCCACGCTTCTGGATCCCTGAGTCAACCCAAGAAATTGATTCTCCATCTCCAACCTCTGAGCAGAAGGTACAAATCTGGCTAGGAACAATCTTGAAAATTCTTCTATCGGCACATCCGCAAGTTGCCTTCCCACTAGAAGATGAAACTCCAACTCGTCCCACCACAGCCTCGCCTCACCTTCCAAAAGAAAAGTCGCTATGGTGGTCTTCTGCCACTCCTCAGTCATTGTGGCCGTCAACACCCTCTTTATGGAAGAGAGCCAGTCCTCAGCTTGAGTTGGTGTTCCAACCCCATTAAACCTCGGAGGATTAAAGCCCATCACATGCTTTAGCTGCCGCTCCGTAGTTCTCCTCGGCTCTACTAACTCAACTGCTGCGCGTTCCACCACTCTCGGCTCTGCCGCCCTAACCGGTTCTTGCTCATCCGCAGGAGGTGCGCGATGCATTTGCCCGCAGGTTGGGCATTTATCATTGCGAACACGGCTTCAGCCACCATCCTGATGGTTTCCGCTGAAGGAGGTGTAGCAGGCACGTCCCTTGGTGCACTACTTTCCGCTGATTGCGGGCGCTCTGACTGACCAGCACCGCTCCTAGCTGCCTATAATAGCAAAGACACACGATTAGACAACAAACAAATTGCTAAAAGCAATCATTGGAACACTCAGGTTCCACAAAACAAGTGTATTTTCATTCCTAAGTGGACATTCATGGGTTCTTTTTAATGTTATAACGATGACGCACACATGTGCTCACCACCCCTTAAAAGAATTCGCCCACGAATTCATTTAAGCTTGACCGTAACCTGGCTTTGATACCAAATTGTAACACCCCATCCGTCGCATGGCATATAACAGAAGGTCCAGCTGGAACCCGACGCCATATACCACAGACAGTCGGAAGGGTTACTAAATGAATAAATCAAACCATCTAATTAAGACTACTCGTCCTAATCACAGAGCATTCTAGCGGAAGATTTTAAAGTTGAAAGAACCCAAAATTAATTCCATCAATATGAATGTCCACAGCTACAACAACAGGAATGAAACCCCAAATACACTGAAACAGGTACATGGCCTTATGGCCTTACAAATGTTCATAAATATAACATGTCTTACATACATCGGCTCGCAGGCCGGCCACACATGAGAAATGTAAAAACAAACTATTCTACGGCCTTCTAGGGCCAGCACAGCAACATGGGCTCCAGCCGCTATTTGGCGCTCGGCTCCGCAGCACCTGCAAGCACATACCACCGCACGGTGGCAAATAAAGCAACGGTCAGCTAAAAAGCCGACCAAATTATAACGACCCCGCCCCTTACTCGGGACGGCGGTGCTCTTTCCCTGCAAAACTTTAGCCAACAATATATATATAGCGCAATTATAATTCGCCACAGGTGTAGGCTCGCACGGCCAAACACCCCGTGCACTCAGGGCACATTCATGGTGGACCCTGACCCATCAGTGCATCCACCACCACCCCTAGGATGGCAACAACATGTGAGCATTTAGCCTTTCTGACCACCGTCTAAGGCTCCAACTATGCCAACGGCCAGTCCCCGTCTCGGGTCTCTCGCACCGAACCACATAGCCTAGGTCCAATTCCACTTGCCTGTTGCTCACGCCGCATGTCCAATTTAAGGAACTTTGCGCGGGCCAAGCTTCTCTCGGATCCCAAATTTTCCAAAACAGTCTCATAACCCAGTTATGATCAAGGCCGGTTCCCAGACCGCCAAGTTAGCAGAACACGTTTCCGCTCAATTTTCCGGGTGCGCCTTGAAGCTAACCTTCAAGGATCCCTGCTGCAATCTACCGCGTAGAAACCCGAAAAATCCAAAGCACGGAGTCTTCTCCGGCAAAACCATATCAAATGCAACATCACCGATCCAGACAAAACACGTCGGGTAGGCTTCACACACAATGCCTATGCCCGTACTTACGATTCCGGGCTCTACATGCAACACAAGGGGGACTATTCCGTCAACCCCAAGGAACACCACGCACTCACCGCATACTCGCGGAGCGGGATTCCCTATGCAGAAAGAAAGAGCTTCAAGCGCTCGAGTAGAGAATCGTTACCCTTGTAGTCCGTTTTGGCGCCATGGAAAAACTACGCGGTTAGAACTCTTCGCAATGACTTTCCCTCCACGGATCCGCTCTCCGATTTCGAAATGGCGCTCCGATGCTCCGCCGGCGGCCGAAACCTCCTTCTTCTTCCTCTCCTCTCTCACTTTGGAAGGGAAGAGCTTTGGAGAGAAAAATGAGGGAATAACTCCCTATTCCGGCCTTAACAGAGCTAAACTAATCTGGGCCGTCAGATCTAAATTAAAGAAAATGAACGGCTCGGATCTGCACAAAATTCCCCAGAACTGGGCCGCACACGGCTTGGCACACGGCCGTGTCCAAGGACGTGTGCCTCGATCCAGGCACGATCGTCGAACGGGGAAACGCACACGGCCAAGACACGCCCGTGTCTGACCTGACACGCCCGTGTCGGGTTCCTCGACACGCCCGTGTTCGAGGGCGTGTCACGCATAACCGCCACGGCAACGGACACGACCCTCAGGACACGGGTCTGGACACGGGTTGGCACACGCCCGTGTCGGATGACACGCCCGTGTCATCGGCCGTGTTTCTGGCCGTGTCCTTCTCGGGTTGAAAACGGCCAAAAATCACCAGCCAGACACGGCCTTGGACACGCCCGTGTCCTAGGCCGTGTACCCCTACAGGCACCAAAAACTCTTTTTCCGCGACCGACTCGCACACAAAATTCGGGGCGTTACACGACGTATTTTGGCGCATTCAACAATCGTGGAATGACGTTCGACGATCGGTGAATTGGGTGTTCGACGTAGCATAGAACGGTTCTGGGCTCGACTAAGCCGAACTTTTGGGTTTGTGTTCGACGAATTTCGAACAGAATTTGCCGAACGGGATTGCTCATCCTCCTTCTTTTCGAGAAGTCTATATCTATTCCCAAGAAATGCCTTCTCTTGTACTCGTGAAAATTCCTCTAGCTCTCGAGAAATGCTTCTAGTTCTCGAGAGGTCCATTTTTGGTACTCGAGTAATGCTCGGGTTGCACTCGAGAGATACTCGGTTGTTCTCGAGAAGTACCCTATTATTCTCGAGATATGTAGTCATGCTCTCGAGAAGTCCTTTTTACTTCTCGAGAAGGTTATTTAGTACTCAAGAATTCTTCTTCTGTACTCGAGATCTACTCTTGCTCTCGAGAAGGTCGTCTTGTTCTCCAGAACTGCCCTTCTTGTTCTTGAGAAGATTTGCTTGTACTCGAGAACTGCCCTTATTCTCGAGAAGTTTTGGCTCTATACTCGAGAATTGGGTTCGCGGTTCCTGAGTGGTGCTTCCTTCAATTCTTGAGTAATTCTTCTTGTACTCGAGATATATCGTCTCCATTACTCGAGAAACCTGCTTCTTCTACTCGAGTAATCTTCCTCCTTATTCCCGAGTAATTCTTCTTCTACTCGAGAAATATTTTCTTCCACTCGAGAAATCCATGGATTCTTCTCGAGATGTCCGGTCCATCTAACCCTCATTCTCGGTTCCTTTCTTATAAGTATTATAAAATTATTTTAACTATACCTTATATATATATGTACTTTTCTTCTCCCCCTTAGACCGATCTTCTTCGTTCTTTCAAAACCAGAGCAGCATGCGGGAGAGAGAGAGAGAGAGAGAGAAAGTTTTCCCTGATTCTTCAGGTGGCCGCTGATAGTGCTCTGGTGCTCGAAATCCTGAACCGATCGTAGATCCTGAAAGTTCTCAACGAGAGCTACGCCATTGTGGTAAAATATTTCCCATTCCTTGCGTTTTCTTGCTAGGGTTTTCGGCCCTAACTGCTATTTTTGGCCATTCTTGTTAGATTTCGATTTCCCTCATCTTTCTTGGTCCTGATCTACGTCGAGGTGCGATTTGGTGGTCTTCTTGTCTAAAATCAAGGCAAGTGATGGTTTCCTCCTTCTCTTCACTTCTTTATCCCGATTTGCAGAAATTTCCAACTTCTTGTTATCATGATTTTTAATAACTTGCTGAATATAGTGTTGTTTAGATCCCTTGTCTAATTCTACTTATAATTTTCATGTTCTTTATTTTTCCACCTAACCTTGTTAAGTGCTACATGTTTTGATGATGCAGTTAAATCTCACTCTGATTACTGTTCCTCAACTTTCACGTAGAACGCGTTAGAGTTTATTTAGGATTGTAAGTCCTTCCTAAGGGTTAATCAACTGCTTCAAATCTAGAATTGTATTGTAGAATCAGACGTGCCAATGTTGTCTTGAGATTTATATCATGGTTTTCTTCATGGCGATGTCGTGGGGCAAGAAAAGCTGGCAGGACTCAATTGGGTTGTGGTGTGACCCTGAGCTCTAAACCTGGGTCATTACGGGGTGTGACTTCATGATTTTTCTTCATTGCAGGTATTTTTTGTGGGCGAATCCACCACAGCAACATTGATCCCTCTGTTAGTACCTTATGGGACTCTACCAGGTGTTTGGACTTTTGTGGTGTATGGTGGAGTATCCATTCTCCCCCGTAATTATGATGAATTAATAAATCCATGGGGGTGCGTCTAGATGAGTTAACCACCCTGTCCGTTTTTTTTGCGGAGTTGACCACATGTGGCTAATAGATATTTGCCTTCTTCCTGATGATTTAATCGTGAATTGTTTCCCCTTATAGTCTTGTGCATTTGGGGGTACTTTTGTTGTACGATACGCTTCACGTAAGTGTTTTTTTTACTTTTGTACCTTTCTGCTATACTTTATTTAAGTATTTTTCCATTGGTCTCGGGTTGGCACCCATAGCCTTTGTTTACTGTTGGCTTACTTCTGCCATCACTTGTATATTCTTGTTGATGTGTTTTGTCTTTGGAATGCCTCAGGTTCAGAGCTGCAGCTGATTGCGGTACTGGTTTTAGTGTTCTTGAGCTGTAGTGTTGGCTGTGGTTTTTGCCTCGTCGTAGCGAGGTAGACTGTTGTTTTTGTTGCTTTACTAGTTCAGACTTACTTTGTTTTATGTTGTTTCGTGTCAGTTTGTTGACGCCCACGGGATTGTTGATTTTGGATGCTTGCTAGCTGCTTAGTTGGTTTTCTTTCTATGTATTTGTATTACATGCTCTATGGGATGTTTTGTGCTAGGATTGTATGATAGTTATTTTCATGTATAAAAACTACTATTACTACCTCACGCATTGCATGTTTTAAAATGCTAAATCAGTATATTTAACAACCGTAAAAATCTACTTTTACTCCTATTTTAAACTTAGAACTTGCATGTCATGAGATGTCCTCTAGGGACCTTTTAACTCATGTAAGATGTCTAACCTTTTAAAGGAAGTATTTCCGTAGCGTATAACTATTTTTCCTCGTAGACTAGATGAGCTACTAAGCCGAGGGATATGGTGTAAGGACTCTATCCGTTCATATAGCATATAATAGAAGGTCCGGTTAGGGCCCCACACCATATTCCACTAACAGGAGGCAAAGTCACGGGTTGCTATCAGAGTTGCGCATCCTAACTCAAAGCATTCTAGCGGAAGATTTTAACATAAATACTGAACTCCAACCATGAATGTCCCCCGATATAAATACCCATATTTATATAGGAATGTACACCAAATATAATATTGTTTGGCCTTTTGCCCTTACAGTTACTCTTTACAAGTGTGGATTGCAAACATCGGCGTGTAGGCCGGCAACACGTGAACAAAACATAACATTGTTTGGCTTAGCCTTCAAGGGCTAGCAGTAGCAGCAGCAGGGACTTCAGCCTTTATATGTCCCGCTCGGTTCTCCAGCACCTATACAAGGACAGCCCACCCAATGGTGGCAAACAAGGCAACGGTCAGCATTCAGCAGACCAATTTATAACGACCCTACTCCTTTCCCGAGGCAGTGGTATTCCTTCCCTGTAGGCATAATAATTCGTTAGAAGATATATATATATCACAGATTGTGCTCTCACGCACAAACAATCCATCACAACCGTCAGCTACGCGGCTCGACGGTCCGTACACTCAGGGCACATTCTTGGTGTACCGACGAACCAAGGTCCTACCACCGTCCTAAGTTTGAAACCCAAGGGTAAAATTGAGCAATTTGTCTTTACAGTGTGCATGCCTAAGACTTTCATTATGCGCTCCAATTGACCGCACTTTCAGGTCTTCGAGTTAGACAGACATAACGCAGGTACAGATCAACCTCCCCTGTTGCTCCAGTCGCCTTGCCATCACCGAATACCAATGTACTCGCGGCTAAATATAAGGCGCGGGTTGGTTTCACCTTTCCTGTTTGGCTCGAGGCATTTTCAAGAGCTCATCAAGCTCATAATAACGACACTGTCCACTAAGGATTGGCTTCACAATAGCCACATGGTCCACCACGGACTGCCTTCATAATAGACACAATGTCCACCACGGACTGGCTTCCAAATAGCCACAATGTCCACCACGGACTGGCTTCACAATAGCCACAATGTCCACCCCAGACTGGCTTCACAATAGCCACAATGTCCACCCCGGACTGGCTTCACAATCAACTAGGGGAGTTCATTCTAGCATCCTTCACGATCTCTTAGCGGGTTCCGTAGAACTCACTTTCTGCACAAAACTCCGCCCAAACCCTGCAGTACCAGAAAACTAGTCTTTCCGTATCACACAGTACAAACATCATAAGGGTATTTTCCTGGACTACCACTCCAGTACTTCCTGCTACTGCCCTTCACAGGTCCAACCCATCGACCCAACAAAATATACGTGTAATTGTAGAGTCTTCTCCGGTGTTCAAGTGCAAAATCACAAATCCAGACCAACCTCTCCAGATGGGCTTCACACAGCATGCCTATTTCGTACTCTATTTTCGGATCTATATGCAAAACTATTGGGAATTCCAAGAATCAACACAAGGAAATCGCTTAACAATCCACCCTCTAGTGGGGGAAATCCATGCACATTCCAAAAAGGACGGACTTCACATGTCCAAGTAAGAAAGATCGTTACCCTTGACGACCTCTTTGGAGCCATGGAATTCTAGCCGGCTAGAAAGCACCGCAGCGGCCTTGCCTCCACAACGCTGGCCTTGGATCTTGAATCAGAACTCTACTGCTCCACCGGTGGACGGCTCTTATCTCCTCCTCCTCCTCCTCCTTGCTCACCCATCTCTCTAGCACTCTTAGAAAGAGAATGGACAAGTTTACAATGAGAAATATCTTCTCCTTTTTGGCTGACATGACCTGTGGCATGCCAGTGTCACGGGCTGTGTACCTTAAGCGGCACACAACCGACTTACCCAGAGCAGGACACGGCCATGTGACACGCCCGTATCATAAGCCGTGTTACTAGAGACACACACGTGTCAAGCCCGTATTCACCGGGCCTCACTGCCTGGCCAAATATAGAGAAGGACACGGCCATGTGACACGCCCGTGTCACAGGCCGTGTGCCCTTACACGGCTGCAAACACGTCTCCACCATGCATTTAGTCGAATGAAGTTCCTCGACCAGAGGGGGACACACCCTCTAACACGCCCATGTTGCAGGGCGTGTTCCCTCTCGAGAACTCGTCGAGTGCAGTTCGTCGAGCACTCGATAGGCTGCTCAGCCATACAGAGCTGGACACGCCGTGGGACACGCTCGTGTCCTAGGCCTTGTCGTCCAGCCTGAACCCAACTATGGGATTTTGGGTGTTACATATGGCTAAGTACAATAATTAAACTGGTTTTGACTTTAAACAACTTAAAGATCTTTCTTCACTGTTAAGTAGGAGTTTTTCCTGAGCGTTCGCAGTTATCCCTACTGACGTGGCATCATGACATGAAAATTTCCCTTACTCTGATATACCTTTAATGGCGGTGAAAAATCTGGGTTGTGACAGATGACAAGGGTTAAAAGGACAGCTGCACATCTGGAGGGGAGGGTGAGGAGGACCACACGTCCGGGGTGGAGGGTGAGAGCTGACACACACCTCACTCTTATATTTGTTGTAACTCTCTCCCCTCTTTGTAACCTCGCCGAGGCGAGTTCCCCATTTTGTAAAATAATGTTTACTAATGAAGAAAAAGGATTTGGCTCGATTTTTTTTATCTTCTTTCTTTTTGAACATATTTGCTATGATGTACTCGCCTGCAAGCTGTCCATCACAATCGGGTGACCTCACTATGGTGGAGCGGGCCGCTAGAATGTAATAGAGTTAGGATTCTTTCCCACAGAGGGACCTTGGGAGCTCGCCAACCCCAGATAGTCAAAAGGCAGATTTCTCGCCGCGCTAGTCACGCAAACACCCAGCTCGCCCGCGAGCATTCTCCTTTCTCGTCAATATCAAACTGAAGTTGTTAGAAAAATTCCAAGTAAAATTTTAAGTTGGTGGAAATGTGCCGCCGAGAACCACCTCCTCTCGCCTTCCTCAGCAGATGCCGAGACATCAGCTCGTCATCCCCTTTACCCCGCCTTTAGATATTCACCCAATGGCTGTTTTGCTGGATCGATTGCCGAGCTAGACCCACAAATACCTAGCTCGTTTGTAAGGGCTCTTCTTCTCCTAGACTTCCAAAAACTGACAATCTCCCAAGTAAAATCAACCAAGACCTCAGCTCGCCTTTGCCAGCTCGCACTGAGATTTACTAGATCCAATATTTCCCCAGCCTCTACCTCAAGTAGCTTCAGATGCCTTGTGTTGATTGGCAAAGGAGATCTGGGATAGCTCCAGAATCAAAATGGTGTCCATCGAGGATCTCGGCCCTGCCAGCTTGGTAGATGCCTGACAGTAGGAGCACCTCATGACCTAACTTCAGGGTCAGAATACTTTCCAACAGTTAATATCCGGGCGTTACCACCAGCCCAATCAGCTAAGTGAAAGCCTGATGACAGCTATTGAGCATCTACCAGACTCAGCCCTCTAGTGTCATAATGAGTCACTCGAGGATCCCGACCCTGCGAGTTAGGTGGAAGCGTGGTAGAGAGAGAATCTCGGGACCTAACTCGACAGCGAGAAAACTTTCCAACAGTTAACCCCGGACCCTATGTAACATTCCTCAGACTTCTAGACCCCTAGGATGGTTTGGTCATGACTAGGTCATGACAAAACCGTTGGATGCACTAAAGGGTCTAGTGACACCCAGTGTAAGTCCCCAAAAGTACAGGCTAAGAGTTGACCTGAGCTGGACGAAAATCATCGAGCAAAACTCTTTGAGGCTCGACGAAAGCGTAGAGCAGAGCTCGACGAAAGCTTCGATTAGAGCTTGACGAAAATTGTCGAGCAGAGCTCGACGAAATCATCGAGCGGTGCTTGATGAAAGCCTCGAGCAAAGCTGAGCGGAGTTCGACGAATAAAGCAAATTTGTCGGGCAGAGTTCGACCAATGAGATAAATTCGCCGAACTAAACTTCTGGAATTAGCATTTTGGAGGAGAAAGAAATTGGGAGGAGAGCATTCACGGCCTAGGGATACCAAGGGCTCATCTCTCTATTTCCAAAGCTTTGATCCTATTCCCAATTCAGTGTAGAGAAGGCCAGGGATCGTTTTGGAGGTTGTTCAATGGCTGGAACAGCGTAACCACCCATGGCTGTCACAACCCACATTTTCTCAACATTTAAGTTATATCATAGTAAGAGAAAATACGCGCAGTGATGCTACGTTGTGTAGGGGATAACTGCAGGCGCTCAGACAAAACCCCAAGCTTTATATTTTATATGAAATCCATAAGTTATTAAGTAAACATCAGTTTAAATTGGATGGCCGTATCCCTCAGCACAGTGGATCAACTAGCCCACGAGTAAAAGTATAGTTATACGCTGCGGAAAATAATTTTATTATGTTGATTAACACCCTACATGAGTATAAATATCCCCAAAGGACAACTCATGTTATGTAAGACTCAAGATTTATTATAAGTATAGAAACAGTCTTTATGTTAACTAGAAAATAGTACTTTAATTTTTGAATTATGAGATGTATGAAGTACAAGTAGTAATGCTTTTATAAGTGAAAATATCTAACATACAACCCAAAATAAAACATTCCCAGAGAGCAAATAAAAAAATAACCATAAATGGCAAAACTAGCAGCTTAAGAAAGTATTCAGCAATTCTAAAGAAAACCACCAGTGGGCGTCAAAAAATTGACACGAACCCACTGGTCAGTATGAGTGTATGCAGTAACAAGAAAACAATCAAGAAATACCTCTCAAGGTAGAGGAAACCCCAGCAACACTGCAGTCCAGTAGCAAACTCCAAACCGTGTTTAAGCATTGAGTGTATACAACACACTCAATGGCGCGTTGAGTGCACCCAATCCACTCAACGCTTTTACACTTAGCATCACAGACCTCACAACAAGGCGTTGAGTGTATACAACACACTCAAAGTCGTATTGAGTGCACTCAATGCTCTAACACTTAGCGCCGCAGACTTCTCAGCAAGGCGTTGAGTGTAATCATCACACTCAATGCCGCATTGAGTGCACTCAACGCACTCAACGCTTTTGTACTTAGGCTAGAAAATGGATTCAGTGCTAAGGCTACACTCACCGCCTAAGGGCCATACTCAATGCCTAAGGGTTATAGTCAACGAATCTTACTCTGCTCGACGAAATGGCCCAGCATGACGAACTCCGTTCAATGAAATGGCTCAGCTCGACGAACTCCGTTCAACGAAATTACTTTGTTCATTGAACTCCGTTCGACAAAATTCCTCTATTTGTCGAACTCCGTTCGAAGAATTACTCTTCTTTTCGAACTCCTTTCAACGAATTAGCTTCAGTTCTACGAATGCTGACCACTCCAAACCGACAACTACTACAAGAAACTAATACATTGAATGATATCCAGGTAGATTAGTATGGAATATATACAGGAAGAACAATATGGAAAATATACATGAAAAGACAAGCTTGGTAAGTGGAAGTAGTCACCACTTGCCTCAAATCGCCAATCTAGCCACGTAAACGCTCCTGAAATTTCCTGATTAACACTTCCTGAAACCTTTCAGGATGAAAAGGGGTCAAAACCACAAACCTAGACCTCTAAAAATCCAAGAAACTGGAAAATCTTACTGTAGAAATGTAGATCTAGGCGAGATCTACCCGGATTCACTCTCCAAAGAAGAAATTGAGTACTAAAACTCGAGAAATCGGTGGCCGAAAGCTTAGGGAAGTACGCCGCTCTTGTTCTTCCGCAACATGACAACGGTTTCACGAGGGAGACAAGTGAGTAGGGTTTGAAGCAATGGGTTTCTATTTATATTACTTTATTCGATTATTTTAATTATAATATCATAATTAATTAAATAAAATGTCAAAACGACCCGAAAACCAAACTTACCCGAAATTTAACGAAAATCACACCGTAGCTAAATACTGACGCTATGAACCCAACATCATAGTCAAAATTAAGATTCGATGAACCAAACTCAGGAAAACACCTCCCGAAGCCAAAACACAAGCATTCCCAAAGACGTTCCACCGAGTCACCAAAACAGACCCGGTTCGTTAGGAAATCTTGCAAACAAGCTCAACCCAGTTGCACACACAGAAAACCTAAGAGTTAAAACCATATTCTAACAACGGCAAATGCCGAAAATGCGTCAACATAATACCCTGATGTCATAAATATGCTAGATAATGAATTAAACCAAATATCGAAAAATCGGGGGCATTACAGTCCTCCGCCTAAAAAGAAGTTTTGTCCCGAAACTTTACTCACCAAAAAATACCACAAAGAGAATATAATCAAAGATTATAGAAGGGTAAATACATACCGTAAGAAACTTGGAGAATAGATGAGGATGAGCCTCCCTCATTGCTGACTCTGACTCCAAAGTGGCGCTTTCCACATCCTGGTTTCGCCACAAAACTTTAACCATTGATATGGTTTTCCTCCACAACACTCGATCTTGAGTATCCAGAATGCTGACAGGCATCTCAACATAGGAAAGATTGGGCTCCAACAGGGGCACAACATCAAGAATCTGCCGGTCGCTAAGCTCACATTTCCACAACTGGCTCACATGAGACATGTCGTGCACACCAGGATAATTTGCGGGCAAATCCAACCTATAAATTGATACACCAATACGCTCAACAACCTTAAAAGGTCCAACATACCTCGGGTCCAACTTATGATTCTTACCGAACCTTTTAAGTCCAAACATCGGGGAAAATTTGAGAAACACTAATTCCCCTATAACAAACTCCAAATCAGACCTATACCGATTGACGTTCTTCTAATATCATTCATGTGCTATCTGAAGCTTTTCCTGAATAATCTTCATAGTAATATCCATTTCTTCTAACGCTTCAGGACCCAGTAACGGTTTCTCACCGACCTCGGCCCAAAAAAAGGAAGTTCTACATCGCCTCCCATACAAGGCCTGAAACGGGGCCATCTGCAAACTTTCTTGATAGCTATTATTGTATGCAAACTCCATCATTCTGATTCGCTCATCCCATGCTCCTCCGTAGTCCAAAATGTAACATCTGATCATATCCTCCACAATCTGTTTCATTATTTCCATTTTACCATTTGTCTGCGGATGATAGGTTGTGGAATACCGTAGATCGGTACCCAAACCCTCCTGTAAACTCTTCCAAAAGCGAGACGTAAACCTGGAGTCTCGATCTGCTATAATAGTAATTGGCACTCCATGGAATCTAATGACTTCATTTAAATATTGCTCAGCTATCTTCTTCATGGGGTAATCAATCTTAAAAGGCACTAAGTGAGCATACTTTGTTAGTCTATCAACAATAACCCTGACTCAATCATGTCCTCAGGGAGATCTCGGTAACAGTGTAATGAAATCCATTGAGATACTATCCCATTTCCAACTCAGAATTTCCAAGGGCGATAGCTTGCCACCAAGTCTGCCATGATCGGCATTTACTCGCTTGCACGTAAAACATTCTGAAACAAACTTCGCTATATCACCTTTCATTCCGAACAACCAGGCGATCTGCTTCAAATCTTGGTACATCTTAGTTGAACGTCGGTGGTAGACAACACTTCAACAATGAGCCTCTTTACACAACTTAAGTCGAATATCTTCAACATTGGGGATGCAAAATCTACTACGGTACTTCAACGTACCTGCGTCGTCGATCGAAAAATCTGGCAACTCTCCTTTCTCAGTTCTCTTATAAAGTTGCAACAGCTCAGAATCTTCCATCTGCTGCATTCTTGTGAGTGCAATCCATGAAGGCTCAGCTACCTCCAAACTACTTGATGAGTTACCACACCCAACAGAAATACCCATCAAGAGAAATTCTTCTACCAGTGAATCCACAGAAAGATTAAAAATTGTCCCCATCTTTCTACTCAGAGCGTCGACTACCATATTAGCTTTGCACGGATGGTACTGGATCTCCACATCATAATCAACAATATACTCTAACCATCTTTGCTAGCGCAGATTCAACTCCCTTTGAGTGAAAACGTACTTTAAACTTTTATGATCGGTAAAAATTTTACATATTGCGTCATATAGCAAATGTCTCCACAACTTTAGGGCATAAACCACTGCTGCGAACTCTAGATCATGCGTAGGGTAGTTCTTTTCATATACCTTTAGCTGTATCGACTCATATGCAATTACCTTGCCTTCCTGCATTAGCACACATCCCAGACCAACATGCAATGCATCTACATACACCGCATATTCTAACCCTTCAGTAGGCAGAGACAAAACGGGAGCAGTGCACAATCTCTTCTTTAATTCCTGGAAATCCTCCTCGCACTTATCGCTCCAAATGAAGATGCGTTCTTCTGTGTCAGTTTAGTCAAAGACATAGATAACATAGAGAAACCCTCTACAAACCTTCTATAATAGCCAGCCAACCCTAGGAAGCTCCTTATATGTTGGTGCAACCATAGTGATCTGAAAGTGATCAAGCATGTAGCCTCATTGCCAACTCAGTATGATCCTATCAAGGTCGTACATAAGATTGTGGAGAAATTAAGTGATTGGATCTGTACTATTTAGCTCAAATGATTAGTTGAAGGATATTGAAAAAGAGGCTGAAAATATTTTAAGACGTAGATAACATAGAGAAACCCTCTACAAACCTTCTATAATATCCAGCCAACCCTAGGAAGCTACTTATATGTTGGCGCAACCATAGTGATCTGAAAGTGATCAAGCATGTAGCCTCATTTCCAACTCAGTATGAGCCTATCAAGGTCGTACATAAGATTGTGGAGAAATTAAGATATTGGATCTGTACTATTTAGCTCATATGATGAGTTGAAGGATATTGAAAAAGAGGCTGAAAATATTCTAAGGCATTTGGCTTTGAGTGTGTTTAGCTCACTCAATGCCATAGGGTTATTTGCGTTGAGTGTGTTTAGCTCACTCAACGTCGTGGGGCTGGTGGCATTGAGTGTGTTTAGCTCACTCAATACCATGGGGCTGTAGGCGTTGAGTGTGTTTAGTTCACTCAATGTCATGGAGGTTGTAAGATTCTAAGGCATTAAGCGTTGAGTGTCTTTAGCTCACGTCATCGGGCTGAAAGCGTTGAGAGCGTTGAGTCCAGTCAATGCTTTAGCGGATTAAGTGTTAACTCTGAGAATATTGACGTTGAGTTCATTGAGTACGATGACTGTAGCACTTAAGCGTTGAGTGCGTCAAGTCCACTCAATGCCTTCGTCGAGTAAAGGGTTTACCGGGCGAATCTGGCTCTTAAGCGTTGAGTGTATTGTATTCACTCAATATCGTTCGACGAATAAATTTTAACGTTCTAGACTGTGGCGCAGATTTAGTCGAGCTGAGTTCGACGAATCCAGTCTGACGTTCTGGCCTTTGGCACAGATTTCATCGAGCTGAGTTCGACGAATCCAGTTTGATATTCTGGCCTTTGGCGCAGATTTCGTCGAGCTGAGTTCGACGAATGCGTTTGACGTAATGGCCTTTGGCACAGATTTCGTCAAGCTGAGTTCGACGAATTATTCATCGAGCTGAGTTCAACGAATGCCCATGCTCAGTCAAATGTTGACTTGCTGAATCTATCTCATGGGATATAAATGTTAAAATTCAACAAACCGCAGATGCCCCCTTGGATACCCTGTTGAAAACTCAACAAACCGAAGGAGAATACGCCCACTTATAATGTTGAAAGTTTTCCCGGATCGTGGAGTTAGCAGGGGTTATCTCAACAAAGCAGTAACAACCAGCAACACATGCAGCACAAGCTTCTTTATTGATCAAGAGCAAACTTCTTTACAAGTCCGCTCAGTCCGCCAGGTCGCCAGACCGCAACCCAAGCCGCGCGGACTCACCCTTATTCCAATGCTTAGCTCTTCACCGCCAATCTGCACGCCGCCAGACCGCACAAGCTGCGTCACCGAATGGAACAGTCCGCCTGAAGCAGGCGACTTCCTGAACCCCGAACCAAGTCGCCAAAGAGAAGACCGCCTGGTCGCTATCCGTGTCACAACCCGCATTTTCTCAACGATAAAATCGTATCAGAGCAAGAGAAAACACGTGTCGTGATGCCACGTTGTGCAGGGGATAACTGCACACGCTCAGGCAAAACTCCAGACCTTGGATTTAAGGAAAATCGTTGATTAATTATGAAAGAAAAGCAGTTGGGTTGATTGGCCGTATCCCTCGGCACGGTGGATCAGCTAGTCCACAATTAAAAGAATAAGTATACGCAGCAGAAAATAGTTTGGTTCAATTAAGTTGACACCCTAGTGAGCATAAGTGTCCCCGAGGGGCAACTCATGGTATGCACGACTCTAAAGTGAATATAATAGATATAAAATGGTAGCCTTTTTACGCTAAGGAAATATAGTGTCTTTGCTTTATAATTATGTTATGCATGATATACATATAATAATGCTTTTAGGGTTTAAAATATCTAACATGCACCCTAGCATAAATCCTTCCCAGAAGCAAGTAAACAACCACTAATAGGCAAAAACAGCAGTTTAAGTTCATACCCAGCATCGCAAGAAGCTACCAGTGGGCGCCAACAACCTGACACGAACCCACTGGTGAGTATGTATGTCTATACAGAAAAGTAAAGAGCTACCTCACAAAATCGGGATCAGCTGTCTCAGCTACCCAAGAGGCCACAAACCAGCCCCACCAAAAGAACTAGCCGCTGAACCGGCTACAACCTGGACCTGAGGCATTCAAGAAAAGAACACCTCAGCAAGGAAATAATCAAAAGAGTAAGTTAAACATTAGAATTAAGAGCAAAAGGAAAGGTTTACCAACCCGGCAACAAACTGCTATAAGCAAAAGAAAGGGCATGACAGTAAGAAAAGAGCACTGTCTAAAGCACAGCAAAGCACACCAAGTGCGAGCAATAAAAGCAACATGCTCAACGAAAGAGTCTAACATTCCTAATACGTGGGTAAGTGGCAGTGGTCAAAAACATGGATCTGAATACATAACCAAAATCAGATCCAACAAAAAGGGCTAAGGGGTCACCAGTGGCAGCTTTAGGGTCCCACACACCAACCCAAACCGGGGCAAAAAGGCGGTGGCCACAGCTCTCCACATCAAAATCCACCCCTCGAGAGGCCACTAAAACTCCACCACCTGCCACAACCCAAGAGTCGGCAAGCAAAAATTAGCCGAACACCCAATACCACCCCCTAAAGGAAGGGAAAAGTCACACTAACAATCCTAAGGTACACATGAACTCAAGAGAGAAATGTCGAGCCCACTCGACGCAGCGTTGAGTAAGCTCCACTCACCTGACGCCTAAAAATACTTAGCCGCAAGTCCTACGCTGGGTGACGGCGTTGAGTGAGCTCGGCTCACTCGACGCTGTCAGCGCTTTCCACTTAGGGTAAACGTAAGTCTTGCTAAAATCGCAGCTTAAGCCCTCTCATGCGCGAAAACAGAGAGTTGGAGATTTAATCCCAACCCACGGTTCCGTCCTAACTACTCGGAGCTATCGCAACTAACCCTAAACTGTAACTAACAGCAACCTCACCCTAACTCTAGCTACCCACTGGACACTAAACCTCCGACAAAAAGAGAACATTGATTAAAATTCCAGAAAAAGAAATAAAGAATCAGCACTTGATTAAAATCTTGATGTAATAACTCAACCTGCTGCCCTAGGGAGGAAAAAAGACAAAGAGAACAGAGCTTATGCACAAGAAATAAAAACAGATCATGGGTTAGAAACAAATTTGGCAAGGGCAAGGGGCCACTTGCCTCTACCTCTTCGGAAAAACAAACAACAGCCGCACCACAGCTTGGCTCCGGCGGCAAGATCGGCCACCTAGAAGACCAAAGCTGAAACTTGAGGAAAGAAAAGGAATCAGATGCTTAGAAATTCCTGGAATCTACCCTAAATCAAGAAAAGCTTACATGGAAGGGAAGATCTAGCCGAGAGCAAGCCGGATCCGCTATCACACGAGAAAAACGGGCTCTAACCCTCCCGAAATCGCCGACCAAAACAACCACCGCCTCCTCTCAAAACCCTTCCGCTGGAAGCTCTCCAGACTCGGGAACGATGAAAAATGAGGAGGAAAAACAGTTCACGGCAACAAAAGATGATTTCAGGAAAAAGTACGGAACACGCCCAAGACACGCCCGTGACACGGCCCGACACGCCCGTGTCACGGGGCGTGTACTCACACACTCGACGAACGTCGATCGCCGCTCGACAAAAACACGGGACATGCCCCCCAGACACGCCCGTGACACAGCCCGACACGCCCGTGTCACGGGGCGTGTACTCACGCACCTACCCACTCGACAAAAGTCGATCTCCGCTCGACGAAGCAAGGGACACGCCCTGTGACACGCCCGTGTGACAGGCCGTGTACCAACCCGAACACCGCCCGACGATCGTGGAGCGCTGATCGTCGAACAGGGAGACACGCCCCAGTGTCACTCCCATGTTCGACACGACACGCCCGAGACATGGCCGTGTTCTCACTAAAAGACCGCCTGACGACCATCGAGCGCAGCTCGACGAACCGAAGGGGGACACGCCCGTGACACGCCCGTGTCACGGCCGTGTTCCTACAAAAAAAACCCGTCGACCAAAAATTCGTCGACCGGAGAAATGGGAGCTCTACCCGAGCACGACACGCCCTGGGTCACGGGCGTGACCCAGGCTGTGTCACCCAAACTTACACAGAAAAGAAACCTGCTAACACCTAGCAAACGAGAGACAAGGCACCAGCCTACAAGCTCAGCCACAACAGACCACGCACAGCACAGCAAACATTACAAACATGCAGCTAACAAAACGACGCCGAAACGACGCGAAGGCAAACGATCTCGGATTTCGACCAAAACCGCACCGTAGCTAAACCACCAAGCCACAAAACAACGGTGAGGTCGAAAACAACATCCGACGATCGAACACTCGGGCTAACACCTCCCGAAGCCAAAACGAAAGCATTTCCCTAAGAGGCCCAACCGAGTCACCAAAACAGACTCCGGCTAGCTGGGGAAACTTGCCAACTGGCTGCAACCAGGCTACACAAGGAACCTACAGAGCTAGGACCGCGCTCTACAACGGCGAAGGGCCGGAAAATGCGTCATCATAACGCCAATCCAATATCAAACAAAACAAACAAAAACCGGGGGCGTTACAATCCGCGACCTGCTGTTTACCGCCTGTTGCTTAACCGCAGAGTCCGCACTGTCCCTGACCGCAATCACAGCCAAGTCCTGGCTTTCCAGCGCTATCCGCACAACCTGCACAGCACAACCGGGTCAACTCTCAATCCGCGCGGACACCAAAGTCCAGACCGCAGCAACTTACGCGAGCTCAATTACTGTTCACTTACTTCGGTCTAGGTTCCTCTTTTCTGATGTGACATGGGTCCTATTTATAGGCACGACGATGAGTATGGTCACCACCCTAGCCGATAGGATCACCGCCACATCCCGCAGCTAGAACAAGTGTGTCCGCCAGCCCGCGGACACACATACCAGTTCGCCGCTCCTGTGCAGATATCCAGTCCGCCCCAGCTTCTCCAAGGCCGGACTCCAATATCCAGCCCTCCTTGCCGCCAGATACCAAGCCAGGACCACCACAGCCGGACTCCACAACATCCGTGTCCGCCATTCTGCGGACAAGGCATCAGCCCGCAAAACCCGAGCCCGCAGCCTCGCCATCAGGGCACCTGCCGGACTCAGCGGACACCCGGCTTCCGTCCGCATATCCCAAGTCCATTGCCTCATTGCCAAGGCACCTCCGGACTTAGCGGACACGCCAATACAGTCCGCTAACAGCAGACTCCAGTCCGCAACTCCTGAGTCCATAACCTCATCACAAGGCTAAACCGGACTCAGCGGACTCCGGCTCCAGTCCGCACGCTCCTGCACAAGCAATTCTCCAGTCCGCATTTCCCCAAGCTAGCAAACAAGGCAACAGCACTTCTACTACGCTTGGCGGACTGAGAAACCAGCCCGCGCTCCACTGCGCGATCTCCCCAGACTGAGCCATCCTGGACTTGGTTCAGATCACACCAAGTCCAGTCCGCTGGCCACAAGGGCCAGTCCGCACTTACTGGCGGACACTGGATCTAGCCCGCCATACCGGGCGACCTCCAATTTCTGTCTGCGCTGACCGGCGGTCTCCGCGGCTTCCCGCTGCACCAGAGCAAGACCAAGGCAACTGCCAAACCGGTCTGCCGAGCTCCAGTTCTTCAGTCCGCTTCATGCCGGACTCCGCGGATAGCATTTCTATCCGCCCGGTTACTTCCTGGGAGTCAACCGCCTGCTGAGCATACACTGGCCTGTCAGACCGCCGCTGCTGTCCGCGTAGCCCGCGCGAACAGACCGCCCAGGCCACCACAGAGCAAACCGCCTGCAACATCCCTGCCGACCTAGCAATCCGCCAACCCTGTCCGCGTAGTCCGCGCGGATAGGTTTCCCAAGCCTTCCATTCACCGACTTTCACTTCACAGAATTCAACACTCCCCCTTGAAGTGAGAAGTGGTGAATAACTCCAGCAGCTCCCGTAACCTTGCACCTGGTCCCTCCGATAGCATCTACGAAGAGATGTCCAAGACATAGTCCTCGCCCCGCATATCATGGACCATGAGGGAGCCCTCCAGCATCTCCAAAAAGGAGTCATGCTTCCCTCTGCCTTCTTCAGCTTCAACCTCCACTCTTGCATCACAGGAGTATCACCAACTTCCTTGGACCCAGAAGCCCAAGCCTCGTTGCCTCTGAGAGAAGTCACCTCTTCAGACTTGGTGTCAACCACCTCCTTGATTCTAGTGGGGTCATCACAGCCAGAAGTACCTTGCTCGACCTGAGGGCTAACAAGGAAACACGGGACCAAGTCCGCCGTGTTCCCTTCACAATATCGAGCTGGTGGCTTACTGATCCTCTTCGATCTCCGAAGAACCTGATCATAGCTAACCACCTCCGCTGCTATTGAACCAGCTCCGTTCCCGGGCAAACCCGGAACAATGCTTCCTTTGCTTCCTGAACAAGACGCATCCTTACTGGAACCAAAAGCACCTGGAGCAACGCTCCCCCTGCTACCTGAACTAGAAGACTCCCCTCTTGAAAAAGAACTGCCTGGAACATCGCTCCACTTGCTTCCTGAACCGAAAGCCTCCGCCTTCGAGCCAGAAGATCCTGGAGCATCGCTCCCCCTTCTTCCCGACTCTGACGCCTTTGCCCCGGAGCTAGAACAACCTGGAGCACCTGGTGACTCAGGCAACTCTACTTCCTTAGCAGCAGCCTCCTTCAGCCCACCATCTGACCTGCTTATCTCTAGCTCCACATAAGAGCTACCCCAATACGGCGTCAACTCATCAAAAACAATGTCTCTCGACACTATGAGTTTCTTCGTCGCAGGATCCATACACCTCCATCTTCTTCTCTGCTCATCATACCCAACAAAGACTAGCTTTGTCTTGAGAGCACCCGGAGAGTGTATATAGCAGGTAGATCCAAACACCCGAAGGTGCTTCACTGAGGGCTTCACTCCGAACATCAGCTCATAAGGAGTCTTCATTATGATCGGATTAAGAGGCATCCGGTTGATGACATGAGCAGCACAGGCAATTCCCTCCGCCCAAAGAGCCTTCGGAACGCCTTTACTCTGAAGCCAACACTTGCAGGTCTTCGTTAACCAACAGATCATCCGAGCTGCAATACTACCCTGTTGTGAAGTATGTCCACAAGAAAGCTCCATCCGGATCCCTTGCTTCCTGCAAAAGCGTGAGAACTCGGTTGAGCCAAACTCACCACCGATACTTGTCCTCAACACCTTGATCCTCCGGCCAAGCTGGCCTTCCACAAGCTTCTTGAACTCCTCAAACAAGCGTACCATGTTGGTCTTCTTCTTCATAAAGTATACCCAAGTATACCCAGAATAGTCATCAACCAATATCAGCATGAACCTGCTGCCTCCAAGACTGGCCGTGACGGTCGGTCCCACCAGAGCACAATGGACAACCGCCAATGGTGCATTACATCTGGATTGTGCTTTGTCAACCATGAAGCGATAGGCTCCACTTTCCTGACATTCCGCACACCCCCGACCATCGCCATAGGATGACAATCTAGGCAAGCCTCTTACGAGTCTTCTTTCCGCCATTGCTTTCATCTTGTCCATCCCTACATGCCCCAGTCTTTCATGCCAGATAGCTGCACTATCACTGGCATTCCTCCGATCAACTCCAGAACTAGTTGATATCCCAACTACGTTCTTCTCCTTCCTCCCTACCTGAGCAACGTTCGCCGAGAGCAAGACAACCTTGCACTCCTTCCGAAGATGACCTTGCTGCTTGCATTTATAGCACCTTGGTCCTTCCTTCCTCTTCCTATCACGCCTAGGAGAAACACTCCTTTCTTCCTGATACGAAGTAGAGGGACCATCTTCCGCAGCAATCTTCACCTTCTTCCTGAACAACCCATCAAGGGAAGTCCAAACCTCCGCAGCTGACCGACATCCACTGATGTGGTCCAAGAGCTCCGATGAGATCACCTCCTTGAGAATAGACTCCGCTTTCGCATTTGCCTCCTTCCAAGCTCTCATCGCCTCAGCATTGCCAGCAGTATCCTCTTGTCTTCCTGCTCCGCATATCACCTCCCAAAGGTCCTCGCCAAGAAGAAAGCTCTTCATACAGGACATCCACCGTTCACAGTTCGTCTCTGTAAGAAGATCAATACCAAGACAACTTGCATCCTCCACTGCCATGGTTCTACCACTGGTTTCCTCTACAGAAGAGCAACTACTTCCATTGAGCACTGCTTGACCACTCCAACAACCTCCCTCTGATACCATGTTAAAATTCAACAAACCGCAGACGCCCCCTTGGATACCCTGTTGAAAACTCAACAAACCGAAGGAGAATACGCCCACTTATAATGTTGAAAGTTTTCCCGGATCGTGGAGTTAGCAGGGGTTATCTCAACAAAGCAGTAACAACCAGCAACACATGCAGCACAAGCTTCTTTATTGATCAAGAGCAAACTTCTTTACAAGTCTGCTCAGTCCGCCAGGTCGCCAGACCGCAACCCAAGCCGCGCGGACTCACCCTTATTCCAATGCTTAGCTCTTCACCGCCGATCTGCACGCTGCCAGACCGCACAAGCTGCGTCACCGAATGGAACAGTCCGCCTGAAGCAGGCGACTTCCTGAACCCCGAACCAAGTCGCCAAAGAGAAGACCACCTGGTCGCTATCCGCGGCCTGCTGTTTACCGCCTGTTGCTTAACCGCAGAGTCCGCACTGTCCCTGACCGCAATCAGAGCCAAGTCCTGGCTTTCCAGCGCTATCCGCACAACCTGCACAGCACAACCGGGTCAACTCTCAATCCGCGCGGACACCAAAGTCCAGACCGCAGCAACTTACGCGAGCTCAATTACTGTTCACTTACTTCAGTCTAGGTTCCTCTTTTCTGATGTGACATGGGTCCTATTTATAGGCACGACGATGAGTATGGTCACCGCCCTAGCCGATAGGATCACCGCCACATCCCGCAGCTAGAACAAGTGTGTCCGCCAGCCCGCGGACACACATACCAGTTCGCCGCTCCTGTACAGATAGCCAGTCCGCCCCAGCTTCTCCAAGGCCGGACTCCAATATCCAGCCCGCCTTGCCGCCAGAGACCAAGCCAGGACCACCACAGCCGGACTCCACAACAGCCGTATCCGCCATTCTGCGGACAAGGCATCAGCCCGCAAAACCCGAGCCCGCAGCCTCGCCATCAGGGCACCTGCCGGACTCAGCGGACACCCGGCTTCCGTCCGCATATCCCAAGTCCATTGCCTCATTGCCAAGGCACCTACGGACTTAGCGGACACGCCAATCCAGTCCGCTAACAGCAGACTCCAGTCCGTAACTCCTGAGTCCATAACCTCATCACAAGGCTAAACCGGACTCAGCGGACTCCGGCTCCAGTCCGCACGCTCCTGCACAAGCAATTCTCCAGTCTGCATTTCCCCAAGCTAGCAAACAAGGCAACAACACTTCTACTACGCTTGGCGGACTGAGAAACCAGCCCGCGCTCCACTGCGCGATCTCCCCGGACTGAGCCATCCTGGACTTGGTTTAGATCACACCAAGTCCAGTCCGCTGGCCACAAGGGCCAGTCCGCACTTACTGGCGGACACTGGATCTAGCCCGCCATACCGGGCGACCTCCAGTTTCTATCCGCGCTGACCGACGGTCTCCGCGGCTTCCCGCTGCACCAGAGCAAGACCAAGGCAACTGCCAAACCGGTCTGCCGAGCTCCAGTTCTTCAGTCCGCTTCATGCCGGACTCTGCGGATAGCATTTCTATCCGCCCGGTTACTTCCTGGGAGTCAACCGTCTGCTGAGCATACACTGGCCTGTCAGACCGCCGCTGCTGTCCGCGTAGTCCGCGCGAACAGACCGCCCAGGCCGCCACAGAGCAAACCGCCTGCAACATCCCTGCAGACCTAGCAATCCGCCAACCCTGTCCGCGTAGTCCGTGCGGATAGGTTTCCCAAGCCTTCCATTCACCCACTTTCACTTCACAGACTTCAACACTCCCCCTTGAAGTGAGAAGTGGTGAATAACTCCAGCAGCTCCCGTAACCTTGCACCTGGTCCCTCCGATAGCATCTACGAAGAGATGTCCAAGACATAGTCCTCGCCCCGCATATCATGGACCATGAGGGAGCCCTCCAGCATCTCCAAAAAGGAGTCATGCTTCCCTCTGCCTTCTTCAGCTTCAACCTCCACTCTTGCATCATAGGAGTATCACAAACTTCCTTGGACCCAGAAGCCCAAGCCTCGTTGCCTCTGAGAGAAGTCACCTCTTCAGACTTGGTGTCAACCACCTCCTTGATTCTAGTGGGGTCATAACAGCCAGAAGTACCATGCTCGACCTGAGGGCTAACAAGGAAACACGGGACCAAGTCCGCCGTGTTCCCTTCACAATATCGAGCTGGTGGCTTACTGATCCTCTTCGATCTCCGAAGAACCTGATCATAGCTAACCACCTCCGCTGCTATTGAACCAGCTCCGTTCCCGGGCAAACCCGGAACAATGCTTCCTTTGCTTCCTGAACAAGACGCCTCCTTACTGGAACCAAAAGCACCTGGAGCAACGCTCCCCCTGCTACCTGAACCAGAAGACTCCCCTCTTGAACAAGAACTGCCTGGAACATCGCTCCCCTTGCTTCCTGAACCGAAAGCCTCCGCCTTCGAGCCAGAAGATCCTGGAGCATCGCTCCCCCTTCTTCCCGACTCTGACGCCTTTGCCCCGGATCTAGAACAACCTGGAGCACCTGGTGACTCGGGCAACTCCACTTCCTTAGCAGCAGCCTCCTTCAGCCCACCATCTGACCTGCTTATCTCTAGCTCCACATAAGAGCTACCCCAATACGGCGTCAACTCATCAAAAACAATGTCTCTCGACACTATGAGTTTCTTCGTCGCAGGATCCATACACCTCCATCTTCTTCTCTGCTCATCATACCCAACAAAGACTAGCTTTGTCTTGAGAGCACCCGGAGAGTGTATATAGCAGGTAGATCCAAACACCCGAAGGTGCTTCACTGAGGGCTTCACTCCGAACATCATCTCATAAGGAGTCTTCATTATGATCGGATTAAGAGGCATCCGGTTGATGACATGAGCAGCACAGGCAATTCCCTCCGCCCAAAGAGCCTTCAGAATGCCTTTACTCTGAAGCCAACACTTGCAGGTCTTCGTTAACCAACGGATCATCCGAGCTGCAATACTACCCTGTTGTGAAGTATGTCCACAAGAAAGCTCCATCCGGATCCCTTGCTTCCTGCAAAAGCGTGAGAACTCGGTTGAGCCAAACTCACCACCGATACTTGTCCTCAACACCTTGATCCTCCGGCCAAGCTGGCCTTCCACAAGCTTCTTGAACTCCTCAAACAAGCGTACCATGTTGGTCTTCTTCTTCATAAAGTATACCCAAGTATACCCAGAATAGTCATCAACCAATATCAGCATGAACCTGCTGCCTCCAAGACTGGCCGTGACGGTCGGTCCCACCAGAGCACAATGGACAACCGCCAATGGTGCATTACATCTGGATTGTGCTTTGTCAACCATGAAGCGATAGGCTCCACTTTCCTGACATCCCGCACACCCCCGACCATCGCCATACGATGACAATCTAGGCAAGCCTCTTACGAGTCTTCTTTTCGCCATTGCTTTCAGCTTGTCCATCCCTACATGCCCCAGTCTTTCATGCCAGATAGCTGTACTATCACTGGCATTCCTCCGATCAACTCCAGAACTAGTTGATATCCCAACTACGTTCTTCTCCTTCCTCCCTACCTGAGCAACGTTCGCCGAGAGCAAGACAACCTTGCACTCCTTCCGAAGATGACCTTACTGCTTGCATTTATAGCACCTTGGTCCTTCCTTCCTCTTCCTATCACGCCTAGGAGAAACACTCCTTTCTTCCTGATACGAAGTAGAGGGACCATCTTCCGCAGCAATCTTCACCTTCTTCCTGAACAACCCATCAAGGGAAGTCCAAACCTCCGCAGCTGACCGACATCCACTGATGTGGTCCAAGAGCTCCGATGAGATCACCTGCTTGAGAATAGACTCCGCTTTCGCATTTGCCTCCTTCCAAGCTCTCATCGCCTCAGCATTGCCAGCAGTATCCTCTTGTCTTCCTGCTCCGCATATCACCTCCCAAAGGTCCTCGCCAAGAAGAAAGCTCTTCATACAGGACATCCACCGTTCATAGTTCGTCTCTGTAAGAAGATCAATACCAAGACAACTTGCATCCTCCACTGCCATGGTTCTACCACTGGTTTCCTCTACAGAAGAGCAACTACTTCCATTGAGCACTGCTTGACCACTCCAACAACCTCCCTCTTATACCATGTTAAAATTCAACAAACCGCAGACGCCCCCTTGGATACCCTGTTGAAAACTCAACAAACCGAAGGAGAATACGCCCACTTATAATGTTGAAAGTTTTCCCGGATCGTGGAGTTAGAAGGGGTTATCTCAACAAAGCAGTAACAACCAGCAACACATGCAGCACAAGCTTCTTTATTGATCAAGAGCAAACTTCTTTACAAGTCCGCTCAGTCCGCCAGGTCGCCAGACCGCAACCCAAGCCGCGCGGACTCACCATTATTCCAATGCTTAGCTCTTCACCGCCGATCTGCACGCCGCCAGACCGTACAAGCTGCATCACCGAATGGAACAGTCCGCCTGAAGCAGGCGACTTCCTGAACCCCGAACCAAGTCGCCAAAGAGAAGACCGCCGGGTCGCTATCCGCGACCTACTGTTTACCGCCTGTTGCTTAACCGCAGAGTCCGCACTGTCCCTGACCGCAATCAGAGCCAAGTCCTGGCTTTCCAGCGCTATCCGCACAACCTGCACAGCACAACCGGGTCAACTCTCAATCCGCGCGGACACCAAAGTCCAGACCGCAGCAACTTACGCGAGCTCAATTACTGTTCACTTACTTCGGTCTAGGTTCCTCTTTTCTGATGTGACATGGGTCCTATTTATAGGCACGACGATGAGTATGGTCACCGCCCTAGCCGATAGGATCACCGCCACATCCCGCAGCTAGAACAAGTGTGTCCGCCAGCCCGCGGACACACATACCAGTTCGCCGCTCCTGTACAGATAGCCAGTCCGCCCCAGCTTCTCCAAGGCCGGACTCCAATATCCAGCCCGACTTGCCGCCAGAGACCAAGCCAGGACCACCACAGCCGGACTCCACAACAGCCGTGTCCGCCATTCTGCGGACAAGGCATCAGCCCGCAAAACCCGAGCCCGCAGCCTCGCCATTAGGGCACCTGCCGGACTCATCGGACACCCGGCTTCCGTCCGCATATCCCAAGTCCATTGCCTCATTGCCAAGGCACCTCCGGACTTAGCGGACACGCCAATCCAGTCCGCTAACAGCAGACTCCAGTCCGCAACTCCTGAGTCCATAACCTCATCACAAGGCTAAACCGGACTCAGCGGACTCCGGCTCCAGTCCGCACGCTCCTGCACAAGCAATTCTCCAGTCCGCATTTCCCCAAGCTAGCAAACAAGGCAACAACACTTCTACTATGCTTGGCGGACTGAGAAACCAGCCCGCGCTCCACTGCGCGATCTCCCCGGACTGAGCCATCCTGGACTTGGTTCAGATCACACCAAGTCCAGTCCGCTGGCCACAAGGGCCAGTCCGCACTTACTGGCGGACACTGGATCTAGCCCGCCATACCGGGCGACCTCCAGTTTCTGTCCGCGCTGACCAGCGGTCTCCGCGGCTTCCCGCTGCACCAGAGCAAGACCAAGGCAACTGCCAAACCGGTCTGCCGAGCTCCAGTTCTTCAGTCCGCTTCATGCCGGACTCCGCGGATAGCATTTCTATCCGCCCGGTTACTTCCTGGGAGTCAACCGTCTGCTGAGCATACACTGTCCTGTCAGACCGCCGCTGCTGTCAGCGTAGTCCGCGCGAACAGACCGCCCAGGCCGCCACAGAGCAAACCGCCTGCAACATCCCTGCCGACCTAGCAGTCCGCCAACCCTGTCCGCGTAGTCCGCGCGGATAGGTTTCCCAAGCGTTCCATTCACCCACTTTCACTTCACAGAATTCAACAATAAATAGGATGTTTTTGGTTTTTCTGGGATGGTTCTTTTCTTTCAGCACATGAGTCGATACTGTATGATAAGAAGAAAACTTAGAGACCTGACGGAAGTGTTTCGCCAATCCTGTCATAGATGTCGATCCTGATCCCGGTGTGTGTCGCCTCCACCTTACCTATAACAGATCTAGCAATTTGTGGAGACGCTGAGTTTCCTCTCCCAACCTAGCTCTTGTGTGACAAGTTGCTATGGGTTCTCCCGATCATGTGGATTACTGTAGAGGCACATATATACTTTCTACGCTCAAGACTCTAGTTGTTGTCTGTCCGACCCGATTTTTCTGGAGCATCTAGGTTGAGTTCTAACTCAATCCCTCAAAGGTAATTTTATTACAGCATGCTTTACTTCTTGATTCATGGATATTGCTAGATCCGAACTCGTTTGGGTTTTTCTTGTTCTTTTTCCATTGCATGCACAAGTGTTGTGCCATCCCCAAAAACCCAACAGTGGTATCAGAGGGAGGTTGCCCAAAGTATTCATTGTTTTAGAAGTTGTTGAATCCATGACGTGTAGATTTGGTGATTTTGAAGTGTTCCAAATGCCCAAATTTAGTCTTGGATATTTCCATGAACGCATATGATTTCTTTGAGTTTGCTCCTTAATAGTAACTATCACTGTGTTGGTTCGTGAAATTTAGTATGTGTTTGATTTTGAATCTTACATAAAGAGACGAGCTTGTCTACTGTGTAAGTGGAGTTGGTGTTGTTCATGTCTCGTGAATGTAGGTTTGAAGATTTGGACATGTTCTAGATGTTCAGACTTAGCCTATTTCATTAAGTGTTGATGATTCTTATGCACATCTGGGAAGCATTTGCATTATGCTTGTTGAATTTTATTATGCTTGATATGCACGCTAGTTAAGTGTTAATCAAGATTAAGAGTTAATCAGCTATTTAAAATCCCTTAAGCAATATTAAGTATTCAGATGCATTTTGATGGATGACACTCTTCCTATCTCGATCGATGAAGTGTGGGCTTGCCAAAGCAAGGTGCATTAATCTATCTTGGTGAGTGTATGAGCGGATAATTGTGATATCCCACTGTCGACATCGGGTCTACCTTAACTAGGTGAACTCAAAGGTTGAGTGCCCGGAAGCATGGGGTTGGCATACACCATATGATGGATGCGAATAAAGAGTTATTCACCAGCCATACAAGAATTGCATTGTGATGCCATTGGCAAGCGGTGCCTACCTATATAGCTGCATTGTCAGAGAAAAGCCAAAGCTGACTCATAGTGTTTGTGAAATATGGATCGTGTCCACTAAGTGTGTTACTCGCCAAACTCTTTGAATTGATATCGAGGGTTATCAGTTTGATAAAAATAGTGGGAGCTTTTGATTAAAGTCCTAATTGAAAGATAAATTGCATTTTGAAATGTGGTACTAAATTTCTTTGCTTGTATTCTTGTAGAATTTTCACAGCAAGTGGTTCACACTCTACCCTGTCCCTCAGAGCGATCGTTGAGAAGGAGAAGCTGAGTGGTGCAAATTATTTGGACTGATACAGAAACCTGAGAATTGTTCTCAGACAAGAGCACAAGCTTTATGTTTTGGAAGAGATATCCCCTGATGAACCTGTCGGGAATGCTTATAAGAAGTATCTTGATGACTCCTTAGATGTCGAATGTCTCATGCTAGCGACCATGAAATTTGAGCTTCAAAAGCAACATGAGAACATGGGTTGTAAGGACATTGATGAGCATCTCAAGAAAATGTTTCAATGGTATGCTCATCAAGAGAGATTCGAGGTCACCAAGGCGTTGTTCCAGTGTAATATGGGAGCTCGGGGCCTAGTAGGGACTCACATACTCAAGATTATTGGGTATATCAAGAACCTTGAAAGACTAGGTTTCCTTTTGGGCCAAGAGTTGGATACAGAACTGATCCTGCAATCATTGCAGAACAGTTATGAGCAGTTCGTCTTGAACTATAACATGAATAAAATAGACAAGACACTGCCTGAGCTCCTAGGCATGTTGCGAACTGCCGAGATTAATATGAAGATGGCCAAGTCTGCTAGCCCCATATTGATGGTGCAGAAAGACAAGGGCAAGGCCAAGGGCTTCAAGAAGATGAAGGCGGGACCTAAGTCTGTACTGGTGCCCAAGTCTTCTACACTGAAAAAGAAAGGTTCAGGGAAAGAAGGGAAGTGCCACCACTGTGGCAAGGCTGGTCATTGGAGGAGGAATTGTCCTTCATATATTGAGTGTCTATAGAAGACAAGAGGAGCTATGACCTCCACTTCAGGTATATATGTTATAGAGATAAACTTTTCTCCTCCTTCATCCTGGGTATTAGATGTCGGATGTGGTTCATACATTTGTATAAATGTGCAGGAACTGGGAAGGGAAGAATGCTGAGTAAAGGAGAGGTGGACCTGCACGTTCGCAATGGAGTAAGATTTGCTGCTGTTGCCGTGGGGGTTTATTGTCTTGCTTTGCCCAGTGGGCTTGTAATATAACTAGATAATTGTTATTTTGTTCCTTCCAAAACTAGAAACATTATATCCATTTCATGTTTGGACATGGTGAGTTTTTATTTTATTATTAAGAACAACTATTGTTCAATATTTAAGAATGATGTTTGTCATGGTGTAGTCCAAATGTTTAATTGTCTATATGTTTTGAACCTAGACCATCCGATCTATAATATTGAAAATACTAAAAGACTTAGAACAAATGACTCGAAACCTACGTATCTTTGGCATTATCATTTGGTCCATATTAATGAGAAACGTATATCCAAGCTCTATAGAGATGGACTATTGGACTCACTTGATTATGAATCATTTGAGAGATAGAATCTTGTTGGTTAGGTAAGATTACTAAAGTTCCTTTCACTGGCTTCAATGAGAGGGTTGATGATCTCTAGGGTATAGTATATAGTGATGTATATGGACCTATGAGTTCTATAGCTAGAGGTGGGTTCTTATACTTTGTTTCATTTACTGATAATTTCAGTAGATACGGATACGTGTATCTTATGAAGTGCAAATCCGAAACCTTTGAAAAGTTCAAAGTGTTTAAAAGCGAAGTAGAAAACCAGCTGGGTAAGAAGGTTAAAGCACTCCGATCTGATCGAGGTGGCGAATAACTAAGTCGTGTGTTTCGTGATCATCTGATAGAGTGTTGTATTTTATCACAGCTCACTCCACCAAGAACAACACAACATAATGGTGTGTCTGATAGGATGAATCGTACTTTGTTAGACATGGTACGATCGATGATCAGTCATGGAGATCTATCTATGTTCTTTTGGTGCATTGCTCTAGAAACTGCTGCTTTAACATTAAATCATGCTACAACGAAAGCGGTTCTAAAGACACCATATGAGATATGGACTAAGAAGCATCCCAGTATGTCATTCATTAAGGTTTGGGGCTGCGAGGCATACGTGATACGTCAAATGACGGATAAGCTGGAACCCAAATCAGATAAGTGTTATCTTGTGGGGTATCCTAGGGAAACCAAAGGGTACTATTTCTACCTGCCGTCTGAGGGCAAAGTGTTTGTCGCAAGGACTGGTGTCTTTCTTGAGAATGAGTTCTTAAGTAGAAAGAAAGCCAGTGTAGAACATGAAGAAGTTCAGGAAGCACAAATAGTGAATGAACCACAATTGGAACCTGGGTCAGGACTACAAGTAATTGTAGCTGGAGAACCTGCTCAGGAAACACAAGTTCCACATAGATCTGATAGACCAAGAATTGAGGCTGAGAGATATGGATTTCTCATGTCTCAAATAGGTAATGTGTTGCTTATGGATCATAGTGATGAGCCTGCAACCTACCATGAGGCTATGTGTGGACCAGACTCTAAGAAGTGGCTTGAGGCCATGAAATCTGAAATGGACTCCATGTACGAAAACCAAGTATGGACTTTGGTGGGACCACCTGAAGGGGTAAAACCCATAGGGTGCAAGTGGGTCTTCAAGAAGAAGACTGACATGGATGGGAAGGTACAAACATTTAAAGGCCGACTGGTGGCAAAGTGTTTTAAGCAAATTCATGGTGTTGATTATGATGAGACTTTTTCCCTTGTTGCCATGGTTAAGTCAATCAGAATTCTGCTTGTTATTGCTGTGTATTATGATTATGAGATCTGGAAGGTGGATGTCAAAATGGATTTCCTTAATGGGAACCACCTAGAGGAAGTGTACATGACACAACCTCAGGGTTTTGTATCTCCAGGTGAAGCCTCTAAAATATGCAAGCTGTAGAGATACATTTATGGATTAAAACAGGGTTCTCAAAGTTGGAATCTTCGTTTTGATGAAAAGATCAAAGAGTTTGGTTTTATCAAGAATGAGTATGAACCTTGTGTTTACAAACAGATTAGTGGGAGCATTGTAATCTTCCTGATATTGTACGTAGATGACATACTGTTGATTGGGAATCATAAACCAACCTTACAAGTTGTTAAGAACATCCTAGGGGACTGCTTTTCGATGAAGGACTTAGGAGAAGAGACTTAAATACTTGGTATTAAGATCTATGGAGATTGATCGAAGAAGTTGCTGGGTTTGACCTAATATACCTACATTGACAAGGTGCTGAAACGGTTCAGCATGCTGGAGTCTAAGAAAGGATTCTTGCACATGTCTCATGGCGTGAGTTTCTCTAAAGACTAGTGTCCTAAGTCTTGTGAAGATAAGGACCGCATGAAGTTGGTTCCATATGCTTCGGAAATTAGATCAATCAAGTATGCAATGTTATGTACTAGACCCGATGTCTCTTATGCTTTGAGCATGACTAGCAGGTATCAGTCTGATCCAGGTGAAGGTCACTGGATAGCCGTCAAGAATATCCTCAAGTACTTGCGAAGAACTAAGGATATGTTCTTGGTATTCGGAGGATAGGAAGAGCACGTTGCAAGCGGTTACACAGATGCTAGCTTCCAAACTGATAAGGACAATTGAAAGTCTCAGTCATGGATTGTGTTTTGCCTGAATGAGATGTTGTTAGTTGGAAGAGTTCCAAGCCGGATATAGTTGTTGATTCTACTATTAAGGCCGAGTATATTGTCGCTGCAAATGTAGCGAAGGAGGCTGTATGGATTAGGAAATTCATCGGCGAGTTAGATGTAGTTCCTAGCATTGTTCGTCCTGTAGATCTCTATTGTGACAAAAACGGTGCAATTGTACTTGCTTCAGAACCTAGATCTCAACAACGCTACAAACACATACTCCGGTTGTTCCATCTAATTCGAGAGATTGTCGATCGAGGAGATGTGAGCATATACAGAGTGCCGACTGAGTAAAACATTGCAGATCCACTGAAAAAGCCTCTTGCACAGAGAAAGCATGATGGTCATGTTAGATCTATGGGTATACGATACCTAAATAATCAACTTTAGTTTGAGTCTTGTGGATTGTATATTTATTGGCTTTATAATATTTCATTTGATGAATAAAAGTACTATATTTATTTCATTTTATATATTTTGGCAAGTTCTTTTATTATTAAATTATTTCTATTGTGATAGAGTAGTTCAATTTAATAAATTCCCTTAGAGCGTTTGCTTCCACAGGTCAAGTAGTGACTTGATGTGAGAACCTATGATTTCAGAAGCTTCATTCTTAAGGGTCCCTGGTCGTTGTATCATCTTAGAAGCTACGGGCGATGATGATACCTTTAATACTAGCATGTGCGTTGACTGATGACCCATCCTCACAGGTCATGATATTTTGATATCAAGTCATCACATGGGTACTTGTTATGAACAAGTTATACTGGATAGACCCACCGTGAGAATACTTTGTGGATTATTATATAAACGTGTCAAAAGTTGTCTTAAGTGGCAATGGTGTTTGTGGTCCTTTGACCTAAAGTCACAACTTTCATTGAGTGAAGAAGAGAGTGCTTTGATACCATCAAAAGTATAATCTTGAGAAATTTGGATGATAAAGGTGGTTATTGGGTACGTTACGAATCATTTGGGTGTTTGCGTGTGAGTAGAGATGGGATTTGTCCTCCTCTATGACAGGGGTTACATCCATGGGGCCCCTTGATGGAATGGGACTGAGAAGTGCATGTCCATGCTTGGTTGAATCAATATATGATATTGGACTCACCAATTATCTGCAAGTCCATTCTAGATCAAGAAACTAGGATTGAACATTTATGAGGGTGAAACGGTATATACCTCTAGTTCTATCCGGATGTAAGGGACGAAGGGACATGACAATACTGTAACATTGGTCATAATGGTATTTGAATTTTATAAACTCTTACTGTTTGGGGAGCAATGATGTATTGCTACATGTCGGTCATTGTTTGTGAAGCTTTTGTTTGATACTTTCTAGATAATGTGGGAGACTGTTGGTGCAACCATAGTGATCTGAAAGTTATCAAGCATGTATCCTCACTGCCAACTCACTATAAGCCTATCATGATGATTTCATAAAACGGGGCTGATTTCATAAAAAACACCTCGTCGATCGGGAGTGAGTTCGTCGAACAGGCTTTAGTTCGTCGAACGGGATTGATTTCACAAAATAGGCCATAATCGTCGAGCCCCGCTCGACGATTTTCATGGAGCAACGCTCGACGATTTTTGTCAAGCCCAGCTCGACGATTTTCCTCGAGCCCTGCTCGACGATTTTCGCCGGGCCCCGCTCGACGATTTTCGTCGGGCCCAGGTTGACTTTTATCCCGTTCTCTCCAACTCCTTTTTGGGGTATTACAATTTAAACTGGTCAATGTCACACACATCAACAATATTTGATGTTTATTTGAGGTCTTGAGTGTAGGTTAGTCCACATCACATTGATTAGACAAGTGGACACAAAATTTGGTTGTTGGACATAACAAAAATCTACTAAGTCCACAGGCATTGAGTGGAGCACGCTCACTCTTGGACGGAGGTAAGGATTCAATATTCTCTAGCTAGAAATTTGCCTAAGTCCATAGGTGTTGAGTGAGGACAGCTCACTTAACGCCATATAACAAATAGCGTTGTGTCATTCTTAGCATAACTGATAAATAGCCAAAAATATGGCTATATATACAGGCGTTGAGTATAGTCTACTCACTCAATGCCATACAACAAAAAGCTGTGAGTCAGGCTGAGTAAGTCAAAGCCTAGAGAAATAGGCTGAAAATGTGGCTAAGTCCACAGGCGTTGAGTGTGGTTTACTCACTCAATGCCATATAACTTTTAGCATTGGGTGTTGCTGTGCCTGTCAACACCACAGAAAAGTTGGGTAAAATTTTAACTAAGTCCACTGACGTTGATTGTAGCTTACTCACTCAACGACATGACAGAAAAATCTATCTAAGTAGTAAAGCATTGAGTGTAGCTTACTCACTCAACTCCATGGAGAAATAGCGTTGACTGTATCCTGGCATATGTGTTTTCAGACATAGATATTTAGCTAAGTCCAAAAGCATTGAGTGTAGCTTACTCACTAAATGCCAGATAACCAAAGTTCTATTAAGTAGTTTGGCGTTGAGTGGACCTTACTTTATCAATGCCAAGGCTCAAAAAATTTGGCTAAGTCCAAATGCATTGATAGCATTCACTTTTCGTCGAGCTGAGCTCTGAGTTCGTCGAATTAAGCTCTAAGTTCGTCGAACTAAGCTTTCACTTTTCGTCGAGCTGAGTTCGTCGAACTAATCTATAAGTTCATTGAACTAAGCTTTCATTTTTCGTCGAGCTGAACTATGAGTTCGTCAAACTGAGTTCTACGTTCATCAAAGTCTTTTGGCACTGAGTCATGGTCATTCACTCAATGTCTTTGCTTCTAATGTTTGAATTTTGTCTAAGTCCAAAGATGATGAGTCATGCTGATGTCAGCAACGTAAAAAAGTCCCCAAAATTTAAATGTTGCGGGAATGCTGCCAAAGGTGCTGGCTGCCAGCTGTCATCATCCTCTGCACTTGGAAAGAAATATTTTCATCTGTAAGTGTTGGGGCCCACACACAGCAAAGAGCCATTGAATCAAGAGTAAATAAAAAGAATGTGCTGTATTGCTAAATCTCAGCCATTAATCCTGGTGGTGGGCCCATTGCTCGTCCGGGCAGTAAGCTAAAACTTATCCTAAGTTAAGCTATTCTAACACAGCATATATAATATAATCTATCACAAGTACAGCAAGAACAAAAAGAAAAGGGCAACTAGACAGCACAAGAATTTTATAGTGGTTCCCCAACCTGGGTACATCAACTCTTCTACCACCCTGGTAGGAATCCACCATAGGTTTTGATCAGGTGATTGCCACCAATGAGCTTTTGATCAGGTGCTCAAAAACTAACTCAAGTCTTTTGATCAGGAGACTTGCAACCAAGGAATAACTTTTGAAGGGAGTTAAGGAACCTTTTGTACAGAGAGGGGGTGAGAGATTTCTGGTGTCTTCTCCTTCTCAAAACAAATGAGAAGACTAGTGGATATTGATGTTGTGAAAGCTCCCCCTGAGATGAATATTTGTTAAGGAAGAATTGAAGCTTTGAAGGGTGAGTTGGTCTTCTTGAAAAGATCTCCAGAAAGATGTTGACAGATAGAAGTTTATTGTCTCTATTTAGCTTGCTGGAGGAAGAACACTTGACGAAGACAGTCAGAGCCTTTTCTTTTTAAATAATTTCTGGTGCCTATTTTTTTCTCTTTATGTTCTGCTATCCTTGTTATCTGTTATATGGTGTCGACTGAAAGAGAAGAATATCTTTTATATATCTCTGTCTAATTTCTCCTTTGAATTTGAATTGTCTGCATTGAATATTGACTGCCTAGAGAATGAAAATCCGGCTGGAGATAATATTGCATTAATGGATTTCCCCAACTGTCCTATTAAAAACGGCAAGTAATAATCCAGATGAATACCATAATCAATGCTACAACTAACGGCTATTTCCAGAGAGTATAAGCATTGATTATTCAGGAATTACTGCAATAGAATAAGGACAAGAAGAAGGGAAAATTCCATGCCTGTAATTGCACAGCAATCATCGAGCAGAGAGCAGATTTCGTCGACCTGATTCTAGAGTTCGTCGAGCTGGGAAATCTTATTCATCGACCTGGGAATCCTTGTTCGTCAACCTAAGAACTAAGTTCGTCGACCTGAGATCAACTAACTGCTTTCTGTGAAGAACTTCCCATTTCTGTGCTCTAAGTTCGTCGAGCTGATAATGTAACTTCGTCGACCTGAGTTTAGAGAAAGGATTCTGGACTTATGTGTTCAAGTTGATCACCCAAAATTCGTCGACCTGAGCTCGAATATCATCGAGCTCAACTCAAAGAATTTGCTCTGACTTTGCCGAGCAGATAATGACTTTCGTCGAGCTGAGTTCGACGAACATCGAACTCACTTTCCGGAACTTGATGTTCTTCTAATTCTTACTCTTCTGTAGTCTTCTGTTGGCTGGTCCATGTGTGGTTATTTCTAAGGACCTAGCCTAAACTCTAGGACACAGACATGACCCTAGCTATACATGTTGGGTCAATTATCCTAGATATTGAACCAAGCCCAAATCGAACTAGGGATCCAACAATCTCCCCCTATTTGGGTGAGGTCACTAATACAAATGAAAACAAAAACATTCACAAAGCAGAAAAATATATCTAGCAAGAAAAATTAAAACAGCAACAGATATTTACAATGTGGCTTTGTGACAGTAAAAAATAAATAGTTCAGAAAGACAAAGACTTAACCCGAAATTACTCATTTCTTTTTCTTCACTACCACCTTTTACTTATTTGATTTGTCGGAACTTCTAGAAGGCTGTCTGAATATTATTTCTATGTTTGGGTTGACAGCTTCTCTCTTTGACATTGTCATATCAGCAGCACCAATTATATTAAGAGAAGTGGCTATAGGGACTACAGCCTCTAGATGTAATTGTATATAACCATCTACATTAAAGAACTTGTTTGCTTTAGCATACCTGTTTAATTTCTGTTTCCTGTATTTGGACATAGTTGAATATTATGAGGGATCCTTTCCTTCAGCTTTAGCCTTGTTTATCATTGATAAGTCAACCAGTTCCCAGAATCTGGCCATTGTAGCAGTGGTTGTTGTTTCAGGATCCTCAAATGGAACAGGAGGAGATTTAGGCCTCTTTGGACAATCAGCTTTTTGATGTTCAGGAGCTTGTTGTAGATGTTGCTTAGGTTGTTGATGTTGATGTTGTTAATGTTGTCTTCTTGAGGAGTACCTCTGCTGGCTGCTTCCAGAATGTGAAGAAGATCTACCATGTTGTCTTTGGTATGTTTGAGAATAAGAGGTAGACCTCTGAGATGTAAGTCCTGAAGCACCAGCAGTAGGTAGAGGAGGAGGAGGTGGGTCTTTCCTATATCTTTGAGAAGGTGGAGGAGGAGAGTTTCTCCTACTTTTCTTCTTGGCTTTCTGCTCATTCTTTGACAGCCACATCCAAGATGGCATACCCTTATAAGGAGTGATATTTTGCAGAATATAATATTGGGTATCATGAGTGGGATTAGGTTTAGGGGCAGCAGCTGGAGGGGCTTTCCTTTTCTTAGGATTTTCTTTTTCTTTGCAGAAGGACTATCATCTGAATCATCTTCATCATCATCATCTAAAGAATCTTGGGGATTATCATATAAAGCATTAATTTCCTTTAGAGTTTCTGCAGATATCAACAACTTTTCAGCCTGAGGAGAAGTTGGAGGTAGAACAACTGATCCAGTAACGTTTTCAGCAACTAATAGATTCTCTTGTTCTATATCTGCCATCATGATCTCATCCAGATCTGGCATGGGATTGTCATCCATCTTGAATGTTGGAGGATTGATGGCTTTGGTAGGGGATGATACAATGAAAGAATCTGCTCTTGGTGGAGATGGAACAACTGGAGCCTCTATACTTGCAAAACTGGCCTTGAGTTGCATGGCAACTTTGGGGCTTATTGGCGAAGTATAAGGAACTATAGCCATATGAGGCTTAAGGGTGTTTTCTGGAAGAAAGCTCAAATGAAAAGTATCAAAAGTATTGAACAAACTCAAAATATTTACTGTGGGATTGAAAATATAATCACCAACAATGTTTATTGCAGCTATAGCTGTCTCATCCATATCTATATCAGACTCAATAAAATCAATTAAATCAGTAATGATAATTGTGTCTACTACTGCTTCTGCTGCAGTTGCTGCTGTTGCTTCTGCTGGAGCTGGAGCAACTTCTTCATGGTGTATCTCCCCCTGCCTAGTTTCAGTAGGCACTGGAGACAGGCCCCTGACTGAAGAAGGATGGACAGAGAAGGCAGAGAGGTGGGCAGTAAGGGATGAGATGGAAGTAGCAAGAGGGGAAATAGCCTATGCTATCAGGTTTCTGATGAGTGGAGTGAGAATTTCCAGAAGAGGTTGAATGGATGGGGGTCCAATTGCATGAGCTCAGAAGGTGTCTGAGTGGATACAGAAGTATGAATGAAAGATGATGGTGGGGAGAAGGTAGAGAATCTGGCATTGGCTCATCTTCAGGTGATGGACTATGAAGGGGAGATGACAGTAGGTCAAAAGAAGGGAGTGAGAGGAGGTCGGAAAGGGAGATGTGATGTAGATGTAGTGGTAGAGGAGATAAGGGTGAGGTACCATATTATGATGGAGTTTTGTACCATGTTGTGATGGAGTTGGTGTACCATGTTGTTATGGAGTTGGTGTACAATGGTGTGATGGAGTTGGTGTACCATGGTGTGATGGAGGTGTTGGAGTATGGACTGTGATATGAACTGTTGAAGAGAGATGAATTGGAGAGGCTGGAGGTGGTCGAGGTGGATCATCTTCAGCAGGGTGGGAGTTGCTGGAATAACCCTTGTACTCTCAGAAAGTTTAAAGGAAGAGGAAGCCTTGGTTGGCTTGGTTATCCTCCTCTCCCATCTGCCAAAGAGGGCAGAGGTGAGCCTCTTAGAGGCATTGATGAACACTGGTGTAGTAACCAGATGTTTTTGTGCTTTCTCTTATAGAAATATCCCCAGAATTCTGCCAAAGCAGACCACTTTCTTGTTGTTTTTCTTTTTAATCAGATCAAACAGTAGCTTTCCCCAATTTGCTGCTTTCTTCTCGACCAGAGCATTCATCACCATGAACTGGTGTCTGGTTATTAAGGATTTTAGAAAACTGTGCGTTACAAAAATGGGAACCCCGGTTACTAACGATGGCGTGCGGCATACCGAATCGAGAAAATACTTTTTTAAAAAAATGTAACTACGACTCGGGCGTTGTTTGTACGAAGAACTTGGGCGTCTGCACATCGCAAAACACAATCATCGGCAACTAAAATATACTTATTACCGAAGTTAGAAGGAAGAGGGCCAACGAAATCAATTCCCCAGAGGTCGAAAACTTCGCACTCAAGGAAATAATTTTGCGGCATTTCATTTTTATTAGAAATATTATACAACCGTTAACAACTATCACACCTACTCATAAAGGCCTGCGCGTCTTTAAACAGGCTAGGATAGTAAAAACCCACGCTTAGCACTTTGTGAGCGGTGCGAGCAGCTTGATAGCGCCCACCTGTCGGTCCTTCATGCAAATGCTTAATAATGTCTAAACCTTCTTCAAAAGAAACACATCTTCTTATCACTTGCTCTGCACAGACTCTGAAAAGATGTGGGTCCTCCCAAAAATAGTTCTTCAACTCAGAAAAGAATTTCTTCTTTTGCTGAGATGAGAACTCTTTTGGGAGCACACGAGCCACTAGATAGTTGGCGATGCATTCAAACCAAGGAAAAGTAGATTTTTCATCGGGAAAATAATCGTTAATTGAAAACAGCTTCTAATTTTTCAATAAAAGGATTATCTAGGCACGAGAGGTGGTCGGCGGCCAAGTTCTCAGCTCCTCGCTTATCACGGATTTCTAAATCAAACTCATGGAGGAGTAAGACCCAGCGAATCAGGCGCGGTTTGACATCCATTTTAGAAAGAAGATATTTGAGGGTCGAGTGGTTCATAAAAACAATAATTTTTGAAAGAGTAATATAAGGGAGAAATTTATCAAAAGAGAATACTACAGCTAGGAGCTCCTTCTCGGTTGTGGTGTAATTTTTCTGTGCAGATGTGAGTGTTTTGCTAGCGTAATAGATGGGGTGGAAGTTTTTAGAAATACATTGACCTAATACGGCTCCTACCGCATAGCTACTCGCATTGCACATTATCTCAAATGGAAAGTCCCACAACGGAGCTACCATAATTGAGGCATTAATTAATTTTTCTTTCATTAAATTAAAAGTAGCTAGGCAAAGGTCTTGAAAAATGAATGGGGCATCTTTTTCTAAAAGATGGGTAAGGGGCTTGGTGATTTTGGAGAAGTCCTTTATGAAGCGGCGGTAGAAACCAGCGTGACCTAGGAAACTTCTCATAGCTTTTATGTTTGTAGGTGGCGGTAACTTCTCGATAACTTCTATCTTAGCAACGTCTACTTCAATACCTCGTGCCGAAATTTTATGGCCCAAAACTAACCCTTCCCTCACCATAAAATGGCATTTTTTCCAATTTATGGCAAGGTTAGTTCCTTCGCACCGTTCTAAGACTTTTTCAAGGTTTCCTAAACAACTATCAAATGCGTCACCGAACACGGAGAAATCATCCATGAATACCTCCATAATGCTTTCTACGTACTTGTCAAAGATAGCGAGCATACATCGCTGGAATGTAGCAGGCGCATTGCACAATCCGAACTGCATTTTTCGATAGGCGAAGGTGCCGAAGGGACAAGTAAACGTAGTTTTTTCCTGGTCCTCGGGAGAGATGGCGATTTGAAAATACCCTGAGAGGCCATCGAGAAAACAATAAAAGCTATGGCCGAATCATCGTTCTAAAATCAGATCGATGATAGGCAAGGGAAAGTGATCCTTACGGGTGGAGTCATTTAACTTATGATAATCTACACACATTTTGCCATACGATCACCGTCCATGTCGGGAGTAATTCATTATTATCGTTGCTTATTACCATTATCCCTCCCTTCTTTGGTACTACCTGGACTGCGCTAACCGACTTACTATCAGATATAGGATAGATAATTCCTGTGTCTAACAATTTCATAACATCGCCCTTAACCACTTCTTTCATGTTTGGATTTATACGGCGCTGAGGTTGTAAGGAGTTGCGTGAATTATCTTCCATTAAGATTTTGTGAGTGCAGAAAGATGGGCCTTTGATCTTGATATCAGATATCTACCAAGCAATAGCCCGGCGATGCTTACATAAAATTAAAAAAAGTTTATCATTTTGCGCATCCGTGAGGTAGGCCGAAACTATTACGGGCAGCTTGGAGTCCTTTTCTAAGAAAACGTATCTAAGATGCTCAGGTAGTTCTTTCAATTCCAGGGTAGGGGTCTTCATATGACGTTTTAGAAATCCGTTCTTTTTCAAAAACAATATTTTCATATACTTTTTCTTTATACGGAAAATTGAAAGGGGTGGGGCAAGCATCCATGGCGGCTTCTTGCAGTAATTCATTTGGAAGAGTAGAAAAGGAACAAAAATCAGAAAATTCTTTTTCAAATTCAGAGAGGTGACAGAAGGATTCTTCACTTAGGTGTAGCGATACAGTTGGAGGAGTAGAAGAGGAACAAAAATAAGAAAATTCTTTTTCAAAATCAGAGAGGTGACTGGAGGATTCTTCACTTAGGGCATCTACGAAAAAACAAGAGTCATCATTTGCTAGGTTATTTTTCATCAAGGGGGTGATAGAGAAAGTTACTTCATCTTCGCCTACTCGAAGGAAGAGCTTACCATTTCTTATGTCAATGATAGCTCGGGATGTGGCGAGGAAGGTTTGGCCAAGGATCAGGGGAACCTCGATGTCTTATTCGATGTCCAATATGACAAAGTCCACCGGGAAGATGAACTTGTCGACTTTAACTAGGACATCCTCCACGATTCCTAACGGGTATTTGACTGATCTGTCGGCGAGCTGGATACTCATGCGTGTGGGGATGAGATTACCAATTCCTAACTTTTTTAACAACGAGAGGGGCATCACATTAATACTCGCACCTAGGTCGGCTAATGCGTGCTTGACAAAAAGATCACCAAAGACACACGGAATAGAAAAACTACCCGGTCACTGATTTTCTTTGGTAAACCGTTTGTCAAGACCGCCGAGCACTCGGCATTAAACGTGATATGCGAAAAGTTCTCTAACTTCTTCTTGTTGGTCAGGAGGTCCTTAAGATACTTAGCGTACTTCGGCATCTGGGATATCGCTTCGTGAAAGGGAAGATTTATGTGGATTTGGTTAAACATTTCTAAGAAACGGGTGTATTGGTCGTCCTGACGTTGTTTATTAAGTTCGGAAGGGTATGACGGAGTTGGATTATTTTTATAGGTGGGTGGTGGAGTGAGTTCTTTTTCTAAAACAGGGGTGATAACTTCTTCAGCAGAGGATGGGATTTTTAAAGTGGGAGCGGAGCTTTGATTTTTTAAAACGGGAGCAGAGCTTTGATTTTTTAAAGCCGGAGCGGAGCTTCCCTCGGGCTCTTCACTAACCATACCGGGATCTTGCTTCCCACTCCAAAGAGTTATAGCTTTCCCTTGCTCTCCTGGGTTGGGCTCGGTATTGGAAGTAGGAGAGCCTGCAGGTCGCTCAGAAATTATTTTAGCGAGCTGTCTAACTTGATTCTCTAAATTTTTAACGCTTCAGATGGTCTCGTCCTTTCCCAGCGAAAGTACTGTCTCGACCTTCTTCATGATGCAGGTTACTTTGGTTGTAAGCCGATCAGAATTTGTGAGCCTAAAAGCTGTTTTTTGAATGTCCTCCTCTTGTATCCTCAATTGGTAATACCCCGAGCGTAAATCCAACTTGAATGCGCTCCTACCAATTGATCGAACAACTCATCGATCCGGGGTAACGGATAGGTGTTCCGCACCGTTAGTCGGTTGAGCTCCCGATAGTCTATACATAATCGTAAGGTCCCATCCTTCTTAATATCGAACAGAACAGGGTCTCCCTAAGGTGATGAGCGGGGCAAACAAATCCTAATTCCACCAGTTCTTGCAACTGAACTCTAAACTTTGCGAGTTCCTTCAGGGCCATTTGATAAGGGCTCCTGGAGACAGGCTTGGCACCCGGTACTAGCTTAATTTGAAAATCCACCTCCCTATGTGGGGGTAGTCCTGGTAATTTCTCAAGAAATACCTCCTGAAAATCCCGCACCACTCGAACATCCTTCATATATATTGTCCTCTCTTTTAATTCGAAACATATCATGTAAACTTCATCCCCTCTCATGTGGGCTTTTAAGGCCTAAATTGAAGATAATAACAAGCATGGTGCAAATCTTATACTTTGGAAAATGACTTCAGTGTCTCCATGTCTCAAGTAAATCTACTTCTCCGCGCAGTCAATTCTTGTGTAATGCCAATTCAACCATGCCATCCCCAGAATGAGGTCGAATTTCGGCATCCTTAAAACTGTGGTAGGGGTATCAAAGGTATTTCCTCCAAGAAGTATCTCCAAGTCGTACTTGGCAGTTGCTGTCATCTCTGAGCCATCTGGAAGGCATACTCTCTGAGCAATACCAGTGTAGTATTGCACTCCGTCTAGGTCTTTAACAAAGTCCGCCGACACAAATGAGTGCGATGCACCGGTATCGAATAACGCATAGGCTAGTTTCCTACCAACCATTACGGTGCCTAAGTACCAATACCAAATACTCAAAGCTAGACCTCTAGTACATCTTTAGCAACTTAAGGTGCTTACTGAAAATGGGTTAATTAACTGTAACATACCTACAATCACCTCTTGAGGGTTCCTCTCCTGTGCCATGTCCAGCACGAACACCTAATTCCGAGCAGGTCTGGGATTTCCTGCTCGTGGTCCTTGTCCTCAGCCACGCATATGTCCCCGTCCTCGTGGAGCTGCCGGATGGAGAGTAGGAGGAGCATTCTGATGCACTTACGACAAGTGTACCGCTTGTATAAGTAATATAAAATGGGGAGGCTTTCCTATCGAATCTCTCAAGGAACACCGGAAGGTAGAGTTGTCATTCAAGGAGGACTTGAGATTGAAGTACTTAGGTCGAGGTCACTAAGGGGTTTGGTTTTCGAAGAAAGAAAATAAAAGCTAATTAAATGTACTCCTATGCAGGCCGCTATGTACTTCCTTGCTCAACGAAATGGAGGAAAATACATGCGTAGGAAGTGAATAGAATGGCGGATTGAGGGTCGCAAAGACCTCGTCGCAACACGCGCCTCTAGTAATCGCTAGAGCAGCAAAACCAACTATGGAGGCAGGCGGAAATATAGGCACTGCACAATCAACTAAAGCAGTAAAATGATAAAGATCCACATAGACATAAAACTAATAAAGCTTACAATGAAAGTGCCACATCAACTACATATAAAAATTTATCAATTCATATACATCAATAAAGCAAGAACAAGGCAAGAAATCGACCGAAATTGAAGGCTCATCGAGGATTCACAGAAGGAATCGCAGGGTTGTCAATCCGCGTCCAAGCTCGGTCCTCAACTATGTCCGGGGTAGAGGAGGCTGTCACTACCCTCCAATGGACCCGTCTTCTTCGTGTCACGATCTGAAAGAAGGTTGCAATCCTTCCTTTGCTTGATGGATACGGCGTCAAATCTTTCAATAGAGCTAGGAAGTGAAGGAACAAGCCGAGAGCAAGCACCGGTGATAGGTAAGCTTCGCGAGCATGGCCGGAGCTTCTCTCCTTAGTGGAAGATGAAGGGCGGAGGAGAAAGGATAGATTTTTGAAATAAAATGGCGGCAGGAATGGCAGAAAAGTGGATCCCCTTGATTGGAAGAAAACCTGTGTTTAAATAGAAGCAGGTCAGAAAATTAGTCACACACAGTTTGGTGCATGACCGTGTGCTAACTATGCATTATTAATGCGCAGAAAATAGCTTGCGAGGAAGAAGCGTTGACCTGTGTGTTTCCTCACGCACGGACGCTTCCGCCTGTGCGTGAAGGAAAACGCACGTGCAACAACAGAAAGCAGAAATTTCTGACAAGCAGGTAGAACCGTGAGTTTTACTCGCGCACGGGCGCTTCTGCCCATGCGTGAGCAAATCGCACAATTAACCACAGAGCACAATAAATCAAGGCAGCCATAGAAAAATCATGTGTTTCCTTCACGCAATGTTTCGAAGAAAACGTGTGTTAAACGCGTGTGAAGATCATCGAACTCAGCTCGGCGATATTCGTCTAACTCCACTCGACTCTTCTCCAACTCAACAAAACGCACGATCGGGCAAAAAACATGCGCTAAGGAAAAGCACGACGTGTGTTTTCCACAAATCAGAATTCCTGCTTTTGGAAAACGCACTACCTGCATAACAATAAATCCACACAAACATTCATATAAATCAGAACAAACAAGTGCGAGGAGATCAAAGAACTTACCCTCAACACAAGAATGCGCAATCACACACCACAATGGGCCAAAACAATGCACTATTGGCTAAGTGAAGACCTAAACAAAAATATGACTTTTCCAACTGAAAAGGTAGTGCACAAGCATGATAAAAAGCCCAGATGAGTCCGCAAAACCCTATATAAATCAGACTCATCATACCACCAGACTTAAACATTTGCTCCTCCTGAGCAAATCACGGTGAATCATGCATGCATAATAATTTTTAATTCTTATAAACGTAAAGAAGATATTACAAATACTCCTAAAGTGAATCACGGTGAATCATTCGGCTGCGCATAGAACGAAAGCAGGCAGACAATGAGGTGAGCATTGCCAAAGATCAGGTCGTGGGAAAATCTCCAAAGGAATCCACCAATGTCGGTAACCATATACTCGCCCGTTCACACTCTCTCCACGACACTAGTTTGACTCAAGCTCGAATCCGTAGGACTTGGAGTATAATATAGGCTTAGGCGAAGGCAAGGTATACAAAGATAAAAAAGACGGACACGTACACCCAAAATGAGACCACCCGAAAACACTCACAGCTATACTCAATGAACAAACACATGCGGCACACCACCAGACTTGGACTTTTGACGGTGCGTGCACACCCATAACTAACTCAATACAACAAAATTTCACAACTCAACAACAATATTTTTTTTATTCCACATTGGGAATTTTCATTTCATTTACTATTATGTTTTTTCTTTTTTATCCAAATAGCCAAAAGAAAATATGAAACATGACAACACCACAAGCTGCAAAAACAACCACATAACTGCCACACATAATAGATACACACTACAACAAAACAAACTAACCGAGTGACCACATTTGAATGTGTGAGTAGGAAAGCTATATGTCTTTGGTAGCGAGGCGTAGGGAGGTCAAAGGAAGGGACAGGCTCAATGGGGATAGCAACGGATAGACGTCAGGAATGGTACAAGGCACAAACTAGACAAAGTGATGGCCTACATCACGTGAGCACTTGACTAACCATGTAACCATGCTTCGAGAGTAGCTAGGGGCAAGTTCTTAGCCACTGAGAAAGACAACCCTTCCTCCCGACTCGAGCAATACGAGGCTATTGAACTCCCACACACAATCCTACACCACCGTTTGATTCATAACCGAATTCACAACTAGAGTACTGTAAATAAAATCTACGCTAATATAAAAATAGAAACTATAAGCATATACAGAATTTTAATCTACACAAACTCTAAGTGAGCATGAGTGCATGCCGAGGAACACTCTTAGAGTCAACATTTTACTCCCACATGCAATCCTAAATCAACACAACATTCTTTATTCTACGCACAAATGATAAACAAGCTCGACGCGTGTAAGTGCTTAAGTACACGTTCTCAAGTGGGTGTTGTGGAGTGCAATGAAAATGCAAATGATATAACAATAAAAGCTTCTAGTATGCAAGTGGAATGTGCACGTGAGCGGATAACAACTCGAGTCTCTCCCCCACCTGACTTAATCCATGCAACCTATCACAAGATTTGCAATAAAAACAATGAAATATAAGTTGGGGGAGAGGTTACCCCATACTCAGCAAATGAGCATACCAGAAGACCCGAGAAAGCTTGAAGCTAAACCTGCAAAAATTTCCATCACTCCTACGAGCAAGTGAAGCGCTAACCTGCAAATGAGCTCCAGCAAAAAAAATGTGTATACAGTGGTATTATCAAATTAAATCTAAGCTATACAACAAGCAAAATAATTTTTAAAACAGTAAAAATAACTTACTATACATACTCCTAAATAAGTACTGGGGTTTATTGTCCACCCAACACGACTTATTTGGCTAACGAAAAAGTTCTAGCTATTTGGCCTATGAAACAAAAGATGCACATATAACTAGCCAAATATTCGTTATGGTAGCGAGTACCGATACGGAGATAAAGCAGTTACCCCTCTACCTAAATAATAATAACTGCACAACTCAAGTAGAGGAAATAGGAAATAAGAAGTGTAGGAGCACTGGTCCTCACTAATCTCGTCAAAAGATATATCCTTGCCTAGCAAGGCGCTGTCCACCGCAGGACTGCAGGAGGCGATGGCGACGACAGGGGCTTCCACTGTGAAGGAGGTAGGAACCTTCTCACACAAGTATACGCACTCGCCGACGGCTTGAGCACAAGGCTCATCATCATCCCAACGTACCCGTGGAGACACATCCCGCACATGCTCAGATAAAGAAGGGGGATCAAGTAATAAATGAGAAGAAAAACTAAAATGTACAGAATATGGGAGAGTGATCTCGGTATCACTCTCAGCAGGATCCGAACACAGATCACTACCGGTATCATATGAGTCGTATCGGGGGGGATCAGAGAACTCAAGGTCCGCGGTGGTAATAGGGACCGCCTCATCTAATAAGGAGGTGCAAACCTCCGCATCAGACAGAGGATACTCCTCATCCCACCGGGGTGTGTCATAGTGCTTCGAAGATCCACATTCTACGTCGAAGATAGTAAAATCCTCATCCCACTTCGGTGCAACCTCAGGCACCGAATCACCAACAAATACAGCATCATCAGCCGACTCCCACAAAAAAGGAGTAACACGATCAAGAAAAAATTGCGGAGGGGCAATACTACTCTCGAAATATGGCAATGAACGAGCTGACACCATTGCAAAATCATCTGCAGACACCTCCCCGTCAACGGGAAAAATCTATATGTCCCATATAGGAGTGCCCATTTGTTCTTGATCCTCTTTTTGCTGGCTACTAGCAGAGTGATCGTCATCACTCAAGGAAAGCTTGTAAAAAGGGAGCGCGGGACCCATGAAAGATTTGTATGCGGCGAGAGATTTTTCGGTAATATGAACAGGCATAGAGCGAGCAAGGTGCGCGATTTCAGTGTATGGGCCCGACAACACCCTGGTAGGCCAGTCCATAGTAGTCCTCCGTAAACGCAGGGTTGTTGTGCACACACCCTCAGAGGGACAAGGCTTGCACAGATGAGGGAAATCCTTCAACATGTGATCTCTACCTTGACATATCAAACACCTAATACAATGCTCGGCATTTAAAACAGCCAAGGCATCGATGTATCGGTGCAAAGTATCATAGAGACGACACTCAGCAACATAGTACATCGCGAACAAAAAAATTTGTCGAATGGGCGCTACAAAACTTGGAATAAAAATAACACTGACCCGCTTTCTATACCAAAATTCAGAAAAGGGGCAAAAAGAAATAAACAAAAGAAACTGTAGCAACTAAAATAATAAAAAAACAACAATCAAAAGCCTTCCTTTCAAAAAACTCACACGACAGTGGTCCCTGACAACGGTGCAAAAAACTTGATGCGCGTACGGCGAGTGTACTGCTCGCATAAGTAATATAAAATGGCGAGGTTTTCCCAAGTATCGAATCTCTCAAGGAACACCGCAAGGTGGAGTTGTCATTTAAGGAGGACTTGAGATTGAAGTCCTTAGGTTGAGGTCACTAAGGGGTTTGGTTTTAGAAGCAAGAAAATAAAAGCTAATTAAATCTACTCCTATACAGGCTGTTATGCGCTACATCGCTCGGCGGAATGGAGGAAAATACAGGCATAGGAAGTGAATTGAACGGCGGATTGAGGGTCGCAAACACCTCGTCGCAACACGCGCCTCTAGCAATCGCTATAGCGGCAGAACCAACAATGGCGGCGGGCGAAAATTGGTATATTGTATGTTGCTAACGGAAATCTACACGAGAGATGGCTTTAGTTCGCCAACAACGCACTCTAGATCCACCGCACCTACACAAGCATCTATCACCCTTAATACATGATTGTTTCGCGCACAAAACATAAACACATTCGGAGAATGATCGACTCTAAAACAGCGATGAAAAATGAGTCGGATTATTCCTAAAGTTAACGCAAAGGTTGCCAATCCTTTTGAGAGAATGATCAAGGCTATAGGTCAGGATCCGCTCAATCAAAATGGACCTAGCCGGCCCGGAAAATGGAAACAAGAACAATAACGTTATCTAATAAAAGATTTGTAAGCGATTAAAATTTAAAGCCGCGGAGAACACGATGGTTCACCTTCCACAAATCTAAGAGAGGAAGCATAAAGAGAGGGGAAGAGTTTACCAAAACCGAATTCACTGTGCACATAAGATATGGTGGGAGAATCACTCTCTCCACAGATCCACCACCGTCACACCGAATGGGGCTGCAGCCTTCTTCCTTGGAGTCGCACTGAAGGAATCCACGCCAGAGTTGCACCGAAGAGGGGTGTAGGAAGCAAGGGATGGTTTCACACCATAAGGGGGGCCGCGGCTAGGAGGAATTCCTTGGCCGAATTCTCCTTTGGGAGTTATTTTTAGGATTCAAATTCTTCTTGTCTATTAATTCTCATAAAGAAGTCTCCTTATATAGGAGTTACAAATACATAGGAGTTACAAATACATAAGAGTAACAAACACAAAGGAGTTACAAACACATATTTAACCGTCCAAAATGGAGATGACATCTCATCCATCCAGGTGGTTAATTACACACCAAATATTTTAAATGCCGGAAATAAACAAATAAGTCCACACATGAATATAAAATTATTACCCAAGCATGGAATAATTTTATATTCTCAAATATAAAATATAAATAAAAATAACATAACTAAGAGCATGATTTTAAAATGAATCTTCAAGTGTTCTTAGCACTCCACGGATGGTGGTTGTAACGTTGCCTTCCGTTAGCGTCATCATGGCTCCTAACGTCTTTATGTTGTGGCGTCTCGGCAACCGGATCATCATCAAGTAGTCGCGGCGATGCCGCGGCATCAATCCTCCCTCGCTCAAAATCACGTATCTCTGGCTCGAGTACCCAAGAGTCGTCGGTAGGAGGACGGTCATGCCAACGGATGAGAAAGCGGCGGGTAGCAACATCGGTGGTAGTAAGCAGCTCAGCATCAAGTATCCTGTCTGGTATAAGAAAGGTTTTGGGAAACCATAGAAACATGTCAGCAGTGGGAATAAAAGAAGGCAAATTACCATCTGATGCTAACCTGTGGAGATTAGGGGAGAGAGATCATCCGTACTAACACTCCCCAAACCCAAAGATTGTTGAGTGGAAGGAGAAGACGATAAAGAAGTCAACTCTTGTGGAGGCGAAATAAACATCGTCAAATCCAAAACATTAAAAACGGGTGAGACACCCCAATCACCAGGCAAATCTAATATAAAAGCATTATCACCGAGTTTCTTTATAATCCGGAAGGGGTCGGCGCGCTTTGGAGCTAACTTTCTAATGGTACAAGTTGGCAGTCGCTCGGGAACTAAGCGGACTAAAACTGATCGTCGACTTTAAAGTGTGACACTCTCTTATATTGATTAGCTTGTGTTTGATAGGATTCATATTGGGAGGCTAAGGTTGCCCGGATATGTGTGTGCAAGTCATGAATGTGATGTGCGAACGATTGTGCGAATTGACTTGCTTTATATGTAGGTGGTAATGGAACCAAGTCAAGTGGCACAGGAGCCTTATACCCGTGAACAATCTCGTTAGGGGACATACCCGTGGACCGATTCTTAGAGTTATTGTAAACCAATTGTGCATGGGGAAGAAGTAGATCCCAAGTTCCCTTGTGATCACTCACAAGACACCTTAGAAGATTCCCCAAACTCTGATTAACTACTTCTGTCTGAACATCGGTTTGCAGATGATAGGCAGCGGAAAATAATAATTTGGTCCCCATTAAAATCCATAACGTTTTCCAAAAATAGCTAGTAAATTTCACGTCCCTATCCGAGACAATTGTATTCGGCACTCCGCGATGACTAACGACCTCCCGAAAATATAACTTAGCTACGTGAGATGCGTCGTTGGTCCTACTACATGGGATAAAGTATGCCATTTTTGAAAACCTGTCCACAACTACAAAAATGGAGTCTTGTCAACGAAGATTGGTGGGGAGGCCTAATATGAAATCCATGCTCACGTCTTCCCACGGTATGGAAGGAATTGGTAAAGGGGTGTATAACCCAACATTGGTTTTAGCGCCCTTAAATACTTGACATGTTCGGTAACTACTCACTATTCCCCCAACCATCGCCTTAAGATTAGGACAGCAAAATTTCTCCTCAACGCGTGCAATGGTCTTATCCCTTCCAAAGTGTCCACTCAGACCTCCGCTATGTAATTCCCAAATAATGTGGTGTCATAAGGAGGATCGAGGAATACATAACTTCCTGTGCCTAAAAAGATAACCGTCCTTAAGAACAAATGTAGATATGGTCGTTGGAGAGCTATCCTGGGCGGAGAAATACATCTCGTGGAAATCTGGGCAAGTGTCGTATTCGTCCTTAACTCATTCGAATCCTACGACATTGACTTGCATGGTAGATAGTAGAAGGCTAAGGCGGCTAAGTGCATCGGCAACTCAATTGTTAGATCCCTTAAGGTGCTTAAGGCTAAAAGTGTACCCTTATAAGAAAGATACCCACTTAGCATGGCGCGAGTTGATTTTATGATAACTGTTTATGAAACGTAAAGCATCATGATCAGAGAAGATCACAAACTTCTTGGAGAGGAGATATTGATGCCAATGATGCAAACACCTAACAACAACATAAAACTCTGTTGGAACACTCTATTACTAATTTGGGTCAGGATCACTATGTCTCTAGGAATATTTGCTTGACCTCCTGTATAGCTTAATAGGTCAATTAGAATTGAGTCTAAGGGTTAGAAGTCTAGGTTTGGAAGCTGCCCTGAAGACCAAGATTTTGTGTTTGGAGACTAAGTCAGATCATCGAGCTCAGCACGACGATTCGTCGAACTCCGGTCGAGGATCGTCTAGCTCAACTTCGACAGATCGTCGAACTTCATTCGACGATCGCTGAGCTCAACTTCATTATATCGTCGAACTCCATTCGACAATCGGTGAGCTCAGGTCGACGATCTTGACTCTGCTTTGGATCTTTATCTCTGAGCTCAGTTCGACGATCTGTGAGCTCAGATCGACGATATTTTGCTGCAACATATTTCCAGATCGCTGAGCTCAGCTCGACGATAGTAGAGCTCAGTTCGACGATTTCAGACAACTTCCAGGATATTTCTTAATTCAAATTCAAATCAGTTAAGAGTTATTCTGCAATTAATTCAGAGATTTCCTAGCCGTTATCATTCAATTCTGGACCAAGTTTCAAGGGATTTTTCAAGGAATGTATCTGTGGACTTTCCTCCAGAAGAGATTATGCAATTAAGGATGCAATTAATGCAGGCCAACGGCTATACTTGACAGAGAATGTTATTCTATTCTGTACCAGAGAATAAAAGACAGGATTTTTGAATCTCTCAAGAGAACACACACAATACAGAGAGAGGATACAGATTACATAGAAGCATTCAAAAATCTTCTGTCAAAAAAGAATTCTGTAGAAAACACATCCAAGGAGATCAACCCTTCTCAAATCTTTAGATCTCCTTAGTCTTCAAAGTGTTCAAGGCCAACATATTTCCAGACTCCAGACATTCAACATTTCAGCTATTGCTGAAATCATCCATTGCTGGAGTTCAATCTTTGAAGGCCTATCACCCTCAGCAAAGCTTTTCTTCCTGAAGATCTCAAGGATTCAGGGGGAGCTTTGACAACATGAATCCACATAGTCTTCTCAGTTGTTTGAGAAAGAGAAGACTGTCATCACTCTCTCACCCCCACTCTGTAAAGGGTTTCTCAAACTCCCTTCAAAAGTTTGAGCTTGGTTTTTGAGCACCTTGTCAAAAGCTCATTGGTGGCAAGACACCTGATCAAAAAATCTGCTTTGGTTTTTGAGCACCTTATCAAAAGCTCATTGGTGCCCAAGACACCTGATCAACTCATCCTGCAGTGGATTCCTACCTAGGGTGGTAGAAGAGTGGATGTACCCAAGTTTAGGGGAACCACTATATTTCCTTGTGTCTTCTGGTTGTGCTTGCTTTCATTTTTATTTCTGGCCTTGATTTCTCTGTGCTTAGTTTTTGTTTAACTTAGTGCTGTGATTAGATTTAGTATTGCTTCCCTGCTCACACATATTACAACAATTATTGTAAAAAGTTTCAAAGCACCATATACTCTATTCACCCCCTCTAGAGTATATCAGATCTAGCTGCACTTTCAATTGGTATCAAAGCGAGGTTGGTTAAACATACCATACCTGATTGGTTGTACAGGCTAACACCTGAACCCAAAGATACCGAACTAGATCTGCTGTCCTTTGTATTTCATTATTAGATTTTGTTTTCACAAATCATGGCCCAAAACAAAGATTATGCAAGCACCAGACCTCCAGTGTGCAATCTATCCAAGTTTGCACTTTGGAAGGCAAGGATCAGACTTTACCTGAATTCTATTGACGAAGATATTTTTAATTCTGTTTTGACAGTGTGTCCAAGACCCCTAGAGAGCATAAGTACAAATGCTGTGCCACCTCCATCAGGAACAGATACTGATATCAAGATATGGAAAGTAGCTGATGCTAAGGCTATGAACATCCTAGCCCAGAAAATGTCAGATGACATATTTCAAAAGGTAGCTGAATGTAATTCAGCAAAAGAAATTTGGGACAAACTCTCAGAAATAGTCTCAGGCTCAGCTGATGAGAGAAAGGATAGAAGATCTCATCTCATCTCTCAATATGAGAATTTCAAGAAGGGAGAGACTGAGTCAGTGGGAGATATGTACAACAGACTAAGTCTAATTGTCAGTGAACTCAGGACATTGGACAAAGAGATCTCTCTAACAGAACTTAATGACAAGATCCTAATGTGCTTCCCCAGCACTTGGGATTCAAGAATCTGGCCAATTAAAGATGTCAGAAGTCTGAATGAGATCACTACTGAAGCTCTATTGGGTAAGCTCAAATCTTATGAGCTACTCATCAAAAATAGAGAGGAAGAACAGAAGGCTGCCTCACCAGCCATAAGAAAAGAGAAGACCATAGAATTTAAGGCAACTGAGGATCTGCCTGAAGATAAAGCTACAGGCAATGATGAACTACTCAGCTTGTTGGCCAAAAGATTCTACAAAATGGCCAGAAAAGACTTCAGAAGAAGATCATACAAGGAGCAGGATAAGCCAAGGTATGACAAGTCCATTAGTAATAATAATAAAGACATTATTTGCTTTGGTTGCAGGAAACTAGGGCACATAGTTCCTGACTGTCCAGAGAACAAGAATAAGGATAGAAGGGACAGAAAAGAAGCATACAAGAAAAGGGTTTGTTGCTGAATCCTGGAGTGAGACAGAAGAGGAGTCAGAAGCCTCATCCAGCTCTAGTGATGATGAGGATGATGCAGAAGAAAAGGAGTTCTGCATGATGGCAATCAATGCCTCACAGCACAATTCAGAGGAAGAAGAGTCAGAGTCAGACTCAGAGACTCAACCTGAAGAAGATCAGGTAATTGGTTCATTTGATTTTAGTTCAGAAGATTTTAAATCTGAATTTAAAGCACTGTGTTTAGACCTGCTAAAGTCTGAGAAAGATATTATCTCTCTCAGAAATCAATTATCTGAACACAATGCTCTAAAGTCAGAAAACCTCAAACTCTCTCAGGAGTTGGAGTGCTTGTAGGGAACAGATAGCTTCACTGAAAAGTGAGCTCTCTGAGGCCAAGAAGCTTGAAGAATCCCTAAATGGGAGAAGCATCAAGCTGATGGACATCACAAGCACAGTGAACTCCAGATTCAACAGTACACTGGGCTTGGGTGCTTCATCCAGCCAACCTATAGTCCTAACAACTCCCATCAAATTCATTTCTGACAAGGGAAAGGGAGTTGTAGAGGTTGCCCGGAAAAATTCTGATCTGCCTCAGAAAACTAAGTCCCAGCAGAAATCTTCGAACGTAGATCGACGATCGCCGAACGAAGATCGACGATCGTCGAACGCAGCTCGACGATTTCAGGCAAAATCGTCGAACGTAGATCGACGATCTCAGCCAAAGTCGTCGAACGCAGATCGACGATCTCAAATACCTGACCTCAGCCATAGTCGACCGTCGAACGGAGCTCGACGATCTGACCCAAGATCGTCGAACGCAGCTCCAAGATCGTCGAACAGAGGTCAGAGCTCTGGAAAATTTTTCAAAGGCAAATCAAAATTGAATCCTAAGGGTCCTTCATCCGAAATCTATAACCCTTATACTGAATGGATTTTACCTCCAAGGAGATATCATCCTGAAGGATATAAGAGTCAACCTGGGATGTCTTTCATTTCAGAATTTAAAGGCTATCAACCTAGGCCCAAGGTAAACTGGGTCAAAAACAAGTAAATTGTTTTATGTGCAGGTGAAGACCTATCCAACATCTAACCAGCAATGGTATTTGGATAGTGGGTGCTCTAAGCACATGACAGGGAACAAGGACAACCTCACATCCTTTAGAGTCAAGCTTGGACCCAAAGTTATATTTTGTGATTCAAACTTTGGACAGACTAAAGGATATGGTGAAGTCCATATTGGTTCAGTAACTTTCAAGAAGGTAGCATATGTAGAAGGACTGAAGCACAACCTAATTAGCATCAGTCAGCTGTGTGATGAAGGCTACCAAGTGACCTTCAGTAAAGCCTTATGCAAAATCAAGTCAGAGGACAACACAACTGTGTTGACAGGTAAAAGGAAAGGTAACATCTACCTAGTAGATTTTCTTTCAACTGATGTAGATATCTGCCTGTTTAATTCTGTCTGTAGACCCAATATTTTATGGCATAAGAGATTAGGACACCTAAACCTTAGAACTATTGCTAGGCTATCCAAAGACAACCTTGTTAGAGGTCTACCTTCTGGTCCCTACAAGAAGGAAGGACTCTGCAGGGCTTGTCAATTAGGCAAGCAAACTAAAAACAACTTTAAGTCACTTAATAAGAGTGATTCACCTAGGATATTGTATCTGTTACACATGGATCTTTTTGGACCCATCACAGTACAAAGCCTAGGAGGGAAATCCTACTGTTTAGTAGTTGTAGATGACTTCTCTAGATTCACTTGGGTGTTCTTTCTAAGGAAGAAGTCTGATAACTTTAAGTGTCTGACAGAGTTTCTCAAATGCATACAGATTGAGTTCAATACTCACATTGCCCTGATCAGAAGTGATCATGGGACAGAGTTTGATTCTCTTCTTATGCAAGAGTTCTGTCAGAGTGAAGGGATCAGGCATACTTTCTCAGCTCCTAGAACTCCTCAACAAAATGGGGTAGCTGAAAGGAAAAATAGAACCCTTATTGAATCTGCCACTACATTGTTGTCAGATGCTCATCTACCTCTATCCTTCTAGGCAGAGGCAGTGAACACCTCCAACTATGTGTTGAACAGAAGTCTGATACATAAACTAAAGGGAAAGACTCCCTATGAATTACTCAAAGGGAAGAAACCTAAAGTTGACTATTTTAGAGTCTTTGATTGTATTTGCTACATTCACAATAATGACAAGAAATATTTAGCAAAATTTCAAGCCAAAGCTGATGAAGGAGTGTTTCTGGGATACTCCATGATCAGCAAGGCCTATAGGGTCTATAACAAATCATCTTTGAAAATTGAGGAATCTGTTCACATTTCTTTTGATGAATCTAACATGTCTTTCAAGGAGAAGAATTCTTCTACCATAGAACCTTTGCAGGAACATTCTCTAGTTGAAGATATGAACAAGTTACAGGTTGCTCAAGAAGATGAAAGCAGTGAAGATGAAGGGAATGCTCAACATAATGAAGAACAACTTGAAGAGCCAGTTGTTGTACCACAAGAGGAAACAACAACACGGGTTGGTGAACAATCAACACCCCCTGTTGATTTAGTAACATCAAGAGACCATCCAATTTCCCAAATAATTGGAGAAATCTCAGCTGGTGTGCAAACCAGAAATCAGGTCAACCAAGACCTGTTGCACACCTGCTTCCTATCTCAAATTGAACCTCAGTCCATTCAAGATGCAGAGCAAGATCCACACTAGATCATTGCAATGCAAGAGGAGTTGCATCAATTTGAGAGGAACAAAGTATGGGAACTAGTGCCAAAGCCTAAGGATCATTCCATTGTTGGAACAAAATGAGTATTCAGAAACAAACTGGATGATCAAGGAGTAATTATAAGGAACAAGGCAAGACTAGTTCCTCAGGGATACTCTCAAGAAGAAGGAATCGACTACGACCAGACTTTTGCACCTGTTGCGAGATTAGAAGCCATCAGAATATTTCTATCTTATGCAGCTCATAAAGGCTTCAAGGTATATCAGATGGATGTCAAAAGTGCTTTCTTGAATGGAGACATCAAAGAGGAAGTTTATGTCAGACAACCTCCAGGTTTTATCTCTCCAACTTTTCCTGATTATGTTTTTAGACTGAACAAAGCATTATATGGTCTCAAGCAAGCTCCCAGAGCATGGTATGAGACCCTAGCATGCTTTCTCTTGGAAAATGGTTTTATAAGGGGTAGAGTAGACCAAACTCTTTTTATTAGAACCCATAAGTCCCATACCCTACTAGTACAGATTTATGTAGACGACATCATTTTTGGTTCTACTGACTCTAAATTGTGCAGAAGGTTTTCTAACCTGATGCATTCTAAATTTGAGATGAGTAGTATGGGTGAGCTATCCTTCTTCCTAGGATTGCAAGTCAAACAACATGCTGAAGGCATCTTCATTTCTCAAACCAAGTATGCAAATGAATTGGTTAAGAAATTTGGCATGTCTGAGGCATCTTGTATGAAAACACCCATGCCTACTAATGCTGTATTGGATGCTGATGAACATGGGAAACCTGTTGATCAGACCACATATAGAGCAATGATTGGCTCTTTACTGTATCTTACAGCTAGTAGACCAGATATAATATTTGCTACATGTATATGTGCTAGGTTCCAAGTAAGCCCTAGGGAGTCACACCTAACTTTAGTAAAGAGGATTCTCAGGTATGTTAAAAGTTGTCCAAATCTAGGTCTCTGGTATCCAAAGGATTCAGCATTTGATTTAACTGGATTCTCAGATGCTGATTATGCTGGATGCATAATTGACAGGAAAAGCACCAGTGGAACTTGTCAGTTCCTTGGTGACAGACTTGTCTCTTGGTTTTGTAAGAAACAAACATCTGTGTCAACTTCAACTGCTGAAGCTGAATATATGGCTGCAGGCAGTTGTTGTTCACAAATCTTGTGGATCCAAAACCAACTCCTAGACTATGGCTACAACTTAGAGAAGTCTAAAATATTTTGTGACAATACTAGTGCTATTTCCATAGCTCAAAATCCAGTCCTCCATAGTAGGACAAAACATATAGAGATTAGGCATCATTTCTTAAGGGATAATGTTGAAAAGAATAAAATTTAATTACAATATAACCCAACTGATTTACAAAGGGGAGATATTTTCACCAAGCCCTTGGATGAAAAGAAACACACCTTCTTCCTAAATCAGTTAGGAATGTTAGATGGAGGAAGTCTTAAATAATATCCAAGATTTTGAAAGTTTAAAAATTGACCAAGACTAGGCAAACATTCTGATTTTTCTTAGTGTCTAGAATTTTTCTGCTCTCTGAACTGCGCTCGACGATTTGCCCCAAGATCGTCGAACGGAGATCGACGATTTCCAAAAATCGTCGAACTGAGTTCAGCGTCTATCAGATAGTATGAACTATCTCTTCCGGTCAACGATCGTCGAACGGCGCTCGACGATTTTGTTCTCTGAACGATCGTCGAACAGAGCTCGACGCTCTCCAATATCGTCGAACGGAGATCGACGATGTTGAAGGCTCTTCAGATTCCTTTAGGAGCCTCGATCGTCGAACTGAGTTCAACGATCTTTCCATTTCTGCGTCGAACCATAATATAAAACTCATTTTTCGCCATCGTTCTCATTTGCGCTTTCGATTTCTCTGCAAGAATCTTCTTTCCCTCCAAACAGTTCTACTCTTGGTCGTTTTGTTTGTTGAGTTTTTGCAGGTACAATGGCTGTGTCAGTTGCTGTTCTTGCTGCAATGAAGTTTGATGTCGGTTTTGACATTGATGTAGAATCCTTCAGCACGACTGATCAGATTTTTCAAGATATACTGGGTCTGTTCAAGGATCAGAATCTGACTGCTATAATGACCACAATGATCAAGCTGGCTTCAGATGAGATCAAGGAGTGGGTTTATACTGCCCATAATCAAGATAACTCTACAATAGTTGGGTCTATTGCTGGAAATCAGGTACCCTTGACCCCAACCATTCTCTCAGAAGTTTTTGAATTGAGAAATGGAGAAGATTCTGCTGAGCTATCTGGAGAGGAGTATTCTGAACTGCTTGCTAGGATGGGTCATCCAGAGGGAAACCCTAGCAAGCTATTCAAAAGGAACCTGTCTGTTGAATACAGGTTCATGGCAAATGTGGTGGGGAAAGTGCTACTGGCAAAGCACTCAGCCCATGATACAATATCCAGACATCAGCTCTGTCTCATGGGAGCTCTTGTGGATAAGAAAAATCTGAACTGGGGAGAGGTTTTCTTTGACCTCATCAAAAAGAAAATAAACAAAAGTTTTGTTAATTTTGGAAGAATTATTGGAATATTTCTGCAGCACAGGTGTCCTGCCTTGCTGGTCTCCTCTGGAGTTCATATCAATGCCTCCAAGAGACTGACCTGTGCCATCTTTGGAAAGTGGGACAGGCAAATCAGCAAGCCTAGCAGGCCCTCCTCCAGTGCTCCTTCAGGCACAAGGACTCCAAGAGTCACTCCTCCACAGGTCTCTGCCCCTGCAGATGACCTGGCTGCTGCTGTTGCTCCTCCTCCTCCTCCTCAAATTCCATCCCTTCCCATATCAGCCACCATTCCAGCTCCATCCACCATCATCATCTCCAGCCCATCTCCAACATCCACACCTTCTCCAGAACCCATTCAACCTCCACCAGAAGAACAATTCCACCCACTGTTCTCCTACCCTCCACCTGCTGTCACCTCCTCACCCTCAATTCCATCCTTCACCCTACTGGATGACTCCTTTATGGATGATTCCCCTTCATCCCCTCCTGAGTTACCCTCCTCCTCCACTTCATTTCAAGACCTACTACACCAGATCATTGATCAACCAACTTTCCTCCCATCCATATCCATTCCCTTATCCTCCATATCCACCATACCAACACCTCAGCCATCCCTTCCACAATTCTCCAGCCCTTCCCTTCCAGCATCCCCAGCTGCTTCCATACCTTCTACCTCTGCTCCAGCTCTGGAGCAAGTAGACCTCTCAGCCCTTGCTGACAGGCTGTATGAGCTGCTTGCCCCCAGGCTCTCTCTATTGTTGGAGACCTCCTTGGCTCCTCTGCACCTGTCAGTGGCAGCCCTTTCTACCAGGCTTTCTTCCCTCTTCCCTCAGGCAACACCTATAGCAGTGTGCCTTGATCCAGACCTGTCTGCATCTAGGCAGGGGGAGATGCCATATGAAGAGACTCTTCATGCTGCTGCTGCTGCTGTTTCTGCAAGCTCTCTGTCTGCTGCTGTTGTCAGTTCTGCTTCTTCTGCTACTCCTCCTGTTGCTGTGCCTCTAGAAAGTTAGAGTTCAACTGCAATTCTTGCAATAGACCTCAGGTCTTTGCTATCAGCTTTTGATTCTGCCTTCTTTAGCTGTTTGCCAGAGGGTAATGCTGTCCAGCCTCCAGAAGACTTATCCAAGGCACTTGTGCCTTTCTCTTGCTGTGACCCTAGCATTATCACCTCTTTTATACATTCAGTAATTGCTGCTACTGAAAATGTTGCTGCTGCTGCTGCCTCTTCTGAAGAAAGGATTGTTGATACTGCTGCTGAGATTGTTAACACTGATGCTGAAGTTTCTGCTGTTTCTGATGAACCATCCTCCAAGGACATTCTGATGTCAGAGGCCACTGAATTTGAGCCTTCTGCAGTCCTTGATGTTTTTCCTTCTGCCTCTATTGCTGTTAGTGAAGTTTCTGCTGTTGTCAGTAAAGTTTCTGCTGATGTTAGTGAGACAGTTGCTGCTGTTGTCACCCGTCCAGAGTCTACTGTTGTTGTTGCTGTTTCTGCTTCACCTTCTCCATCTACTGTTGTCTCTACTGTTACCATCTCAATACCTGCTACTGCTGCTGCTGTTTCAACTTCTGCCTCATCTGCTTCTATTCAGCTTAAGAAAGACTTGATGAAGAAAATAGATGCTCTATATGATGACCAGAGTTCTGAATCTGATGAATTTAAAACAGACTCTGATGATTCTTCTGCTACCATTACCAAGAAAAGGAAGGCAAGGAGAAAGGCTATGAAGAGGGTACCTCCTGCTAAAGTTAAAGATAACAATGACATTCCATACTATATCCTTCATAACTGCCCTATTTCTGAACACTGGATGCAATATTCTAAAACCAGCTAAAAGCAATGAAGAAAAAGAGAAAATATGAGAAGGGTTCATCCCAATTCCAGCACTCTCATCCTCCTCCACCACCTCCTCCTGATGCAGGTGCAGGTGGAAGCTCTGCAAGTCAACCCCCAGCCAGAAGTCAGGCTCCCTATCAACCTCATGCCAGATCTTACCAAAGAGAAAGCCAATCCAGGGGTTCACATTCTAGGAGAGGAGGATATTGAGGTACTCAAAGAGATATTCAGGTTTATTCCAAAGGGTACTCCAGGCAGCACCCATATTCTAGGGGAGGACATAGTTCTTCTGATACAACTTCTGGTCCTTTCCCCTACAAGCTAAAAGAGACTGTGTCTGCCAGGCCTCCTCAAGACAATCCCTCCAACATGTATGAGCCACCTGTACCTTTTGAGGATCCTGAAAATAATCCAGCTGCTTGGACTGCCAGGTTAAAGGAATTAGCTGCACTGGACCAAATTAAAAAGGCCAGAGATCAAGGATTAGATTCTTCTAACATTTCTACTATGTCTGAACAGAGACAAAAAGAACTAGAGAGATATGCTTCCAGTAAATTCTTTGATGCTGACAGATACATGGAATTACATCCTGAAGCTGTAGTCCCCAGGCCTAAAAAGCAAACATATTTGGGTGCAGCAGATGACACCAGGTCCAACAAAGAAGCCCTTAATCCAAATAGAGAAATTAAACTTGTTAAAGGCAAAGAGAAGCAATGATATTGTAAGGTGACAATTTCTGTGATTTCTGATTGCTATCTGGATGCCATATATATCTCTGTGATTATTCTGCAATGTCTAGCTGTTGTTTTTATATTTTACTGATTGTATGTTGTTACTTAAGTTTTTCCAAAGTCTGTAAATAGTAATCCTAACCCAAATAGGGGGAGATTGTTGGAACACCCTATTACTAATTTGGGTCAGGATCACTATGTCTCTAGGAATATTTGCTTGACCTCCTGTATATCTTAATAGGTCAATTAGAATTGAGTCTAAGGGTTAGAAGTCTAGGTTTGGAAGCTGCCCTGAAGACCAAGATTTTGTGTTTGGAGACTAAGTCAGATCGTTGAGCTCAGCACGACGATTCGTCGAACTCCGGTCGACGATCGTCTAGCTCAACTTCGACAGATCGTCGAACTTCATTCGACGATCGCTGAGCTCAACTTCATTATATCGTCGAACTCCATTCGACGATCGGTGAGCTCAGGTCGACGATCTTGACTCTGCTTTGGATCTTTATCTCTGAGCTCAGTTCAACGATCTGTGAGCTCAGATCGACGATATTTTGCTGCAACATATTTCCAGATCGCTGAGCTCAGCTCGACGATAGTAGAGCTCAGTTCGACGATTTCAGACAACTTCCAGGATATTTCTTAATTCAAATTCAAATCAGTTAAGAGTTATTCTGCAATTAATTCAGAGATTTCCTAGCCGTTATCATTCAATTCTGGAGCAAGTTTCAAGGGATTTTTCAAGGAATGTATCTGTGGACTTTCCTCCAGAAGAGATTATGCAATTAAGGATGCAATTAATGCAGGCCAACGGCTATACTTGACAGAGAATGTTATTCTATTCTGTACCAGAGAATAAAAGACAGGATTTTTGAATCTCTCAAGAGAACACACACAATACAGAGAGAGGATACAGATTACATAGAAGCATTCAAAAATCTTCTGTCAAAAAAGAATTCTGTAGAACACACATCCAAGGAGATCAACCCTTCTCAAATCTTTAGATCTCCTTAGTCTTCAAAGTGTTCAAGGCCAACATATTTCCAGACTCCAGACATTCAACATTTCAGCTATTGCTGAAATCATCCATTGCTGGAGTTCAATCTTTGAAGGCCTATCACCCTCAGCAAAGCTTTTCTTCCTGAAGATCTCAAGGATTCAGGGGGAGCTTTGACAACATCAATCCACATAGTCTTCTCAGTTGTTTGAGAAAGAGAAGACTGCCATCACTCTCTCACCCCCACTCTGTAAAGGGTTTCTCAAACTCCCTTCAAAAGTTTGAGCTTGGTTTTTGAGCACCTTGTCAAAAGCTCATTGGTGGCAAGACACCTGATCAAAAAATATGCTTTGATTTTTGAGCACCTTATCAAAAGCTCATTGGTGCCCAGGACACCTGATCAACTCATCCTGCAGTGGATTCCTACCTAGGGTGGTAGAAGAGTGGATGTACCCAAGTTTAGGGGAACCACTATATTTCCTTGTGTCTTCTGGTTGTGCTTGCTTTCATTTTTGTTTCTGGCCTTGATTTCTCTGTGCTTAGTTTTTGTTTAACTTAGTGCTGTGATTAAATTTAGTATTGCTTCCCTGCTCACACATATTACAACAATTGTTGTAAAAAGTTTCAAAGCACCATATACTCTATTCACCCCCCTCTAGAGTATATCAGATCTAGCTGCACTTTCAAACTCTCTGTCGTAGTTCGAATAATTCAACTTAGCGCCCACTAGTTTCTCACTGAAATAACTGACTGGGTGACCTTCTTAACTCAAAACACCTCCTATTCCTACCCCAGAAGTGTCACAAGTTAACTCAAATACTTTGGTGAAGTCAGGTAGACGTAAGACATGCGCCTCAGTCATAAGCTTCTTAATGTGTTGGAAAGCATGGGTGGCAGACTTCGTCCTGGTGAACTCTCCTTTCTTCATGCATTCAGTAATGGGGGCCATGATACTACTGAAGTCCCATATAAAACGGCGATAGAATGTAGCTAAACCATGGAAACTACGCACCTCTTGTAGGCTAGTCGGTTCGGGCCAGTCCTTAATCACCTGAACCTTTCCAAGATCAACTCGAATTCCCTCATACCCGACTATATAACCTAAAAACTCTACCTCTGAAACATAGAATATGCATTTCTTAAGGTTTAGGAATAAAGTTTCCTTCCTTAAGGTGGATAAGGACACTCTCAAGTGGGAGATGTGCTCGGCAGTGGAGGTGCTATAGACTAAGATATCATTGAAATAAACAACCACAAACTTCCCCAAGTGCGGTCGAAAGACGTGTGTCATTGATGTGCCCGTGAACAGACTCTTACTGTGGTTGGTTCGGTGAGTCGATCGCCGCGGGCTTGCTCGGGTAATACCGAGGTCGTATTGTTCTCGGGGTCGCGTTGACTATTCTTACTCCTCCGGGAGGACTATTATTTTACTGAAAGAAAAGGTGGATTTTTTTTACTTTAAGAAAAGACGGAAAAGCAAAGGAGCGAAAAAAAAAACGATTTAGAGAATATTCGATGAAGGGTTAACGCTCGGCATCGAATCGGATTAAGACTAAAACAATTTTTAATAATAAAAAGACTTGGTTTTCAAATTAATAATAAGGCAACTTGGCCGTGGAGGTTCCACAAATGTGAGCTCACCTAGCTATAGGGATATCGCTCACCTAAACATTAAGACTATTCGACCGAACGTTAGTCCGACGAAGGATTCCTCTTAACGCCCGCTTTACGCTAAGAACCCCGCTATTGGGTGGGGGACCCAATCCGGTAGAATTACGCTAGTCCTCTCTCGAGGGTATGCACGCAACTCTATTTACCCAGGGGTGATCGGTCCATATGCACGGCCTCTCGGCTAGCTAGCATATGGACTACGGAAATAGAGCCCACACATCGATTATGTGGTCCTACGCGTCGTAAACCCGGGGTAAACCCTAAGTGCTTAAATTAAAATGAAAATAAAGAACTTTAATTATTATAAATCATTTCAAATGTCCCAATGCTCTTCGATGCCGAGGCTAATAGCGATTAGCCACACATCGGTATGGGGACGGCTTATAATTTAGTGAGGCGTGAGTTCGAAATTAAATGCTAAACGATTATAAGAAAGGGACAAAAGAAAAATAACAATATTTAGAAAGCTAAAAAGTTAACTAAACGAGAACTCACGCACACTCCAAATTATAAATTAAACAGAAACTAAGTTACACATGAATGAAATTTGCATAATTTAAATTTGCGAGTCCCACTCAAACGAGTGGGGGCGGTAAATAAAGGCTGAAAATTGCAAGTCCTACTCAAACGAGTAGGACTGAAATGAAAGCGAGTCCTACTCAAATGAGTAGGAGAAAATAAATGCGATTACAGGGCTAAAAAGTCCGGCCATTTAACTCAAGTGAGTAGGCGGAAAAATAAAGAAAGAAAAATTACAAGTCCTACTCGAACGAGTAGAACTGAAATAAAGTCCGGCCATTTAAACTCAAGTGAGTAGGCGGAAAAATAAAGAAAGAAAAATTACAAGTCCTACTCGAACGAGTAGGACTGAAAATGAAAACGATGCGCCATTTAACTCTTAACGAGTAGGCGGAAATAAATGCACACGAACACACACACTCCATATGAAATTCAAGAAAGCAATAAAATTATACACCTACACTCACACACTCTACATAATTGAACAAAGCATTAAAAGAAAGCATTAAAACAAAGCATGAAAATTATACACCTACACTCACACACTCTACACAATTTAAATCAAAGCATAAAAGTTAATACACCTACACTCACACACACTTCATGAAGATTAAGAAGAACAAAAGGAAATTTATTCTCATACACTCACACACACTAATAACAAAGAAAAATTAAAGTTACCTAAAAATGAAAATAACAAGATTTCTACTCCTAAAACTTACCCAAAACACATAAAAAAGAACAAACAAAAAGAGAATGAGCAAAAAGTTTTACAAAATAAAGTCAAAATCAAAGGTGCTCAAAAATTAAAACTTTAACTTTTTCATGCTTAGGTTTTGCCAAAAATGAATAAAAAGAGAAAATTTCAATTTTTTGAAGACAAAAGTTTTTCAAAACAAATTAAAAATCAAAGTTTTTGGAAAATTAAAATACCAACATTTTCATTCTTATGATGTTATGAAAGTGATAAAAAAGTGAAAAAGAAGATGAAAAGAACAAAAAAGGTTTTACAATCCTAAAAGAAAACTAAGTAAAAAAAGAACAAATTCACTTTTTAAAATCTCTTTTATAGAATCATAAGGATGAAATCAAAATCTAAGCATGAAAACTAGTTAAAGGAAAAAGACAAGCTGAGAAAAAGAAAGAAAACTATCATGCTTAAGCATGAAGACAAGTAGAAGACATGTAAAGTAAGTAAATTACACTCATACACACACACACACTTTTCATAAATGAAGAACAAGTGAAGAACAAAGATAAAACCAAGGATAAAAAGGGGGAGGAAAGTGGGCACAAGTGTTCATTCCAAAGCCATATATGAAGAGAAAATTTAACATTTTATTTGATCAAAATAAAACTATTACAAGCTATTATAAGTGCTAAAACTAAAGCAAAACAAGATATGAAATAAAAAGGGAAAAATTCTCCTTACATAGCCTTGAAAATCACGGATGCAGCCCACAAAAAGACACTAACTTGGCCCAAAAATCTGAACCCTTGGACCTTACAGAACTGGGCTATTTATAGGAAAAAATTTCTAAGTACACGCCCTCGGTCACGGGCGTGTAGGGGGGGCGTGACAGTACTATTCATGAAGGCGGCTGGCGATTGGACAGCAAAGTTGACTTCGGGCTGAGTTCGCAGCAGTCACGCCCCAGGTCACGGGCGTGACTATGGGCGTGACAGGGAGGTAGAACCGGGCGCGGGTTGCGTCAAATGTCCTTGGCAGCATCTTGTCGGGCCAGCTGGAAAGGTCACGCCCCATGTCACGGGCGTGACTATGGGCGTGACAGTTGGGGTCGACACTCGACGAATGTCGAGCGGAAAGTGTCGAGTCGAAATCGTTGAGCTGAAATTGGGTCACGCCCTTGGTCACGGGCGTGACACTGGGCGTGACTGTTGGTGTCGACACTCGACGATCGTCGAGAGGAATTCGTCGAGAGGAAAGGACACGGGCTTGGGTCACGCCCCGTGTCGGGTGACACGGGCGTGTCGCCAGGCGTGTCAAGCTTTAACTTCAGAAATTTTGTAATTTCACGGGAAATGCACAGTCACGGCTCGGTCACGGGCGTGACCCATGTGTCACGGGCGTGTACTTCCCAAATTTTGGCAGATTTTGAAATTTTTCTGAAAAATCAAATAAAACAAGTTAGGAGAAAATTTACAAGAATAGGAACATTTTATTGAACAAAAATAAGTAAAAACGACGAAAATAAATGAAAATGACTAAATTAATGTGCATAAAAATACGCATATTTACAGTTCATCAAATACCCCCATACTTAGGCTTTTGCTATTCCAGAGCAAAAGTTTGAGGTGAATCTATAAGGAATAAAAAAAACTCTAAGTTTTGGCTATCGCTTAATCAATTATAAGAGAGATCGAAATAAATATACGGGGTGTAAGAGTTAAGTCCTAAAATTATGTAGATGATTTAAATAGCGCAAAAGTTTTGGCCAAAAGACTTCTCGATGTAATCAAATAGAAGGCAACATTTGAAATGGTTAGATTAACGAAAATAGTTTGGAATTATAAGAACTCTAGCTTATACGAGTGCTATCGGAAATAATACAATTTACTAATTATGCTCTCAAAAAGATTTTTGAATTAATTCTAGAATCGTGGAATTGGCTAAGGGGGTAGTGTGGTTTATGAAGAGGGTTTTGATATTTGAGGTGAGGTAATTTTTTCTCGAACCTCCATTTTTTTTTCTCTTTTGGATTATTAGGAAAACGAAATCTTATTTTCCTAATATGATTTTTGTTTTTCAACTTCATAAGAAAAATTAACCCAATGTATATTTGTAGGAGTAATGAATTTTATCCTCTTACTCCCTATATAATCTTTTAAAATTATTGGGTGCCTATGTTTACGGAACGAAATCTTGTTCCCATTGACATAAGATCTTTTAAGGATAAAATTTTTCATGCCAAGTAGGTCATGAAAAGTAAGGGGAGAAAGGAAAACTAGATTGTAATCCTAAAAATTTTTGAGAGCAACCTTAATAATTTGTACGTTCCAATTTTTTTTTCAGAAAGCTAAAGGTAAGTATAATTGAATTCTATAGTCGTTATTTCCTAACATAATATACGTGCTCCTATCAATGAAAAATTAGAAGTAGTGCCTAAAACGAGTTCGCTATTTTTAACAAAGCATAAAGAATTCTTCAAAACTTAACCCCGGCTATTTAAATGTTTCAATCAATAATTAACAAACGGGTAGCAAACAGAGAATTAATAGTATTCACATATAAATAAACTCAAAACAGAATTTTTGGATAGCAGAAAAGTTAAGTATGGAATATTTAATTTATTTCAAAACACATTTTTTTTTTGATTTTTATAGTTTTTGTTATCATTTTTTTGTTTGTTTTTCATTTATTATCTTTTTTTGTATTTTTGTTTTTCTCAATTTTTTTGAAAATTTTTTGAACTATTATCTTTTTTTTTCTATTATTTTTTTTTTAAGAGAATTTTCATAATATGTACAAAAATAAGGGAGAAAAAGAAAAAGGTTTGTACAAGAATGAGGAAGGGGGAGAGAGAAAAAACAAAAAATATATACAAAGTGAAACTAAACAAAATAATTTTTTGTTTTGTTTTTTGAGTTTTTGGAAAAGAGAAAGAGAACAAAACAAAATTTTTTTGGATTTTTGTTTTTTTCATTTAAAAATTTTTTTGTTTTTTTTTTTCATTTAAAATTTTTTTTTTTCATTTTCAGATGTTTTTTAATTTTTTTGTTTTTGTTTTGTTGTTATATGTATTTTTTTTGTATTTTTCTTTTTTTGAGATGCAGAAAAATTGAAGTGCAGAAAGTAAAGCACGAAAATACCCCCATACTTAAGTCCAACATTGTCCCCAATGTTGTATCGTAAGTATGCGGAACAGTAATGAAAGACAATATGTACAACGAAAAGAAAGGAAGGGGGTAGAAGCTTCCCTGAAACGCGGTGGGGAAGGCCGATCAGAAACCCTGCATTTATTAGAAAAAGCAGCAAAGGTAATGAGGAAAGGGCGAAAAAGATAAGCGAGGGGTGCCTCCCAGGAGCGCTTTGTTTATAGTCGTGTAGCTTGACTATTTTGGCGGGTTTATAATGTGGAGGAAAGTTATGGTTTCGCTAAAACCGATCACTGGGTCGCCTGCTATATAAGACTTTAACCGATGACCGTTTACTTTAAAAGAGCCTTTGTCCGGGTGGGAGACGAGTACGGTTCCATAAGGAAAAACTTCTTCAACTAAGAAGGGACCGGACCATCTAGATTTTAATTTACCTGGAAAAAGCCTAAGGCGTGAATTGTAAAGAAGGACAAGATCGCCCGGAGAAAATAATTTTTGGGACTTGATTTTTCGATCGTGATATAACTTAGAGCGCTCCTTATAGAATTTATTGCTCTCGTAAGCGTTCGCACGCCATTCATCGAGCTCGTTTAGTTGCAGTTTTATATTCTGAGCGGCTAAGTTGGAGTCGAGGTTTAAGAGTTTTAAAGCCCAAAGTGCGCGATGTTCTAATTCTACGGGTAAATGGCACGCTTTGCCGTAGACTAACCGGAACGGCGTACATCCAATAGCGGTTTTGTAAGCCGTCCGATACGCCCACAACGCATCGTCGAGCTTAACGGACCAATCTTTCCTATTTAGTGAAACGGTTTTTTCTAAAATTCGCTTAATCTCTCGATTTACTACCTCGACTTGGCCACTTGTTTGCGGGTGGTAGGGGGTGGCAAGCTTGTGCGTGACTCCATATTTAGCTAACGTCTTAGCCATAAGAGCGTTACAGAAATGCGTTCCCCTATCACTAACAATTGCGCGAGGCGTGCCGAAGCGAGAAAATAATTTTTTAAGAAATGTAACGACGACTCGCGCATCGTTGGTGAGGAGAGCTTGCGCTTCCGCCCACCTCGATACGTAGTCGACCGCCACTAAAATATACATATTTTTGAAAGACGGAGGTAGGGGCCAACAAAATCTATGCCCCACAAATCGAAGACTTCGCACTCTAAAAACATGTTTTGGGGCATCTCGTCGCGACGAGAGATGTTACCCGACCGCTGACAGCTATCGCATGCGCGCACAAAATTATGCGCGTCTTTGAAGAGAGTGGGCCAAAAGTAGCCCGCCTCTAGCGCCTTCCGAGCGGTCCGGTTGGCTTGATAATGCCCACCGGCTGGACCCTCGTGGCAGTGCTTAAGAATTTGTAAGCACTCCACACCCGCAACGCATCGTCGAACCGCTTGCTCCGCGCAGATACGAAAAAGAAATGGGTCCTCCCAAAAGAAATTTTTCAAGTCAGAAAAGAATTTCTTCTTTTGATGACTGGAAAATTCTTTTGGAAGGACCCGCGCTACTAAGAAATTTGCAAAATCTGCGAACCAAGGCGAAGGTGACGAAGAATTATTAATGGCAAGAAGGCGTTCCTCGGGGAATCTGTCATTTATTTCAGATTCGACGAGCGCTTCCGCACCTGGATTTTCTAAACGGGAGAGGTGGTCCGCCGCTAGATTTTCCGCTCCCCGCTTATCTCGGATCTCCAAATCAAACTCTTGTAGGAGGAGAATCCATCGAAGAAGGCGGGGCTTCGCATCATTTTTAGCTAATAAATATTTAAGCGCGGAGTGATCGGTAAAAACGATAACTTTAGATAGCGTTATATACGAGCGAAACTTATCGAAAGCGAAAATGACGTCTAAGAGTTCCTTTTCCGTTGTCGTGTAATTTACTTGTGCGGAAGTGAGCGTCTTGCTAGCGTAATAAATAGGATGAAAATGTTTTTCTACGCGTTGGCCAAGAACGGCACCTAAGGCAATATCACTAGCGTCGCACATTATTTCGAACGGAAGGGACCAATTAGGGGCCACTAATATTGGTGAAGAGATAAGTTTTTGTTTTATCAAATTAAAGGCGGACTCGCATTCGCTACTAAAGATGAAGCGTGATTCCTTTTCCAAGAGGTGAGTTAGCGGCTTTGTTATTTTTGAAAAATCTTGAATAAAGCGTCGATAAAAGCCCGCATGGCCTAAGAAACTCCTAATAGATTTTACGTTGGTTGGATGCGGAAGTTTTTCTATAATTTCTATCTTGGCCTTATCCACCTCTATCCCCTTAGACGAAATCATATGGCCGAGGACCAAACCTCCTCGAACCATAAAGTTGCATTTTTCCCAATTTAAAACAAGGCTTGTGTCCTCGCACCGTTGAAGGACACGATCTAAATTTTGAAGGCAATCGGGAAAAGAGCGTCCGAAAACAGAGAAGTCATCCATAAAGACTTCCATAATGTCTTCTACTAGCTCGCCAAAGATCGCTAGCATACATCTTTGGAATGTAGCTGGCGCGTTGCAGAGTCCAAATGGCATTCTTCGATAGGCGAAGGTGCCAAACGGGCAAGTAAAAGTTGTTTTCTCTTGATCATCGGGGGAAATGGGGATTTGGAAAAACCCCGATAAACCATCAAGAAAACAATAATACGGATGACCGGATAAACGCTCTAAGATCTGGTCTAGAAATGGCAGAGGGAAATGGTCCTTGCGGGTGGCGTCGTTAAGTTTCCTATAGTCGATGCACACTCGCCAACCCGTAACAGTACGAGTTGGGACAAGCTCGTTATGCTCATTCGCCACTACGGTAAGACCGCCTTTCTTGGGCACGACATGCACGGGACTAACCCATGCACTCTCCGAAATAGGGTAGATAATCCCCGCATCTAATAACTTAATGATTTCGGCTTTAACGACGTCTTTCATGTTTGGGTTAAGACGACGTTGCGGCTGAATCGTTTTGCGGCAATTATCGTTTAGGAAAATCTTATGGGTGCAAAAGGAGGGGCTAATCCCCTTTAGGTCAGAGATTTGCCACGCAATTGCGTGGCGATGTTTAAATAAAACTTCCAATAAATCGGAAGTCTCCGAATCACTCAAGTCCGAAGAAATGATAACGGGGAGCGTATCACCTTTTCCCAAAAAAGCGTACTTGAGCGAGGCGGGTAAGGGTTTGAGGTCTAGGATGGGCGATTCTTCTAGGGAGGTTTTAATGCCTATGTCTTTCTTACCAATTGGTTCGAAAGGCAAGTCTATAGATGTATCCTCATCGCAGTTAAAATTTTCGAGTGCATAAATATCGTCATTTAAAAATACGGACTCGAAAATGGGAGAAGAACGATCTCCGAAAAAAGTATCTAAAGAATAGCAGAAATCGTCGGCCGATGACAAATTGTCCATCGAGGGATTAATAGAGAAAGTAGCTTGGTCATCGCCTACTCGGAGGAGAAGGCTACCATTACTAACATCTATTAGTGCGCGGGAGGTGGCGAGAAAAGGGCGACCGAGTATTATTGGTACCTCGGCGTCCTCCTCGATATCTAAGATGACGAAGTCTACCGGGAAGGTAAACTTGACGACTCGGACAAGGACGTCCTCCACTACCCCGATAGGGAACTTAACCGAGCGATCCGCTAATTGGATGCGCATATTCGTAGGACTAGGAGTACCCAAACCTAAACGCGAAAAGAGCGAGAACGGCATCAGATTAATGCTAGCCCCTAAATCAGCTAAGGCGTACTTTACTAATATATCGCCAAAAAGGCACGGGATGGAAAACCGTCCCGGGTCGTTTTGTTTTGTGGGCAATTTATTAGTAAGGGCCGCCGAGCAGACAGCGTTGAGAGATACATGCGAAATATCCTCTAATTTGCGTTTATTAGAAAGTAGTTCTTTTAAAAATTTCGCATATTTGGGCATTTGCGAGATAGCCTCGCAAAAAGGAACATTAATGTGAATTTGTTTTAATAATAAAATAAATTTTTCATATTGCGCGTCCTTACGCTCGTTTTCTAACTTATGCGGATACGGGAGAGCCTTGTTTAAAATAATTTTTTTCTTTTATAATAGGTAAAGGCGGCGTGAGCGAAGAAAGAGGAAGAGGGGTCGGAGGTGAAATATGTACCTGAGGGTCGGTCCGTTTTGGATCGACCACCTCCTTTCCGCTACAGAGGGTTATAGCGTTGGCGTTTTCCCGCGGATTGGGCTCCGTGTTTCCCGGCAGTGCCCCGAGCGCGCGCTCGGACATCATCCTCGCTAGCTGTCCAACCTGTTGTTCGAGTGTTTTTAGCGATCCGGTGATGTTCCGGATATTTGACTCGTTGGACGCAATATACTTCGAAAAATTTTCCTCCATCGGGGAGGGTTTCGGAAGAGGAGGGGGAGGAAGAAATCCGGGCGCATAAGAAATAGGGGGACGCTGAGCATTATTCGGGTTGCTCCACGAGAAGTTAGGGTGATTCCTCCAACCCGGATTATAGTTATTACTATAAGGGTTGTTGTTGGGGTTGAAGGGAGGACGACCTGAATTTCCCATGAAGTCCACGAACTCTTCAGCTACGCAGACGTTAGGGGGAATAAAACAAGGCGGAGTGGAGGAGGCAGCAGACATCTCCGCCACCTGCTTTGTTAACCTTTCAACTTGAAGGGTCAAGAGAGCAGTGGCATCCACTTCAAAAAGACCAGCCGCTGGCTTTGGCCGTCCCCTCGGGACGTTCCATTGATAGGCGTTCATAGCCATCTCTTCGAATAAAGCCTGGGCGGCCTCGGGGGTTTTGTTGTTAAGCGTACCCTCGGCAGCCGCGTCAATCATTTGACGCGTCTGAAAATTCAGCCCATTATAAAAAATTTGAACTTGCAACCACGTTGGCAGCGCGTGGTGCGAGCAACGGCGGAGGAATTCCTTAAATCGTTCCCAAGTCTCGTATAGAGACTCAGGATCGTTCTGCACAAACGAAGAAATGTCCGCCCGCAACTTTGCAGTTTTGGCGGGCGGAAAGTACTTCGTCAGGAACCGTTCCGTCAACTCAGCCCACGTGGTGATACATCCTCGCGGGAGGGCATTCAACCACGCCTTGGCTTTGGACTTAAGGGAAAAAGGAAATAAGCGCAAACGAATGGCGTCATCAGTGACGCCATTGATCTTGAAGGTGTCGCATATCTCCAAGAAATTGGACAAGTGGACATTCGGGTCCTCATCCGGCAGTCCATCGAATTGCACGGCGTTTTGGACCATTTGAATGACACTTGACTTTATTTCAAAATTATTATTGGCCACCGCAGGGCGAACAATACTCGACCCAGAATCATCCAGGTTAGGCCGGGCGTAATAAGACATAGTACGCTCGGCCGCCGGGGGAAGGTTAGGGGCGGCCATAACTACAGTAGTGGGTTCTCCGATAGATTCCTCGGGATCTAAAGAAGGATTTCGGCGATGAGATCGAATACGCGCAAGAGAGCGTTCGATCTCAGGGTCGAAGTCTAAATCTTCAGACTCTGAGGGTTGTCCTCGGGTCATACACCCAAACAAAAATAAAACAAAAATAAACCTTTTTTTATGTTTTTTTTTTTAAATAAAGTTTTTAGTTTTTTTTTTTAGAGAAAATAAGTAAAATTAATAGACTCCGGAATTCGAAATAGCAACTCGAAAAGAGACTCCCCGGCAACGGCGCCAAAAACTTGATGTGCCCGCGAACAGACTCTTACTGTGGTTGGTTCGGTGAGTCGATCGCCGCGGGCTTGCTCGGGTAGGCAAGTGCACCTATCGCAAGTAGTACTCGATATTCGGGGGAATACCGAGGTCGTATTGTTCTCGGGGTCGCGTTGACTATTCTTACTCCTCCGGGAGGACTATTATTTTACTAAAAGAAAAGGTGGATTTTTTTTTCTTTAAGAAAAGACGGAAAAGCAAAGGAGCGAAAAAAAAACGATTTAGAGAATATTCGATGAAGGGTTAACGCTCGGCATCGAATCGGATTAAGACTAAAACAATTTTTAATAATAAAAAGACTTGGTTTTCAAATTAATAATAAGGCAACTTGGCCGTGGAGGTTCCACAAATGTGAGCTCACCTAGCTATAGGGATATCGCTCACCTAAACGTTAAGACTATTCGACCGAACGTTAGTCCGACGAAGGATTCCTCTTAACGCCTGCTTTACGCTAAGAACCCCGCTATTGGGTGGGGGACCCAATCCGGTAGAATTACGCTAGTCCTCTCTCGAGGGTATGCACGCAACTCTATTTACCCAGGGGTGATCGGTCCATATGCACGGCCTCTCGGCTAGCTAGCATATGGACTACGGAAATAGAGCCCACACATCGATTATGTGGTCCTACGCGTCGTAAACCCGGGGTAAACCCTAAGTGCTTAAATTAAAATGAAAATAAAGAACTTTAATTATTATAAATCATTTCAAATGTCCCAATGCTCTTCGATGCCGAGGCTAATAGCGATTAGCCACACATCGGTATGGGGACGGCTTATAATTTAGTGAGGCGTGAGTTCGAAATTAAATGCTAAATGATTATAAGAAAGGGACAAAAGAAAAATAACAATATTTAGAAAGCTAAAAAGTTAACTAAACGAGAACTCACGCACACTCCAAATTATAAATTAAACAGAAACTAAGTTACACATGAATGAAATTTGCATAATTTAAATTTGCGAGTCCCACTCAAACGAGTGGGGGCGGTAAATAAAGGCTGAAAATTGCAAGTCCTACTCAAACGAGTAGGACTGAAATGAAAGCGAGTCCTACTCAAATGAGTAGGAGAAAATAAATGCGATTACAGGGCTAAAAAGTCCGGCCATTTAACTCAAGTGAGTAGGCGGAAAAATAAAGAAAGAAAAATTACAAGTCCTACTCGAACGAGTAGAACTGAAATAAAGTCCGGCCATTTAAACTCAAGTGAGTAGGCGGAAAAATAAAGAAAGAAAAATTACAAGTCCTACTCGAACGAGTAGGACTGAAAATGAAAACGATGCGCCATTTAACTCTTAACGAGTAGGCGGAAATAAATGCACACGAACACACACACTCCATATGAAATTCAAGAAAGCAATAAAATTATACACCTACACTCACACACTCTACATAATTGAACAAAGCATTAAAAGAAAGCATTAAAACAAAGCATGAAAATTATACACCTACACTCACACACTCTACACAATTTAAATCAAAGCATAAAAGTTAATACACCTACACTCACACACACTTCATGAAGATTAAGAAGAACAAAAGGAAATTTATTCTCATACACTCACACACACTAATAACAAAGAAAAATTAAAGTTACCTAAAAATGAAAATAACAAGATTTCTACTCCTAAAACTTACCCAAAACACATAAAAAAGAACAAACAAAAAGAGAATGAGCAAAAAGTTTTACAAAATAAAGTCAAAATCAAAGGTGCTCAAAAATTAAAACTTTAACTTTTTCATGCTTAGGTTTTGCCAAAAATGAATAAAAAGAGAAAATTTCAATTTTTTGAAGACAAAAGTTTTTCAAAACAAATTAAAAATCAAAGTTTTTGGAAAATTAAAATACCAACATTTTCATTCTTATGATGTTATGAAAGTGATAAAAAAGTGAAAAAGAAGATGAAAAGAACAAAAAAGGTTTTACAATCCTAAAAGAAAACTAAGTAAAAAAAGAACAAATTCACTTTTTAAAATCTCTTTTATAGAATCATAAGGATGAAATCAAAATCTAAGCATGAAAACTAGTTAAAGGAAAAAGACAAGCTGAGAAAAAGAAAGAAAACTATCATGCTTAAGCATGAAGACAAGTAGAAGACATGTAAAGTAAGTAAATTACACTCATACACACACACACACTTTTCATAAATGAAGAACAAGTGAAGAACAAAGATAAAACCAAGGATAAAAAGGGGGAGGAAAGTGGGCACAAGTGTTCATTCCAAAGCCATATATGAAGAGAAAATTTAACATTTTATTTGATCAAAATGAAACTATTACAAGCTATTACAAGTGCTAAAACTAAAGCAAAACAAGATATGAAATAAAAAGGGAAAAATTCTCCTTACATAGCCTTGAAAATCACGGATGCAGCCCACAAAAAGACACTAACTTGGCCCAAAAATCTGAACCCTTGGACCTTACAGAACTGGGCTATTTATAGGAAAAAATTTCTAAGTACACGCCCTCGGTCACGGGCGTGTAGGGGGGGGCGTGACAGTACTATTCATGAAGGCGGCTGGCGATTGGACAGCAAAGTTGACTTCGGGCTGAGTTCGCAGCAGTCACGCCCCAGGTCACGGGCGTGACTATGGGCGTGACAGGGAGGTAGAACCGGGCGCGGGTTGCGTCAAATGTCCTTGGCAGCATCTTGTCGGGCCAGCTGGAAAGGTCACGCCCCATGTCACGGGCGTGACTATGGGCGTGACAGTTGGGGTCGACACTCGACGAATGTCGAGCGGAAAGTGTCGAGTCGAAATCGTTGAGCTGAAATTGGGTCACGCCCTTGGTCACGGGCGTGACACTGGGCGTGACTGTTGGTGTCGACACTCGACGATCGTCGAGAGGAATTCGTCGAGAGGAAAGGACACGGGCTTGGGTCACGCCCCGTGTCGGGTGACACGGGCGTGTCGCCAGGCGTGTCAAGCTTTAACTTCAGAAATTTTGTAATTTCACGGGAAATGCACAGTCACGGCTCGGTCACGGGCGTGACCCATGTGTCACGGGCGTGTACTTCCCAAATTTTGGCAGATTTTGAAATTTTTCTGAAAAATCAAATAAAACAAGTTAGGAGAAAATTTACAAGAATAGGAACATTTTATTGAACAAAAATAAGTAAAAACGACGAAAATAAATGAAAATGACTAAATTAATGTGCATAAAAATACGCATATTTACAGTTCATCAGTCATCATCCGGGAGAAGGTGTTGGGGGCATTGGATAACCCAAAGGGCATCACAAGCCACTCATATAACCCATCCTTGGATTTAAACGCAGTCTTCCACTCATCATCCTCACGGATCCTAATCTGGTGATAACCGCTCCTAAGATCCAACTTAGAAAATATAGTGGCTCCAGATAATACATCCAAGAGATTATCCAATAGTGGGATAGGGAACCTATACTTGACGGTAATCTTGTTGATAGCCCGACTATCAACACACATTCGCCATGAGCCATCTTTCTTGGGGGCAAGCAGAGCTGGAACAGCACATGGACTCATACAGGTCCTAATAAACCCTTTCTTCAACAATTCCTTGATATGAACGTGCAACTCCTTATGGGCAGCGGGATGGAGTCAGTAATGGGGTTGGTTGGGCAAGGAAGACCCCGGGATGAGATCTATCACATGCTGAATATCTCTAAGTGGAGGTAATGTCGATGGCTACTCATCCAGGTACATACCCTATACTCTTCCAACAATACCCGTAACTCACTGGGCAGATCATCAAATACTCTAGAATCCTTCTTCGCACTCAGAAGGACTAGCGAATACATCACTCCATAAAGAAATGGGTCCTTAATAAATTCTTTTCTTCCGACTAGGTTCATGGCCTTCCTCTCAACTGGGATCGTGGTGTCCTTAACCGGTCCTACCGGTTCCTTTGGGGTAGTCGGCCTCAATGTAATGGTTTTGCCATTTAATTTGAATTCATACGTGTTGGCTCTACCAAAATGCATCACATCACGGTCATAGAGCCAAGGACGGCCTAGTAACATGTGACAAGTTTCCATCGGGAGGACATCACACCATACCTCATTAGTATATGATTTGAATGAGAGGGGGACCAGGCATCGCTTGGTTACCGGGACGGTGATCTTGTTTATCCAAGATACCTGATATGGGTTCGGGTGTGGTTCCGTGGTCAGGGCCATACGCATGATGGCGTTCTCAGAAATGACATTCACACAGGTACCACTATCGACAATCAACTTGCAAAGTTTCTCATTACTCTTAAAAATCAGAAAAAAAAAATATGCTCGTCCTCTTCCAATCATCTAACGGACGAGGAGTGGTCAAGATACAATTCATCACCATAAGGTGGTGATCGTCCACTAAATCACCCCTTCTCGGTCACTCTCCTCAGCAGCCTCATACACTAAGTCAGCGGGATCGTTAGACGTCTCTAATAGGGCTATGGCCTTAGTCTTCGTTGGGCATTTAAAGACATAGTGACCTTGAATGCCGCAAGAGTAACATATAGCATTAGCCTTGTTAACCTTTCCTAAGGGAATACGCTCACTCGTGGGATTCCTACCATTCCTAGTAGTGATCACTACAGACTTCGACTCGGTGGACCTAAACATTCCCTTATCCGGATATGTGGAAGCAGATGCTCCAGCTGTGGATGAAAGAATTGGTTCCTAAACAGCTAGAGGGGGGGTGAATAGGTGCAATTCCTTTTTCTTCTAAGGCAGAATATTAATTTAGTTAATTAATAGAAACATATAGTTCTACAGCTATCACAGCACAGAAATAACAATACCACACACAATCACAGATGGCACACTGATTTATATTGTTTCCTAAGGTCTGGGTACATCCATTTTCCCCCTTCGTCTATCTAGCAGTGTGCTAGATTCGGCCTAACTTCTTTCCTTCTCCTCAGATACGCAAATCTTATAGCTCAGAACCCAAACAAGGCTCCTGCAACTCAGAGTGAGTCCACACTCCTACAGCTCAGGCAATCTGCCCTACCTCAGCCTTCGACAAGGCCTACAACTCAGAGATGAAAATCTCCTACAACTCATGCTCTCAGCCCTACCTCAGCCTTCAACAAGGCCTACCACTCAGAGAACTTAATATCCTACAACTCAACCTTTAAAAATCAGGCTTGCAACCCAGATCTTAAAAAGATCCTACTGAAAATAGATGTAAATTTGAAATTTACCACCACCCTGGTTGAGAGAGAAAGGATGGAAGGTTTCTTGATCAGTTCTTGAAAGAATCTGATGTTAGAGATCAACCTATCTTAGCTTTCTTCAAAGCTTCTTGAATCTGAACACAGTAGGGTTGATCTCCTTTGAAGTTGATCTTCAATCAGCTTCTTTCTTGAAATTCAGAAATCAATCTGAATTCTTCTTGGTAGACTGGTTCAGAATCTGCACTTAATAGACTTGTTGATGTAAGTCCCTTTCTTCACTTGAATAGATGGAGTTCTCTCTCTCTAAATTCTTCTGAAGATTCTTCTGAATTCTTCTTTGAATTCTCTTGACAAACTCTGAGTAGATCACCACTTCAATATGTCTTCTTAGATCTTCTGTTGAAAATCTTCTTCTATTTTTCGTATGTTGTTCCTTTTTTTATCTCATCTATCTATTGTCTGTTTGTATATGTGTATCATTCTGTTGATAGAGAATGTCTTTATATAGACTTCCTCCATGATAACCGGCTGATCTAGTTTCTAATGAAATTCTGACAGATCTGACAGTTGCAGTAGACCGGTTGGTTATGACAGCTGTCAAGTCTCTAGTCACTTCTTAAAACTCTGTCTCTGTCAGCAAAGTATCGATACTGAACTTCATCATGTGTCGACACAAGTAGACTAAGTGTCGACACAAGCTTTGGTGGTGTCGACACAGCTCCCTTAGTGTTGACACTTCTTCTCGACACAGCTTCTGTAGAATGTGTCGACACTAGTTCTGTGTGTCGACACAATGACTTCTTCTCTTCACAAAAAATCAAATTTGTTGAAACTCTGCTATGTGTCGACACAAGTCCTGTGTGTCGACATAGTTGATGTCGACATAGTCTTCTGTGTGTCGACACTACCTCTGTGTATTGACATAGTTTATGTCGACTAAGCTTTTTTGTGTGTCGACACTGCCTCTGTATGTCGACACAGTTTCTTCTGGTGTCGACACAGCCCTTCCAAGTATCGACACAATTGACTCTAGGTGTCGACATAGCTTTTCTCCAGTATCGACACAAGCCTTCATAAGTGTCGACACATCTTCTTCTGGTGTCGACTCATGGACTTAGAAACTTTTCCTGCATTCCTGCATTTCCTTAACCTGCACATATAAACTCAAAACAACATCAAATACACCTTGATGCATATCACTGAGTAAGGTGAGGCTTCTTCAAATCTGGTACACATTTTCCAATGTACCTAACAATCTCCCCCTATTTGGAGAAGTCATAACCCTTAGTCAATGATATACACCTATTCATAATAAACACAAATTATGATGTATAAAAACATTACATGACAGGATAACTTATAAACAAAACCATTATAAAATGTCATCACAGAATAATGATGCAAACATAATGAACATTAATCATTGTTTTGTTTAAACTTTCAAAAGTTTCTTAATCAATAGTTTATATAGATTTTTAAAACTAAAGATTACAATGTTGTAAAATCTAGTTAATCTATTCTAAGGCAGATCAGGCTCCTTGATGACTATGCCTTTGCCTGACTGGATCTTGGCTTGTACTGGAGCTTCAGTATCTTCAGCTGGCTTCTTGCCCTTTAGATCTTTCTTCTTTTGTTCTTCAGCCCTTATCCTTAGCCTTTCAAAATAGTGAAAAGGCTTTGGGAAGTACTTGCTAGGCTCCTGAGCATTAGGAGGTAGCTTCCCAGCTTTTGCCTTTCTTCTATATTGTAGAATGGCTTCCTGCCTAGCTTCATGCTTGTTCCATTCTTGCTCAGTAAACCATTTACCCCTTTCATTGGTCTGGGCCTTTACAGCTTTCCAGGAAGTCAATATAATATTCCTGGATGTTGGGCTCCATTGCTCAAAATCAGGCTTAAACTCAGCCTATTCTCTGAACCTTTTCTTAGACAATTGAGCTTCCTTCTGAGCTTCCTTGGCAGCCTCTGACATTTTCACTTTCTCAATAATAATATTGTCAACCTCCTGTGGAGGACTGTACATTGACTGTACTTATTCCTGAATCATATCAAAATCTGTTGGAGGGTAAATGACATGAGCAACTTCAGGTTGATCACCTTCAAAATAAGCAGGTTGCACATCTGACTCAGCTACACTATCATCATCACATAGGGGTGGATATCCAAGGGTGGCTCTGATGCTATTAGATATCCATTTAGCATGATCTGAGCCTGCTTTGACTAACACTCTCTCCCCCTTTATGACTTCTCTCTCAATATGAGCTCTAAGGTCATCTTTCTGAAATCTTACTTAGTCAGCTAGATAATTAACACCATCTTTATAAAATGACCTTAGTTTCAGTAGCTGATCAGAAATGATCTTTTGAGAATTCTTAATAGCTGTTTGGACAGCAGCTAGTTCTTTCTGTAATTATTTATCAAAATCTGACTTCAATTGAACAAAATGTTTAGTCCCAATGGGAGCTTGTTTGCGAACTGCTTGGACAATTATATTATGAGATTCTGTTAGATTATCATTCATCCTTAGTTGATTCTCAAGGACATAACCTTGTTTAACAGCAATATCATCAACTTGAGTCTTTATTGCTTGTTGTTGCTTTGCAAGATAGACTATAGCATTGCCACCCTTGTGGAAGCAATCTGTTATTTCCTTCTTGTTCTGATTTACTTCAAATCTTATGGATTTAATATCTTGAGATAATGATAGCTACAATTCATTATGTCTCTCATCCATATACTTTTCCATGGCTATTCTCTGTTCATCTAATTTGACTTGCAAAGATACCAGTAAGGAGATATAATCAGTGGCTGGGGCAGGTTGTGGAGCAGTTTGCAATGCCCTTTCATAGCTTTGGCTTCTTCTTTTGAAAACCATCAGCTTTCTCTTCTTTTCTCTTAAAGCTTCTCCATCATCAGAATCAGAAGTACTTTCTAGATTCACAGTGTCCTTTGGACTTGTGGGCAGCTCTTTGTCAGATCTAGGTAACTCCCCCTGAGTCCCTTGCTCCTCCCCCTCAGTGCTGACTTGCTCCCCCTCAATTTCAGCTTGCCCCCCCCTCAATTTCAGCTTGCTCCCCATCAGTCCTTGCTTGCTCCCCCTCAGTTCTGACTTGCTCCCCCTCAGTTCTTACTTGTTCTATATCAGGGAACAACTCTTCAATGGTAAACTCTTATTGAGGTTGGACTGGAGGCACTCTTAACTCTGGAGCATCAGCAGCTGTAGATGTATCCTCCATGATAACATCCTGTGCTTGATTGTTGAGTTGAGTGGTCTGGTCAACATCAACCAAAGGCACAGTTAGTGTTTCATCCTCATTATTGAAAATAGTTTGATTAACTTCTTGGATTACCTCAAGAATAGTTTGAGTAGTCATTTCACTTTCTAAGTGTGTTGGCTCTTCCTCAAGATGATGCTCCCCCTGCACCTGAGCACCATCTGTAATGTCTTGTTTAGGAGATTTTTCAGCAATCTCTGGCCTCTCTTCATCAGGCATGTCCTTTGTTAGGACTCTATCCCATCTGGAGATTATCCTTATATCCATTCTTCTCATGTGGTTGATCTTAGAACCAGTAGTCTGTTCCATTACTTCTGGAATTGTTCCAGCCAAGTATAGACTCATGATTCTTCCCAGATTTGGCTTCTTGATGCCTTCCTTAATCTTTTCAAAGATTACTACAGACCAATCTATTTTCCGTCTGAAGATAATCCTGGTCATCAGGCTGAACATATAGGCTGAAACCCTATCATGTCCACCTAGCTTGCAGAGAATGACCTTTCCAACCACTTTAGAAAGGAATTTTCCATACAGATTCATCCCTTTCTTGTTCATTGCAGATCCAATCTTCATGGTGGGATCCAATCCACACCACTGAAGTGCTTCCCTAGTCTTGAATGAGGGTACTTCTTCTTCTTGAGTTCTTGGGAGTTGAAGAGCTTTCCTCAAGCTCTTCAAGGTAATTTTAACTTTAGCTCCCTGAACTATAGATTTGATCGTAAGTCCAGTCGAATCTAAAGTAGCTGCGCCATAGAATTCTAGTATTTATTTCTTCCATATCTTTGTAGGTTCGGATACCAGAAATTCCAAACCATTCGCAGTAATTAGGGTAACTACTGTTTTAATCTCGGGTTCCGCATTATCAAAAGCGTTGCGAACCAGTTCATAGCCTTCATTGACATTATCTTCAAGCTTTGGTGCCATTGGGGTTGAGAGAAATCTTGGATTGAGAAGAGAGAATTTGTGGACACAAGGTTTTGTTCTCAAAAATATGGAGAGTGTGTCGACAGGGTTTGTTGTTGACCTATTTATACCCTTCTAAATAATGAAGTTCAAAAGGCACGTCAAAATTCTCTTAATGTGTCAACACAGTTGAAATGTGTCGACACAGACTTCTAATGTCTCGATAGTAGTGTTGACTTCTATGTGTCGACACCAATTGATGATGTATCGACACAGACATTCTTATCAGTTCGACAGAAATTCTGTGTCGACTCTAATTCTAAGTGTCGACACAACTTCTGGATGTGTCGACACAACTTCTTTGAAGTGTCGACACCAACTTTCTAAATGTGTTGACACCACTTTCCTGGAGTATCGACACAAACTATTATGTGTCGACACAGACAACTTTTTATGTCGACACAATTTTACTTAGCCAAATTTGTTGAACTAATTTATGTTCAACATTCCTAATTCAATTTTGAAATTATTGAATTTAGTTTCATCTAATGGCTTAGTGAACATGTCAGCAATTTGTAAATCTGTATTAACAAATTCTAAAGAAATATCTTCTTTTTCTACATGATATCTAAGAAAATGGTATCTTATTTCTATATGCTTTGTTCTACTATGAGAAACAGGATTATGAGCAATAGAAATAGCACTAGTAGAATCACACAATAATGGAGTTCTACTCACCTGAATACCATAATCTTCCAACTGATGTTGTATCCACAACAACTGTGCACAGCAACTTCCTACAGCAACATACTCAGACTCAGCTGTAGAAATTACAACACTAGTCTTCTTCTTACATCTACATGACACCAATCTTCCTCCTAGAAATTGAGAGGTGCCTGTTGTGATTTTCCTATCTACTTTGCATCCTGCAAAGTCTGCATCTGAATAGCCTATTTGTAGAAAATCTCTATTCCTAGGATACCAAATGCCTAGATTAGGTGTGCCCTTAAGATATCTCAAAATCCTTTTGATAGCAGTATAATGAGATTCTTTAGGGCAGGATTGGTACCTAACACAAACACATGTAGCATACATGATGTCTGGTCTACTAGCAGTCAGATAAAGGAGGGATCCAACTATCCCTCTATATAAAGATTCATCTACAGGTTTTCCTGCATCATCTTTGCTTAAAGACAAACTTGTCCCCATTGGAGTTCTTATGGTAGTGGATGATTCCATACCATACTTCTTAATTAACTCCTAGGTGAACCTAGACTGGGATATGGACAAGCCATCATCAGTGTGTCTTACTTGGAGTCCCAAGAAGAACTTTAGTTCTCCCATACTGCTCATCTCAAACTTCCCTTGCATAAGTTTTGCAAACTTTCTACAAAGGTTGTTTTCAGTAGAACCAAATATTATGTCATCAACATATATTTGGACTAGGATAATTTTTCCTTTGGATTCTTTAAGGAATAGAGTCTTGTCTATTTTCCCCCTTGAGAATTTATTCTCAATAAGGAAAGTAGACATGGTTTCATACCAAGCTCTTGGGGCTTGTTTCAACCCATATAAAGCTTTCTTATGTTTATAAACATAATTAGGATTGAGTGGATCAACAAAACCTGAGGGCTGTTCTACATAGACCTCCTCTTTTAAGTCTCCATTTAAGAATGCTGACTTAACATCCATTTGGAACACTTTGAAGCCTTGATATGCTTCATAGGCAAGGAATAGCCTTATTGCTTCCAAGCTTGCCACTAGAGCAAAAGTATGATCAAAGTCTATGCACTCTTCCTGCATGTATCCTTTGGCAACTAGTCCTACCTTATTCTTCACTATGATCCCACTCTCATCAAGCTTGTTTCTATAAATCCACTTTGTCCCTATGACATTGTGTACCTTTGGTTTTGGAACCAACTCCCAAACCTTGCACCATCTGAATTGATTTAACTCCTTCTGCATAGCATCAATCCAGAGTGGGTCTTGAATAGCTTCTTCAAATCTCTTGGGTTCCAGTTGAGATAAGAAGCTTGAGCAAAGAACTGTGTTTAAGTTCCTGCTTCTTGTTTGTACTCCATGTCTTGGATCACCAATGATCTGGTGTGCAGGATGATCCTTTAAATTTCTAACTGCTGGAGGTAATCTAACAACAGTTTGACCTTCTTCAATCTCTTCATTATGCTACACCTCATGGTCTTCATCAGCCTCTTGAGTGTCTTGTACTCCCATTGGACAGCAACTACCATTTTCCTCATCCTGCTTTGCAGTTGGATCTTCTATGGTAGTAAGCTGGTCCATCTTCTGTTGTATACCTATAGAGCTATAAGAACTACTAGGCAACTCACTGTTAATAAGTCTAGATTCATCAAATATGACATGAACAGACTCTTATACAACTTGAGTAGCCAAATTGTAGACCCTATAAGCCTTACTATTGTTGATGTACCCAACAAATATCCTATCTTGGGATTTGGCAACAAACTTAGTTAGGTGAGACTTGCCATTGTTAAGCACATAGCACTTGCAACCAAAGATCCTAAAATAGGATAAGTTTGGTTTTCTGCCTTTCATAACCTCATAGGGTGCCTTTTTGTGGCTTTTGGTGATGGAAGCCCTATTGAGCACATGGCATGCAGTGTTTACTGCCTCAGCCCAGAAATATTCTGGGAGAGTAGTGTCACTCAATAGTGTTCTTCCAGCCTCAATCAATGTCCTATTCTCTCTTTTAGCAATGTCATTTTGCTGTGGTGTTCTAGGTGAGGAGAATTCCTGATGAATCCCAAATTCTTCACACAACCTTGTCATACCTTCAGATTGGAATTCTGTTCCATGGTCACTTCTGAGTTTGACCACTGAACTATCTAATTCATTCTGAATTTGTTTGACAAAATTGCAAAAGACATTTGGGGTTTCAGATTTCTGCCTCAGAAAGAATACCCATGAAAATCTAGAATAGTAATCTACAACCACAAAAGTGTATACCTTCCTACCTAGACTATGAACTGGCATAGGACCAAATAAATCCATATGCGAGAGGTATAAGCACTTCACTGAGTCTTTGGTTTTTAGGCTATGAAAGGAGGATCTGGTCTGCTTGTCTTTTTGACAAGCTGAGCATATTCCATCCTTAAAGCACTTAACTTGAGAACCATTCCTCACTAACTCTTTACTAAAGAGTTGGTCAATAGTCTTGTAGTTAAGATGAGCTAGCATCTTATGCCATTTGACACAATGAGAGGCTTTCTTATCAGCCACAAGACAGATAGGAGAATTTTTATTCTCACTCTCAAAGTTTAGGCAATACACATTTCTTTTTCTATAGCCAGTCAATATGACTTTTTGATCACTTGACCTTTTGATATGACACCCATTCGTGATAAATGAAATGTCATATCCAAGATCACTCAGCTGGCTTATGCTTATTAGGTTGTTTTTCAAACCCTTCACATAAGCCACTTGAGTGATAGTGATTAAGTTGTTAGAAATATTACCAAACCCTTTGATGACTCCTTTTTCAGAACCACCAAAGATTACTTTAGGCCCATTCAATATTGGTGAGTAGTCCTTCAGCAATCCTCTTGTTCCAGTCATGTGCCTGGAACATCCACTGTCCAAGTACCATATAGGGGCATGGCAACTTGGACTCACCTTACTAGGACCAGGTTGATCCTGACACTGGTCTTCTTCAGACATAGCCATCAGTCCTTTGCACTGATGGTCTTCTTGCTCATTGATAGAGTCCAGTAATTTCAAGAACTCGTCCTCTTCTTCTGTTACAAATAAACCAATATAGGCCTCAGCCTCAGATTTAGACTCTGAATTTGATTGATCTGTCCAACTTTTCTTTTTCTTAATTACCAAGGATTTCTCCTTCTTGCTCTTGTGCTGAGACTTCTTTTTATCAGCAGACTCCTTCCTTTTGTCTGGACAGTCAACCACAACATGTCCAGGTCTGTTGCAACAATAACAAATAATCTTTAATGTAGTTGAAATGCTAGGCTTTGTCCCACTCCTGTCCTTCCTGTATGATTTCCTCTTCTGATAATAGTCATCCTTGGACTGATATGAGGATGGCTTAGATTTCGACTGCTTCTTCTTTAAGAATCTCTGAAACTGCCTTGTGAAAGCAGCAAAGTCTTCATCAGAATTACTGCTGTCTGAACTGTGATTATCAGAATTTTCTGAGATCACTACTGCAGCTTTCTTAGGAGAAGATGGAGACATCCTCCTATTCTTCCTTGTGGCTTCTACCTTGAAGGCCACTGACTTTTCTCTATTGTCAACCTTTATATTTTTCTCTTCCTCCTTTCTGGCCAACAATTGCATCTCATAAGATAGCAATTTGCCAAACAGTGTTAGAGGTGAAATTTCTGCCAGTCTGGCCACTTCCCTTATGGCACCGATCTTTGTATCCCAATCCTTAGTCAAAGACCTAAGGAATTTGTCATTCAGCTCATATGTACTGAAGATTTTTTCATAGGACATTAGTTCATTTACAATTCTGTAGAACTTCTTATAACATTCAATTATGCTATCAGACTTGGCTTGTTTGAAACACTCATATTCTTGATTAAGCATAGACTTTCTATCTTGCCTAACCTCTTCAGAACCCTCCATGTAGACAATCAATGTGTCCCACATCTCCTTGGAGGTTTTGAAGTGAATTAGATTCTGGAATGTTGAGTCATCTATGGCACTCACTATAATATTCTGTGCTCTTTTATCCATTGTAGCCAAGATGATCTCATCCTTAGTCATTTCTCAAAAATCCATAGGAATCCTTTGATTAGCATCAAGAACAGAAACCTTCATTGGATTATATGGTCCTTCCTTAACTGTTATATAAATTCTAGGATCAGATGCCTCCATAAATAGTCTGAACCTTTCCTTCCATATTCCAAAGATTTCCTTCCTACAGATAGGCAACTTCTTTGAACCAAGTTCTTTATGGTTTTCTCATGAACCCATCTTCTTTAACTTACTTCTGCCACACAGATCTTACTCAGACGGTTAAGTCTATCTTTGAGTAACCTGTCTCTGATACCACTTGAAAGAATTGCTTCTTAAACACCTAGAGGGGGGGTGAATAGGTGCAATTATTTTTCTTCTAAGGTAGAATATTAATTCAGTTAATTAATAGAAACATATTGTTCTACAGCTATCACAGCACCGAAATAACAATACCACACACAATCACAGATGGCACACTGATTTATAGTGGTTCACCAAGGTCTGGGTACATCCACTTTCCCCCTTTATGTATCTAGCAGTGTGCTAGATTCGGCCTAACTTCTTTCCTTCTCCTCAGATTCGCCGATCTTACAGCTCAGAACCCAAACAAGGCTCCTACAACTTAGAGTGAGTCCACACTCCTACAGCTCAAGCAATCTGCCCTACCTCAGCCTTCAATAAGGCCTACAACTCAGAGATGAAAATCTCCTACAACTCAGGCTCTGAGCACTACCTCAGCCTTCAACAAGGCCTACCACTCAGAGAACTTAATCTCCTACAACTCAGCCTTTATAAATCAGGCTTACAACTCAGATCTTAAAAATATCCTACTGAAAATAGATGTAAATTTGAAATTTACCACCACCCTGGTTGAGAGAGAAAGGATGGAAGGTTTCTTGATCAGTTCTTGAAAGAATCTGATGTTAGAGATCAACCTGTCTTAGCTTCCTTCAAAGCTTCTTGAATCTGAACACAGTAGGGTTGATCTCCTTTGAAGTTGATCTTCAATCATCTTCTTTCTTGAAATTCAGAAATCAAACTGAATTCTTCTCGGCAGACTGGTTCAGAATCTGCACTTAAGAGACTTGTTGATGTAAGTCCCTTTCTTCACTTGAATAGATGGAGCTCTCTCTCTCTAAATTCTTCTGAAGATTCTTCTGAATTCTTCTTTGAATTCTCTTGACAAACTCTGAGTAGATCACCACTTCAGAATGTCTTCTTAGATCTTCGTCGAAAATCTTCTTCTATTTTTCGTGTGTTGTTCCTTTTTTATCTCATCTATCTATTGTCTGTTTGTATATGTGTATCATTCTGTTGATAGAGAATGTCTTTATATATACTTCCTCCATGGTAAGCGACTGATCCGATTTATAACGAACTTCTGACAGATCTGACAGTTATAGTAGACCGGTTGGTTATGGCAGCTGTCAAGTCTCCAGTCACTTCTTGAAACTCTGTCTCTGTTAGCAAAGTGTCTAGACTGAACTTCATCATGTGTCGACACAAGTAGACTAAGTGTCGACACAAGCCTTGATGGTGTCGACACAGGTCCCTTGGTGTTGACACTGCTTCTCGACACAGCTTCTATAGAATGTGTCGACACTAATTCTGTATGTCGACACAGTCACTTCTTCTCTTCACAAAAAATCAAATTTGTTGAAACTCTGTTATGTGTCGACACAAGTCCTGTGTGTCGACACAGTTGATGTCGACAAATTCTTCTGTGTGTCGACACTACCTCTGTGTGTCGACACAGTTGATGTCGACAAAGCTTTTCTGTGTGTCGACACTGCCTCTGTGTGTTGACATAGTTTCTTCTGCTGTCGACACATCCTTTCCAAGTGTTGACACAATTGACTCTAGGTGTCGACACAGCTTTTCTCCAGTGTCGACACAAGCCTTCATAAGTGTCGACATAGCTTCTTCTTGTGTCAACTCATGAACTTAGAAACTTTTCCTGCATTCCTGCATTTTCTTAACCTGCACATATAAACTCAAAACAACATCAAATACACCTTGATGCATATCATTGAGTAAGGTGAGGCTTCTTCAAATCTGGTATACATTTTCCAATGTACCCAACAGTGGACTTATTCATTGCATGGGAATAGCGGGAGTGAGCCTTAGAGGCTAGATGTTTTTCAATGTCTAGGGCGGCATTGAAGATCGTGTTCAGGTCCGTATGACTGTAGCTCAAGAGCGTCCTTTGAATCTCGGGTTGAAGCCCTTTATGAAATCTAGACAAGGTGATCTTGGGGATCTCCCTAAGATCACAACACACCATGCGGTCCTTCAGCTCTCCCATATATTCAGCTACTGAATTCAAGCCCTACCGCGGGGTAGCAAGCTCAATGAACATCTATGTTCGGTGGTATGCCGGGTCGTATTGATCAGTTAGCAAATTCTTCATCACTGGCCATCCTATTAGTGGGACTCCGTTCCCGATCCCTAGCCTACGCTTCTCATTTAGCCAATATGTCTTAGCACGTCCAGTTAACTTCATCCTGGCGACTTGGACCTTCTGATGGTCCGTGAGAGTGTGCCAATCGAAGTAACATTCCATGTCCACAACCCAGGTGAGGAATATCTGTGGATCTCCCATGCCGTCGTAGGTGGGGGCATCAATCTAAATGGCCCTAGTAATATCGAAGTCACGCTCGTGGTGACGATCTATGTGTGCCATTCGGGGAGAATTCTCATCAGAGTTAGAATCGACTACCGGTTGGTGCCGGTTGGGCGGCCTCACATTAACGGGTGGAGGTGGTCGTCCTTGGTTCTGTAGGATTTGGGCTAGCATGGTCCTACGTTCCATCATATCAATTCGTAGTCCCTCAATAGCCTCGGTATTGGCATCTCGTTGCTCATTCGCGGCCATTCTAGTCGAAGACGGTGTAGTGTACTCCGTTCCTAGCCTAGTGCGCATACAAGGTTACCCAAAATTTTGAAAGATGATTTTTTTGAGGCTGGTCCTAAAGTTAAAACAAGATTTGTTTTTGTTTTCCTAAAGTGACAGGAATGACGAACGTAAAATTTTTTTTATATATTTTCGCAGAAAAATAAATATTTTAGATCGTTATTTGCAGACCAGAAAAAACTTTTTGGCTTTTTTTTGACTAATTCGTGGCAACGAAATAGAGCGAGGACGTTTGCAACATAGAAGTTGAAATGACCCGACTCTGATACCAAATTGGTGTAGCCTATGTCGCTAACAGAAATCTACATGAGAGAAGGCTCTAGTTCGCCAACAACGGACTCTAGATCCGCCACACCTACACAAGCATCTATCGCCCTTAATACGTGACCGTTTTGATCACAAAACATAAACACATTCGGAAAATGATCGACTCTAAAACAGCGATGAAAAATGAGTCGGATCGTTGCCAAAGTTAACACAAAGGTTTCCAATCCTTTTGAGAGAAAGATCAAGGCTATAGGCCATGATCCGCTCAAGCAAAATGGACCTACCCGGTCCGGAAAATGGAAACAAGAACAATAACGTTTTCTAATCAAAGATTTGTATGCGATTAAAATTTAAAGCCGTGGAGAACACGATGGTTCACCCTCCACAAATCTAAGAGAGGAAGCACAAAGAGAGGGGAAGAGTTTACCCAACCCGAATTCACTGTGTACACAAGATATGGTGAGAGAATCACTCTCTCCACGGATATACCGGCATCACACCAAATGGGATGCAACCTTCTTCCTTCGAGTCGCACCGAAGGAATCCATGCTGGAGTCGCACTGAAGAGGGGTGGAGGAAGCAAGGGATGGTTTCACACCACAAGGGGGCGGCTAGGAGGAATTCCTTGGCCGAATTCTCCTTTGGGAGTTTTTTTTAGGATTCAAATTCTTCTTGTCTATTAATTCCCATAAAGAGGTGTCCTTATATAGGAGTTACAAACACATAGTAGTTACAAACACATAGGAGTTACAAACACACATTTAACCGTCCAAAATGGAGATGACATCTCATCCTTCGGGGTGGTTAATTACACACCAAATGTTTTAAATGCAGGAAATAAACAAAGAAGTCCACACATGAATATAAAATTATTACCCAAGCATGGAATAATTTTATATTCTCAAATATAAAATATAAATAAAAATAACGTAACTAAGAACATTATTTTAAAATGAATCTTCAAGTGGGCTTAGCACGTCGTTGACGGATGTTGTAATGTTGCCTTTCGTTAGCGTCATCATGGCTCCTAACGTCTTTATACTGTAGCGCCTCGGCAACCAGATTGATGTGGCCGCGAACAGACTCTTACTGTGGTTGGTTCGGTGAGTCGATCGCCGCGGGCTCGCTCGGGTAGGAAAGTGCACCTATCGCAAGTAGTACTCGATATTCGGGGGAATACCGAGGTCGTATTGTTCTCGGGGTCGTGTTGACTATTCTTACTCCTCCGGGAGGACTATTATTTTACTGAAAGTAAGGTGGATTTTTTTACTTAATAAAAGACGGAAAAGCAAAGGAGCGAAAAAAAATGATTTAGAAAATATTCGATGAAGGGTTAACGCTCGGCATCGAATCGGATTAAGACTAAAACAATTTTTAATAATAAAAAGACTTAGTTTTCAAATTAATAATAAGGCAACTTGGCCGTGGAGGTTCCACAAATGCGAGCTCACCTAGCTATAGGGATATCGCTCACCTAAACGTTAAGACTATTCGACCGAACGTTAGTCCGACGAAGGATTCCTCTTAACGCCCGCTTTACGCTAAGAACCCCGCTATTGGGTGGGGAACCCAATCCGGTAGAATTACGCTTGTCCTCTTTCGAGGGTATGCACGCAACTCTATTTACCCAGGGGTGATCGGTCCATATGCACGGCCTCTCGGCTAGCTAGCATATGGACTACGGAAATAGGGCCCACACATCGATTATGTGGTCCTACGCGTCGTAAACCCGGGGTAAAGCTTAAGTGCTTAAATTAAAATGAAAATAAAGAGCTTCAATTATTATAAATCATTTTAAATGTCCCAATGCTCTTCGATGCCGAGGCTAATAGAGATTAGCCACACATCGGTATGGGGACGGCTTATAATTTAGTGAGGCGCGAGTTCGAAATTTTACACTAAACGATTATAAGAAAGGGACATAAGAAAAATAACAAACATTTAGAAAACTGGAAAATTAGCTAAAAATAAGAACTCACGCACACTCCAAATTATAAATTAAAAAGAAACTAAGTTACACATAAAAGAAATTTGCATATTCAAAATTTGCGAGTCCCACTCAAACGAGTCGGGGCGGTAAATAAAAGCTGAAAATTGCAAGTCCTACTCAAACGAGTAGGACTGAAATGAAAGCGAGTCCTACTCGAATGAGTAGGAGAAAATAAATGCGATTACAGGGCTATAAAGTCCGGCCATTAAACTCAAGTGAGTAGGCGGAAAAATAAAGAAAGAAAAATTACAAATCCTACTCAAACGAGTAGGCGGGAAATAAAGTCCGGCCATTTAACTCAAGTGAGTAGGCGGAAAAATAAAGAAAGAAAATAACAAGTCCTACTCAAACGAGTAGGACTGAAAATGAAAACGGTGCGCCATTTAACTCTTAACGAGTAGGCGGAAATAAATACACACAGACACACACACTCCATAAGAAATTCAAGAAAGCAATAAAGATAACACCTACACTCACACACTCTACAAAATTGAACAAAACATAAAAGTTATACACCTACACTCACACACTCTACACAATTTAAATCAAAGCATAAAAGTTATACACCTACACTCACACACACTTCATGAAGATTAAGAAGAACAAAAGGAAATTTAGGCTCATACACTCACACAGACAAATAAAAAGCAAAATGAAAGTTACCTAAAAATTAAAATTTTAACTTTTTCATGCTTAGGTTTTGCCAAAAACAAATAAAAAGAGGAAATTTCAATTTTTAGAAGACAAAAGTTTCTTCAAAACAAATTAAAAACCAAAGTTTTTGGAAAATTAAAATGCCAACATTTTCATTCTTATGATGTTATGAAAGTGATAAAAAAAGGTGAAAAAGAAGATGAAAAGAACAAAAGAGGTTTTACAATCCTAAAAGAAAACTAAGTAAAAAAAGAACAAAATCACTTTTTTAAATCTCTTTTATAAAATCATAAGAATGAAATCAAAATTCTTTCAAGAAAAAGACAAGGAGAAAAAGAGGAAAACCTAGCATACCTAAGCATGAAAACAAGTTAAAAACACGAATATTAGGGATCTTACACTCATACACACACACACACTTTTCATAAATGAAGAACAAAGATGAAACTAAGAATAAAAAGGAGAAGGAAAGTGGGCACAAGTGTTCATTCCAAAGCCATATATGAAGAGAAAATTTAACATTTTATTGATTAAAAGAAACTATTACAAGCTATTACAAGGGCTAAAGCTAAAGCAAAACAAGACATGAAATAAAAAAGGGAGAAATCTCCTTACATAGCTTTAGAAATCACGGATGCAGCCCACAAAACGATACTAAATTGGCCCAAAAATATGAACCCTTGGACCTTACAGAACTGGGCAATTTATAGGCAAAAAGTTCTAAGTACACGCCCTCAGTCACGGGCGTGTAGGGGGGGCGTGACAGTACTATTCATGAAGGCGGCTGGCGATTGGACAGGAAAGTTGACTTCGGGTTGAGTTCGCGGCAGTCACGCCCTAGGTCACGGGCGTGACTCTGGGCGTGTCGGGGAGGTAGAACCAGGCGCGGGTTGCGCCGAAAGTCTTCGGCAGCATCTTGTCGGGCTAGCTGAAAAGGTCACGCCCCAGGTCACGGGCGTGACTCTGGGCGTGTTAGTTGGTGTCGACACTCGACGAATGTCGAGTGGAAAGTGTCGAGTCGAAATCGTCGAGCGGAAATTGAGTCACGCCCCAGGTCACGGGCGTGACGCTGGGCGTGACTGTTGGTGTCGACACTCGACGATCGTCGAGCGGAATTCGTCGAGAGGAGAGGACACGGGCTTGGGTCACGCCCCGTGTCGGGTGACACGGGCGTGTCGCCAGGCATGTCGAGCTTTTTACTTCAGAAATCTTCCAGTTCACGGAATTTGAGCGTCATGCCTTGGTCACGGGCGTGACAAATATGTCACGGGCGTGTACTGCCCAATTTTGGCAGATTTTGAACTTTTTCTGAAAAATAAAATAAAACAAGTTAGAAGCAAATTTACAAGAATAGAAACATTTTATTGAACAAAAATAAGTAAAAACGACGAAAATAAATGAAAATGACTAAATTAATGTGCACAAAAATACGTATATTTACAGTTCATCAAATACCCCCATACTTAGGCTTTTTCTATTCCAGAGCAAAAGTTTGAGGTGAATCTATAAGGAATAAAAAAACTCTAAGTTTTGGCTATCGCTTAATCAATTATAAGAGATATCGAAATAAATATACGGGGTGTAAGAGTTAAGTCCTAAAATTATGTAGATGATTTAAATAGCGCAAAAGTTTTGGCCAAAAGACTTCTTGATGTAATCAAATAGAAGGCAACATTTGTAATGGTTAGATTAACGAAAATAGTTTGGAATTATAAGAACTCTAGCTTATACGAGTGCTACTGGAAATAATACAATTTACTAATTATGCTCTCAAAAAGATTTTTGAATTAATTCTAGAATCGTGTAATTGGCTAAGGGGGTAGTGGGTTTATGAAGAGGGTTTTGATATTTGAGGTGAGGTAATTTTTTCTCGAACCTCCAATTTTTTTTCTTTTGGATTATTAGGAAAACGAAATCTTATTTTCCTAATATGATTTTTTTTTTTCAACTTCATAAGAATAAAATTAACCCAATGTATATTTGTAGGAGTAATGAATTTTATCCTCTTACTCCTTATATAATCTTTTTAAATTATTGGGTGCATATGTTTACGGAACGAAATCTTATTCCCATTGACATAGGATCTTTTAGGGATAAAATTTTTCATGCCAAGTAGGTCATGAAAAAGTAAGGGGAGAAAGGAAAACTAGATTGTAATCCTAAAAATTTTTGAGAGCAACCTTAATAATTTGTAAGTTCCAATGTTTCAGAAAGCTAAAAGTAAGTATAATTGAATTCTATAGTCGTTATTTCCTAACATAATATACGTGCTCCTATTAATGAAAAATTAGAAGTAGTGTCTAAAACGAGTTCGCTAGTTTTAACAAAGCATAAAGAATTCTTTAAAACTTAACCCCGGGTATTTAAATTTTTCAATCAATAATTAATAAACGGGTAGTGAACAAAGAATTAATCAAATTCGCATATAAATAAACTCAAAACTGAATTTTTGGATAGCAGAAAAGTTAAGTATGGAATATTTAATTTATTTATTTCAAAACATTTTTTTTGATTTTTATAGTTTTTGTTATCATTTTTTTTGTTTTTCATTTATTATCTTTTTTTGTAGTTTTGTTTTTCTCAATTTTTTTTTTGAAAAATTTTTTTTTGAACTATTATCTTTTTTTTTGTATTTTTTAAGAGAAATTTCATTTATGTACAAAAATAAGGGAGAAAAAGAGAGGTTTTTACAAGAATGAGTAAGGGGGAGAGAGAAAAAAAAGGAAGTACAAAAAATATTTACAAAGTGAAACTAAATATATTTTTTTGTTTTCTCTTTTTTTTAATTGTTTTTGAGTTTTTTGGAAAAAAAAGAAAGAGAGAGAACAAAACAAAACAAAAAATTTTTGTTTCATTTTAAGATGTTTTTTTTAATTTTTTTGTTTGTCTTTTGTTGTTATATGTATTTTTTGTATTTTTTGAAATGCAGAAAAAAATGAAGTGCAGAAAGTAAAGCACGAAAATACCCCCATACTTAAGTCCAACATTGTCCCCAATGTTGTATCGTAAGTATGCGGAACAGAAAGGAAAGATAATATGTACAAAGAAAATAAAGGGAAGGGGGTAGAAGCTTCCCTGAAACGCGTAGGGGGAGGCCGATCAGAAACCCTGCGTTTATTAGAAAAAGCAGCAAAGATAATGAGGAAGGAGCGAAAAAGATAAGCGAGGGGTGCCTCCCAGGAGCGCTTTGTTTATAGTCGTGTAGCTTGACTATTTTGGCGGGTTATAATGTGGAGGAAAGTTATGGTTTCGCTAAAACCGATCACTGGGTCGCCTGCTATATAAGACTTTAACCGATGACCGTTTACTTTAAAAGAGCCTTTGTCCGGGTGGGAGACGAGTACGGTTCCATATGGAAAAACTTCTTCAACTAGGAAGGGACCGGACCATCTAGATTTTAATTTACCTGGAAAAAGTCTAAGACGTGAATTGTAAAAAAGGACAAGATCGCCCGGAGAAAATAATTTTTGGGACTTGATTTTTCGATCGTGATATAACTTAGAGCGCTCCTTATAGAATTTATTGCTCTCGTAAGCATTCGCACGCCATTCATCGAGCTCGTTTAGTTGCAGTTTTCTATTCTGAGCAGCTAAGTTGGAGTCGAGGTTTAAGAGTTTTAAAGCCCAAAGTGCGCGATGTTCTAATTCTACGGGTAAATGGCACGCTTTGTCGTAGACTAACCGGAACGGCGTACAACCAATTGCGGTTTTGTATGCCGTCTGATACGCCCACGACGCATCGTCGAGTTTAACGGACCAATCTTTCCTATTTAGCGAAACGGTTTTTTCTAAAATTCGCTTAATCTCTCGATTTACTACCTCGACTTGGCCACTTGTTTGCGGGTGGTAGGGGGTGGCAAGCTTGTGCGTGACTCCGTATTTAGCTAACGTCTTAGCCATAAGAGCGTTACAGAAATGCGTTCCCCTATCACTAACAATTGCACGAGGCGTGCCGAAGCGAGAAAATAATTTTTTAAGAAATGTAACGACGACTCGCGCATCGTTGGTGGGGAGAGCTTGCGCTTCCGCCCACCTGGATACGTAGTCGACCGCCACTAAAATATACATATTTTTGAAAGATGGAGGTAGGGGGCCAACAAAATCTATGCCCCATAAATCGAAGACTTCGCACTCTAAAAACATGTTTTGGGGCATCTCGTCGCGACGAGAGATGTTACCCGACCACTGACAGCTATCGCATGCGCGCACAAAATTATGCGCGTCTTTGAAGAGAGTGGGCCAAAAGTAGCCCGCCTCTAGCGCCTTCCGAGCGGTCCGGTTGGCTTGATAATGCCCACCGGTTGGACCCTCGTGGCAGTGCTTAAGAATTTGTAAGCACTCCACACCCGCAACGCATCTTCGGACCGCTTGGTCCGCGCAGATACGAAAAAGAAATGGGTCCTCCCAAAAGAAATTTTTCAAGTCAGAAAAGAATTTCTTCTTTTGATGACTTGAAAACTCTTTTGGAAGCACCCGCGCTACTAAGAAATTTGCAAAATCTGCGAACCAAGGCGAAGATGACGAAGATTTATTAATGGCAAGAAGGCGTTCCTCGGGGAATCTGTCATTTATTTCAGATTCGACGAGCGCTTCCGCACCTGGATTTTCTAAACGGGAGAGGTGGTCTGCCGCTAGATTTTCCGCTCCCCGCTTATCTCGGATCTCCAAATCAAACTCTTGTAGGAGGAGAATCCATCGAAGAAGGCGGGGCTTCGCATCATTTTTAGCTAATAAATATTTAAGCGCGGAGTGATCGGTAAAAACGATAACTTTAGAGAGCGTTATATACGAGCGAAACTTATCGAAAGCGAAAACGACGGCTAAGAGTTCCTTTTCCGTTGTCGTGTAATTTACTTGTGCGGAAGTGAGCGTCTTGCTAGCTTAATAAATAGGATGAAAATGTTTTTCTACGCGTTGGCCAAGAACGGCACCTAAGGCAATATCACTAGCGTCGCACATTATTTCGAACGGAAGGGACCAATTAGGGGCCACTAAAATTGGTGAAGTGATAAGTTTTTGTTTTATTAAATTAAAGGCGGACTCGCATTCGCTACTAAAGATGAAACGTGATTCCTTTTCCAAGAGGTGAGTTAGCGGCTTTGTTATTTTTGAAAAGTCTTGAATGAAGCGTGGATAAAAGCCCGCATGGCCTAAAAACTCCTAATAGATTTTACGTTTGTTGGATGCGGAAGTTTTTCTATAATTTCTATCTTGGCCTTATCCACCTCTATCCCCTTAGACGAAATCATATGGCCGAGGACCAAACCTCCTCGAACCATAAAGTTGCATTTTTCCCAATTTAAAACAAGGCTTGTGTCCTCGCACCGTTGAAGGACACGATCTAAATTGTGAAGGCAATCGGGAAAAGAGCGTCCGAAAACAGAAAAGTCATCCATAAAGACTTCCATAATGTCTTCTACTAGCTCGCCAAAGATCGCTAGCATACATCTTTGGAATGTAGCTGGCGCGTTGCAGAGTCCAAATGGCATTCTTCGATATGCGAAGGTGCCAAACGGGCAAGTAAAAGTTGTTTTCTCTTGATCATCGGGGGAAATGGGGATTTGGAAAAACCCCGATAATCCATCAAGAAAACAATAATACGGATGACCGGATAAACGCTCTAAAATCTGGTCTAGAAATGGCAGAGGAAAATGGTCCTTGCGGGTGGCGTCATTAAGTTTTCTATAATCGATGCACACTCGCCAACCCGTAACAGTACGACTTGGGACAAGCTCGTTATGCTCGTTCGCCACTATAGTAAGACCGCCCTTCTTGGGTACGACATGCACGGGACTAACCCATGCACTGTCCGAAATAGGGTAGATAATCCCCGCATCTAATAACTTAATGATTTCGGCTTTAACGACGTCTTTCATGTTTGGGTTAAGACGACGTTGCGGCTGAATCGTTTTGCGGCAATTATCGTTAAGAAAAATCTTATGGGTGCAAAAGGAGGGGCTAATCCCCTTTAAGTCAGAGATTTGCCACGCAATTGCGTGGCGATGTTTAAACAAAACTTCCAATAAATCGGAAGTCTCTGAATCACTCAAGTCCGAAGAGATGATAACGGGAAGCGTATCGCCTTTTCCCAAAAATGCGTATTTGAGTGATGCGGGTAACGGTTTGAGGTCTAGGATGGGCGGTTCTTCTAGGGAGGTTTTAATTTCTATGTCTTTCTTACCAATTGGTTCGAAAGGCAAGTCTATAGACATATCCTCATCGCAGTTAAAATTTTCGAGCGCATAAACATCGTCGTTTAAAAATACGGACTCGAAAACGGGAGAAGAACGATCTCCGAAAAAGGTATCTAAAGAATAGCAGAAATCGTCGCTCGATGACAAATTGTCCATCGAGGGATTAATAGAGAAAGTAACTTGGTCATCGCCTACTCTGAGGAGAAGACTACCATTACTAACATCTATTAGTGCGCGGGAGGTGGCGAGAAAAGGGCGACCGAGTATTATTGGTACCTCGGCGTCCTCCTCGATATCTAGGATGACGAAGTCTACCGGGAAGGTAAACTTGTCGACTCGGACAAGGACGTCCTACACTACCCCGATAGGGAACTTAACCGAGCGATCCGCTAATTGGATGCGCATATTCGTAGGACTAGGAGTACCCAAACCTAAACGCGAAAAGAGCGAGAACGGCATCAGATTAATGCTAGCCCCTAAATCAGCTAAGGCGTACTTTACTAATATATTGCCAAAAAGGCACGGGATGGAAAACCGTCCCGGGTCGTTTTGTTTTGTGGGCAATTTATTAGTAAGGGCCGCCGAGCAGACAACGTTGAGAGATACATGCGAAATATCCTCTAATTTACGTTTATTAGAAAGTAGTTGTTTTAAAAATTTTGCATATTTGGGCATGTGCGAGATAGCCTCGCAAAAAGGAACATTAATGTGAATTTGTTTTAAGAATAAAATAAATTTTTCATATTGCGCGTCCTTACGCTCGTTATCTAATTTATGCGGATACGGAAGAGCCTTGTTTAAAATAATTTTTTCTTTTATAATAGGTAAAGGCGGCGTAAGCGAAGAAAGGGGAAGAGGGGTCGGAGGTGAAATATATACCTGAGGGTCGGTCCGTTTTGGATCGACCAACTCCTTTCCGCTACGGAGGGTTATAGCGTTGGCGTTCTCCCGCGGATTGGGCTCCGTGTTTCCCGGCAGTGCCCCGAGCGTGCGCTCGGACATCATCCTCGCCAGCTGTCCAACCTGTTGTTCGAGTGTTTTTAGCGATCCGGTGATGTTCCGGATATTTGACTCGTTGGACGCAATATACTTCGAAAAATTTTCCTCCATCGGGGAGGGTTTCGGAAGAGGAGGAGGAGGAAGAAATCCGGGCGCAAAAGAAATAGGGGGACGCTGAGCATTATTCGGGTTGCTCCACGAGAAGTTGGGGTGATTCCTCCAACCCGGATTATAGTTATTACTATAAGGGTTGCTGTTGGGGTTGAATGGAGGACGACCCGAATTTCCCATGAAGTCCACGAACGCTTCAGCTACGCAGACGTTAGGGGGAATAAAACAAGGCGGAGTGGAGGAGGCAGCAAACATCTCCGCCACCTGCTTTGTTAACCTTTCAACTTGAAGGGTCAAGAGAGCAGTGGCATCCACTTCAAAAAGACCAGCCGCCGGCTTTGGCCGTCCCCGCGGGACGTTCCATTGATAGGCGTTCACAGCCATCTCTTCGAATAAAGCCTGGGCGGCCTCGGGGGTTTTGTTGTTCAGAGTACCCCCGGCAGCCGCGTCAATCATTTGACGCGTCTGAAAATTCAGCCCATTATAAAAAATTTGAACTTGCAACCACGTTGGCAGCGCGTGGTGCGGGCAACGGCGGAGGAATTCCTTAAACCGTTCCCAAGTCTCGTATAGAGACTCAGGATCGTTCTGCACAAACAAAGAAATGTCCGCCCGCAACTTTGCAGTTTTTGCGGGCGGAAAGTACTTCGTTAGGAACCGTTCCGTCAACTCAGCCCACGTGGTGATACATCCTCGCGGGAGGGCATTCAACCACGCCTTGGCTTTGGACTTAAGGGAAAAAGGAAATAAGCGCAAACGAATGGCATCATCAGTGACGCCATTAATCTTGAAGGTGTCGCATATCTCCAAGAAATTGGACAAGTGGACATTCGGATCCTCATCCGGCAGTCCATCGAACTGCACGGCGTTTTGGACCATTTGAATGACACTTGACTTTATTTCAAAATTATTATTGGCCACCGCAGGGCGAACAATACTCGACCCAGAATCATCCAGGTTAGGCCGGGCGTAATAAGACATAGTACGCTCGGCCGCCGGGGGAGGGTTAGGCGCGGCCATAACTACAACAGTAGGTTCTCCGATAGATTCCTCGGGATCTAAAGAAGGATTTCGGCGTTGAGATCGAATACGCGCAAGAGAGCGTTCGATCTCAGGGTCGAAGTCAAAATCTTCAGACTCTGAGGGTTGTCCACGGGTCATACACCCAAACAAAAATAAAACAAATAAACTTCTTTTTTTATAGAAAATAGTTGTAGTATAGTGGTGAGTATTCCCGCCTGTCACGCGGGTGACCCGGGTTCGATCCCCGGCAACGGCGCCAAAAACTTGATACGGCCGCGAACAAACTCTTACTGTGGTTGGTTCGGTGAGTCGATCGCCGCGGGCTCGCTCGGGTAGGCAAGTGCACCTATCGCAAGTAGTACTCGATATTCGGGGGAATACCGAGGTCGTATTGTTCTCGGGGTCGTGTTGACTATTCTTACTCCTCCGGGAGGACTATTATTTTACTGAAAGTAAGGTGGATTTTTTTACTTAATAAAAGACGGAAAAGCAAAGGAGCGAAAAAAATGATTTAGAAAATATTCGATGAAGGGTTAACGCTCGGCATCGAATCGGATTAAGACTAAAACAATTTTTAATAATAAAAAGACTTAGTTTTCAAATTAATAATAAGGCAACTTGGCCGTGGAGGTTCCACAAATGCGAGCTCACCTAGCTATAGGGATATCGCTCACCTAAACGTTAAGACTATTCGACCGAACGTTAGTCCGACGAAGGATTCCTCTTAACGCCCGCTTTACGCTAAGAACCCCGCTATTGGGTGGGGAACCCAATCCGGTAGAATTACGCTTGTCCTCTTTCGAGGGTATGCACGCAACTCTATTTACCCAGGGGTGATCGGTCCATATGCACGGCCTCTCGGCTAGCTAGCATATGGACTACGGAAATAGGGCCCACACATCGATTATGTGGTCCTACGCGTCGTAAACCCGGGGTAAACCTTAAGTGCTTAAATTAAAATGAAAATAAAGAGCTTCAATTATTATAAATCATTTTAAATGTCCCAATGCTCTTCGATGCCGAGGCTAATAGAGATTAGCCACACATCGGTATGGGGACGGCTTATAATTTAGTGAGGCGCGAGTTCGAAATTTTACACTAAACGATTATAAGAAAGGGACATAAGAAAAATAACAAACATTTAGAAAACTGGAAAATTAGCTAAAAATAAGAACTCACGCACACTCCAAATTATAAATTAAAAAGAAACTAAGTTACACATAAAAGAAATTTGCATATTCAAAATTTGCGAGTCCCACTCAAACGTGTGGGGGCGGTAAATAAAAGCTGAAAATTGCAAGTCCTACTCAAACGAGTAGGACTGAAATGAAAGCGAGTCCTACTCGAATGAGTAGGAGAAAATAAATGCGATTACAGGGCTATAAAGTCCGACCATTAAACTCAAGTGAGTAGGCGGAAAAATAAAAAAAGAAAAATTACAAATCCTACTCAAACGAGTAGGCGGGAAATAAAGTCCGGCCATTTAACTCAAGTGAGTAGGCGGAAAAATAAAGAAAGAAAATAACAAGTCCTACTCAAACGAGTAGAACTGAAAATGAAAACGGTGCGCCATTTAACTCTTAACGAGTAGGCGGAAATAAATACACACAGACACACACACTCCATAAGAAATTCAAGAAAGCAATAAAGCTAACACCTACACTCACACACTCTACAAAATTGAACAAAACATAAAAGTTATACACCTACACTCACACACTCTACACAATTTAAATCAAAGCATAAAAGTTATACACCTACACTCACACACACTTCATGAAGATTAAGAAGAACAAAAGGAAATTTACGCTCATACACTCACACACACAAATAAAAAGCAAAATGAAAGTTACCTAAAAATTAAAATTTTAACTTTTTCATGCTTAGGTTTTGCCAAAAACAAATAAAAAGAGGAAATTTCAATTTTTAGAAGACAAAAGTTTCTTCAAAACAAATTAAAAACCAAAGTTTTTGGAAAATTAAAATGCCAACATTTTCATTCTTATGATGTTATGAAAGTGATAAAAAAAGGTGAAAAAGAAGATGAAAAGAACAAAAGAGGTTTTACAATCCTAAAAGAAAACTAAGTAAAAAAAAGAACAAAATCACTTTTTAAATCTCTTTTATAAAATCATAAGAATGAAATCAAAATTCTTTCAAGAAAAAGACAAGGAGAAAAAGAGGAAAACCTAGCATACCTAAGCATGAAAACAAGTTAAAAACACGAATATTAGGGATGTTACACTCATACACACACACACACTTTTCATAAATGAAGAACAAAGATGAAACTAAGAATAAAAAGGAGAAGGAAAGTGGGCACAAGTGTTCATTCCAAAGCCATATATGAAGAGAAAATTTAACATTTTATTGATTAAAAGAAACTATTACAAGCTATTACAAGGGCTAAAGCTAAAGCAAAACAAGACATGAAATAAAAAAGGGAGAAATCTCCTTACATAGCTTTAGAAATCACGGATGCAGCCCACAAAAAGACACTAAATTGGCCCAAAAATCTGAACCCTTGGACCTTACAGAACTGGGCAATTTATAGGCAAAAAATTCTAAGTACACGCCCTCGGTCACGGGCGTGTAGGGGGGGCGTGACAGTACTATTCATGAAGGCGGCTGGCGATTGGACTGGAAAGTTGACTTCGGGCTGAGTTCGCGGCAGTCACGCCCCAGGTCACGGGCGTGACTCTGGGCGTGTCGGGGAGGTAGAACCGGGCGCGGGTTGCGCCGAAAGTCTTCGGCAGCATCTTGTCGGGCTAGCTGGAAAGGTCACGCACCAGGTCACGGGCGTGACTCTGGGCGTGTTAGTTGGTGTCGACACTCGACGAATGTCGAGTGGAAAGTGTCGAGTCGAAATCGTCGAGCGGAAATTGAGTCACGCCCCAGGTCACGAGCGTGACGCTGGGCGTGACTGTTGGTGTCGACACTCGACGATCGTCGAGCGGAATTCGTCGAGAGGAGAGGACACGGGCTTGGGTCACGCCCCTTGTCGGGTGACACGGGCGTGTCGCCAGGCGTGTCGAGCTTTTTACTTCAGAAATCTGCCAGTTCACGGAATTTGAGCGTCACGCCTTTGTCACGGGCGTGACAAATATGTCACGGGCGTGTACTGCCCATTTTTGGCAGATTTTGAACTTTTTCTGAAAAATAAAATAAAACAAGTTAGAAGCAAATTTACAAGAATAGGAACATTTTATTGAACAAAAATAAGTAAAAACGACGAAAATAAATGAAAATGACTAAATTAATATGCACAAAAATACGTATATTTACAGTTCATCACAGATCATCACCAAGTAGTGGCGGCGATGCCGCGGCATCAGAAATATAGGCTCTGCACAAGCAACTAAAGCAGTAAAATGATAAAGATTCGCATAGACATGAAACTAATAACGCTTACAACCAAAGTGCCACATCAACTACATATAATACTTTATCCACGCATATAAATCAATAAAGCAAGAACAAGGCAAGAAATCGACCGAATCCGAAGGCTCATCGAGGAATCGCAGAAGGAATTGTTGAGTTGTCAATCTACGACCAGGCTCAGTCTTGAACTACGTTCGGGGTAGAGAAGGTTGTCACTACCCTCCAATGGACTCGTCTTCTTCGTTTCACGATCTGGAAGAAGGTTGCAAGCTTCCCTTTGCTTGATGGATACAGCGCCTAAACTTGCAATAGAGCTAGGAAGTGAAGGAGCAGGCCGAGAGCAATCACCGATGAGAGTTAAGCTTCGCGAGCATGGTCGGAGCTTCTCTCCTTAGTGGAAGATGAATGGCGGAGGTGAAAGGGCGGAGTTTTGTCCTAAAATGGCGGCAAGAAAGCCAGAAAAGCGGATCCCCTTGATTGGAAGAAAACCTGTGCTTAAATAGAAGCAGGTCAGAAAATTGGTCATGCACGATTTCGCGCACGACTGTGCGTTATTGACGCGCAGAAAATAGCTTGCGAGGAAGAAGCATTGACCCGTGTATTTCCTCGTGCACGGACGCTTCCACCTGTGCGTGAAGTAAAATGCACGGGTAATAACAGAAAGCAGAAATTTTCGCCAAGCAGTTCGAACCGTTCGTTTTACTCGTGCACGGGCACTTCTTCCCATGCGTGAGCAAATCGCACGATTAACCACAGAGTACAATAAATCAAGTAAGCCACAGGAAAACCGTTTGTTTCCTTCGCGCACGGCTCTGAAGAAATCATATGTTAACCGTGTGTGAAGATCGTCGAGCTCAGCTCGACGATATTCGTCGAGCTCAGCTCTATGATATTCGTCGAGCTCCACTCGACTCTTCTCCAGCTCAACAGAATGCACGATCGTGCAAAAAACGCGCGCTAAGGAAACACACGACTGTGCGTTTTCCACAAATCAGAATTCCTACCTTGGGAAAATGCACTACCTATACAGTAATAAATCCACACAAACAATCATATAAATCAGAACAAACAAGTGCGAGGAACTCAAAGAACTTACTCTCAATACAAGAATGTGCAATAACACACCACAATGGGACAAAACAATGCACTATTGGCTAAGTGATGACCTAAACAAAAATATGACTTTTCCAACTGAAAAGGTAGTGCAAAAGCATGATAAAAAGCCCAGATGAGTTCGAAAAACTATATATAAATCAGACTCATCACATTCCCAACTAGATACAGGCAGTAACATCGGATGTGGCCCAGTTGGTTGCATTGGAAGCACATTCGCTCATACTGCCCTTAGGGTTGCTTGGAACTGTTGAAGCTGTGGAGGTGGAGGCAATGCTGGCGGCCGTGGGACTGGGCGCTCCATTTTAAAATTCTAGTGGAAATGCCCTCCGTATCTCTGGTATCCTCTTCCACCTCTATTGGCATGCCTCTTTTTGTTACTAGGGAAAGCCTCCATCACACTATCAGCGGGTCTCTTACCACTTCCCAAGTGGTTTGCCTCTAGCCTCTTCACCATGTCAATTATCTCTGCTAAGCTGGAGTCTGCTATAAACAAAAGGGCTTGCCTCAGGGAGTCCCGCAAACCTTCGTAGAACCTTTTAGCATATCCTCTGTCGTCCAACTCATAGGAGTCAGCAAATCTAGCCAGTTGCTGAAACTCTCGCTGGTACTCTGTCACAGACTTGGATCCCTACTTCAGCTGCAGGAACCTTTCTTCAAGTTCATCTCGAGCTGTCGAAGGGATAAAGTGTTATAAGAAAGCTTCAGAAAACTCGCTCCAACTAATATCTGTGTGGACACTTCCTTGGAAGGTGGAGCCCATAAGAAACTTCCACCACCTTTTTGCATGCAGTTCCAGAAGTGACACTACCAGGGTCACAGCCATATTGTTCGGACATCTAATTCCCGCCATCATCTCTTGCATGGTGTCGATCCATTCCTCCGTACACACTGTCGACTCCATCCCAAGGTAGGCAGGATGGGAGAGATCTCGGAAGGTGCTCAACCAATTAGAGCCTGATACTTGTTGTTGTACAAGGGCTTGTTGGGACCTAAAGGCATCCAAGATAGTTGTGGGCGTCTGTCCTAGTTCCAATTACTAAAATTATGTGGGTACGGACGGGGTGGGAGTGCCCCTACTGGCTCAACGTGCACTAGGACATACACATAAGGTACAAACCTAAGGTCAGGTTAGCTAATCTTAAGGTCAAAGTTGGACATACTTAGTGTGAATTACATATGAGCACACCACTGCTTCCGCTAAGTTAGTTTGACCCCAAACTGACTAATCGAGTGGGGGTGTTCCATTATTGAATGACTTCCTTAGTTCAGGATCATAGCAAGCTGATACCATTTGTAACCCCCCCCCCCCTCTCAGAACACAAAATACGGCACGAGGGGAGTCTTATACCCAGAACAGCCGCCTTGCGGTAGCGTTAGCACACGGGCTAACCTGTACTACAAGACACCTGTCCTATCTTCTATAATCAATATCAAACATTGCCAACCCAACCAAGAACATAAAACAGAAGTCAAATCCACACATAAGTAAATAGTCTAAAAGTGCATCAAATAAAAGAAGCATCAACAAGCTTCTATAAGATCAGAGTATAAGTACAAAATGAGTCTCTCTAACTCACATCAGTCAACGACGGTAGCGATGGAACCGTCTCTTCAGGCCCTGTCATCCTAGCCTGGTTGTCCTGCTGCATAACCTGCTGCTTCTCTATCTGTGGGGTTCGATCCTAAAAAGGAAGACATAGAAACCGTTAGTCATAAAGACTAAGTGGCTTCATATCTGCTCCCCAGCCGACTCATCGGCACCGGGTAGAGAAAAGGACAAGTATATTATATATAAAAGTGTAGTAATACAAACAGGTGGTAAACGAGTGAGCAATATCATTATATATCAGCATTTTAATGACTGAGTAAACAACCTAGTCTAGCAATTCTATAATCTACAGTAGTATAAAAGGTAAAGCTACAACAAAAAGTAACACAACTTATATGAAAGCCCATAAAGACATATAAGTTGAGGATTGGCCCAACAGTAAAGTAACTCATCGTATAAGAGTGCCCATACAAACTTATACGATGAGGTTCTTATATATGCAATGTAGTGTAATGACAAGAATGCAATGCAATGACTCACCCATGATGTAATGCCCCGAAACTCAAAAGAGCGAAGGGTAGCGTTTCGGACCAAGTTTGGAACTTGGTAGGTATTACACGGCCTGGGACACGGGCTTGTCCCAGGACGTGTCGTGCTCGGGTCGATGATCTGGCTGAGAGGTCGACGAATTTTGGAGTCGACGATCGTCGAGCAGCGAACAAGGCCTGAGACACGGGCGTTTCCCAGGCCATGTCCTTCTCGGGGTGAAGGATGTGCCGTATCGTGGGTGACACACGGTGTAGCACACGGGCTGTGTCGGGTAGATACGGGCGTGTCAAATTGCGACACGGGCGTGTCGAGTACCTGTGTACCTTTCGGGCATTTTTGGCCCGGTGTTGTTGGAGGAACACGGCACACTACATGTCTGTGTACTGTATGATACGGGCGTGTCAAGTTTGACACGGGCGTGTCAGGTGCCCGTGTGCTTTTTGGGATGCGTCGGTTTCGATGGCAAATGGGGAACACAGCCCTAGACACGGGCGTGTCACAGGCCGTGTTCGTCTCAGATTTTGGATTTCAAGCCCGAATTGTGGCCGTCCGTTTCCTTATTTTGGGATCCGACGGTTGGGGGTTGTTCCTGTTGGGATATACCCGGGAAAATGGTTTCAAAGCCCTCATTTCTCTTACTCAATCTCTTTCTAAAGTTCTAGAGAGAGAGGAGAGCAAGGAATAAGAAGGAGGCTAGATTCGGTCACCGGCGGAGCTTCGGAGCTCCAAATTACAAGCCGACTTCGGATCTACGGAGGCGAGGACAATGCAGTGCTTTTTATCCACATAGATGTCCATGGCGCCAAGGAATAATGCTAGGGTAATGATTCTCATCCTAGGACATGTGAATTCCTCTTTTCCTTTGCATAGGAAGCCCGCTCTCGCGAGTTTGCAGTGAGTTTGAGGCGTTCCTTTTGGTAGACAAGAATAGTCCCCATTGTGTACATATAGAGTCCGTAATCGAGAATCGGACATAGGCATGATGTGTGAAGACTACTCGGACAAGTTGTTCTGGATCGGTGATGTTGTATTGCATGAATGGCCGGAGAAGACTCCGTGCAAATGGTTGTTTTCTGGTTTTCTACGTGGTAGATTGTAACAGGGAGCCTTGGGGACTAACTCCAAGGTTCACCCGGAAACTTGGGCAGATGCGTGATTCTGACAAACATGGTGGCCTGGGAGCTAACTTGTGCATAACTGGGTTATGTAAAGTGTGTGATTGATTTGGGACTCGGGAAAGCTTGACCTGCGCATATGGCTTAAATTGACGTTGCGATGTAAGCAACGGGTTAGGCATAATCGTACCCACTCTATGTCGTTCGGTAGGAGCCATTGGCATAGATGGTGGCTCTTAGGCGGTCTATGGCTTAAATTGACTTGACCAATGCCGGAAAGACAAAATGCTCACGGGATTGGCCGTCCAAGTGGCGGTGGTGAGACCGAAATGTCTATGGCTTAAATTGACGTGACATTGACTGGTTCACCAAGAATGTGCCCTGAGAGCACGGGCTGTGTGGTCATGCGTGCCCATGCCTGTGATGAAGTGTTTACACTATACTACTTGGTTATGCTAACAAAGTGCAGGGATAGGAGCATGGCCTCCTCGTGTTTAGGGCGGGATCGTTATAATTTGGTCAGCATAGCTGACCGTTGCTTTTGTTCGCCACCGTGCAGTGGATTATTGTTGGGTATTGTATCCACACTAACCCAGATTTGATGAAGTCACCCTGGAACTAAGATGAATTAAGTTGTATTTGATGCTTGGTTTGAGTTATGTGTTTGCAGGATTCTAATGGAAAGTGTAGACCAATGTCAGTCTACAATGGGTCACCAAACACAGGACCATACAATGTAATCCCTCATTATGTGTTCCAAAGTGTTGACTCATGTGTAGCCTCTTTATTGGGATACACTTCATATTCAAGCTCTAGGACTATGAGAAAAGACTTGATGCTGATTTCCCTTAGAAGAAGAAAATCTGTCAGAAAAATTTTTCCTAAGTAAAGTACTCGAGTATCTTCTCTTTTACACGAGTAAGTTACTGAGTCTATACTTGAGTAGTAATTCACTTACTCGAGTAGTTAAGATGAACTCGAGTATTCCAATTATGGTTCACGAGTAATTCATCGTGTATACTCGACTAATTTCCTATTATCTCTTGAGTTTCTAGATTCTCTCTTCTATATTTGTCTAAGTGAAATACTCGAGTAGTATTATATACTCGAGTAGTTCTATCTTCTATCTCGAGTTATTAGTATTCTGACTCTCGTGTAGTTTCTAGTTACTCGAGTAGTCTAACTCATATACTCGAGTAGTTTATCTACTACTCGAGTAGTCAAATTCTTTTACTCGTGTAATCCAGAATTCTATTCCAGAAAATTTCACTAAGTGATTTACTCGAGTAGTTCATGTTATATACTCGAGTAGATCAATCTGTCTCGAGGAGTCCATGTTACATACTCGAGTAGTTCAATTTTTCCTGCTCCAGAATTTTTCCAAGTGTTTGTCTCGAGTAAGTTTCTGATATACTTGAGTAGTTCATTTTTATATACTCGAGTAGTACTTCTTGAACTCGAGTAATATACTCCACCTCTCGTGTAGGTACTTAAGTACTCGAGTAAGTCATTTTTGTTACTCAAGTAACTGAGTCCCTCTCACTCTTATTTACTCGAGTAGTTGACTTCATGTACTCGAGTAATGATTTCTTTATCTCCCGAGTAAGTTTTCTAATGTACTCGAGTAGTCCTTTCTACCTACTCGAGTAGTGCTGCATATACTCGAGCAGTCCTGCTTGACTCAAGTAACTTACTTTGACTATTTTCAGAAATTCCTTAAGTCCAGACCTAACAGTCTTATTCTTAAACTCTGACGTGATTGGTCCACGTGTCTCTCTCTATATGAATCATTTAAGTCTAATCCTCTTGTCTCCTATAAAAGGTCTTGTCAAACCGACAAACCCTAAGTTTTCAAGAAGAAAATTATTCTAAGTTTTGCAGTCGTCTCTTTCCAAAAGAATTCTGTCTCCTCTCTCTCTCTACAAGAACCGGAAACTCGCCGCTGCTACTGGCCAAGATTATAGACTCTAGGTTGAGCCGGAGCATGATGGGACGTGGTTGACTCCACCGCCTTGCCCTTCTCTTCATATGTTGCTCCCAGCTTCCTCTCGGACTTGGGACGTCCGCTCTAGAAGTCATGGGCAAAGTGCCCCGGCTTTCCACAAGTAAAGCATGCGCCCGGGGTTCGCCCCGTAGTCGCCCCAGAAGCACCAGAAGAAGGAGCTAGACCCGAAGTCCTAGCCTTCTTAAATTACTTACGGTACCCAGATTTTGAGGTAGTCGGCACCTTGAACACAGTATTCTTGTCACCAGAGCTTTTCTTTGCTTACACATTCTTCAAGTCCTTCTCCAAAGACCGGTCTGTGTTGACCAGTGTCAAGATGCCTACGTTATAGGCCCCGAGAGCACTAGCCTCAAGCCATCTCTCAGACCTTCATAGAAACGGTTCGTCTTGCGCTCCTCATCCGTGAATGTGGAGCTAGCGTACCGACCCAATCGAGTAAACTCGTGGAGATACTGATCCACGCTAGTCTCTCCTTGCACCAACCTCTGGAACTAATTCTCCAAAGCTATCCTCTGAGCCGAAGGGAGGTACCTTGCCAAGAATAATCTCGAAAACTCCTCCATCGAGAAGTCTGTAAGTTGCCTTCCCCTCAAGATATGCAGCTCCAAACCCTCCCACCACAGCCTAGCGTCTCCATCCAACAGGAACGTAGCTATAGTGGTCATCTGCCACTCCTCCGTCTCCGTCGCTGTCAAGACTCTCTTCACTCGGGAGAGCCAATCTTCGGCTTGGGATGGGGTTCCCAACCCCGAGAACATAGGAGGATTGAAGCTCATAACATGCTTAAGCTGCGTTTCAGTTGCTCTCCTCGGCGCCAAAGGTTCCACCACTACCTGCTCCACTCTTCTCGGTTCATCCCTTTGAAGCGGTACCTTCTCCATCGTAGGAGCGGGCTGCTGCATTTTCCTTGCAAGTTGCGCATTGATCATGGCAAACACTGCTTCGGCAACCAATCGTATGGTTTCAACCGAGGGAGGTGTTGCAAGAGCATCATTTGGTGCGCTACTAGCCTCAGAAACCGGGCATTTTGATGGCCCTACACCACTTCTGGTCACCTATAGTTGTACAAAACACCATTAAGCGAGCAAACAAAATTGGAAAAAGCAATTATAGGAACACATAGGTTCCCTAAACACGTGTATTTTCATTCGTAAGTGGACATTCATGGGTTCTTTTGATGTTATAATGATGACGCACATACATGTGCTCACCACCATTAAAGAATTCGTCCACGAATTCATTTAAGTTGACTGAAACCATTAGTCTGATACCAAATTATAACACCCCCTATCCGTCGAATATCATATAGCAGTAGGTCCGGTCGGGGCCCGACGCCATATACCACAAACAGACCGGGAGGTTACTCAATAGAAACCATCCAACTAAGAATCAACGTCCTCCACAGAGTACATTCTAGTGGAAGCAATTTAAAAGGGTTGCAAAACAAAGAACCCAGCATAAGCATAAATGTCCACTACTCAAACCAACAGGAATGAAGGTACAATACACAAGTACAATGGCCTTAAGGCCTTACAATTGTTTATTCCAATTACAGTGTTTTCCAAACCTCGCCACGTAGGCCGGTCACACATGAATAAAGCAAGTAAACACTCAATATTTGGCCTTCGAGGGTCGGCCGCTGTCAAATTCCCAATTCGTTGTTGAGGATGGATTACTGTGGAAAGACGGTCGTATGTGCGTCCCAAATGTGGGTAGTTTGCAGGTGGAATTGTTGTATGAGGCACATCATACCAAGTACTTGATTCACCCGGGGAGCACGAAGATGTACCGCGATGTGAATTAATTGTTCTGGTGGCCAGTACTTAAGAACGATGTGGCACTCTATGTGGCTAAGTGTCAAACATCAACTTTGGTAAAGGCAGAATGCCAAAAGCCGGGAGGATTCTTGAAGTCCTTGCCTATTCCGGAGTGGAAGTTCGACGATATTACTATGGACTTTATGCATGGGTTTCCAAGGTCGCAGAAGGGAAACGATGCCATCTGGATGATCGTGGATCCTTTGACGAAGGTGTCACACTTCATTCCGCATAGGAAGGAGATTCTGTGGAGAAATTGGCAAAGTTATATGTGGATAACATAGTACGGCTTCACGGTGTGCCCCGCAGCTTCGTGAGTGACCAAGATGGGCAGTTCACATCCAATGATTGGAGGATGGTGCAACAGATGTTAGGAACAAAGCTGAGTTTCAGCATAGGCTTTCATTTGCAGACGGATGGTCAGACCGAGAGGGTCAATAGGACAATGGAGGACATGGTTTGCATGTGCGTCCTGGACTTCGGGAAGCAGTGGGAATATCACCTATACTTGGTGGAATTCGCTTACAACAATAGCTACCAGGCGAGCATACAAATGGAGCCCTTCGAGGCCCTATATGGTAGAAGATGTCGCACGCCATTTTCTTGGTGGAAACAGGTGAGCCAAAGTTGTATAAGCGGCAAGAGGTGGAAGATGCTACGTCGTTGGTTCAAATGATTTGAGAGAGGTTGATAATCGCTCAGGACTGCCCGGCTAAGTACTATAACACCAAGCATAAGAACGTGGAGTTCACTGTCGGCGACTGGGTGTACTTGAAGATCAAGCCATTCAAGGGTGTCTCGCAGGTGCGGCACTTGAAGAAGCTAAGCCTGAGGTACCTTGGACCATTTGAAGTTCTAGAGCGGATTGGTGAAGCAGCTTATCGATTGAGGCTTTCAGTGGAGCTAAGTGGTCTACACGATGTATTCCATATATCGGTGTTGCGAAAGGCGGTGCAAAATCTTTCGCATGTGATTGTGGTCGATCAAGTGCCGGTCGATAATGGGTTGACGACGAAGGTCAAGCCTATACTCATTGAGGACTCAAAAGTCAAGCAACTAAGCAACAAAGAGATCGGGATGGTCAAGGTTCGTTAGGACAACTGCGGTCGGGAGGAGCTCTCATGGGAGCGAGAACAGACCATGCTTGAGGAGTACCCAGAGTTATTCCACTCAGGTACCGTTTTAGTTTTGTGTTAACTTCCCTTTTCTGTAATTTCGGGACGAAATTCTTTTAAGAGAGAGAGAGCTGTAATGCCCCGAAAATCAAAAGAGCAACGGGTAGCGTTTCAGACCAAGTTTGGAACTTGGTAGGCATTACACGACCTAGGACACGGGCATGTCCCAGGGCGTGTCGTGCTTGGGTCGACGATCTCGCCGAGAGGTCAATGAATTTTGGAGTCGACGATCGTCGAGCAGCGAACACGGTCTGAGATATGGGCGTGTCCCAGGCCGTGTCCTTCTGAGGGCGAAGGTCGGGCCGTTTTGTGGGAGACACGCGGTGTAGCACATGGGCCGTGTCGGGTAGACACAGGCTTGTCAAATTGCGACACGGGCGTGTCGAGTACCTGTGTCCCTTTCGGGCATTTTCGGCCCTGTGTCGTTGGAGGAACACGACACACTATACGGTCGTGTAATGTGTGACACGGGCATGTCAAGTTTGACACAGGCGTGTCGGGTGCCTGTGTTCTTTTTGGGAAGCATCGGTTTCGACAGAGAATGGTGAACACGCCCTTGGACACGGGCGTGTCACAGGCCGTGTTCGGCCCAGATTTTGGATTTCAAGCCCGGATCGTGGTCGTCCATTTCCTTATTTTGGGATCCAATTGCTGGGGGTTATTCCTGCTAGGATATACCCGATAAAAGGGTTTAAAAGCCCTCATTTCTCTTACTCAATCTCTTTCTAAAGTTCTAGAGAGAGGGGAGAGCAAGGAAGAAGAAGGAGGCTAGATCCAGTCACCGGCGGAGCTGTAGAGCTCCAAATCGCATGCCGACTTCGGATCTATGGAAGCGAGGACAACGCGGTGCTTTTCATCTGCATAGATTTCCATGGCACCACGGAAGAATGCTAGGGTAACAATTCTCATCCTACGATATGTGAAGTCCTCTTTTCCTTTGCATAAGAAGCCCGCTCTCACGAGTTTGCGGTGAGTTTGAGGCGTTTCTCTGGGTGGACATGAATAGTCCCCGTTGTGTACATGTAGAGTCCATAATCGAGAATCAGACATAGGCATGATGTGTGAAGCCTACCCGGACAAGTTGGTCTGGAACGGTGATGTTGCAGTGCATGAATGGCCAGAGAAGACTCCGTGCAAATGGTTGTTTTTTGGGTTTTCTACGCGGTAGATTGCAACAGGGAGCCTTGGGGACAACTCCAAGGTGCACCCGGAAAACTGGGCAGATGCATGATTCTGTCAAACATGGTGGCCTGGGAGACAACTTGTACATAACTGGGTTATGTAAAGTGTGTGATCGATTTGGGACTCAGGAAAGCTTGACCCGCGCACATGGCTTAAATTGAGGTTGCGATGTGAGCAACGGGTTAGGCGGAACCGTACCCGCTCTATGGCGTTCGGTAGGAGCTGTTGGCATAGATGGAGGGTCTTCGGTGGTCTATGTCTTAAATTGAGGTGACCAATGCCAGAAAGATAAAATGCTCACGAGATTGGTCGTCCAAGTGGCGGTGGTGAGACCAAAATGTCTATGGCTTAAATTGGCGTGACATTGACCGGTTCACCAAGAATGTGCCCTGAGAGCACGGGGTGTATGGTCATGCGTGCCCACGCCTTTGATGAAGTTTTTACACTATACTGCTTGGATATGCTCACAAAGTGCAGGGCTAAGAGCATCGTCGCCCCGAGTTTGGGGCGGGATCGTTATAATTTGGTCAGCATAGATGACCGTTGCTTTTGTTTGCCACCATGCGGTGGATTATTGTTTGCAGGTGCTGTGGAGCAAAGTGGTAAATAGCGGGCAAAATCCCATGTTGCTGAGTCGGCCCTCGAAGGCCTAATATTAAGTGTTTACTTGCTTTATTCATATGTGACCGGCCTGTGTGCCGATGTTTGGAAAACACTCTAATTGGAGTAAATAATTGTAAGGCCTTAAGGCCATTGTACTTGTGTATTGTACCTTCATTCCTATTGGTTTGAGTCATGGACATTTATGCTTATGATGGGTTCTTTGTTTTGCAACCCTTTTAAATTGCTTCTGCTAGAATATACTCTGTGTAGGACGTTGATTCTTAGTTGGATGGTTTCCATTGAGTAAACTCCCGGTCTGTCTGTGATATAAGGCGTCGGGCCCCGGCCGGACCTACTGATATATGCTATGCGACGGATAGGGTGTGTTACACATGATCACGCACATGCAACTGCTATTTCGACATAGACTTATAGTTCCCACTTTTCGAGCAGGTAGCTAACCTCTCAGGCGTCAACCGTCATTGTCAGGCGGTGACAATGGAGCGGGATTCTCCACTACTAGGCGGGCATCCACACTACCAAGCCTAGGCCTCTATACGCCTCAACACTAAGAACACAACAACGGAGCTCACATGCGTACTACGACTCAAAAGGGATCTCGGATAGATGTGCACCAAGAGCCCAGCCCAAATGGCCAATATTCGTGGCACGGAAGGTGCCTCTGTGAACAAATCACCGAAGGACCAAGGCCAACAGTCCACTAGCACGGAGGGCCCCTCAAGAAGTGAGCACCGAGTACTAAGGCCCAACCGTGCAAGTCTAACTGTCAACTCCCGTTGTTGTGACGACTGACGATCCCGTATAGCTGCCACGCTATCCTTAACCCGGGATTATGACATAACGTGTCGACTCACACCGCATGCAATTTCACATCATCGTGGTACGGAAGGTTCCTCTGTGGACAAACCAATAGAGGACCAAGGACAACCATCCACATATATCTTTTTTCATCATTACCAACCCAGTACGGTCAAACACCCGCACTTACACCCTTTCACAATCTCGTGCCCAAGGCGCTTAAGGGTTCATCATCAACATAATGGTACTTTACATATTCATCAACCATTTGGTCAACATGATTACATATAGACTATGGTCACATAATTTAGTATCACTGGTTACAATTCTTTTACCAAGTTCAAAACATTTGTGCACACATGCATCAATCAACTAAATGTCAACAGTCATTTGTTCATAACAATCATTACCAATTATGATCAACATCTTCAAGCCAAACTCATCATTATTTAATGCATTACCATTGTCCAACGCATCCTTATTGATTCATATAATTAAACTATTCCTACCATCTCAACCCGTCAACTCATTCGTCCACTACCCTTCGTTAAGGATCTATCCAACAAATGTCTTTAACAATATTTTATCACAAATATATACAAACTAAATTTACCAAAGCATTAACGTTGTTGTACTACAGTCTCTCCCTACCAAATTCAAAGCCAATTCAACATTATTGGTGCAAGAAAGATTACTATATAGCAACTTCAATGGGGATTTCTGAGGCTACAGGAATCCGGTGAAGGAGTGTAACCCCTCGTTGGAAAGGTATTTTCAAGGGATACGACTTTCATATTTAGTCAAAAGCCCAGATCTAACACATCATGTTCGAAAACGATCTTGAAGATTGTTGCGTACAGAAAGCAGATTTCTACGGGCATCTTAAATTATAACATATGTCGTCGGTTCGTCTTCTTCCTCCAACCAAACTTCCCTAATCACATCCAGAATTACTCCTCCCTTGTTCACCCTCAAAAGGCCAACTTTCTTCACGAAACCAAGTCCTATCTTCTCATGGAAGGAAGGAGTGGTCGAAGACATCATATCGCTAGGGCACAAGCCCTAACATGGCCTTCCTCTAAGAAAGACTTCTCCTCATGAATCAAGACTCTTTTGAGCTGATATCTCTCCTAATAATAACTAGTGATCTAGAACCAACGGAGAGGGTAGGATGCTCACCTCGGTTCCAGTGTTTCTAGCCATGGATCTCATCACTCTCCTTGGTGGCATATTTCCCTTGCTAGTATTGTTCTTTACGGGAAGAGAGAGGGAAGGAGAAGATTTTATTCTAGAAATCGACCCCGGTGGCTTCTCCATTTCGTCGGGATTGGCAGAGATAACAGCTCGGCAAAGTGATAAAAAGAAGGCTAGGGTATTCTGCATGTCCCTTTTTATAGTGAGAAATTAGGGTAACTGCCTAGCCATGTGTCGGCCTGACATTGGACCGCCTAGTATTACTTTAAATGATTCATTTTGAAAGGATGCTGCCCATTTAATTCGATTTGGCGCAATTCCCGAAAATCTGGTTCAGCAGCGGCCGAAGATTCGCCCAAGGCAAAGTTTTTTCTAAGTTAAATGTCGTTCAATGAATTTTAGCCTAGCTCGACGAATCAGCGCTCGACGAACTTACCTGAGTTCGATGAATTTAGCTCAGCTTAATGAATGAGCGCTCAACGAAATCAGCGTTCGACGAACTTACCTGCTTTCGACGAATCGGTGATCGACGAACTCAGCGTTCGACGAACGTACCTGAGTTCGACGAATTTAGCTCAGCTCGACGAATCGGTGCTCAACGGAATAAACGTTCGACGAACTTACCTGAGTTCGATGAATTTAGCCCGATGAATTTGACGTGAGACGAATATTCTTGAGTTCGATGAATTTGGATGAGTTCGACGAATCAGCGCCTGACGACTTTTGGCGTTCAACGAATTACCTGAGTTCGACGAATCAGTGGTTGATGAATTATCCTCAGTCTATGGCATTGAGTATTATTGAGTCTACTCAATGCTCTCAACGCCTTAACCCACCAGTCTAAGTTAAATGACATCTAGAGCATTGTGGAATCAACGCTCTCGACGCCTAACCCACCAGAAGAATTCTAAGTTAAATGGCGTCAAGAGCGTTGAGTCCACTCAACGCTTTCGACGCCTAACCCTCCAGAATTTCACTAAGTTACTTGGCGTTGAGTGTGTCCAGTCCACTCAACGCAATCTACACCTAACTTTCCAGAATTTTCTAAGTTAATTCCTGATCTAGTGGTTGAGTCCGGTCGACTCACTCGACGCTCCCCGAACCTAAGTCAATCTTCTTGACTCAAAACACGTGCGAGGGGTCTGGCACAAAATGGGATGTTACATATTAAATTCCTCCAAACCATTTGTTTATCTCGGCTACAAATAACTAGGCTCATCCAAACCTCAACATCATCTTGCTATGTTTCTCCTACATAGTCCAAACCCGGTTATGCACTAACTCGAAAGCATCTTGCACATCAGATGTTACCATTCAGCAACTTCGACTGGACATTCCTTGAGCTAAAGAGCTCCTATGAAAACATGTAAACATCCATTGAAAAGTTCTTTTCGAGGACTATGTCTTTCGTGTTCAGCCAAAGACCTAGATCTGGCCATATCACACCCAAAAATGTCCTTGAATTTCGCTGCATGCAAAAAAACAGATTTCTACACGCATCTTAAAGCAAAACGAATGATATCGGTTCGTTTTCTTCCATTAGCCATTTGTTCAAACCACATACAACACTTCATCCTCCCTTATTAACCCTCAAAAGACCATCCTTCTTCACGAAACCAAGTCCACCATCTTCACAACGAAGAGAGGAGAGGTTGAAGATAACTAATTTCTAGGACGAGGTCCTAGCATGGTCTCTTCCTGGGATATCTTCATCTCACATAAGTCTAACTCTTTTGAGTCGACATCTCTCCTATATTATAACTAAAGATCTAGTACCAAGGGAGGGGGTAGGAAGCTCACATCATTTCCAGCCATGGATCTTGTTAGCCTTCATAGCGACATCATTCTTCACGGAGAGGGAGAGTTCTTCCTCCAGAAATCCGACTCTGGTGACTTCTCTTCCTCCGTCGGGTTCGACAAGTAACGGCTCGGCATGAAATGGAAGTTACGGCTATGGTTTCCTGTTTCTTCCTTTTAATAAGAAATATTAGGGTTTGAGTCATGCCTCCATGTGTGGCCTCCGCATTAGACCACCCATTATTACTTTAAATAGGTCTTCTTTGAGAAGATCGGATCCAAATGAGACATCAGCGCTTATCCTGAAAACTTGGTTCAGCCTGTACGTTTGAATCGGCAAACACAGACTGGGCCGAAAATCTCCCTAGTCAAATTTGTCTTATATACCTATACACACTCGACGAATAGTCGAATTTCGTCGTGATCACTCAACTCCTCGTTGAGTCCAGTTTTTTCTAAGTCAAAGCATCGCATTCGTCGAGTATCACTCAACGCTTCGTTGAATGGCATCGAGATCCATCAACGTCTCATTGAGCCCATTATTTTTTCTAATTCAAAGCATCATATTCATCGAGTATCACTCAACACTTCTCTAATGGTATCGAGATCACTCAACGCCTCGTTGAGTCCAGTCGATGCACTCGACGCTTCCTGAATCCAGGATTATTCCAAGTCAAAGTCTTCTATGCATCGAGTATCACTCAACGCCTGCCCACCAATCAATGCACTCGACGCTTCATCGAGTCTAGTCAACTCACTCAACCCCTGTTACTAGTGGACCCTGAGCCTGAGTCAATTCTCTTGACTCAAAATGTGTGCGAGGGGTTTAGCATGAATTGGGACGTTACAGAAGTTTTATGCCCAAAATAGCTGCCTTGCGGTAGTATCAACGCACGGGCTAATCTGTACCATGAGTCTCAAATTTTTCTGCTAATCTTTGATGTCACAAATGCCAAACCAACCAAAAGAAGATCACAGAATTCATAAATCACAATGAGTAAATGTTCAGAACAGCACATCAATAATAAGGAACTACATCAGTTCCTTTAATATCAGAGTACGGCAAAATTGCTTGAAGGCAACATCATAACACTCACAACTCACATAAGTCATCGAAGGAAGAGAGGGTATCATCGCTTCAGGCCCTGTCCCCCGGGCCTGGTTGTCCTCCTACATCACGCGTTGTTGCTACTCCAACCATGGAGTATCCTCCTAAAATGGTAGACATAGCAACCGTTAGTCATAAAGACTAAGTGGCTATCACATCTGCTCACCCCAGCGACTCTTAGGCACAGGATGTAGGAAAAGAAGGAGAAGCTCAATATGACAGTAGTATATAATTAAACAAATGATAGAAGAGCATTGTTGTCTAGTAGTTCATGTATATATAAGCACATTCATATTAAGTAAGTATCAAAAGTAAACATCATCATGTAAAGAAGTAATCTATACTATCAGCATATTATCATAATTACATAATTTAACTTAACGTATAAAATGCTCATACAAATTTATAAGTTGAGGATCGGGTACATATAAAGTAACTCATCATATAAAAGTGCTCATACAAATTTATATGATGAGGATCTTATGCGGTGAAATGTAATGATATGAAATGAATGCAATATGATGACTCAGCCATGCTCACACACAAACACACACATTTGCTATGTCAACATAGACCTTTAGTTCTCACTTTTCGAGCAGGTAGCTAACCTCGCAGGCATCAACCATCATGGCCAAACGGTGGCAGTAGAGCGAGTGTCATGATGAGTCTGATTTATAAAGGTTTTTTGGACTCATCTGTGCTTATTATCTTGCATGTGCACTACTATTTCAGTAGGAAAAGTTGTATATTTGATTAGGGCTTCACTTAGGCATTAGTGTATTGTTTTGGCCCATTGTAGTGTGTGAGTGCGCACTCTTGTGTTGAGGGTAATTTCTGTGAGCTCCTCGCACTTGTTTGTTGATTTATATGATTGTTTGGGACATTTGGGGGCTATGCCTCAGTTGGATTTATTGTTGTGCCGGTGGTCGAGATGTCCGGAATTCTATTTCCAGCTCCTGCATAAAACGCACGGTCGTGTGAATTTCTTCGTGCACTGTTTCAGCATAATCGTGTGTTATACACAGCAATCCTGGGGACGTCTGATCTACCTGTGTGTTTTGTTCCCGCACAGTTTCGGTCAAACTGTGCGAGACGGAATTGCACGGTCTTCATAATGTTCTCGGAATTTCAGCTCTCTGGGGTTAATCATGCGTTTTCCTTCACACACAGGTATACGCGCCCGTGCGTGAGTAAAGCACACGGTTCCTCTTTGTTATCCTATTTTCCAGCGCTCTGTGGTTACCCATGCATTTTCCTTCACGCACGGGCAAAAGCATCCGTGTGCGAGTAAAATGCACGGGTCAACTCATCTTTCTCACAGGACATTATCCGCATGTTATTAACGTCGAGTTAACGCACGGTCATGCGTTAAACCGTGTGTGACAATTTTTCTGACCTGCTTCTATTTAAGCGCAGATTTTCTTCCAAGCAAAGGAGGATCGATTCCAGCCGTGCCTACTGCCATTTTAGGGAAAAACAACTCTGTCGTTCCTCCTTAGCCCTTCATCTTCCACTAAGGAGAGAAGCTCTGGACATGCTCGCGAAGCTTACCTCTCTTCGATGCTTATTCTCGGCCTTCTCCTTCACTTCTTAGCTCTATTGCAAGTTTTGAGGCCATAGCCATCAAGAAAAGGGAAGCTTGCAACCTTCTTTAGGATCATGACACGAAGAAGACGAGACCATTGGATGGTAGTGACAGCCTTCTCTACCTCGGACGTAGTTGAGGACCGAGCTTGGACGCGGATTGACAACCCGGCGATTCCTTCCTCGACTCCTCGACGAGCCTTCAAATTCAGTCGATTTCATGACTTGTTCTTGCTTTATTGTTGTATATGCATGGTTAAATCTTCATTTGTAGATGATGTTGCACTTTAGAGGTAAGCATTATTATTTTCATGTTTATGTGAATCTTTATCATTTTACTGCTTTAGTTGCTTGAGCAGCGCCCATTTTTCCACCCGCCACCATAGTGAGTATTGCCGCTCTAGCGATCTCTAGAGATGCGCATTGCGACGAGGTGTTTGCGATCCTCAATCCGCTGTTATAATCGTTCCCTACGCCTGCCTACTCTTCCATTCCGCTGAGCGAAGGAGTGCATAGCGGCCTGCATAGGAGTAGATTTAATTAGCTTTTATTCTTTTGCTTCTAAAACCAAACCCCTTCATGACCTCAACCTAAGGACTTCAATCTCAAGTACTCCTTGAAAGACAACTCCACCTTGCGGTGTTCCTAGAGAGATTTGATACTTGAGAAAGCCTCCCCATTTTATATTACTTATGCGAGCGGTATACTTGTCGTAAGCGCATCAAGTTTTTGGCGTTGTTTCCGGGGAACACAGTCGTGTGAGTTTTCTAAAAGGAAGTCTTGTGATTGTTGTTTTTTTATTATTTTAGTTGCTTACCATTTCTTTTGTTTATTTCTCTTTGTCCATTTTCTGATTTTTGTCTTAGAAAGAGGGTCCGTGTTATTTTTATTCTAAGTTATGTAGCACCCATTTGGCAAATATTTTTATTATCAATATATTCTGTAGTCGAGTGTCGTCTTTATGACACTTTGCGTCGATACATCGACGCCTTGGCTATTTTAAATGTCGAGCATTGTATTAGGTGTTTGCTTTGCCAAGGTATTGGCCACATGTTGAAGGATTGCCCTCGTCTATGCAAGCCTTCTACCTCTGAGGGCGTGTGCGTAGCAACCTCCCGTTTAAGGAGGAGTACTATGGACAAGCCTACAAGGATGTTGTCGGGCCCATACACTGACATTGCACATCTTGCTCATTCTTTGCCCGTTAAGATTACCAAAGAATCTCTCGCCACATGCAAATCTTTCATGGGTCCCTCGCTCCCTTTTTACGAGCTTCCCTTGAGTGATGACGATCACTCTGGTGTTAGCCAGTAAAAAGTGGATCAGGAACACTTGGGCGCTCCTGTATGGGACATAGAGATTTTTCCCGTCGACGGGGAGGTGTCAGTGGATGATTTTGCGATGGGGCCTGCCCATTCAATGCCAAGTTTCGAGATCAGTTTTGCCCCTCCGTAATTTTTGCATGATCGTGCTACTCCTTTTTCATGTGAGTTGATTGATGATGACATATTTGTGGGTGATTTGGTACTTGAGGTTGCGCAGAAGTGGGATGAGGGCTTTACTATCTCCAACGGAGAATGTGGATCTTCGGAATGATATGACGCACCTCGGTGGGATGAGGAATATCCCCTTTCTAACGCAGAGGTTTACACCTCCTTATTGTACGAGGCGGTCACTCTTACCACCACGGACCTCGAGTTCTCGAATTCCACCTGATACGCTCATATGATACTGACAGTGATCAGTGCTCGGATCCTGCTGAGAGTGATAATGGGATCACTCTCCCGTATTTTATGTATTTTAGTTTTTCCTCTCATTTATTACTTGACTCCCACCCCCCCCCCTTCATTATCTGAGCCTATGCGGGTTGAGTCTCCACAAGTACGTGGGGATGACAATGAGACTTGTGCTCAAGTCGTCGCCGAGTGCATCTGCTTGTGTGAGAAGGTTCCTACCTCCTTCGCAGTGGAAGCCCCTGTCATCGCCCTCGCCTCCTGCGGACCTGCGGTGGATGATGTCTTGCTAGACAAGGATTTAGCTTGTGATGAGATTAGTGAGGGTCAGTGCTCCTCCTCTTCTTGTTTCTTATTTCCTCTACCTGAGTTGGGCGGGTATTATTATTTATGTAGAGAGGTAACAACATTATCGATGTATCGATACTCACTACCGCAACAGATATTCGACCAGTTACATGTGCATCTTTAATTTCATTGTCCCATTAGCTAGAACTTTTCGTTAGCCGAATAAGTCGTGCTGGGTGGACAATAACCCCAGTACTTATCAAGGAGTAGGTATAGTTAGTTATTTTTACTGTTTTAAAAATTGCTTTACGTGTTGTATAGCTTAGACTAAATTTGATATTGCCATAGTATATACAATTTTTGGTGGAGCTCTTTTGCAGGTTTGCCCTTCCCTTGCACGGTGGAGTGAGTAAACTTTTTTGCAGATTTAGCGTCAAGCTTTCTCGCGTCTTTCTGGTATGCTCATTTGTTGAGTATGGTGTAACCTCTCCCCCAACTTATATTTCATTGTTTTTATTGCAAATCTTGTGATAGGTTGCTTAGATTAAGTGTGGTGGGGGAGAGACTCGAGTTGTTATCCACTCACGAGCACATTCCACTTGCATACTAGAGGCTTTTATTGTAATATCATTTACCTTTGCAACGTGCTCCACAGCACCGACTTGAGAACGCATACTTAAGCTCTTGCATGCGCCGAGCTTGTTTATCACTTGTGCATAGAATAAATAATGTTGTGTTGACTTAGGATTGCATGATGGAGTAAAATGTTGAATCCAAGAGTGTTTTTATGCTTGCTGATGCTAAAGATCACGGCAGTACACCGGTCACACAAGTAATATAAAAGGGGAGAGTTTTCCCAAGTATCGATCTCTCAAGGAACACAGTAAGGTGGAGTTAATTTAGAGGAGGACTTGAGATTGAAGTCCTTAGGTCAGAGTTAACTAAGGGGGGTTTTGATATTTGTGGAAAAAGAAAATAAAAGGCTAACAACTACTCCTATGCAATGCCGATATGTGATGCTTCGCCAGGCGGGATGGAAGACTAGTTGGGTCGCTATGCACCGAATCACTAGGCGGATGGGTGAGTAGGCTTGCGGATGAGGTGATGAGAATGGCGGAATGAGGGTCGTGAGCACCTCTTTGCTACGCATGCCACTAGCAATTGCTAGTGCGGCAAGGACAAATGCATGGTGGATGGAATATGACGCACCTCAAGCAAATATACGAAATTACAAATCACAAAGACATGATTTAATAAAAGTGTTTTACAAATAAGCACACATCATCTATAAATAAAGTTTACAATAACACATAAACAACAATAAAGAAAGAACAAGGCAAGAGATCGACTGAATCCGAAGTCTTGCTGAGGATTCACGGTTGGAATCGTCGGGTTGTCAATCCGCATCCATGCTCGGTCCTCAAGTGCGTCCGGGGTAGAGAAGGGCTGTCACCACCTTCCAATGGCCTGTCTTCTTCGTGTCACGATAGCGTACGAAAGTTGCAAGCTTCCCTTTACTTGATGGCTATGGCGTTGAAGCTTGAAATGAGCCCACGAGATGATGGAGGAGGCCTAGAGGAAGCTCCGACTTGGATTTGGTGGTGAAAGCTTGCCCGGAGCATCTCACTACGATGGAAGATGAAGGGGAATGGCGGAACCCCTCCTTGGAGACGAAAACAGCGGAGAAATGTCGAGCAATCCGGAATTAGGGTGAATCCTACATATTTATAGAAAGTAGAATTAAACAATGCGCACGATCACGGGCGCACGACCAGTGGTCGTGCGCACTATGTTCAGTGATCGTACGCACTGGCATGGCAGATTAGGAAGAAGAACTAGGGTACTGCGCACGAGCAATGGCGCACGACTGGTTGTCTTGCGCACTATGTCCAATGGTCGTGCGATTAACCCAGACGGAACTCCAGGAAAAGAGAAATCAATGCATACGATTAGTGGCGCACGACTGGTGGTCGTGCGCACTGTGTCCAGTGGTCGTGCGATTACGCCGGGCAGATTCTAGAAATCAAGGTACATTGCGCACGATCATCGGTGCACGACCAGTGGTCGTGCGCACTATATCCGATGATCGTGCGCAGTATTCCTGCTTCCAAATGTCCCCGAAACACGCACACGACCCCTAAACCCAGCACTGATATGTACAGACATTCCAGATGATCACAAAAAAGGAGTACAAACATTAAAAGTACAAAAATACACAACCACGGGCCTAAGTGTGCACTTCTTATGGAAATAAAGATAAGATTAAATATATACGATAACGAACTAAAAGTGAAGTTCAAGCGAAGGAAAACAAGCCCAGATGAGTTCGAAAATAGGTATACAAAATGGACTCATAACACACCCAGACTTAACTATTTGCGCATCCCGAGCAAACAAAATCTAAGCAGATAGGGAAAATGATTTAGCTAACAAGGAAATTGCGACACAAAGTACCATGTGAAGTCGCATGCTAGCACACGTAAAAATATAATAGAAGAAATTTCTAAGTATACAAAATAGTTTATACTTTTCACAATGCGTATCAACATTTTATTATTACTCAAAAAATGGAATCACGGTGAATCATCCGGACACACATAGGGAGAAAGTAGACTAATCGCTAGACGAACATTGCCAAAGATCGGGGCTCGGGATAACCTCCAAAGGAATCCACCAATGTCGGTGACCAAATGCTTGCCCTTTTGCATTCTCTCCACTGCACTGGTTGGGTTCGCACACGAATCAGTAGGACTTTAGGTGAAGAGATGGTGCTTGGGTTTCGGTGAGGTAAACAAAGATAAACAGGAAGGCTATGCACCTAACCCAAATGAGCTATCAAAGAAAGAATCCCTCAGCTAACCAAAATATATGCGGGTACACCACACCCTCAGACTTAACTTTTAACATATGGGTGTGTGCACCGCCTACTCGAAAAATACTCACATCTCAAATAGGATTTTCAATTTTACTTTTACTTTTCACTTTTTCACAATTAACATCATTTTTTTAACTTTTCTTTTTTTTTCAAATTACTTTTCTTTTAACAATTTCAGCAAATATAAGATTTGGAGCACATCCACATATTCAGATGTAAAAGCACCACATCAACACCCCAACATGAAAAATGTAAAACTCTAAAGCTCGACTTGGGAGTGCGACTAGGATCGGCTTTGAGGCTTTGGTGAAATAAAGGTGGAGTTGAATCAAAAGAATGGGTAGGCACAATGGGGCTAGCGAGGATAAGACATTAGGAACGGTACAAAGCTCAACCGGGCCAAAATGATGGCCTACATCACGCTCAAGCGAGTGAACTAACTAATACCCATGCTTCGAGAATAGCTTGGGGCAAGTTCTTAGCCAACGAGAAAGACTATCCATCATCCCGACTCGAGCAATACGAACCTAACGATCGTCTACACACATCCCTAAGCTATCGTCGGATTCAAACCGGATTCACCAATTTTTGTGAGTAGAATAAAAAGATGTTTACGCAAATAGAAAAGTATAAAACCATAAGCATACAGAAAAATTAAATCTACTCGAATTTCTACACGAGACGAGAGCAGTTGACTAGAAACACAACAAGGTCAACATTTTACTCTGTCTCACAATCCTAAGCCAGCACAATAATTTTCCCAAATCATACAAAAGAAACAAGTTTAACTCGCAGCATGCAAAAAGCTATGCACACGCTCATGTGGGTGCAATGGTGTGTGATGCAATGAACTAATCATAATAAATCTATAAAAGCTTCTAGTATGCACATGAAATGTGCGCGTGCAAAAGGTAACAAAACTGGCTCTCCCCCAGACTTAAACTAAACTACACAGCATAAGATAGAAAAATTAAAATCATAAAGAGCTAAGGGAAAGGGTTACCCAATGCTCAGCAAATGAGCATACCAGAAGAAGTGTGGAAACCTAAAGCAGGCCCTCCATACAAAGAATCACAACCCCGCCAACACGAAGTTGTCAAGAATACCTGTAGGGGTGAGCTCCGCAAAAACAAAACAAAAATATACAAACTACAAAGAAATACTACAACTAAATAGACATGAAAAATAAATACAGAAAATGAAAGATAAGTACTGGGGTTATTGTCATCCCAGCACGACTTATTCGGCTACGAAAAGGTTCTAACTAAAGGGCCTATGAAAAGAAAAATGCACAGGTAACTGTCCCAATATCCGTTTCGGTAACGGGTACCGATACGGTGATAAAACAGTTACCCCTCTACCTAAATAGTAATACCTGCCCAACACAAGTAGGGGAAATAGGAAGTAAGAAGAGAAGGAGCGCTGGCCCTCACTCTTCTCACCACAAAATGAATCCTTGCCCAGCAAGGTATCGTCTACTACAGGGAGAAGGCAGGAGTAGAAAGCAATCAATGGAGCTTTCTCAACAGAGGAGGAATCAACCACCTCGCGAGAGAGGATGCTACCATCAATGACTCGAGCTGAAAGCTCCAAGTCCTCCTGACGCTTCTGCGGAGACTCAACCCGCCCAGGCTCAGATAAGGAAGGGGGGTCAAGAAATAAATGAGACGAAGAACATAAAGAAATAATCGGAGGAGTGATCCCGGTTTCACTCCCCAAAGGCTGAGGTAGAAAAATATCGTCAGCAATGTCGATAATGCTACAAAGCTCAGTCGGATCCATATAGTCCTCCACCAAGACTTGGACTTCCTCCTTTGCTATCGAGGGAGAAACCTCGACAACAGGAAGGTTTTCCTCCTCAATGGGAGTGGAAACAATCCATGTATCACAAGCCTCAACTTGTGTTGCATCATCGAAAATGTCATCAGAGATGACTGAAGTAGAATGCACAAAAGGCGAAAGAACTTTGCTTGGATAAAAGTCAAGCGCGGGTTCCTCACAAAGAATCGGCTCCACGCTTGGAGATATATGCACAGGAGAGATGGTCTCAGCCACGTCAAAGCCTAGGTCAACCACACATCTGTCCACATCATTCCCTTCAACAAAAGGTCATAGGGATACATAACCAGATGATGAAGGTGTGCCACCAAGGGTAGGAGTCGGGATGATCCGGATGTCCGGCTCATCATCCTCTTCCATAACACGAAGGTACTCTGCACAATCCTTCAGGACATGATCTGTTCTACGACAATACAAACACTTTCTCACATTACTCTGAGGTGCTTGTGGGGTCGGAGAGGAATAAGAGAATGGTGTATGTGGCGAGGACAATTGACCATAAGCTCGGGGCACAGTGTTTGAAGGGTTGTACGAATACAACATCTCATGCAGTGTGCGCTGAGGCTTATGCTCAATATCTCTCGTAGGGCATTCATGACTAGCGTGGGAAGGCTTTCCACACTAACGACATTGGGCATACAAATATCCCCACATGGTGTCAAAACAGCAGATTCAAAATAAATTGTGCAAATTACTAAATCCAACAATATATTACTACAATTACCTAAACAAACAAGAAAAAGACAGGCAAAACAGAAATAGAACAAAACAAAAGCGATTTACAAAGGAAAAGGAAAGCAGTCTCACATCTCCCTCTCCAGAAACTCACACGACTGTGTTCCCCGGTAACGGTGCCAAAAACTTGATGCTAAAGATCACGGTAGTGAACCGGTCGCACAAGTAATATAAAATGGGCGAGTTTTCCCAAGTATCGATCTCTCAAGGAACACAATAAGGTGGAGTTAATTTTGAGGAGGACTTGAGATTGAAGTCCTTAGGTCGGAGTTAACTAAGGGTGGTTTTGATATTTGTGGAAAAAGAAAATAAAAGGCCAACAACTACTCCTATGCAACGCCGCTATGCGATGCTTCGCCAGGCGGGATGGAAGACTAGTCGGGCCGCTATGCACCGAATCACTAGGCGAATGGGAGAGTAGGCTTGCATATGAGGTGGTGAGAACGGCGGAGTGAGGGTCGTGAGCACCCCTTTGCTGCGCGCGCCACTAGCAATTGCTAGTGCGGCAAGGGCGGATGGATGATGGATGGAATATGGAGCACCTCAAGCAAATATACGAAATTACAAATCATAAAGACATGATTTAATAAAAGCACTTTACAAATAAGCACACATCATCTATAAATAAAGTTTACAACAACACATAAACAACAATAAAGAAAGAACAAGGCAAGAGATCGACCGAATCCGAAGTCTTGCTGAGGATTCACAGTTGGAATCGTCGGGTTGTCAATCTGCGTCCAAGCTCGATCCTCAACTGCGTTCGGGGTAGAGAAGGGCTGTCACCACCTTCCAATGGCCCGTCTTCTTCGTGTCATGATAGCGGATGAAAGTTGCAAGATTCCCTTTGCTTGATGGCTATGGTGTTGAAGCTTGAAATGAGCCCAAGAGATGATGGAGGAGTGATGCGTGTAAATCGGCAAGTGCACCGGTCGCACAAGTAATAAAGTTTGGGAATGAATCCCCGAGTGTCGGTCTCTTGAGGAATGCAATTAGCATAAAGCGGCAACAGTACAAAAAATATTGTTATGAGAGTTATAAATAAAAAAAATAAAAAGAGAACTTGAGAGATTGTGGTTGTTTATCTAATAAACTAATAAAAGCTATGCGGGTCGAAGGCACCGCTTCGCAAGGTGAAGTGGGTGTTTCGGCCGCGATGCTGAAGTTCAGTTGGGCGAGTGAACGGAAAGCTAATGGATGTAAGTGTTCTTGAGTGGAGTGCAATCGGGTATGGCACGGGTATAGAGTGGATGTGGAGTGAGCGAGGCGCATTCACAGACACTACTCACAAGAATAAGAAAAATACTAACATCCCATTAGATATAGAACAAAACTTGATGTTCATTACAATGTAAACTATTCCATACTACAGAGGAAGGGGAAGAGGAGTAAACCAAAAGAGAGTGAAGATCCACCGCGGGTCGTGTCCGGAGTAGCGAGTTGTCAATCCGCTTTCGGGCTCAGTCCAAGGAGGCTTCCGGTACCGACGAGCTGTCACCTAGAAGGCCTTTAAGTCCGTTCTCTTGTTTGTCTACTTCACCAACTCCGGTGGAAAGCTTGGAGTTGAAGTCGTCAATGGCCGAGGGCTTCGCCGGAGAGTTTGAAAAGCTTTAGAGTAGTTGGATATGGACTCCCGACGAAGGTGGAGGTGATGGAGCAGCTGGAGAGGTGAAATGGCGATTCCCGCGCACTCCCCGATCACAGCAAATGACAGGCATTCACCTAAATCGCGGAGCATGGCCTTAAATACGGAGGCAGCAAAAGCAGTGCGCACGATCAGTGGCGCACGACTAGTGGTCGTGCGCACTGTCGGCCGATGATCGTGCGCCATTTCTAAATAGACCTGCAACATGGATAAGAAGAATCAACATATATGCGCACGAGCAGTGGCGCACGACCAGTGGTCGTGCGCATTAAATCTACTAATCGTGCGATTGGCAAGGACAGATTTACAGAAAGCAAGGGGTAAACGCGCACGAGCTATGAAGCACGACCAGTGGTCGTGCGCACTACGACCAGTGCTCGTGCGGTTACCCGGGCAGGATTAGGAAAATGAGAATGTAATGCGCACGATCGATGGCACACGACCAGTGGTCGTGCGCAATAAGTCCAGTGGTCGTGCGCAGTATTCCTGCATCATCGGGGTCTCCCGAGCAGTTCCGGAGCACGCACACGAACCTTGCACCAGCAGAAGAGGCAGATAGGCCACCAAACTTGCACACCACATTCCCAAGACAGGGCTAAAGAACAACAAAAACACAGAAACACAAAAAGCACACCGAAACGGGCCTATAGTGCACTTAATCGTGAAATAGGCACGTAAGCAAATATAAGCAATAATGGCTCTCAAGTGTAGTGCTAAGACAATAAAACTGGCTCAGATGAGTCCAAAAATCAGTGTAAAATGTGGACTCATCACACCCCCAGACCTAACCATTTGCACGTCCTGAGCAAATCATCACTCCGTGCACTAGAAAATAGCTAGCTGGCTCAGAAATTTCAAAAAGAAGTAAGACGAGAAATCAAATACATCATGGGCATAGAAGATATAATAGAAAAACTTTTTAATTATACGACGTAGTTTAAACTATTCGACGGAAGGAAATAAATATTGTAATTGCTCAAAATTAGAATTCTGGAGAATCTTGCGATCATGTGTAGGAAGAAAGTAGGCAGGCCACTAAGGTGAGCATTGCCAAAGCTCAGGACTCAGGATCACCTCCAAAGGAATCCACCAATGTAGGGGACCATATGCTTGCACGTTCACACTCTCTCCACGGCGCAGGTTAGACTCAAGCGTGAATCTGTAGGACTTGTAGGAGAAAATGGGGCTTAAGCGAAGGCTTGGTAGTCAATGATAAACATGAAGGCTACACGCAACCAAAGCGAGCGAATAAAAACCTAAACCAATACAGCCACTTAGAAATGAATGGGGAACACCCCCCCATACTGAGCTTGAAAATCGGGCGTGTACACGGCGTAACTTGACCAAAATCAATAATTAGGATGGGGATAGAATTCTCAAAGCAATTCTTTCAGATTTTTCTCTCTCTCTCTTTTTTTACTTTTTCGCTTAGCTGCTTTTTATTTCTTTTCTGCGCTTGCAATCCCCAAACGTAGCAATCAACACGTGAAAGAATTCAGCACCACTGTAAACGATGTCCACATATCACAACCTTGGCAAAATAGTAAATACAAACAAGCTCCAGCATTTGATTGAGATGGTGGGTTTAGCTTCAGGACTTGGTGAATGTGAGTGGAGCTGGATCAAAGGAAGGAGGGACAAATTTGGCATGCAATGGTTAAGGGGTAGGAAAGGCTAAACAAGGCACAAATTAGCCAAAATGATGGCCTACGTCATGCTCACGCTTGACTCACCCTGCACCAATGCTTCGAGAGTAGCTTAGGGTAAGTTCTTAGCCACCGAGAAAGATGATCCTTCCTCCCGACTCGAGCAATACGAGGCTAGTGGCGGCTACACACATTCCTACAGTATCATGCGATTACTCCAGATTCAGATTTTGAGTAGTACAAACAATATTTACATCTGCAGAAAAATATAAATCTACGAGCATAAAGAAAAATTAATTCTATCCTAGTTCTACACAAACCATGAGTACTCGATTAGGAGCACTGCATGAGTTTCGAACTACTCAATCCTGAAATCCTAAGCTAGCACCACTATTTGAAAGTTTACACAAAAACAATACATTTGACTCGGGTTGTGCGTGTGGATAAGAGCGCACTCGTGTGGGTGATTCAGTGTGTGCAACAGAAATCAAGAAATAATTAAACAAGAAACTGGTATGCAACAGAAAGTGTGGCGTAGTGACCACAGGCATGCTCTCTCCCCCAGACTTAAAGTCGACAACTAGTAACAATAAGCATGTCATATATGATAAATAGCTAGGGTAGGAAGTACCTATGCTCAAAATTAAGCATACCAGTCGTGCAATGAGATGTCCAAGTGCGGCCGAGTTGCCGTGCCTCAAATATTCCTGCACCTGCGATTGAAGTGTGCACGCCAAACAAAATATGGATACAGATATATATGAATATATATAAAAAGAACTCAAAACACATCATAGGACCAAACGGTCCAACTCCGGTTGTCTCCAGAAAGCCCTTTTGTTTATCGTCCTTAAGGTGGACCAAATATCTGTATTAGCAGTTCAAATAGAGAGTTCTTGGCAGTAGAAAAAGGAAACAAAATTAAAACTAGAGCAACCAGTGTTCAAAAAGTAGCGAGAAAGAGGAGGGAAAGTGGAATGATGGTGGTGCAATCAGCTATAAGCAGATTTATGGTAAGTCTCTCTGAGGGGATGCGAGAGCACAGCAGATTGGCTTTTTGCATTGGGGGTAGGCGTTGGCCCTTTACTTCGATTGCATTCTTTCTTATGCCGGAAGGCAGCGTAGCGCTCTTCGCGTAAACGCTTTGCCTCTTTCAGTTTCTCCACTGTGGGAGACTTCCAATGGAGGTGGGCTGTGGGGTTTCCTGGTGTCGTGGTTTGTGGCATCCTGTCTGGCACCGTGACGGCAACTGGATCTGCCCAAGCTACAGAGCGCTTAACAAAGTTATACAAATTAGTGTCTAGGGATTTATCCCGAATAAAACTTGGTTCTCCATGCTCAACAACATAGTTGGCTGGATGTAGAAAGGCAGTTGTGGCTTTGGTACACTTGATCTCTTCTTTGATCAGTAGCTCTTGATTCTCATCTACTTCCTGAGAGAGTCCTTTCTTTGGCGGATCTTCCAGATGTGCTTCCAATGTTGGGAGACCTGAATCTATCTTGGTATTTATGACACTCAGAGAATTGTTATTTTGGATGGGAGAGGAATGTATGGATGTGTTATCGAGGGTGGAATCTTCGGTTGGCCAAGTGACACGGCCTTTGGAAAAGTTGAGGGATGTGTCACTGGCTGTCAGGAATGGGACTCCTAATATAGGAATAGAGTTATTTTCATGTGGTCCCAAAACCTGGAAATCAGTGGTGATACATTTGCCGTTAACCTCGATTTCAACTTCCCGAACACCTCCCTCAGTGTCAACCAAATTGCCATTCACTAAGATAAGACATTTTTGATTTTTAATGTCGACTTGTATGTGCATCTTCGCAACACCTTGCAAAGTGAGGATGTTGTTGGACGCCCTGGAATCGCATAATGCTGAGGTTTCGATGTTATTGATTTTACAATTGATGACGAGTTCGTTGTGGTTTCCCAAATTTTCCTCCCCAAGGCGCTTACCTTGTTCATGGGGGTTCTTTTCGGTGTTACTAGGTAAGGTGCCTTGGGTGTGCTCAGAAACCACTTGGGCCAATTGGCCCAATTGTGCCTCTAGTTTGCGCATCGAGGCGGCCTGATTTGTCATGTTGGTTTGGGAAATTTCAACGAATTTCTTGAACATCTCCTCCAAAGAACTTTTTTTCACGACGGGGGGCCCTTGGGAATAATTCGGTTGAGGCGGCCTCGGTTGGCTTCCAGAGGCATATGCATCGTTTTGATGCTGCCCCGGTTGCCATCTTTAGCCAGATGCGTTAGGATTCCAAGAAAAGTTGCGGTGGTTTCTCACCCCTGAGTTGTATGTATTCCCGTAAGGCACTCCCCTGTTTTGATTGGCTATAAAATGAACTGACTCATTCATAAACGAAGATTCGTCTGGTACCTCAACTCCTAAGCATTCGAAGTTGTGGTCGCCGGTACTTCTGCACCCTTGGCATGAGATTTCCATCACTGGGGCAGCGGGAGCAGGCTTGGGGATATCCACGGCAAATACTCCACTTGTGTTTCGTGGGATGTTTCTTCTAGTGGTCCAATAAGCATTATGGGTGGCAGTGACTTGTAAGACTCTCAGAGCATCATCTGGAGCAAGATTCATGATTGTTCATCTAGAGGCGGCATCGATCATGGCTCGGTGGTGGGGATCAATAGCGAAGTAGAAACTTTCGACGAGGTTCCACGTTTGGAATCAATGATTCGGGCACTTCCTCAGCAGCTCGTTGAAACGCTCCCAAACTTCGGCTAAACTTTCTTGATCGGCTTGCCGGAAGTTGGCTATTGCGTGCCTCATGCTCACGATCCGATCCACCGGATGGAACTTAGCTAGGAATTTTGTGGTCAAAGCCTCCCAGGTGGTGGCTGTTCCAGGTGGGAGGGAGTGAAGCCATGTCTTGGCTTTGTCCCTTAATGAAAAAGGGAAGAGGCGGAGCTTGACTGTTTCGTCTGGGATTCCAGCGTAGTGGAATGTGGCGCAGATTTCGGAGAATTCTGTAAGGTGAAGATGGGCATATTCAGTGGCCATTCCGGAGAACTGAGCGTTGTTTCGAATGATATTCAGAATAGCTGGTTTAATCTCGAACTGTGGGTTGGTGATAGCAGGTCCGATACCGGGGTATATGCTCCCGACAGTAGGTGTACTATAATCCCTCATGGTGCGGACCTGGGGAGGGTTCACTTCATTTTCGTCACCATTTCTGTCGACATGAGGGATCCCTCCAACTCGGTTGCCTGCATCAATATTCAGCTGGTCTCCCATTGGGGCAAAAGTAATGGCTGCAGCGCGTCTTCGTGCTAGGAGAGTACGTTCGATCTCTGGGTCGTAGGCGACAAAATCTCTTGTAGCTCGGCCTTGCATTCACTGTGGCAAACACTACACACTAGAAGGAAATGGTAGTAAAAAAAACTAACTCTTATAACAATATTTTCAGTCATCCTGAGTCGCTCTACAGTTGCATTCCCCGGCAACGGCTCCAAAAACATGATGCGTGTAAATCGGCAAGCGCACCGGTCGCACAAGTAATAAAGTTTGGGAATGAATCCCCGAGTGTTAGTCTCTTGAGGAATGCAATTAGCATAAAGCAGCAACAGTACAGAAAATATTGTTATGAGAGTTATAAATAGAAAAAAAATAAAAAGAGAACTTAAGAGATTCTGGTTGTTTGATCTAATAAACTAGTAAAAGCTATGAGGGTCGAAGGCACCGCTTCGCAAGGTGAAGTGGGTGTTTCGGCCGCGATGCCGAACTTTAGTTGGGCGAGTGAACGGAAAGCTAATGGATGGAAGTGTTCTTGAGTGGAGTGAAATCGGGTATGGCACGAGTATGGAGTGGATGTGGAGTGAGCGAGGAGCATTCACAGACACTACTCACAAGCATAAGAAAAATACTAACATCCCATTAGATATAGAATAAAACTTGATGTTCATTACAATGTAAACCATTCCATACTACATAGGAAGGGGAAGATGAGTACACCAAAAGAGAGTGAAGATCCACCGCAGGTCGTGGCCGGAGTAGTGAGTTGTCAATCCGCTTCCGGGCTCAGTCCAAGGAGCCTTCCGGTACCGACGAGCTGTCACCTCGAAGGCCTTTAAGTCCATTCTCTAGGTTGTCTACTTCACCAACTCCGGTGGAAAGCTTGGAGTTGAAGTCGTCAATGGCCGAGGGCTTCGCCGGAGAGTTTGAAAAGCTTCGGAGTAGCTGGCTATGGACTCCCGACAAAGGTGGAGGTGATGGAATAGCTGGAGAAGTGAAATGGAGATTCCCGCGCACTCCCCAATCACAGCAAATGATAGGCATTCACCTAAATCACGGAGCAGGGCCTTAAATACGGAGGCAGCAAAAGCAGTGCGCACGATCAGTGGCGCACGACCAGTGGTCGTGCGCACTGTCGGTCGATGATCGTGCGCCATTTCCAAATAGACCTGCAACCTGGATAAGAAGCATCAGCATATATGCGCATGATCAGTGGCGCACGACCAGTGGTCGTGCGCACTAAATCCACTGATCGTGCGATTGGCAGGGACAGATTTACAGAAAGCAAGGGGTAAACGCGCACGAGCAGTGTCGCACGACCAGTGGTCGTGCGGACTACGACCAGTGCTCATGCGCACTACGGCCAGTGCTCGTGCGGTTACCCGTGCAGGATTAGGAAAATGAGAATGTAATGCGCATGATCGGTGGCGCACGACCAGTGGTCGTGCGCAATAAGTCCAGTGGTCGTGCGCAGTATTCCTGCATCGTCGGGGTCTCCCGAGCGGTTCCGGAGCACGCACACGAACCCTGCACCAGCAGAAGAGGCAGATAGGCCACCAAACGTGCACACCACATTCCCAAGACAGGGCTAAAGAACAACAAAAACACAGAAACACAAAAAGCACACCGAAATGGGCCTATAGTGCACTTAATCGTGAAATAGGGACGTAAGCAAATATAAGCAATAATGGCTCTCAAGTGCAGTGCTAAGACTATAAAACTGGCCCAGATGAGTCCAAACATCAGTGTAAAATGTGGACTCATCAAGGAGGCCGAGAGGAAGCTTCGGCTTGGGTTTGGCAGTGAAAGCTTGCCCGGAGCACCTCCCTATGATGGAAGATGAAGGGGAATGGCGGAACCCTTCCTCGGAGATGAAAATGGTGGAGAAATGTCGAGCAATCCGTAATTATGGCGGAACCTTCATATTTATAGAAAGCAGAATTGAACAATGCGCACGATCACGGGAGCACGACTAGTGGTAGTGCGCACTATGTTCAGTGATCGTGCGCACTGGTATGGTAGATTAGGAAGAAGAACTGGGGTACTGTGCACGAGCAATAGCGCACGACTGGTGGTCATGCGCACTATGTCCAATGGTCGTGCGATTACCCCAGATGGAACTCCAGGAAAAGAGGAATCAATGCACACGATCAGTGGCGCATGACTGGTGGTCGTACGCACTGTGTCCAGTGGTCATGCGATTACCCTGGGCAGATTCTGGAAATCAAGGTACATTGCGCACGATCATCGGCGCATGATCGGTGGTCGTGCGCACTATATCCGATGATCGTGCGTAGTATTCCTGCTTCCAAATGTCCCAGGAACACGCACACGACCCCTAAACCCCGCATTGATATGTGCAGACATTCCAGACGATCACAAAAAGGGAGTACAAACATTAAAAGTACAAAAATACACAACCACGGGCCTAAGTGTGCACTTCCTATGAAAATAAAGATAAGATGAAATATATACGATAACGAACTAAAAGTGAAGTGTAAGCGAAGGAAAACAAGCCCAGATGAGTCCGAAAATTGGTATAAAAAATGGACTCATCACTTGCACTCATGCTCACTTAGATCCTGTGTAGATTAAAATTCTTTATATGCTCATAGTTTCTATTTTTCTATTAGCGTAGATTTTGTTTACGGTACTCTGGTTGTGAATCTAGTTATGAATCAAACAGTGTTGTAGGATTGTGTGTGGGAGTTCAATAGCCTCATATTGCTCGAGTTGGGAGGGAGGTTGATCTTTCTCGGTGTATAAGAACTTGCCCCTAGCTACTCTCGAATCATGGGTACATGATTATTCAAGTGTGCAAGTGATGTAGGTCGTCACTTTGTTTTAGTTTGAGCCTTGTACCATTCCTGACGTCTATCTGTTGCTATCCCCGTTGAGCCTGTCCCTTCCTTTGACATCCCTACATCTCGCTACAAAAGCGATATAGTCTTTCCTACTTACACACCCGAATGTGGTTGCTCGGTTGGTTTGTTTTATTGTTGGTTTGTATCTGTTATGTGTGGTTGTTATGCGGGTGCTCTGTGCCGCTTGTGGTGTTGCCGTGTTTTCGGCTCGTTTTGGTTATTTGGTTAAATAAAAAGAAAAAAAAATGAGATGAAATGGAAATAAAAATTCCCAATGTGGAATAAAAGAAAAAAATAGAGAAATTTTGTTGTATTGTGTTCATTATGGGTGTGCACGCACCGTTAAAAGTCCAAGTCTGGTGGTTTGGTGCACGTGTTTGTCGTTGCGTGTAGCTGTGAGAGCTTTCGGGCGGTCTCATTTTGTGTATGCATTTCCGTCATGTTTATCTTTGTATACCCCATCTTCGTCTAAGCCTCCATTATACTCCAAGTCCTACGAATTCACGCTTGAGTCAAACTAGTGTCGTGGAGAGAGTGTGAACGGGCAAGCTTATGGTCATCGACATTGGTGGATTCCTTTGGAGATTCTCCTGAGACCTGATCTTTGATAATGCTCACCTCATTGTCTGCCTGCTTTCACTCTATGCATAGTCGAATGATTCATCATGATTCACTTTAGGAGTATTAGTAATATCTTCTTTACGTTTGCAGAAATTAGAAATTGTTATGCATATATAGATGAGATTTCTACTATTGCTTTTTGTACATGAGGGTATGACTTCGCATGGTACTATATTCATGCAATTGCTTAGCCAACTAGCTTTCTTTCACTCCGCTTAGAGATTATTTGCTCGGGACAAGCAAATGTTTAAGTCTGGTGGTGTGATGAGTCCGAATTATATAGGGTTTTTCGGACTCATCTGCGCTTATTATCTTGCATGTGCACTATTATTTCAGTATGAAAAGTCATATATTTGATTAGGGCTTCACTTAGCCATTAGTGCATTTTTTTGGCCCATTGTGGTGTGCGAATGTGCACTCTTGTGTTGAGGGTAGGTTCTGTGAGCTCCTCGCACTTCTTTGTTGATTTATATGATTATTTGGGACATTTGGGGGCTATGCCTCAGTTGGATTTATTGCTTTGTCGGTGGTCGAGATGTCCGGAATTCTATTTCCAGCTCCTGTGTAAAACACTCGGTCGTGCGAATTTCTTCGCGCACTATTTCAGCATAATCGTGCGTTATACACAGCAATTCTAGGGGCGTTTGATCTACCTGTGTGTTTGTTCCAGCACAATTTTGGCCAAACCGTGCGAGAAGGAATCGCACAGTCTGCATAATGTTCTCTGAATTCCAGCCCTCTGGGGTTAATTGTGTGTTTCCTTCATGCATTGGTATACGCGGCCGTGCGTGAGTAAAACACATGGTTCCTCTTTGTTATCCTGTTTTCCAGCGCTCTTTGGTTACCCGTCTGTTTTCCTTCACGCACAGGCGAAAGCGTCCGTGCGCGAGTAAAATGCATGGGTCAACTCATCTTTCTCGCAGGCCATTATCTGCTCGTTTTTAACGCACGGTTAACAAACGGGCGTGCACTAAACCGTGTGTGACCAATTTTCTGACCTACTCCTATTTAAGTGCAGATTTTCGACCAAGAAAAGGAGGATCGATTCCAGACGTGCCTACCGTAGTTTTAGGGCAAAAACTCTGTCGTTCCTCCTCCGCCCTTCATCTCCCACTAAGGAGAGAAGCTCAGGCCATGCTCGCGAATCTTACATCTCGTCGGTGCTTGGTATAGGCCGTCTCCTTCACTTCTTTGCTCTATTGCAAGTTTTGACGCCATAGCCATCAAGCAAAGGGAACCTTTCAACCTTCTTCTGGATCATGACACGAAGAAGAAGGGTCCATTGGAAGGTAGTGACAGCCTTCTCTACTACGGACGCAGTTGAGGACCGAGCTTGGACGTGGATTGACAACCGGGCGATTCCTTCCGCGACTCCTCGACGAGTCTTCGGATTCGGTCGATTTCTTGACTTGTTCTTGCTTTATTGTTGTATATGCAAGGTTAAATCTTCATATGTAGATGATGTTGCACTTTAGTTGTAAGCGTTATTAGTTTCATGTCTATGTGAATCATTATCATTTTACTGCTTTAGTTGCTTGAGCAGCGCCCATATTTCCACCCGTCACCGTAGTGAGTATTGCCGCTCGAGCAATCGCTAGAGGCACGCGTTGCGACGAGGTGTTTGTGACCCTCAATCTGTTGTTCTACTCGTTCCACATGCCTGCCTACTCTTCCATTCCGCTGAGCGATGCAGCGCATAGCAGCCTGCATATGAGTAGATTTAATTATATTTTATTATCTTGCTTCTAAAACCAAACCCCTTCATGACCTCGACCTAAGGACTTCAATCTCAAGTCCTCCTTGAAAGACAACTCCACCTTGCATTGTTCCTTGAGAGATTCGATACTTGAGAAAGCCTCCCCATTTTATATTACTTATGTGAGCGGTACACTTGTCGTAAGTGCATCATGTCTCCACTACTAGGACGACATACAAACTACCAGACCTACGCCTCTGTGCGCCTCAATGCTAAGAACACAATAGTGGATCCCCCATACTATATCAAAGAAGGGGTCTTAGGTAGATGTGTAACACCTCCATCTGTTACATGACATATAATAGAAGGTCCGTGATGCGTGTAATACGGCAAGCGCACCGGTCGCACAAGTAATAAAGTTTTGGGAGTAAATCCCCAAGTGTCGGTCTCTTGAGGAATGCAATTAGCGTAGAACGGCAATAGTACTGAGAATATCGTTATGAGAGTTAAAAATAGAACAAAAAGGAAACAGCGGACTCGGGAGATTATGGATGTTTGATCTACTGAACTAGTAAAAACTATGCGGGTCGACGGCACCGCTTCGCAAGGTGAAGTGGGTTTGTCGGCCGCTATGCCGAACTTCAGTTGGGCGAGTGGAAGGGAAACTAATGGATTGCAGCGTTCTTGTGTGGATTGCAATCGGATAAGGCACAGGAATGAAGTGGATGTGGGGTGAGTGAGGCGCATTCACAGACAGAACTCACAAGCATAAGAAGAAACTAACATTCCATTAACTAGAAAGTAAACTTGATATTCAGGGATGGAAATGTTCATTACACTGCTCAAAACATTCATAACACAGAGGAAGGGGAAGAGGAGTAAACCAAAAGAGAATGAAGATCCACCGCGGGTCGTGGCCGGAGTAGCGAGTTGTCAATCCGCTTCCGGGCTCAGTCCAAGGAGGCTTCCAGTACCAACGATCTGTCACCTCGAAGGCCTTTAAGTCCGTTCTCTAGGTTATCTACTTCACCAACTCTGCAGGAAAGCTTGGAGTTGAAGTCATCAATGGCTGAGGGCTTCGCCGGAGTGTTGGAAAGCTTCGGAGTAAGTGGAAATGGCTTCCCGACGAAGGTGGAAGTGATGGAGCAGCTGGAGAAGTGAAAAGGCGATTCTCGCGCACTCTCTGATCGCAACAAATGACATGCGTTGACCTAAAACGCGGAGCAGGGCCTTATATACGGAGGCAGCAGAAGCAGTGCGCACGATCAGTGGCGCACGACCAGTGGTCGTGCGCACTGTAGGTCGATGATCGTGCGGCTTTTCCAAATAAACCTGCAACCTGGACAAGAAGCATCGGCATAAACGCGCACGAGCAGTGGCGCACGACCAGTGGTCGTGCGCACTATGGCCAGTGCTCGTGTGATTACCGAGACAGGGTTATGAAAAAGGAGGTGTAATGCGCACAAACGGTGGCGCACGACCAGTGGTCGTGCGCAGTAAGTCCAGTGGTCGTGCGCTTACCCCAGGCTGATTCTATAGAAAACGTAGAGTAGTGCGCACGATCGGGGGCGCACGACCAGTGGTCGTGCGCATTAGATCCCCTGATCGTGCGCAGTATTCCTGTTTCACAACCATCCCGGAACACGCACACGACCCCTGTACTAGCAGAAGGGGCAGAAAGGCCACCAGAACGTGCACACCACATCCCCGAGATAGGGCTAAAGAATAACAACAGAAATGGAAACACAGAAAGCACACAGAAGCGGGCCTACAGTGCACTTATTCGTGAAATAGGTACATAAACACAAATAAGCAATAAAGGCTCTCAAGTGTAGTGCTAAGGCGATAAAACTAGCCCAGATGAGTCCAAAAATCAGTGTAAAATGTGGACTCATCACACCCCCAGACTTAACCATTTGCACATCCCGAGCAAATCATCACTCCATGGACTCGAAGATAGCTAACTGGCTCAGCAATTTCAAAAAGAAGTAAGACGAGAAATCAAATATATCATGAGTATAGAAGAGATAATAGAAAAACTTTTTAATTATACAACGTAGTTTAAACTATTCGACAGACGTAAATAAATAGTGTAATTGCTCAAAATTAGAATTCTGGAGAATCGTGTGATCATGTGCAGGAAGAAAGTAGGCAGGCCACTAAGGTGAGCATTGCCAAAGTTCGGGACTCAGGAGCACCTCCAAAGGAATCCACCAATGTCGGGGACCATACGCTTGCACGTTCACACTCTCTCCACGGCGCGGGTTAGACTCAAGCGTGAATCAGTAGGACTTGTAGGAGGAAATGGGGCTTAGGCAACGGCTTGGTGGTCAAAGATAAACATGAAGGCTCTATGCAACCAAAGCGAGCGAAAACAACCCAAACCAAAACAGCCACTTAGAAAAGATTGGGGCACACGCCCCCAGACTTAGCTTGAAATTCGGGTGTGAACACAGCTCAACCCGACCAAATTCAAAAAAAGAGGATGGGGATCAAGATCTCAAAGCAATTCTTTCATATAAATATTCGTTTTTTCTATTGCGCGAATCAGCTTTTTATTTTCATAAACTGTTGTTTTCTTTTCTGCGCTAGCAATCCCCAAACGAAGCAATCAAAACGGGAATAAAATCAGCACCCCCAAAAACAATGTCCACTAATCACAACCTCGGCAAAACAGGAAATACAAATCAGCTCAAGCATTTGATTGCGAATGTGGGTTTAGCTCCAGGCCTTGGTGAAAGTGAGTGGAGCTGGATCAAAGGAAGGGTAGGCACAAATTGGGCATGCAATGGTTAACAGGTAGGAATGGCTAAACAAGGCTCAAACTAGCCAAAAAGAAGGCCTACGTCATGCTCGCGCTTAACTAACCGTGCACCAATGCTTCGAGAGTAGCTTAGGGCAAGTTCTTAGCCACCGAGAAAGAAGATCCTTCCCCCTGACTCGAGCAATACGAGTCTAGTGGCGGCTACACACATTCCTACACTATCGTTTGATTATCCCAGATTCAGATTTTGAGCAGTACAAACAATATTGACGTGAGCAGAAAAGAATAATTCTACGAGCATAAAGAAAAATTAGTTCTATCCTAACTCTACACAAACCATGAGTATTCGATTAGGAGCACTGCATGAGTTTCGAACGACTCAATCCTGAAATCCTAAGCCAGTACCACTATTTTAAAGTTTACACAAAAGCAATAAATTTAACACGGATTGTGCGCGTGGGTAAGAGCGCACTCGCGTGGGTGATTCAGTGTGTGCAAACAAAAAGCAAGAAATAATTAAATAAGAAACTGGAATGCAACAGAAAGTGCGGTGTAGTGACCACAGGCATACTTCCCTCCCCCCCCCCCCAAGACTTAAAGTTGACAACGAAAAAAAATAAACATTCCAAAGAGGAGAAATAGCTAGGGTAGGAAGTTACCTATGCTCAAAATTGAGCATACCAGTCGGGCAATGAGATGTCCAAGTGCGGCCACGTTGCCGCGCCTCTAATAATCCTGCACCTGCGATTAAAGGATGCAAGCCAAACAAAATCTTGACACAAATATATATATGAAGAAATATACCGAACTCAAAATACAGCATAGGACCGAACGGTCCAACTTGGGTTGTCTCCCGAAAGCCCTTTTGTTTACCGTCCTTAAGGTGGACCAAATACCTGTATTAGCAGTTCAAATAGAGAGTTCTTGGCAGTAGCAAAAGGAAACAAAATTAAAAATAGAGGAACCAGCATTCAACAAGTAGCAAGAAAGAGGATGGCACAATCAGCTATACGCAGATTTATGGTAAGTCTCGCCGGTGGGATGCGAGAGAACAGCAGAGTGTCTTTTTACAGTCGGGGTAGGCATTGTCCTATTACTGCGAGTGCACTCTTTCGCGCGCCGAAAGGCAGCGTAGAGCTCTTCACGTAAGCGCTTGGCCTCTTTCAGTTTCTCCACCGTGGGAGACTTCCAATGAAGGTAGGCTGTGGGGTTTCCTTGTGTCGTGGTTGGCGGCAGCCTATCCGGCAGCGTAACGGCAACCGGATATGCCCAAGTTACAGATCGTTTAATAGAATTATACAAATTATTGTCCAGGGATTTCTCCCGAATAAAACTTAGTTTGCCATGCTCAACAACAGAGTTGGCTGGCAGTAGAAAGGCAGTCGTGGCTTTGGTGCAATTGATCCCTTCGTGGACCAGTAGTTCCTGCTTCTCATCGACTTCCGGAGAAAGTCCGTTCTTTGGCGTCTCCTCCAGATGTGCTTCCAATGCGGGGGGACCTGAATCCAGCTTGACATCTGTGACACTCAGAGAAATGTTATTTGGGATGGAATAAAAATGTATGGATGTTTTATCGAGGGTGGACTCTTCGTTTGGCCAAGTGACACGGCCTTTGGAAAAGTCGAGGGATGCGCCACTGGCTGTTAGGAATGGGACTCCTAATATAGTAATGGAGTTATTGTCCTGTGGTCCCAAAACCTGAAAGTCAGTGGTGATACTGGTGCCGTTAACCTCGATTTCAACGTCCCGCACACCGCCCTCCGTGTCAACCAGATTGTCATTAGCTAAGATAAGTGATTTCCGATTTTCAATGTCAACTTGTAACTGCATCTTTGCAGCATCTTGCAAAGTGAGAATGTTGTTGGACGCCCCGGAATCGCATAATGCTGGAGTGTCGTTGTTATTGATTTTACAATTAATGACAAGTTCGTTGCGGTTTCCCGAAGTGTCCTCCCCAAGGCGCTTTCCCTGTTCATGGGGGTTCTTTTCAGTTTTGCTCGGTAAGGTGCCTTGGGTGCGCTCGGAAAACACTTGAGCTAATTGGCCCAATTGTGCCTCCAGTTTGCGCATCAAGGCGGCCTGATTTGTCATGTTGGTCTGGGAAATCTCAACAAACTTCTCGAACATTTCTTCCAAAGATTTTTCTTAACGATGGGGGCCCCTTAGGAATAATTCGGTTGAGGCGGCCGCGGTTGGCTACCGGAAGCATACGCATCGTTTTGATGCTGCCTCGGTTGCCATCTTTGGCCAGATGTGTTAGGATTCCAAGAAAAGTTGGGGTGATTTCTCACCCCCGGGTTGTAAGTATTCCCGTATGGCACTCCCCTGTTTTGATTGGCAACAAAATTAACAGATTCATTCAAAAACAAAGATTTGTCTTGTACCTCAACTCCTGAGCATTCGAAGCTGTGATGATCAGTGCTTCCGCACCCTTGACATGAGATTGCCATCACTGGGGCGGCAGGAGCAGGCTTGGGGATATCCAAGGCAAACACTCCACTGGTGCTTCGTGGGATGTTTCTTCCAGCGGTCCAGTACGCACTGTGGGTTGCGGTGTCTTGTAAGACTTTCAGAGCATCATCTGGAGCAAGATTCATGATGGTTACTCCGGAGGCAGCATCGATCATGGCTCGGTGGTGGGGATCAATAGCAAAGTAGAAACTTTCGACGAGATTCCACGTTTGGAATCCATGATTAGGGCACTTCCTCAGCAGCTCATTAAAACGCTCCCAAACTTCGGCTAAACTTTCTTGATTGGCTTGCCGGAAGTTGGCTATTGCGCGCCTCAAGCTCACAATCCGATCCACCGGATGGAACTTAGCTAGAAATTTTGTAGTCAAAGCCTCCCAGGTGGGGGCTATTCCAGGTGGAAGGGAGTGAAGCCATGTCTTGGCTTTGTCTCTTAATGAAAAAGGGAAGAGACGGAGCTTGACTGTTTCATCTGGGATTCAAGCGTAGCGGAACGTGGCATAGATCTCGGAGAATTCTATAAGGTGAAGATGGGCGTCTTCAGTGGCCATTCCGGAGAACTGAGCGTTGTTCCGAATAATATTCAGAATAGTTGGTTTAATCTCGAACTGAGGATTGGTAATAGCAGGTCCGAAACCGGGGTATATACTCCCAACAGTGGGTGTAGTATAATCCCTCATGGTGCGGACCTGCGGAGGATTCACTTCATTTTCATCATCATGAGGTAGCCCTCCAACTCGGTTGCCTGCATCAATATTCAGCTGGTCTCCCATTGGAGCAAAAATGATGGCTGCGGTGCGTCTTCGTGCTAAGAGAGTAAGTTCGATCTCTGGGTCGTAGGTGACAAAATATCTTGTAGATCGGCCTTGCATTCACTGCGGCAAACACTACACACTAGAAGAAACAACAGTCAAAACAAAACAATACTAACTCTGATAACAATATTGGAAGTCATCCGAAGTCGCTCTACAGTTGCATTCCCCGGCAACGGCGCCAAAAACTTGATGCGTGTAACACGGCAAGCGCACCGGTCGCACAAGTAATAAAGTTTTGGGAGTAAATCCCCAAGTGTCAGTCTCTTGAGGAATGCAATTAGCGTAGAACGGCAACAGTACTGAGAATATCGTTATGAGAGTTAAAAATAGAACAAAAAGGAAACAGCGGACTCGGGAGATTGTGGATGTTTGATCTACTGAACTGGTAAAAACTATGCGGGTCGATGGCACCGCTTCACAAGGTGAAGTGGGTTTGTCGGCCACTATGCCGAACTTCAGTTGGGCGAGTGGAAGGGAAACTAATGGATTGCAGTATTCTTGTGTGGATTGCAATCGGACAAGGTACAGGAATGAAGTGGATGTGGGGTGAGTGAGGCGCATTCACACACAGAACTCACAAGCATAAGAAGAAACTAACATTCCATTAACTAGAAATTAAACTTGATATTCAGGGATGGAAATGTTCATTACACTGCTCAAAACATTCATAACACAGAGGAAGGGGAAGAGGAGTAAACCAAAACAGAATGAAGATCCACCGCGGGTCATGGCCGGAGTAGCGAGTTGTCAATCCGCTTTCGGGCTCAGTCCAAGGAGGCTTCCGGTACCAATGATCTGTCACCTCGAAGGCATTTAAGTCCGTTCTCTAGGTTATCTACTTCACCAACTCTGCAGGAAAGCTTGGAGTTGAAGTCATCAATGGCCGAGGGCTTCGCCGGAGTGTTGGAAAGCTTCAGAGTAAGTGGAAATGGCTTCCCGACGAAGGTGGAAGTGATGGAGCAGCTGGAGAAGTGAAAAGGCGATTCCCACGCACTCTCCGATCGCAGCAAATGACAGGCGTTGACTTAAAACGCGGAGCAGGGCCTTATATACGGAGGCAGCAGAAGCAGTGCGCACGATCAGTGGCGCACGACCAGTGGTCGTGCGCACTGTAGGTCGATGATCGTGCGGCTTTTCCAAATAAACCTGCAACCTGGACAAGAAGCATCAGCATAAACGCGCACGAGCAGTGGCACACGACCAGTGGTCGTGCGCACTATGGCTAGTGCTCGTGCGATTACCTAGACAGGGTTATGAAAAAGGAGGTGTAATGCGCACAAACGGTGGAGCACGACCAGTGGTCGTGCGCAGTAAGTCCAGTGGTCGTGCGCTTACCCCAGGCTGATTCTATAGAAAACGTAGAGTAGTGCACACGATCGGGGGCGCACGACCAGTGGTCGTGCGCATTAGATCCCCTGATCGTGCGTAGTATTCCTGTTTCACAACCATCCCGGAACACACACACGACCCCTGTACCAGCAGAAGGGGCAGAAAGGCCACCAGAACGTGCACACCACATCCCCGAGATAGGGCTAAAGAATAACAACAGAAATGGAAACACAAAAAGCACACAGAAGCGGGCCTACAGTGCACTTAATCGTGAAATAGGTACATAAACACAAATAAGCAATAAAGGCTCTCAAGTGTAGTGCTAAGGAGATAAAACTAGCCCAGATGAGTCCAAAAATCAGTGTAAAATGTGGACTCATCAGTCCGGTCGGGGCCCCACACCATATGCCACAAACAGGCGGCGAAGTTACGGGTTAATATCAAAACTATTCGCATCCTAACTCAGAGCATTCTATCGGAAGCTTTTAAGTTGTTTGAACTCAACTCATTTGAATGTTCACAATATATACACCAGCATTTATATATAACAACACGAAGGAATGTTCTCCAAATACACAGCAAGTCTGGCCTTATGGCCTTATAGTTAAGCTTTATACACATGAATTTCATACATCGGCATGCAGGCCGGCCACACATGAAAATAATATCTTCTTTGGCCTTTGAGGGCCAGCATAGCAGCAGCAACAACAACAACAACAAGGGCTTCAGCCCCCTATTTTCTGCTCGGCTCTCCTGCACCTGCATGGGACAAACCACCACAAGGGTGGAAAACAAGGCAACGGTCAGTGTTCAGCTGACCAATTTATAACGGCCATACCCCTTACCCGGGGTAGTGGTACTCCTTCCCTGCAGGCATAACATTTCACAAGTAGATATATCACACAATGTGCACTCACGCAGAATCAACATATCACAAACGTCGATCATGCGGCCCGACACTCCGTGCACTCAAGGCACATTCTTGGTGTACCGGAAATACCAGGGTCCCACTGTCATTCAAGGCCCGAAGCCCAACGACAAACTTGAGCATTTCTCTCTACGGCCTTCAGCCGGAGACTTTAGTCTTGTTGTAACGACCCGAGATTTGGCCTGTAGCCCCCCATGGTATCGCTACTGGATGGCGCGCACAGGTCCAAAACTCTCATTATGTGTTTCTGTCGAATGTCAGGCGCCCAAGCACTCATGGCAGACAGCCATAATGCGGATATAGTTCAGCCCTTGCCCGTTGCTCAAATGGTTAGTTCAGTGACTAGACTAACGCGGGTCGGCATCCCCTTGTCCGTTCGGCACGAAGCCTTTTCAAGAGCTCACAAAGCTCACAAATAGCCACACTGTCCCCGAAGAACTGGCTTCACAATCGCAGGTTAGCTAGGAGTCATCGAAAGCGACACTCACTCTCGCCCGGTGTTAGCGACAGAAATCACTTTCCATCCTGAAAGACTTGATTTCTAGACACCTAGAGGGGGGTGAATAGGTTCTAATTTTTCCTTCAAAATTTTAGGCAAATAGCAAAATTTATCTCAGCACAGAAATAATGTAAACCACAGAATAATGAATACAGCACACCATACACCAGATTTATAGTGGTTCCCCAAGGTATGGGTACATCCACTTTCCCCCTTCGCCTATCTAGCAGTGTACTAGATTCGACCTAACTTCCTTCTTTCTTCTCAGATCCACAGATCTTACAGCTCAGAACCAAGAATGGTTCCTACAACTCAGACTTATACAAGTCCTACCTCAGATTCTTGCCAAAGAACCCTACCTCAGGACTCAGCCCTACCTCAGCCTATGTCACTAGGCTTACAACTCAGAGTGAAACCTCACTCCTACAACTCAGGAAAAAGCCCTATCTCAGCCTTTATAAGTACAGGCTTACAACTCAGATCTTACAACAGATCCTACCAGAAATTATTTGATTAAGAGATACAGAAATTTCACCAGATGAATCTCTTCACTGGTGTGAGCTTCTTGATCAGTTCTTGAATACACTGATCTTCAGATCCAACCCGACTTAGCCATTTCAAAGCTTCTTGATAGAACAAAATAAGGTTGAACTTCACTTGTTGTAGAAGTTGATCTTCAGATAGCTTCCTCCTTGAATTCAGAATAAGATCTGAATCTTCTTTGCAGACTGATCTGAATCTGCCTTCGTAAGTGTTTCCCCTTTTATTGTTGAAGAAAACTCTCTCTGAAGGATTCACTTCTTAGTGTTGTGTGTTCTCTTTTCCTTGTTGTTGTCTCTTCGTATGTTGTAGCGAATCAATCCTTTATATAGAGTTTCCTCCTGATTACCGGCTGATCCGGCTTATAACAGTCTTCTGACAGTTCTGACAAAGGTGTCAGACCGGTTGGCTATGACAGCTGATTCTTCAAAGACTTTCTAACTCAGCATGAACCACTCAGCAAACTGCTTCACATGTGTCGACACAAATTGACTAAGTGTCGACACAAGTCTTGATGATGTCGACACAACACTCCATGTTTCGACATAGTCATTCTTTTGGTACTCGACACAACATCTGTTAAATGTGTCGACACAAGCCCACTGTGTCGAGATAATTCTGCTTCCATTGTTGACATAACTCCTGGGTGTCGACAGAGCTTCTGCTTTCAGTGTCGACGTAACTCCTGGCTCAGGTGTAGACTCAAGTCTGAGTGTTGACTCAGCTTATTCTTTAGGTGTCGACACAGCTTCTTCACATGTGTCGACACAAGTTTGGGTGTCGACACAATGCCTGGATGTCGACTCAACTTATTCTTTAGGTGTCGACATAATTCTTCACAAGTGTCGACATAATTCTTCATAAGTGTCGACACTTGTACTTACAAAATTTTCTTCCAATTCTTACACCTGCACAATGAAACTCAAACATACATCAAATATAAATTGATGTATATCATTGATTAAGATGAGGCTTCTCCAAATCTGGTACATATTAACAGTGTACCCAACAATCTCCCCCTATTTGGAGAAGTCATAACCTTTAGTCAAAGATATACATCACTCATAATAAAACACATAAAAAAATAGATGTACATACATTTCACTGCAGGGTAACATATAAACATTGTAAATAACTTGTTGGAACACCCTATTACTAATTTGGGTCAGGATCACTATGTCTCTAGGAACCTTTATTTGACCTCCTGTATAGCTTAAAAGGTCAATTAGAATTGAGTCTAAGGGTTAGAAGTCTAGGATTGGAAGCTGCCCTGGAGACCAAGTTTTTCTGTCTGGAGACTAAGTCTGATCGTCGAGCTCAGCACGACGATTCGTCGAACTCCGATCGACGATCGTCTAGCTCAACTTCGACAGATCGTCGAACTCCATTCGACGATCGCTGAGCTCAACTTCATAATATCGTCGAACTCCATTCGACGATCGGTGAGCTCAGTTCGACGATTTTGACTCTGCATTGGATCTCTATCTCTGAGCTCAGTTCGACGATCTTTGAGCTCAGATCGACGATTATTTTGCTGCTTAAGTTTTCCAGATCGCTGAGCTCAGCTCGACGATAGCAGAGCTCAGTTCGACGATTTCAGATAACTTCCAGAATTCAAATTCAAATCAGTTAGGAGTTATTCTGCAATTAATTCAGAGATTTGCTAGCCGTTTACATTCAATTCTGGACCAAGTTTCAAGGGATTTTTCAAGGAATAATTCTGTGGACTTTCCTCCAGAAGAGATTATGCAATTAAGGATGCAATCAATGCAGACCAACGGCTATCCTTGACAGAGAATGATATTCTATTCTGGAACAGAGAATAAAAGACAGAATGTTTTTTGATTAATAGAGATTAACAAGAAGAGAACATACAATACAGATTACAGAGACTCATTCAAAATCTTCTGTCAAAAAGAATTCTGAAGAACACTCATCAAAGAGATCAAGCTTTCAAAAATCTTCAAATCTCTTCAGCTCTCAAAGTGTTCAAGGCCAACATCATTTCAAGACTCCAGACACTCAACATTTCAGCTATTGCTGAAATCATCCATTGCTGGAGTTCTATATTTGAAGGCCTATCACCCTCAAGCAAAGCTTTTTCTTCCTGAAGATTTCAAGGATTCAGGGGGAGCTTTGACATCAATCCACATAGTCTTCTCAGTTGCTTGAGAAAGAGAAGACTTCCATCACTCTCTCACCCCCACTCTGTAAAGGGTTTTTCAAACTCCCTTCAAAAGTTTGAATCTGGTTTTTGAGCACCTTGTCAAAAGCTCATTGGTGGCAAGACACCTGATCAAAAAATCTGCTTTGGTTTTTGAGCACCTTATCAAAAGCTCATTGGTGCCCAGGACACCTGATCAACTCATCCTGCAGTGGATTCCTACCTAGGGTGGTAGAAGAGTGGATGTACCCAAGTTTGGGGAACCACTATATTCCCTTGTGTCATCTGGTTTTGGCTTGTTTTCTTTTTGTTTCTGGCCTTGATTCTCTCTGTGCTTAGTTTTTTGTTTAGCTTAGTGCTGTAGTTAGATTCTTTATTGCTTCCCTGCTGACACAAATTACAACAACTGTTGTAAAAGCTTGTAAAAAGTTTTTAAGCACCATATACTCTATTCACCCACCTCTAGAGTATATCAGATCTAGTTGCCCTTTCAATTGGTATCAGAGGGAGGTTGGTTAAACATACCATATCTGATTGGTTGTACAGGCTAACACCTGAACCCCAAGATTCCAAACTAGATCTGCTTTTCTTCTGTATTTTATTATTAGTTTTTGTTTGCACAAATCATGGCCCAAAACAAAGATTATGCTAGCACCAGACCTCCAGTGTGCAATCTTTCCAAGTTTGCACTTTGGAAAGCAAGGATTAGACTTTACATGAATTCCATTGACGAAGATATTTTCAATTCTGTTTTGACAGTGTGTCCAAGACCCCTAGAGAGCACAAGCACAAATGCTGTTCCACCTCCATCAGGAACAGATGCTGACATCAAAAAATGGAAAGTAGCTGATGCCAAGGCTATGAACATTCTAGCCCAGACAATGTCAGATGACATATTTCAAAAGGTAGCTGAATGCAATTCAGCCAAGGAGATTTGGGACAAGCTCTCAGAAATAGTCTCAGGCTCAGCTGATGAGAGAAAGGACAGAAGATCCCATCTCATCTCCCAATATGAGAACTTCAAGAAGGGAGAGACTGAGTCAGTGGGAGACATGTACAACAGATTGAGTCTAATTGTCAGCGAACTAAGGACATTGGACAAAGAGATCTCTCTGACAGAACTTAATGACAAGATCCTAATGTGCTTCCCCAGCACTTGGGATTCAAGAATCTGGCCAATTAAGGATTCCAGAAGTCTGAATGAAATCACCACTGAAGCCTTGTTGGGTAAGCTCAAATCTTATGAGCTACTTATCAAGAATAGAGAGGAAGAACAGAAGGCTGCTTCACCAGCCACAAGGAAAGAGAAGACCATAGCCTTCAAGGCAACTGAGGATCTGCCTGAAGACAAGAGCACAGGCAATGATGAACTACTCAGCTTATTGGCCAAAAGATTCTACAAGATGGCCAGAAAGGACTTCAGAAGAAGATCATACAAGGAGCAGGACAAGCCAAGGTATGACAAGTCCATTAGCAACAATAAAGATATTATCTGCTTTGGTTGCAGGAAACCAGGGCATATAGTTCCTGACTGTCCAGAGAACAAGATCAAGGACAGAAGGGACAGAAAAGAAAGAAGAAAGGAGAAAGACTCCAAAAGGAATGGAAGTGGCAAACCTTCTTCAAGCAAAAATAAGCATACAAGAAAAGGGTTTGTTGCTGAATCCTGGAGTGAGACAGAAGAGGAGTCAGAAGCCTCTTCTAGATCAAGTGATGATGAGGATGATGCAGAAGAAAAGGAGTTCTGCATGATGGCAATCAATGCCTCACAGAACAATTCAGAGGAAGAGGAGTCAGAGTCAGACTCAGAGACTCAACCTGAAGAAGATCAGGTAATTGGTTCTTTTGATTTTACTTCAGAAGATTTTAAATCTGAATTTAAAGCACTGTGTTTAGACCTGCTAAAGTCTGAGAAAGAGATTATCTCTCTCAGAAATCAATTATCTGAACACAATATTTTAAAGTCAGAAAACCTCAAACTCTCTCAGGAGTTGGAGAACTGTAGGGAACAGATAGTTACACTGAAAAGTGAGCTCTCTGAGGCCAAGAAGCTTGAAGAATCCCTTAATGGGAGAAGCATCAAGCTGATGGACATCACAAGCACAGTGAACTTTAGATTCAACAGTACACTGGGCTTGGGTGCTTCATCCAGCCAACCTATAGTCCTAACAACTCCCATCAAGTTTATCTCTGACAAGGGAAAGGGAGTTGTAGAGGTTGCTAGGAAAAATTCTGATCTGCCTCAGAAAACCAAGTCCCAGCAAAAATCGTCAAACAGAGATCGACGATCGCCGAATGAAGATCGACAATCGCCGAACGCAGCTCGACGATCTCAGGAAAAATCGTCGAACGCAGATCGACGATCTCAGCCAAAGTCGTCGAACGCAGCTCGACGATCTCATATACCTGACCTCAGCCATAGTCGACCGTCGAACGGAGCTCGACGATCTGACCCAAGATCGTCGAACGCAGCTCCAAGATCGTCGAACAAAGGTCAGAACTCTGGAAACTTGTTTAAAGGCAAATCAAAATTGAATCCTAAGGGTTCTTCATCCCAAACCTTTAACCCTTATACTGAATGGATTTTACCTCCAAGGAGATATCATCCTGAAGGATATAAGAGTCAGCCAGGGATGTCCTTCATTTCTGAATTTAGAGGTTATCAACCTAGGCCCAAGGTAAACTGGGTCAAAAACAAATGAATTGTTTTATGTGCAGGTAAAGACCTATCCAACATCTAACCAGCAATGGTATTTGGATAGTGGGTGATCTAAGCACATGACAGGGAACAAGGACAACCTCACTTCCTTTAGAGCCAAGCTTGGACCCAAAGTTAACTTTGGTGATTCCAACTTTGGACAGACTAAAGGATATGGTGCAGTCCAGATTGGTTCAGTAACCTTCAAGAAGGTAGCATATGTGGAAGGACTGAAGCACAACCTAATCAGCATCAGTCAGCTGTGTGATGAAGGCTACCAAGTGACCTTCAGCAAAACCTTATGCAGAATCAAGTCAGAGGACAACACAACTGTGTTGACAGGTAAAAGGAAAGGTAACATCTATCTAGTAGATTTTCTTTCAACTAATATAGATATTTGCTTGTTTAATTCAGTCTGTAGACCAAATGTTTTATGGCATAAGAGATTAGGACACCTAAACCTTAGAACTATTGCTATGCTCTCCAAGGACAACCTTGTTAGAGGACTACCTTCTGGCCCCTTCAAGAAGGAAGGACTCTGCAGGGCCTGTCAATTAGGCAAGCAAACTAAAAACAGTTTTAAGTCACTTAATAAGAGTAATTCACCTAGGATATTGTATCTGTTACACATGGATCTATTTGGACCCATCACAGTACAAAGCCTAGGAGGGAGATCCTACACTTTAGTAGTTGTAGATGACTTCTCTAGATTCACTTGGGTGTTCTTTCTAAGGAAGAAGTCTGATAACTTTAAGTGTCTGACAGAGTTTCTCAAATGTATACAGATTGAGTTCAATACTCACATTGCCCTGATCAGAAGTGATCATGGGACAGAGTTTGATTCTCTTCTTATGCAAGAGTTCTGTCATAGTGAAGGGATCAGGCATACTTTCTCAGCTCCTAAAACTTCTCAACAAAATGGGGTAGCTGAAAGGAAAAACAGAACCCTTATTGAATCTGCCACTACATTGTTGTCAGATGCTCATCTACCTCTATCCTTTTGGGCAGAGGCAGTGAACACCTCCAACTATGTGCTGAACAGAAGTTTGATACATAAACTAAAGGGAAAGACTCCCTATGAATTACTCAAAGGGAAGAAACCTAAAGTTGACTATTTTAGAATTTTTGGTTGTATTTACTATATTCACAATAATGACAAGAAGTATTTAGCAAAATTTCAAGCCAAAGCTGATGAAGGAGTGTTTCTGGGATACTCCATGATCAGCAAGGCCTATAGGGTCTATAATAAATCATCTTTGAAAATTGAGGAATCTGTTCATGTTTCTTTTGATGAATCTAACATGTCTTTCAAGGAGAAGATTTCTTCTACCATAGAACCTTTGCAGGAACATTCTCTAGCTGAAGATATGAAACAAGTTACAGGTTGAGGATGAAAGCAGTGAAGATGAAGGCAATGCTCAACATATTGAAGCACCACTTGAAGAGCCAGTTGTTGTACCACAAGAGGAAACAACAACACAGGTTGGTGAACAATCAACACCCCCTGTTGATTTAGTAACATCAAGAGACCATCCAATTTCCCAAATAATTGGAGAAATCTCAGCTGGTGTGCAAACCAGAAATCAGGTCAACCAAAACCTGTTGCACACCTGCTTCCTATCTCAAATTGAACCTCAGTCCATTCAAGATGCAGAGCAAGATCCACACTGGATCATTGCAATGCAAGAGGAGTTGCATCAATTTGAGAGGAACAAAGTATGGGAACTAGTGCCAAAGCCTAAGGATCATTCCATTGTTGGAACAAAATGGGTATTCAGAAACAAACTGGATGATCAAGGAGAAATAATAAGGAACAAGGCAAGACTAGTTGCTCAGGGATATTCTCAAGAAGAAGGAATTGACTACGACAAGACTTTTGCACCTGTTGCAAGATTGGAAGCCATCAGGATATTTCTAGCTTATGCAGCTCACAAAGGCTTCAAGGTTTATCAGATGGATGTCAAAAGTGCTTTCTTAAATGGAGACATCAAAGAAGAAGTCTATGTCAGACAACCTCCAGGTTTTATCTCTCCAACTCTTCCTGATTATGTTTTTAGACTGAACAAAGCATTATATGGTCTCAAGCAAGCTCCTAGAGCTTGGTATGAGACCCTAGCATGCTTTCTCTTGGAAAATTGTTTTATAAGGGGTAGAGTAGACCAAACTCTTTTTATTAGAACTCATAAGTCCCATACCCTACTAGTGCAAATTTATGTAGACGATATCATTTTTGGTTCTACTGACTCAAAATTGTGCAGAAGGTTTTCTAACCTGATGCATTCTAAATTTGAGATGAGTAGCATGGGTGAGCTGTCCTTCTTCCTAGGGTTGCAAGTCAAACAACATGCTGAAGGCATCTTTATTTCTCAAACCAAATATGCTAATGAACTGGTTAAGAAATTTGGTATGTCTGAGGCATCTTGTATGAAAACACCCATGTCTACCAATGCTGTATTGGATGCTGATGAACATGGGAAACCTGTTGATCAGACAACATATAGAGCAATGATTGGCTCTTTACTGTATCTTACAGCTAGTAGACCAGATATAATGTTTGCTACATGTATATGTACTAGGTTCCAAGTAAGCCCTAGAGAGTCACACCTAACATTAGTAAAGAGGATTCTCAGGTATGTTAAAAGTTGTCCAAATCTAGGCCTCTGGTATCCAAAAGATTCAGCATTTGAGTTAACTGGATTCTCTGATGCTGATTATGCTGGATGCAGAATTGACAGGAAAAGCACCAGTGGAACTTGTCAGTTCCTTGGTGATAGACTTGTCTCTTGGTTTTGTAAGAAACAAACATCTGTGTCAACTTCAACTGCTGAAGCTGAATATATGGCTGCAGGCAGTTGTTGTTCACAAATATTGTGGATTCAAAACCAACTCCTAGACTATGGTTACAACTTAGAGAAGTCTAAAATCTTTTGTGACAATACAAGTGCTATTTCTATAGCTCAAAATCCAGTCCTCCATAGTAGGACAAAACACATAGAGATTAGGCATCATTTCTTAAGGGATAATGTTGAAAAACACAAAATTGAATTACAATATATCCCAACTGATTTACAAAGGGGAGATATTTTCACCAAGCCTTTGGATGAAAAGAAACACACCTTCTTCCTAAATTAGTTAGGAATGTTAGATGGAGGAAGCTTTAAATAATCTCCAAGATTTTGAAAGCTAAAAATTGACCAAGACTAGGCAAAAATTCTGATTTTTCTTAGTGTCTAGAATTTTTCTGTTCTCTGAACTGCGCTCGACGATTTCCCCAAAGATCGTCGAACGGAGATCGACGATTTCCAGAATCGTCGAACTGAGTTCAGCGCCTCTCAGATAGTATGAACTATCTCTTCCGGTCAACGATCGTCGAACGGCGCTCGACGACTTTGTTCACTGAACGATCGTCGAACGGAGCTCGACGCTTTCCAAGATCATCGAACGGAGATCGACGATGTTGAAGTCTCTTCAGATTCCTTTAGAAGCCTCGATCGTCCAACTGAGTTCAACGATCTTTCCAATTCTGCGTCGAACCCTAATATAAAACTCATTTTTCGCCGTCGTTCTCTCTTGCGCTTTTGATTTCTCTGCAAGGATTTTCTTTCCCTCCAAACAGTTCTACGCTTGGTCGTTTTGTTTGTTGAATTTTTGCAGGTACAATGGCTGTGTCCGTTGCAGTTCTAGCCGCAATGAAGTTCGATGCTGGATTCGACATTGATATGGAATCTTTCAACACCACTGATCAAATCTTCCAAGATATACTGGATTTATTCAAGGATCAGAATCTGTCTGCTCTCATGACCACTAGAATCAAGCTTGCTTCAGATGAGATAAAGGAGTGGGTCTATACTGCTCATAACCAAGACAACTCCACAATAGTTGGTTCCATTGCTGGAACTCAGGTACCTCTGACCCCCACCATTTTAACAGAGGTTTTTGGACTAAGAAATGTAGATGATACTGCTGAGTTATCTGGAGAGGAGTTTTCTGACATGCTTGCCAGGATGGGTCATCCAGAGGGAAACCCTAGCAAGTTATTCAAGAGGAACCTGTCTGTTGAATACAGATTCCTGGCAGATGTAGTAGGGAAAGTGCTGCTGGCAAAGCACTCTGCACATGATACCATATCCAGATACCAGCTCTGCCTCATGGGAGCACTGGTGGATAAGAGAAGTTTGAACTGGGGAGAGGTCTTCTTTGACCTAATTAAGAAGAAAATAAACAAAAGCTTTGTTAACTTTGGAAGGATTCTTGGAGTCTTCCTGCAAAACAAGTGCCCTGCCTTGCTGGTCTCCTCTGGAGTGCACATAAATGCCTCCAAGAGACTCACCTGTGCCCTCTTTGGCAAGTGGGACAGGCAAATCAGCAAGCCTGGCAGGCCCTCCTCAAGTGCTCCTTCAGGCACAAGGACTCCAAGAGTCACTCTCCCATAGGTCTCTGCTCCTGCAGAGGACCTGGCTGCTGCTGTTACTGCCTCTTCTCCTCCTCCAATTCCAACCCTACCTCTTCCTTCCACCATTCCAGCTCCATCTACCATTACCATCTCTAGCCCATCTCCAACAATAATTCCATCTCCAGAACCCATTCTTCCTCCACCAGTAGACCACTTCCAGCCACTGTTCTCATACCCTCCACCAGATATCACATCATCCCCATCCATTCCATCCTTCACCCTCCTGGATGACTCCTATATGGATGATTCCCCATCCTCTCCTCCAGAATTACCCTCCTCCTCAACTTCCTTCCAAGATCTCCTCCACCACATTATTGATCAACCAACTTTCACCCCATCCATATCCATCCCCTTGTCCTCCATTTCCACCATCCCAACACCTGAGCCATCCATTCCACTCTCCAGCCCTCCACCTCCTGCATCTTCAGCTACACCTATTCCATCTACCTCTACTCCTATTTTTGAGCCAGTAGACCTCTCAGCCCTAGCTGACAAGTTGTATGAGCTAATTGCCCCCAGGCTCTCCCTACTCTTGGAGACCTCATTGGCTCCTCTACACTTGTCAGTGGCAGCCCTCTCTGCCAGGCTTTCTTCCCTCCTTCCTCAGGCAGCACCACCAGTAGTTTGCCTTGATACAGATATCTCTGCATCTAGGCAGGGGGAGATGCCCTATGAAGCAAGCCTTCATGCTGCTGCTGCTGCTGATGTTTTTGTGTCTGCTGCTCCTTCTGCTACTGTTGCTGTGCCTCCAGAATGTCAAGCTCCTATTGTAGTTCTTGCAATAGACCTAAGGTCTTTGCTTTCTGCCTTTGATCCTGCCTTCTTCAGCTGTTTGCCAGAGAGAAATGCTGTCCAGCCCACAGAAGATTTGTCCAAGGCACTGGTGCCTGTCTCTTGCTGTGACCCCAGCATTATCTCCTCTTTTGTATATTCAGTGATTGCTGATGCTGAAGAAAGGATTGTTGTTGCTGCTGCTGATTCTGATGAGCCATTATCCAAGGATCTTCTGATGTCAGAGGCCACTGATGTTGAGCCTGCTGCAGAGTTTGATGATGTTACTGCTATTATCAATGAAGTTGTTGCTGCTATGAGTGAATCTATTGTTACTGCTGTGAGTGAGACTATTACAGTTGCTGCTGTTGTCACCATTCCAGTATCTGCTGCTGCTGCTGTAATTGCTTCTGTTGCACCCTCTCTATCTGCTGCTGTCACCTCTACTGCTGCTGTTGTTCCTGCTTCACCTCCTGTATCTGATGCTGTTCAGTTGAAGAAAGAATTGATGAAGAAAATAGATGCTATATATGATAACCAGAGTTCTGAGACTGATGAATTCAAAACTGACTCTGATGATTCAGCTGCTACCATTGCCAGAAAAAGGAAGGCAAGGAGCAAGGCAATGAAAAGGGTTCCTCCTGCAAAAGTCAAGGATAATAATGATATTCCTTATTATATTCTGCATAACTGCCCCATCACAGAACATTGGATGCAATATTCTAAAAATCAGCTCAAGGCCATGAAGAAGAAGAGAAAGTATGAAAAGGGCTCCTCCCAGTTCCAGCACCCTCATCCTCCTCCACCACCTCCTCCTGATGCAGGTGCAGGTGGCAGCTCTGCAAGTCAAGCCCCAGCTAGAAGCCAGGCTCCCTATCAACCCCATGCCAGATCCTACCAAAGGGAAAGCCAGTCTAGGGGTTCTTATTCTAGGAGAGGAGGATACAGGGGTAATCAAAGAGATTTTCAAGTTTATTCCAAAGCGTATTCCAGGCAGCACCCATATTCTAGGGGAGGACATGGTACTTCTGATACTACTTCTGGTCCCTTCCCCTACAAGCTAAAAGAGACAGTGTCTGTCAGGCCTCCTCAAGACAATTCTTCCAACAGGTATGAGCCACCTGTACCATTTGAGGACCCTGAAAAGAATCCATCTGCTTGGACTGCTAGGATGAAGGAGTTGGCTGCACTAGATCAGATCAAGAAGGCCAGAGAGCAAGGTTTAGACACTTCACATATTTCTACAATGTCAGAGCAAAGACAAAAGGAACTAGACAAATATGCTTCCAGCAAATTCTTTGATGCTGAGAGATATATGGAGTCGCATCCTGCTGCTGTGGTCCCCAGATCTTCAAAGCAAACTTATTTGGGTGCAGCAGATGACACCAGGTCCAACAAGGAAGCTCTAAATCCAAACAGAGAAATCAAACTTGTCAAAGGCAAAGAGAAGTAGTGACAGTGTAAGGTGACAATTTCTGTGATTTTCTGACTGCTATCTGGATGACATATATACATATATATATATCTCTGTGATGTTTCTGCAATGTCTAGCTGCTGTTTTTATGCCTCTCTGATTGTATGTTGTTATTTGAATTTTTCCAAAGTCTGTAAATAGTCATCCTAACCCAAATAGGGGGAGATTGTTGGAACACCCTATTACTAATTTGGGTCAGGATCACTATGTCTCTAGGAACCTTTATTTGACCTCCTGTATAGCTTAAAAGGTCAATTAGAATTGAGTCTAAGGGTTAGAAGTCTAGGATTGGAAGCTGCCCTGGAGACCAAGTTTTTTCTGTCTGGAGACTAAGTCTGATCGTCGAGCTCAGCACGACGATTCGTCGAACTCCGATCGATGATCGTCTAGCTCAACTTCGACAGATCGTCGAACTCCATTCGACGATCGCTGAGCTCAACTTCATAATATCGTCGAACTCCATTCGACGATCGGTGAGCTCAGTTCGACGATTTTGACTCTGCATTGGATCTCTATCTCTGAGCTCAGTTCGACGATCTTTGAGCTCAGATCGACGATTATTTTGCTGCTTAAGTTTTCCAGATCGCTGAGCTCAGCTCGACGATAGCAGAGCTCAGTTTGACGATTTCAGATAACTTCCAGAATTCAAATTCAAATCAGTTAGGAGTTATTCTGCAATTAATTCAGAGATTTGCTAGCCGTTTACATTCAATTCTGGACCAAGTTTCAAGGGATTTTTCAAGGAATAATTCTGTGGACTTTCCTCCAGAAGAGATTATGCAATTAAGGATGCAATCAATGCAGACCAACGGCTATCCTTGACAGAGAATGATATTCTATTCTGGAACAGAGAATAAAAGACAGAATGTTTTTTGATTAATAGAGATTAACAAGAAGAGAACATACAATACAGATTACAGAGACTCATTCAAAATCTTCTGTCAAAAAGAATTCTGAAGAACACTCATCAAAGAGATCAAGCTTTCAAAAATCTTCAAATCTCTTCAGCTCTCAAAGTGTTCAAGGCCAACATCATTTCAAGACTCCAGACACTCAACATTTCAGCTATTGCTGAAATCATCCATTGCTGGAGTTCTATATTTGAAGGCCTATCACCCTCAAGCAAAGCTTTTTCTTCCTGAAGATTTCAAGGATTCAGGGGGAGCTTTGACATCAATCCACATAGTCTTCTCAGTTGCTTGAGAAAGAGAAGACTTCCATCACTCTCTCACCCCCACTCTGTAAAGGGTTTTTCAAACTCCCTTCAAAAGTTTGAATCTGGTTTTTGAGCACCTTGTCAAAAGCTCATTGGTGGCAAGACACCTGATCAAAAAATCTGCTTTGGTTTTTGAGCACCTTATCAAAAGCTCATTGGTGCCCAGGACACCTGATCAACTCATCCTGCAGTGGATTCCTACCTAGGGTGGTAGAAGAGTGGATGTACCCAAGTTTGGGGAACCACTATATTCTCTTGTGTCATCTGGTTTTGGCTTGTTTTCTTTTTGTTTCTGGCCTTGATTCTCTCTGTGCTTAGTTTTTTGTTTAGCTTAGTGCTGTAGTTAGATTCTTTATTGCTTCCCTGCTGACACAGATTACAACAACTGTTGTAAAAGCTTGTAAAAAGTTTTTAAGCACCATATACTCTATTCACCCCCCTCTAGAGTATATCAAATCTAGTTGCCCTTTCACAACTGAAATGAATTCTGAAAACTGATTTCATTTAATCAGAGAGAAATTTTAAGTTTACACAGTTTTCTTTTAGAACAAAAGCCAAAAGGTTACATTGTTCTATACATAAGTCTAACTATCCTATAATTGATTAGGCTCCTTAATCATAATTCCTTTTCCTGATTTGATCTGAGTCTGCACAGTAGGTTCAACATCATCAGCAGGTTTCTTTCCTTTCAAATCCTTCTTTTTTTGTTCTTCAGCCCTTATCCTTTGTCTTTCAAAATAATGAAAAGGCTTTGGGAAGTACTTGCTAGGCTCCAGAGCATTAGCAGGTAACTTCCCAGCTTTTGCTTTCCTTCTGTATTGAAGAATGGCTTCCTGTCTGGCTTGATACTAGTTCCACTCTTGCTCAGTATACCATTTACCCCTTTCATGGGTCTTATCCTTCATAGCTTTCCAGGCAGTCAATATAATGTTCCTGGAAGTAGGGCTCCATTGCTCAAAATAAGGCTTCAAATCAGCATGTTCTCTAAACCTTTTCTTGGACAGTTGTGCTTCCTTCTGAGCTTCCTTAGCAGCCTCTGACATTTCCAATTTTTAAATAATAATATTATTAGCCTCCTATGGAGGGTTGTACTATAACGCCCCGAAACTCAAAAGAGCGACGGGGGACGTTTTGGGCCAGTTTTGGGTCTGGCTGCAGGCACACGGCCTGGGACACGGGCGTGTCTCAGGGCATGTCAAGCCTGTGTCGACACTCAGCCGGCGGAGTCGACAGTTTGCTCTCGACATTGTGTTGAGACTGGGCACACGGCCTGTGACACGGGCGTGTCGCAGGGCGTGTCGACCCGTGTCGACACTCAGCCCGCAAAGTCGAGACTCTGCGCTCGACGAAGTGTCGAGACATGGCACACGGCCTGCGACACGGGCGTGTCGCAGGGCATGTCGACCTGTGTCGACACTCGTCCCGGGAGTTGACGAGCTTTGCTCGACGATGTGTCGAGACAAGGCACATGACCTAGGACACGGGCGTGTCCAAGGCCGTGTCGTCAGGTCGACGATCTTCGCTCGACGAAGTGTCGAGTGTCGAGACCGTGTACACGTCCTGGAGTCCAGGCATGTTGAGGTGACACTGGCAAGGACACGGGCGTGTCCTAGAACCCGTGCAGTGCTCGGGTTGTTTTCGCGGAAAAACGATGGGGGTACACGGCCGGCCACACGGCCGTGTCAGGTAGAACAGGGGCGTGTCAGGATGAACACGGGCGTGTTCGATACCCGTGTGTTGTTCCAGGCGAGTCGATTTTGACGGCGAATGAGGCACACGGCCCTGGACACGGGCGTGTGCCAGGTCGTGTGCGATCCAGATTGGGCATTTCAGTCATGAATCAAAGCCGTTCGTTTCTTTATTTTGGGATCCAACGGTTGGGGGTTGTTCCTGATGAGATATTCTCGAGATTGGACTTAGAAACCCTCACTTTTCATGAGTTCTTATCTTTCTAAAACTTAGAGAGAGAGGAGAGCCAAGGAAGGGAGAAGAAGCTAGATCCGGCCATTGGAGGAGCTTCGAAGCTCCAAATCGCGAGCCGACTCCGGATCCACGGAGGCGAAGATAGTGCGGTGCTTTTCGTCCACTTACTTTTCCATGGCGCTGAAGAATAACGCAAGGGTAACGATTCTCTTCTTGAACATGAGTAGATCTCCTTCTTTGCATAGGAAGCCCGCTCTCGCGAGTTTGCGGTGAGTTGGAGGCGTTCCTTTGGGTAGATATGTGAAGTCCCCGTTGTTTAGAGTCCGTAAGCGAGAACGGACATAGGCATGATGTGTGAAGCCTACCCGGACATGTTGGTCTGGATCGGTGATGTTGCATTGCATAAATGCCGGAGAAGACTCCATGCTATTGGTTGTTTTTCGGGTTTTCTACACGGTAGATTGCAACAGGTAGCCTTGGGGATTAACCCTAAGGTGCACCCGGAAAACTGGGCTGATGTGTGATCTTGCCAACATGGAGGCCTGAGAGCCAACATGAACATAACCGAGTTATGTGAAATTGTGTGATGAAAATAGAACTCGGGAGAAGTTTGACCTGCGCATATGCATTAAATTGTCGTTGCGACGTGAGCACGGGTTAGATGGAACCGTACCCATATCTATGTTGTTAGGGTTAAAGAGACCTAAGGTTACGTGGCACTTGTCGTTGGCATAGATGAGAGTCTTCGGCGATCTATGGCTTAAATTGTCGTGACCCATGCCGGGAAGACAAATTGCTCATATGTTTTGCTGTCAAAGTGACGGTGGTGGGTCCGGAATGTCTATGGATTTAATTGACGTGACATCGACCGGTTCACCGAGAATGTGCACTGAGTGCACGGGGTGTGTGGCCGATTGAGCCTACGCCTGTGATGAAATGAATATTATTATATTGCTCGCTTGTGCTAATAAAATTGCAGGGAAGGAGCATCGCCGCCCTGAGTCGGGGGCAGGATCGTTATAATTTGGTCAGCATTGCTGACCGTTGCCTTTTTGTTTGCCACCGTGCGGTGGTTATGTTGCTTGTAGGTGCTGCTGGACCAAGCGTTCAATAGCGGGTTAAAGCCCAAATTGCGAAGCCGACCCTTGAAGGCCTATTTGGAGTGTTCACTGCTTTATTCATGTATGACCGGCCTGCGTGCCGTGGTTCGAAAATCATGTAACATTAAGTGAACCATTTTGTAAGGCCTTAAGGTCAGTACTGGTGTATGTACTTCATTCCTGGTTGGCTATTCTAGTGGACATTCATGCTTTAGTGCTGGGTTCTTTATTTCAACTTATAAACTGCTTCCGCTAGAATGCTCTGTGTAGGACGTTATGATTAGTTGGATGGTTTCCATTAAGTAACCACCCAGTCTGTCTGTAGTATATGGCGTCGGGCCCCGGCCGGACCTACTGCTATATGCTATGTGAAGGATACGGGGTGTTACAATTTGGTATCAGACTACTGGTTTTGGTCGGGCTTAAAATGAATTCGTGGACGAATTCTTTTTAAGGGGTGGTGAGCACATTGTGTGCGTCATCGTTATAAAGGTAAAAGAACCCATGAATGTCCACTTAGGAATGAAAATACACGTGTTTGAGGAACCTGCGTGTTCCTATACTTGCTGTTTGCAATTTTATTTGGTCTCTTAACGGTGTTTTGTACCACTATAGGTGACCGGAAGCGGTGCTGGACCGCCAGAATATCCGGTTTCTGAGGAGCATAGTGCACCCGGTGAGGTGTTTGAGACTCCTCCTTCATATGAAACCGTTAGAAGGATCGTAGAAGCGGTGTTCGCTGTGACGGGTGCACAGCTTGGAGGAAATGTACAACCCCGCGCCCCTGTTGTGGCTTCAACGTCGGTGGGCGTGATGCAGCAGATGACCTTTGGTAGACCATCGGGGCAGCAGCTGAATATGCATTTAGTGCAGGGAGCGCACACAGTTGAGGAATATTTGCAAGCATTTCTTATGATAAGCCATACACATGCTTCGAGGTGTATAATGAGCAAGCTACAGTCGATAGGTTTTATAATGGCCTGCGCGGCGAGTTACGATTTCTACTGCTAGGACCAAAGTTATTGGGATTCCGAGCCTTGGTGGAATCAGCTAGATCTTTGGAGGCAGATTTGAGGAAGACCCTCCCGATGCCAGCGACCATGGTATCGAACTATGCAAGCCCCATAAAGGTTGCATCCGTTGGAATGTTGGAGAAGGGGGCTATGGCATCGACTAGCAATGCTGCTTACACATGTTTTACTTGTGGAAAGAAAGGGCACTTTGCCCGAGACTGTTGTAAAGGTGCTCAAAAGGCCAAGAAAGCTATGTCAGGAGCAGCCAAGGACTTTAGTGCAAAGGAGACGGCATTCAAAGTGTCGAACACCTCAAAGTCTGGATATCAAAAATGGTATAAGAAGCGCAGGACTTCGTGTCAAGCTCCTTCTGGTGCTTCTGGGGTGACTACGGGTCGAACCCCGAGCGCATGTTTCACTTGTGGAAAACCGGGGCACTTTGCCCGAGAATGCTGGAGCGGACGTCCCAAGTCCGAGAGAAAGCATGTCGTCGTAAGGGCAGGTATGGTTTAAATATAGTTTTGCCTTAAACACTTGTCGCCCTTGTGCATGATAGCTTAGAACTACTTGTGCTAAGCTTTGTTACGACTTTACTTTATCTGCGAGAGCACCGTTCGTTTAGGGAGCTTCGCATTCCTTTGTGTAGGAATTGTTTTTATGCGTCGGAGTACCTCCTTCGATGGTAAGAGACAAATTGGATGTGTTATGGTCCAATGGCGCTCAATGTGCGCGGGTAGTATCTGTTGCGTTTAGGTGTGGTCAGGGAGCCAAGACTTTGACTTCCAAGTATCGTTACTACCGCTAGGGGAGTTTCGACGTAATATTTGGCATGGACTGGCTCTCTGAGCAGCAAGCCTATATTGATTGCGTTAGCAAGGAAGTCAAGCTGGGAGCTAGTCGTGAGACGACCTTTACGGGCTCGAAGAGGTCGAGCAAGATGTTGGCGTCTGCTCATCAGGTGGTGAAGGCGGTTCGTGCAGGTGTAGAGCTGTTCTGTACACTAGTGGAGGTTGTAAAGCCGAAGCCCGCATTGGTTAATATTTCAGTGGCGTTGGAGTACCCTGATGTGTTCCCTAGAGATCTTCCTGGAGCCCTGTCACAACCCGCATTTCCTCAACGAGCATATCGTATCAGAGCTAGAGGAACTACGGGTTATGATGCCACGTCGTGCAGGGGATAACTGCACACGCTCAGGCAACTCTTGACGCTGACTTTACAAGTTGAAATTCAACAGTTACATGCAGGAAAACTTTTGGATTAAATGGCCGTATCCCTCGGCCTTAGATAGTAAAATTGTCTTTGTACGCGGCGGAAAGACTTTGTTTATTTATGATGAGCTCCTATATGCAGTCTATAGTCATACTATTATAAGAACTCCTCTTTGTTTACGTTATTTGGAAAGTATGTGTTAGTTAAACAAAACATGTATGCATGATATACAATAGTATATATCATTAGTCAAAATAGCTAATGCAACCTACTAGAAAACCATCCCAAAAGCAAGTACATATCATTCCATCCAAGTGAGGTACATTAGCAGTCTATTTCATTTATCAAAAGAAAACCACCAATGGGCGCCAACAAGCTGACACGAACCCATTGGGGCACATATATGTCTGTACAACAAAAAGAAGAACTACCTCGCTATGAATGCTCGGCTAGTTCCCAGGAAACGCCACCAACCAACCTAGCCGCTCAACCGGCTACAACCTGCACCTGAGGCATTCAAGAAAGAATACCTCAGCAATCAACCAAGCTATACAAAAAGAGAGCATAAATGTCATATATGATAACGAAAGGGGCTTACCGACCCCACAGAGATGTTTCATCAAGTAACATGAGTGAACAAAACAAGTGGAAAACGCACCACAATCCATGCCAAACGCACCAAGTGCGTACAAGTTCATCATGTCCTGCTCAAACCGCAGGAGCAAAAGGCAAAACACATGCCCATTCCATCATTCATAAGCCAAGAAATTACGATACTAGTGAAGCATAAGCAGCGGTTAAGTTCAATTTCGCAAGGGTCTTACCGGTGGCGGCTCTAAAGTGGAACACACCAAACAAAACCAGCCCAAATCGGGGCCAAAGTGGTCTCTCTAACCACAAAAAAAATACAAAACCCGGTGGCCACAGGCTGAAACCACACCACCCCTTGCAAAATTCTCACACAAACGCTCCTGCCATGGTTCACAAATTCGCCTCGCAAAACGCCCCATAACCCAAGGTAACACGTTCCTTTCATCATCCTCACACATGACGGCCGATTAACATGAGTACATAAACCACATATTTGGAACACAATCATATGTTTTTGAAAGGAAATATCACCTCTCTTGATAGGTTACATGAATATGACAAATTAGCTACGTGAATTAAGCTAGCATAGGGCAAATTGATAATTACATGAATCACAAACCTAAACATGGGAGAGCAAAGTCGTTTAGCATAATTAGCATAAGGAATTAGCTACTTTGAATTTAGCATAAGGAATTTTAGCATAGGGAATTAGCTAATTTGAATTTAGCCTAGGGAATTTAGCATAAACAAGAGGATGCATCATACTTTGAATCAAGAAGAACAAACTAAGCATAGGGGAATTGAAAGAGCAATTTAAGGAAGAATTCAACACAAGATCTAAAGCTAGGAAAAGGGAAAATTGAATCAAGAACGAAGATTGGCAAGGGTGGAGAACACCGCTTGCCTGAACCGAAACGATGTCGCGACGGCTGCTCTCCTCTTTCCTTGCCTTGCTTGCTCCCTTCCTCCCTTGCTTTCTCTTTGGGAATGAAGAAGAAGAAGATGAAGATGAAGAGAAGATGAAAATGAGCAACCCAAATCTCTGTTTCAGACTTATGTCATCCAGAACAGAGCTGAACCGTTCGATGCAGGATCAAGGAAATGAACGACACAAAAAACTGGAAAAAGTCGATTTTCGGGCCGGTCACGCCCTGTGTCACGCCCGTGACACAGGGCGTGTACCATAAGTGGCGCCGAAAGGCGGCAATTCCACGTTTATCCACACGGTACACGGCCGGGTACATGCCCGTGACGGGTCGGTCACGCCCGTGACCTAGGGCGTGTAACCCGTGTCTCGACACCTCGTCGACAAAAAGTGTCGACACTCGACCCAGCCTGACACGCCCTGTGACACGCCCGTGTCACAGGCCGTGTCCCCTCTCTCGACGACTCGACACTCGATACTCGACGCTCGATACTCGACAATCGACACTCGACACTCGACGAAGCGGGACACGTCCCGTGACACGCCGGTGTCACGGGGCGTGTACCCCATTCGTCGAGCTCAACTCGACGCAAGAAAAACTCGTCGAGTCAAGGTCACGCCCAGGTCACGGCCTGGGTCACGCCCGTGTCAAGGGGCGTGTCTAGCACAAAAACGACAATTTTTCCCTTTTGTGAAAAATGTTTCTGAGACGTTCTAGACCATTTTTGCCTCAAGCACTTTTTACCCTTTTTTGCTTCCTGAACAAGCAACTTATTTTGAGCTACATTACCCGGGCACGAAAAAGTGCAAGCATTCCCTAAGAGGCCTCACCGAGTCCCTCATATGGACTCCGATTTACTGGGGAATCGTGCAACTCGGCAAACAAAACAGCCACTCGCAAGCCCGCGGGAAAAACCATGCTCAGACTACAGTCAAAACCAACGTAACGCCCATCATGCGTACGTAATCAAAAATCCGGGGCGTTACAATCACTCCCCCTAACAAAAAGTTTCGCCTCGAAACTTTCACAAAACCAATTAAAAACATGAATGCAATCAAACACCAAGTCACATACCAGCTTATCTACGGGAACAAATGAGGATGATCCGCCCTCATTGTTGATTCGAGTTCCCACGTCGCGCTTTCCACATCCTGATTTTTCCATAACACCTTTACCATAGGAATCTTCTTTTTCTGCAACACGCGATCTTGGGAGTCCCATATCCGGATGGGCATCTCCTCATAAGAAAGGTTGGGCGCTAATTGCGGCACAACGTCCAACACTTGCTTGTCATTCCGCACACACTTGCGAAGTTGGCTAACATGAAACACATTGTGAACACCAGAAAAGTTCACGGGTAATTCCAGTTTGTAGGCAGATACTCCAACTCGCGCAAGAATCATGAAGGGACCCACAAATCTTGGGTCTAATTTGTGCTCTTTCCCAAACCTTTTAATCCCAACCATTGGGGAGACTTTCAAGAAAACAGAATCCCCCACCGCAAATTCTAATTCCGACCTTCGTCGGTTGGCATACTTTTCATATCGCTCTTGGGCGATTCGGAGCTTCTCCCGAATAAGTCGTACTGCAACTTCCATATCCTCGAGCGCCTCTGGACCCAACAAAGGCCGCTCGCCAACCTCAGTCCAAAAGAGTGGGGTCCGACATCGTCGCCCATATAACGCTTCGAACGGAGCCATTTGCAAGCTTCCTTGATAGCTATTATTATACGCGAACTCCATAAGCCGCAAACGTTCATCCCATGCTCCGCCATACTCAAGAATATAGCATCGAATCATATCTTCCACAATTTGATTTACTCTTTCGGTTTGGCCATTCGTCTGAGGATGATAAGCCGTGGAGTATCGCAAATCCGTTCCCAAACCCTCTTGTAGACTTCGCCAAAAACGAGAGGTAAAGCGGGAATCTCGGTCTGAAATGATATTCATAGGCACACCATGCAGTCGGATGATCTCGTTCAAATAGAGCTCCGCTATGGTCTTCATCGGGTAGTTGACCTTAAAGGGTATGAAATGAGCACACTTGGTCAACCTATCCACTATCACCCACACGGAGTCATGTCCTCGGGGAGATTTTGGTAAACCTGTAATAAAATCCATTGAGATGCTTTCCCACTTCCAGGTTGGAATCTCCAATGGTGTCAACTTCCCACCAGGCCTCCCATGATCAGCTTTCACCCGCTTGCACGTATGACATTCTGATACAAATTGCGCTATATCTCTTTTCATTCCATACCACCAGACACTTTGTTTCAGATCACGGTACATTTTTGTTGAGCCTGGATGGTAGGCCATACTTGAGCCATGTGCTTCCCGACACACCATCTTGCGAATATCTCCAACTAAGGGAATACAAAATCGCCCACGATACTTCAACGTGCCTGCACCGTCAATCGCAAAATCTGGTAATTCATCCTTTTCAGTCCGAAGAAATAAATGTAAAAGATCAGGATCATCTTTTTGATGTTGTCTTGCAAGCACCAGCCATGACGGTTCTTCTATTGCCGACTGACTTTGCGGGTCATATTTGCCCACCGCAACATCCATCAACAGAAATTCCTCTACATGACGGTCGACGGAAAGATGAAATAATTTCCCCGTCTTCCGACTCAAAGCATCGGCTACAACATTCGCTTTTCCCGGATGATACTGAATGTCCACATCATAATCAGCTACATACTCAAGCCATCGTCGTTGGCGCAAATTAAGTTCTTTCTGCGTGAAGACATACTTCAAGCTTTTATGATCTGTAAAGATTTTACACTGTGCACCATATAGCAAGTGTCTCCACAATTTTAATGCAAATATCACCGCTGCAAACTCCAAATCATGCGTTGGGTAATTCTTTTCATGAATTTTCAACTGCCGAGACCCATACGCAATCACCTTTTTGTCTTGCATTAACACACATCAAAGTCCAACGTGCGACGCATCCACGAACACTTCATAATCTTTTCCTTCTGTCGGCAAGACCAACACAGGAGCGGTACATAACCTATGTTTGAGTTCCAGGAATGAGGCCTCACACTTGTCATTCCATTCAAATGCTACATTATTCTGGGTTAATCGAGTCAAAGGTGCGGCCAACTGTTAGGAAGTAGAGAAAAAGAAGCGAAAAGAAGAGAACAAGCCGAATAAACTTTTGAATAATCGAAATTTTATTATCCAAAAAAGATATCATTTACAAAGGTATGGCCTCCCTTATATAGAATGGAGGAGATAAGAAAGAGAGTATACAAACAATGTGGGACTAAACATTTACAGTACTGAGCGGCTAGAATAATGGAGACCGCATAGGCCGCGCGGTTAGACAGATGTGCTAACGGCTCGGCAACTCCAGCAGGATAGAACAAACCGCAGAGGTAGACCGACAGACCGCCCGGTCTACAAACCGCTGGATCAGACCGCTAAGCCGCTCGGTCAACAAACCGCTGGATCAGACCGCTAAGCCGCCCGGTCTAATACTTCTGTTGGGTACATTGGTCAAATGTACCTGATTTGAAGAAGCCTCACCTAACTCAATGATATACATCATAGTGTATTTGATGTTTGTTTGAGTTACTTGTGCAGGTTAGGTATACACTGGACTGAAGCTAAAAGTTTCTAAGTCCATGTGTCGACACCCAGAGGGAAAGTGTCGACACTTGAGAAAGCTTGTGTCGACACCCAGACAAGCAGTGTCGACACTTGGAGTCATTGTGTCGACACCTGGGAAGAAGAGTCGACACCAGTCAGAAAGTGTCGACACTTGGAGCTGTGTCGACACTCAGTGTAGAAGAATGCAGAAAAGCTGTGTCGACACTTAGCAGAAGTGTCGACACCTAGAAGAGCTGAGTCAACACCAGAAAGTGTCGACACTTGGAGTTGTGTCGACACTCAGCAAAAGTCTGCAGAATCTAAGTACAAGTGTCGACACTCAACACAATGTGTCGACACTATGCAGAAGAGTCAACACTTAAAGAAAGTGTCGACACCCAGCACAATGTGTCGACACTTAGCTAAAGACTCAGTATTTGAAGTAAGTGTCGACACTCAACACAATGTGTCGACACTATGCTGAAGAGTCAGTAGTTGAAGAAAGTGTCGACACTCAGCACAATGTGTCGACACTTAGCTAAAGACTCTACACTTGAAGAAAGTGTCGACACAAGGAGCTGTGTCGACACTTAGCAAAGAACAGAAAAGTTACAAAATATTCTAAGTACAAGTGTCGACACTAAAAGAATGTGTCGACACTCAGCTGAAGAAACAAAAGTGAAGACTTGTGTCGACACCAAGAAGCAGTGTCGACACTTGACAGTTTCAACACATGAAGATGTGTCGACACAAATAACATGTGTCGACACTTAGAAGAATACAGATTAAGAATGAAGTACAAGTATTTGTGTCGACACTCAATTTCAGTGTCGACACATGCAGAAGAATCTGTGTCGAGACATACAAGGAATTGTGTCGACACCTTGTGGACTTGTGTCGACACTTACACAACATGTGTCGACACTTAGTCTATAAGTGTCGACACTTAAGAACAGAAAGTCTCGACACTATCTGACAGTTAGAGAATTTCAAGAAGTGACTGGTTGACATGACAGCTGCCGATCCAGCCGGTCTACATCAACTGTCAGAGATATCAGAAGTCTGTTATGAACCGGACCAGCCGGTTACCATGAAGGAAGCCTATAAATAGGCACCCATAGTTTACAGACAGAGATTGATAGCAAGATTGATGAAGTAATATAGAAGTGGTTGAAAAAGTTTTTGATAAAGAGAGTTCAGATCTTTGTAAAAGTGGTATATTGAGTATCAACACAAGAAGATCTTGCTGTGCATCGGCAGATCTAAGAAGTTGGAGAGAGAGAGCTCCAACCAAGTATTCAGTCTTTGGAACTAAGGCTGAGAAGAAGAATTCAGAGTCATCTGGATTTCAAGAAGCAGAGGTCAAGGAACAACTGCAGAAGATTCAGACTAATTCAGTTCTAATCAAGAAGCTTTGAAGGAAGCTAAGTCAGTTTGGATCTAACTGAGTTCTTCCAAGAACTCTTCAAGAATCTCTCAACTCCTCTCTTATTTTCTGAGTTGTAGAGTTAGCTATTGTACTTTCTATTTTAACTTGTAGGATCCATTGGATCTGAGAGAATTGTAAGCCTATATTATAAAGGCTGAGGGTAGGGCTTGCTTGCTTGAGTGTAGGAGTTGAAGAACTCTGAGTGTAGGCCTTAATTGGCTGAGTGTAGGCCTGGGTGGCTGAGTGTAGGCCTTTTGGCTGAGTGTAAGGCTTTGGGCCTGAGGTAGGAACCTAGTTGGGTTCTGAGTTAGTGGAGAAGTTTGGCCTAATCTAGTACACTGCTAGATAGGCGAAGGGGGAAAGTGGATGTACCCAAAGATTGGGGAACCACTATAAATTAGTGTGTCTTCTGTGCTGTGCTGTGCTGTGGAATTACTGTTTATTTCTGTAATTGCTGTTAGTTGTAATAATCTGTGAAATAACTGTTGAGCTGCCAACAAAATTGCAAAAAGGTTTAGGTCACCTATTCACCCCCCCCCCCCCCTCTAGGTGTTTAGGTACCATATCTTTCAAGTGGTATCAGAGCCAGGTTGCTCAAAAAGGACTAACTGTCTAAGGAGATCCAGTTTGGCAGATTCAGTATAAGTCAGGAAACAGTTTCAAGAAAATCAAGAAACATGGGGTCTTCAGAGAATCACAAGGAATTGGGTTCAATGAAACTGCCCATATGCAGAAAGGAGATTTTTGGAATCTGGAAAGAAAGGGTAAGGCTGTTCATGGAGGCCTCTGACCCTAGGATCTACATCACAGTCAAAGAAGGGCCTTATGTGCCCATGAAGATTTCAGTCTTGGATGCTACACAGAGAACTCCAAAGGATTTTTCTGAGATGACCAAGGATGAGATTGTCCTAGCTACAATGGACAAAAGGGCACAGAACATCATAGTTAGTGCAATTGATGATGCCACCTTCCAGAACCTTATTCACTGTAAAACAGCAAAAGAAATGTGGGATACCCTCATTGTCTACATGGAAGGTTCTGAAGAAGTAAGACAAGATAGGAAGTCCTTGCTTAATCAAGAATATGAGAGCTTTAGGCAAGGAAGAGGAGATAGCATCACTGAATGCTACAAGAAGTTTTATAGAATTGTTAATGAACTCATGTCCTATGGAAGAGAGTTCACTAACTATGAATTAAATGATAAGTTCTTAAGGTCCCTAACCAAAGATTGGGACACTAAGATCTGTGCCATCAGAGAAATGGCAAAGTTGGGAGAAATTCCTCCTCCCACACTGTTTGGCAAATTGTTGTCTTATGAGATGCAATTGTCAGTAAGAAAAGAGGAGGAAAAGTCAACAAGGACTGAACACAGGGAAAGGACTGTTGCCTTTAAGTCAGAAGTACCTAGAAAGAACAGGACTAAGTCATCAACTCCTCCTCCAGAGGTAGTTGAATCAGAATCTGATGAGTCTGTTAGCACTAAATCTACAAGCAGTGAAAGTGATGAAGATTTTGCTGCATTCACCAGACATTTTCAGAAATTCCTTAAGAAGAAACAGTGGAGGTCCAGACCTTCATATTCCAAAGGGAAAGAAGTCCAGTATCAGGAGAAGAAGCCTTCAAAGAAGGATAAGAAAAAGACAAAGACTAGTAAGGCAACTGGGTCTAAGATTGTGTGTTACTGCTGCAATAGACAGGGTCATGTAATTGCAGATTGTCCTGAAAGAAGGAAAGAATCCAGTGACAAAAAGAAGACTCACTTCAAAGGAAAGAAGGAGAAGTCCTTTGTTGCAAAGAATGAGAAGACTCTTTCAGACATTTCTTCTTCAGATACTGAGACAGATGCTGAAGCCTATATAGGGCTATTTGCTGAAGAAGAAGAAGAGTTTATGCAGATCATGGAATCAATCTATGAACAAGAAGAGTGTCAGTGCCAAGGACTGATGGCATTGACTGAAAGTACCAAAATCCTGGAGCAGCCAGGACCTAGTCAGGTACAAAGTCCAACTCAAAGTTCAGATTTCAGTTCTAGTTCAGAGTCAGATTCATCTTCATCAAGTGATGGAAGTGTTTCTGAATCTGAGGGAGATATTCATCAGCTCTTAGATGAATACCAAGTACTGTTGCAAGCCTATAAGAAAAGCAAGATCCTAGCCAAAAGTCAGGCAAAGGAGATTGCTGATCTCAAGGCAGCTGCAACAGATTTTGAGAAGCAGTATGATCAAAAACTGAATGAAGTAGCCAGGCTGAAACACATTACTGTGATTCAGATGGGTACTATTACATTTAAGAATGATCAAATTAAGAGACTGGAGACAAATCTCCAAAAGGAAAGAGAGCTAGTTGCTAGGTTTTCAAAACCTAAATCAGTGCTACCCTTGATTGATGAATTTGTTCATCATAAAGGAAAGGCTGGATTGGGTTTTATTAAACCAGCTAGGACTGTTCAGGATCAGTCCAAGTCCAAGGGCAAAGCCCCAACATTCAACAAGCCTGCTGTAGTCAAAACAGCAAAGGTTGTACCTAAGCAAAGGTACAACAAGTTTGAATGTTGGTGTTGTGGCAAGGTTGGCCATTTTGCCTTGGATTGTTGGCACAATGCCAGTGCCAAGTTGAGTAGCAAGTTACCTGGTGGAAAGCCAGCAGGTAGCTATGTCAAATTGCAAACTAACAATCACCAAGGACCCAAGTTTACTTTGGGTTCTAAGGTTCATTAATTTGTTTTGCAGGTGAATCCAAGTGGCCATACCCCAACATGGTACTTGGATAGTGGATGTTCCAGACATATGACTGGAACAAGGGGACTACTGAAGGACTACATTCCAATCAAAAATGGTCCTAAAGTGACCTTTGGTGGTTCTGAAAAAGGAATCATCAAAGGGTTTGGTAACATCTCTTCAAACCTTGTTACCATTACTCAAGTGGCTTATGTTAAAGGTTTGAAACACAATCTTATAAGTATAAGTCAATTAAGTGATGTAGGGTATGACATCTCATTTGTTAAAAATGGTTGTCATATCAAGAGGTCAAGTGATCAAGAGATCATTTTGACAGGATATAGAAAGAGAAATGTCTATTGTTTAGACATTATGATTGAGAACAATGGTTCTCCTGTGTGTCTTGTAGCTGATGAGACAGTCTCTCAATGTGTCAAATGGCACAAGAGGCTTGCCCATCTTAACTACAAGACTATTAGCAAACTCTTTAGCAAAGAGTTAGTGAGGAATGGTCCTCAAGTTAAGTGTGTCAAAGATGGCATTTGCTCAGCTTGTCAAAAGGGCAAGCAGACCAAATCCACCTTTAAAAGCATTGAGAACAAAGATGCTGTGAGGTGCTTATACCTCTTGCATATGGATCTCTTTGGTCCAATGCCAGTTCACAGCTTAGGTAGGAAGGTCTACACCTTTGTAGTTGTTGATGACTACTCAAGGTTTTCCTGGGTGTTCTTCTTAAAGCAGAAATCTGAAACACCTAGTGTCTTCTATAGTTTTGTTAAGCAAATTCAGAATGAATTGAACTGTACAGTGGTCAAAATTAGAAGTGACCATGGTACTGAGTTTCAGTCTGAAAGCATGACAAAGCTGTGTGAAGACTATGGGATATTTCAAGAATTCTCTTCACCTAGAAACACCTCAGCAAAATGGCATTGCTGAAAGGAAAAATAGGACCTTGATAGAGGCTGGTAGAACCCTATTAAGTGATTCATCACTACCAGAGTATTTCTGGGCTGAAGCAGTTAACACTGCATGCCATGTGATAAATAGGGCTACCATCACTAAAAGGTTAAACAAGACCCCCTATGAAGTTGTGAAAGGCAGGAAACCAAATCTATCCTATTTCAGGATCTTTGGTTGCAAATGCTTCATACTTAACAATGGAAAGTCTTACCTAACTAAGTTTGCTGCCAAGTCCCAAGAGGGAGTGTTTGTTGGGTACAGCAATAATAGTAAGGCTTATAGAGTCTACAACTTGACTACACAAGTTGTAGAGGAGTCTGTGCATGTAGTTTTTGATGAGACACAACTAATTAACAATGAGTTGTCTAGCAATGTATGCAGCCCCACAGGTCTTACTAAGAAGATGGACAAGCTAGCCATAGAAGATGTACCTGCTGCAAGACAGCAAGTAGAAGAAGATGGCTTATGTCCAGGGGGAGAACTACATGTACCAGGAGCTGAAGAAGTACAAGGAACTCAGCATGATGAAGATGCTGTAGAAGTACAACCAGAAGCAAGGATGCCTCCAGCCAACAGGCATCTAAGAGATCATCCAGTAGAGCTGATAATTGGAGATCCAAGACAAGGTGTTCAGACTAAGGAGCAGAAATCAGAATGCTGTAGTATATTCAAGTTTTCTGTCTCAAATAGAACCAAAGAAATTTGAAGAAGCTATACAAGATCCACAGTGGACTGAAGCAATGCAGGAGGAGCTTAATCAGTTCAAAAGGTGCAAGGTTTGGGATCTGGTTCCTAAGCCTAAAGATCACAATGTGATAGGAACAAAGTGGATCTACAGGAACAAGTTAGATGAACAAGGTGTCATCATTAAGAATAAGGCAAGACTGGTTGCAAAAGGATATAGGCAAGAAGAAGGTATTGATTTTGATCAAACCTTTGCTCCAGTAGCCAGACTGGAGGCCATAAGGATGTTCTTGGCCTATGCAACTTATCAAGGATTCAAGGTATACCAAATGGATGTGAAGTCAGCATTCCTAAATGGTAATTTGAAAGAAGAAGTATATGTGGAGCAGCCTTCAGGTTTTGTTGATCCTACTCTTCCACATTATGTCTATAGACTTAGGAAAGCATTATATGGGTTAAAACAAGCACCTAGAGCTTGGTATGAAACCCTATCTAGTTTCCTCATTGAGAACAAGTTCTCAAGGGGGAAAATAGATAAGACTCTATTCCTTAGGGAATCTAGAGGCAAAGTAATACTTGTCCAAATATATGTAGATGACATTATATTTGGGTCTACTGAAAGTAGCCTTTGCAAAAAGTTTGCAAAGCTTATGCAAAGTCAATTTGAGATGAGTAGTATGGGAGAGCTGAAGTTTTTCTTGGGTCTCCAAGTTAAACAGACTGAAAGTGGCTTGTCCATATGTCAGTCAAAGTTCACCCTAGAACTCATAAGGAAATATGGTATGGATTCATCCAGTACCATGAAGACTCCTATGGGGTCAAGTATGTCTCTAAGCAAGGATGATGCAGGGAAACCTGTAGATGAAACCTTGTATAGAGGGATAGTTGGCTCCCTACTATACTTGACTGCAAGTAGGCCTGACATTATGTATGCTACATGTGTTTGTGCCAGGTATCAAGCCTGCCCCAAAGAGTCTCACTTGACTGCAGTCAAGAGAATCTTGAGATATCTAAAGGGCACTCCCTATCTAGGCCTCTGGTACCCTAGGAATGGAGATTTTGATCTAACAGGCTATTCAGATGCAGACTTTGCAGGATGCAAAGAAGATAGAAAGAGCACTACTGGATCCTGTCAATTCCTAGGTGGAAGACTCATTTCATGGAGTAGTAAGAAGCAAACCAGTGTGGCCATCTCCACAGCTGAGTCAGAATATGTAGCTGCAGGAAGTTGCTGTGCTCAACTTCTGTGGATTCAACATCAGCTAGAAGACTATGGATGTCAGGTAAGTAGAACTCCACTTTATTGTGATTCTACAAGTGCTATTTCCATAGCTAACAATCCAGTTTCACATAGTAGAACTAAACATATTGAGATTAAATATCACTTTCTTAGAGGAGCATGTAGAAAGAAATGATATTGCACTTGAATATGTTAGAACTGATAATCAGATAGCTGATATGTTCACTAAGCCCTTAGAAGAAGCTAAGTTCAATAGGTTCAAAATTGAACTAGGAATGATAAACTTAGACTAAGTTTACAGAACTAAAAATTGGCTAAGTAAAAAGGTGTCGACACATAGACAAGTCTATGTCGACACAGAATAGTAAGTGTCGACACTTCAGGAAAATGGTGTCGACACATCTAGGAAGTTGGTGTCGACACTTCAGAATGTTAGTGTCGACACATGTCGAGTAGGTGTCGACACATCCAATAAGGTGTCGACACTTAAGTTTTACTCAGAATTTTCTAAGTAAAGTCTCGACTACATGTCGAGTATAGTGGTGTCGACACTCAACCAAGTGTCGACACATAAAATCTGTTGACTAAACTTGTGTCGACACATGTGTGTCGAGACATTATAAGTCAGTGTCGACACTTATTGCCAGTGTCGACACATCTTTAGTAATCCATCCCGCCTGTTCGTCTTCAAACCAGAAAGGTATAAATAGGATTCTGTCTTTGTTTGTCGACACGCTTTCAAAAGTTTCGAGACCAAAACTCTTGTGTCGACATTTCTCTCTTCTTAAGACTAAATCTTCAAACCCTAATGGCTCCCAAGCTGGAAGAGAACGTTAACGAAGGCTATGAGCTCGTGCGAGGCGCATTCGACGACGGTGATCAAGAAATCAAATCAGTGATAACCCTAAGTCACCGATTCAGGATTGGAGTTCTTGGTTTCAGAACCAACCAAGATATGGAAGAAGGAAGCTATAGAATTTCTTACTGGAGCTTCTGTAGATGACTCAGGCTACAGAATTAAGTCAAGGGTGCATGGCACCAAGGTCAAGGTTTCACCCAAGTCCTTGAGAAAGGTACTTCAGCTACCTAAAGTTCAAGAAGAAGAAGAAATTTCTACATCCAAGACCAGGGAAGCTTTGGTCTGGTGTGGTCTTGATCCTAAGATGAAAATAGGATCAGTTTTCAACAGGAAGGGAATGAATAATCAAGGCAAATTCTGTCTGAAGTTGTAGGCAAAGTTATACTAAGCAAACCAGGAGGACATGACAGGGTGTCAGCCTCTATGTTCAGTATTATGACCAGAATCATCTTCAACCTTAAAACAGACTGGTCTATGATTGTGTTTGAGAAAGTGAAGGAAAGTCTGAAGAAGCCCAATCTGGGCAGGATACTAAGTCTCTACCTGGCTGGATCAATTCCAGAGGTAATGAGCACTGCTGCTGGAACTAAAATCAATCACATGAGGAGAATGGATTCAAGGATATTCTCTAGATGGGAAAGAGTGCTGTCCAAAGAAGTTCCAACCCCAGAAAAGCAAGTTTCAAAGAAATACTCTCCTCCCAGGAAGAAGAGGAAGACTGCTGCTGTGACTCAGGAGTCCTCCAGCAGCTCAGGTAGTGAAGAACATGTGGTTTTCACTCCTGATAGTCCAATGGATGAGGCTGCAGAAAAGTCACCTACTCCTCAGGAGCCAGCTGAAATCCAGGGGGAGCCTCCAGCTGTAGAACACCCCTCTACACTGGAGAGTGAGCAAGCAACTCCATTATCCAAGAGGTACTTTCTGACCTCAATACTTTAGATTTTTCTGTATTAGATTCTGATTTGTCTGATGTTCATCAGCAAAATCAGCAAGCAAACAAGCACCAGATGTTGTTTTCCAAGACACATCTGCTGTAGTTAATGTACCCAGTACATCTCCTGCTCAGTCACCCCCAGAATATACAATGGAAGATCTATTTCTGAATTTAGATCAAGATGATTTTGACATGGAAAAGAATGCTGCTGATGAAGAGAAGGATGCTGCTGCTGAGGGGAGAATCTGGAAGTTCAGGAAGAGCCTATAAGGCTAGATACTGAGAAGGCACAAGATGTGCAAACTGAAAAACCATCAAGCCCTAAGGATAGGGTGGATATAGCCAGTACTTCAGAGTCTGAGGATGATGAAGCTGAGCAAGATAAGAAGAAGCAGTTCTTTGTCTTCAAAAGAAGGAGTCAGAGCTATAAGAAAGCTCTACAAACTGTTGCTCAACACTCACTAGTCCAACAAGCTCCATCAACAGATTACAGTAGCCTAATGGTAGCAATGCAAGTTAAGCTGGATGAGCAAAGGAGGGCTATAGAGACATATATTGATGAAGGCCACAAGTCTTTACAGTTTGATTTAGCTCAAGATATCAAGTCAATCAGGTTTGAGATGAACCTGAATAAGAAGGAAATGAATGACTGCTTCCACAAGGGTGGTAATGCAGTGGTCTATCTGGCAACCCACCAAGAGAAAATAAAGACTCAAGTGGATGATATAGCACTAAAGCAAGGCTATGTGCTGGAGAATCAATTGAGGATGAATGATAATTTGACTGCATCTCACAATGCACTAGTCACTGAACTCAAGAATAAGTCTGCTGAACCTTCAACATCCTCTGCTGCTGCCAAGGCTGAATTTGATCAAAGTATTTCAGGAAGAAATTGCTGCTGTAAAGACTGCCATTAAAGATTCCCAGAAGGTCATTTCTGAACAGCTTACCAAGCTTAGACCTTTCTTTAAGGATGGCATAAGGTATTTGGACAGCCAAATCAGGTTTCAAAAAGATGATGTGAGAGATCATGTAGAACAAGTCATAAAGGGGGAGAGGGTGTTAGTCAAAGCTAGCTCTGACCATGCCAAATGGATTTCTAATTCCATCAGAGCTACACTGGGCTATCCTCCCCTGTGTGATGATGACAATGTAGCTGAATCTGGTATTCAAAGTGCATATCTTGGAGGAGAGCAACAGGAAGTAGCTCAGGTGATCTATCCACCTCCAGATTTTGAAATGGTTCATGCTGATGTAAGCACAATGTATAGTCCAACTGCTGGTAAGCCTAATATTATTCTGGAAAAGGTTGTTCAACCTATTACAGCAGCTATGCAAGAGGCTTTGGACAAAGAAGAAGAGACTAGGCTATCAAAGAAGAAGTTCAGGGAACTTGCTGAGCAAAAACCAGATTTTGAACAGTGGAGCCCTACTTCTAGGAACATCATTCTCACAGCCTGAAAAGCGGCCAAGGACAATGCCCATGAGGAACAAGTGGTTCTCAGAGGCAGAATGGAGGAAGCATGAGAGTAGGCAAGAAGCAATTGTCCAACATAGAAGGAAGGCTAAGTTAGGAAAGCTACCTCCTACAGCTGTGGAGCCTAGCAAGTATTTTCCTAAGCCCTATCATTACTTTGAGAGGCAAAAAATCAAGGCTGAAGAACAGAAGAAGAAGGACTCCAAAGGGAAGAAGACTGCTGAAGCTGAGCCTGCTGCTGCTGCTGCTGTAAAGGCCAAAGTGCAAGCTGGAAAAGGCATAGTCATAAAAGAACCAGAGCAGAATTAGACTAAGATTAAACTGAAGAATGTTGTAATCTGTTACATCAAACATTTTGTGTAAATCATTGAAAATGTATTAACAACAATGTTTGAACAATTTTTGTTAAATAAATTTCATGATTGTTCAGATGAATGTGTCTAATTCTTGCTTGATCTGTAATGCTGAATGAGTATACATGTGTGCTTTATTACATGTTTAAGTTTAACTCTGTTGACATATACCTGCTTTACATCATTTTATAATTTTTAATTATGAGTGGTGTATATCATTGACTAAGGGTTATGACTTCTCCAAATAGGGGGAGATTGTTGGGTACATTGGTCAAATGTACCTGATTTGAAGAAGCCTCACCTAACTCAATGATATACATCATAGTGTATTTGATGTTTGTTTGAGTTACTTGTGCAGGTTAGGTATACACTGGACTGAAGCTAAAAGTTTCTAAGTCCATGTGTCGACACCCAGAGGGAAAGTGTCGACACTTGAGAAAGCTTGTGTCGACACCCAGACAAGCAGTGTCGACACTTGGAGTCATTGTGTCGACACCTGGGAAGAAGAGTCGACACCAGTCAGAAAGTGTCGACACTTGGAGCTGTGTCGACACTCAGTGTAGAAGAATGCAGAAAAGCTGTGTCGACACTTAGCAGAAGTGTCGACACCTAGAAGAGCTGAGTCAACACCAGAAAGTGTCGACACTTGGAGTTGTGTCGACACTCAGCAAAAGTCTGCAGAATCTAAGTACAAGTGTCGACACTCAACACAATGTGTCGACACTATGCAGAAGAGTCAACACTTAAAGAAAGTGTCGACACCCAGCACAATGTGTCGACACTTAGCTAAAGACTCAGTATTTGAAGTAAGTGTCGACACTCAACACAATGTGTCGACACTATGCTGAAGAGTCAGTAGTTGAAGAAAGTGTCGACACTCAGCACAATGTGTCGACACTTAGCTAAAGACTCTACACTTGAAGAAAGTGTCGACACAAGGAGCTGTGTCGACACTTAGCAAAGAACAGAAAAGTTACAAAATATTCTAAGTACAAGTGTCGACACTAAAAGAATGTGTCGACACTCAGCTGAAGAAACAAAAGTGAAGACTTGTGTCGACACCAAGAAGCAGTGTCGACACTTGACAGTTTCAACACATGAAGATGTGTCGACACAAATAACATGTGTCGACACTTAGAAGAATACAGATTAAGAATGAAGTACAAGTATTTGTGTCGACACTCAATTTCAGTGTCGACACATGCAGAAGAATCTGTGTCGAGACATACAAGGAATTGTGTCGACACCTTGTAGACTTGTGTCGACACTTACACAACATGTGTCGACACTTAGTCTATAAGTGTCGACACTTAAGAACAGAAAGTCTCGACACTATCTGACAGTTAGAGAATTTCAAGAAGTGACTGGTTGACATGACAGCTGCCGATCCAGCCGGTCTACATCAACTGTCAGAGATATCAGAAGTCTGTTATGAACCGGACCAGCCGGTTACCATGAAGGAAGCCTATAAATAGGCACTCATAGTTTACAGACAGAGATTGATAGCAAGATTGATGAAGTAATATAGAAGTGGTTGAAAAAGTTTTTGATAAAGAGAGTTCAGATCTTTGTAAAAGTGGTATATTGAGTATCAACACAAGAAGATCTTGCTGTGCATCGGCAGATCTAAGAAGTTGGAGAGAGAGAGCTCCAACCAAGTATTCAGTCTTTGGAACTAAGGCTGAGAAGAAGAATTCAGAGTCATCTGGATTTCAAGAAGCAGAGGTCAAGGAACAACTGCAGAAGATTCAGACTAATTCAGTTCTAATCAAGAAGCTTTGAAGGAAGCTAAGTCAGTTTGGATCTAACTGAGTTCTTCCAAGAACTCTTCAAGAATCTCTCAACTCCTCTCTTATTTTCTGAGTTGTAGAGTTAGCTATTGTACTTTCTATTTTAACTTGTAGGATCCATTGGATCTGAGAGAATTGTAAGCCTATATTATAAAGGCTGAGGGTAGGGCTTGCTTGCTTGAGTGTAGGAGTTGAAGAACTCTGAGTGTAGGCCTTAATTGGCTGAGTGTAGGCCTGGGTGGCTGAGTGTAGGCCTTTTGGCTGAGTGTAAGGCTTTGGGCCTGAGGTAGGAACCTAGTTGGGTTCTGAGTTAGTGGAGAAGTTTGGCCTAATCTAGTACACTGCTAGATAGGCGAAGGGGGAAAGTGGATGTACCCAAAGATTGGGGAACCACTATAAATTAGTGTGTCTTCTGTGCTGTGCTGTGCTGTGGAATTACTGTTTATTTCTGTAATTGCTGTTAGTTGTAATAATCTGTGAAATAACTGTTGTGCTGCCAACAAAATTGCAAAAAGGTTTAGGTCACCTATTCACCCCCCCCCCTCTAGGTGTTTAGGTACCATATCTTTCAAGTGGTATCAGAGCCAGGTTGCTCAAAAAGGACTAACTGTCTAAGGAGATCCAGTTTGGCAGATTCAGTATAAGTCAGGAAACAGTTTCAAGAAAATCAAGAAACATGGGGTCTTCAGAGAATCACAAGGAATTGGGTTCAATGAAACTGCCCATATGCAGAAAGGAGATTTTTGGAATCTGGAAAGAAAGGGTAAGGCTGTTCATGGAGGCCTCTGACCCTAGGATCTACATCACAGTCAAAGAAGGGCCTTATGTGCCCATGAAGATTTCAGTCTTGGATGCTACACAGAGAACTCCAAAGGATTTTTCTGAGATGACCAAGGATGAGATTGTCCTAGCTACAATGGACAAAAGGGCACAGAACATCATAGTTAGTGCAATTGATGATGCCACCTTCCAGAACCTTATTCACTGTAAAACAGCAAAAGAAATGTGGGATACCCTCATTGTCTACATGGAAGGTTCTGAAGAAGTAAGACAAGATAGGAAGTCCTTGCTTAATCAAGAATATGAGAGCTTTAGGCAAGGAAGAGGAGATAGCATCACTGAATGCTACAAGAAGTTTTATAGAATTGTTAATGAACTCATGTCCTATGGAAGAGAGTTCACTAACTATGAATTAAATGATAAGTTCTTAAGGTCCCTAACCAAAGATTGGGACACTAAGATCTGTGCCATCAGAGAAATGGCAAAGTTGGGAGAAATTCCTCCTCCCACACTGTTTGGCAAATTGTTGTCTTATGAGATGCAATTGTCAGTAAGAAAAGAGGAGGAAAAGTCAACAAGGACTGAACACAGGGAAAGGACTGTTGCCTTTAAGTCAGAAGTACCTAGAAAGAACAGGACTAAGTCATCAACTCCTCCTCCAGAGGTAGTTGAATCAGAATCTGATGAGTCTGTTAGCACTAAATCTACAAGCAGTGAAAGTGATGAAGATTTTGCTGCATTCACCAGACATTTTCAGAAATTCCTTAAGAAGAAACAGTGGAGGTCCAGACCTTCATATTCCAAAGGGAAAGAAGTCCAGTATCAGGAGAAGAAGCCTTCAATGAAGGATAAGAAAAAGACAAAGACTAGTAAGGCAACTGGGTCTAAGATTGTGTGTTACTGCTGCAATAGACAGGGTCATGTAATTGCAGATTGTCCTGAAAGAAGGAAAGAATCCAGTGATAAAAAGAAGACTCACTTCAAAGGAAAGAAGGAGAAGTCCTTTGTTGCAAAGAATGAGAAGACTCTTTCAGACATTTCTTCTTCAGACACTGAGACAGATGCTGAAGCCTATATAGGGCTATTTGCTGAAGAAGAAGAAGAGTTTATGCAGATCATGGAATCAATCTATGAACAAGAAGAGTGTCAGTGCCAAGGACTGATGGCATTGACTGAAAGTACCAAAATCCTGGAGCAGCCAGGACCTAGTCAGGTACAAAGTCCAACTCAAAGTTCAGATTTCAGTTCTAGTTCAGAGTCAGATTCATCTTCATCAAGTGATGGAAGTGTTTCTGAATCTGAGGGAGATATTCATCAGCTCTTAGATGAATACCAAGTACTGTTGCAAGCCTATAAGAAAAGCAAGATCCTAGCCAAAAGTCAGGCAAAGGAGATTGCTGATCTCAAGGCAGCTGCAACAGATTTTGAGAAGCAGTATGATCAAAAACTGAATGAAGTAGCCAGGCTGAAACACATTACTGTGATTCAGATGGGTACTATTACATTTAAGAATGATCAAATTAAGAGACTGGAGACAAATCTCCAAAAGGAAAGAGAGCTAGTTGCTAGGTTTTCAAAACCTAAATCAGTGCTACCCTTGATTGATGAATTTGTTCATCATAAAGGAAAGGCTGGATTGGGTTTTATTAAACCAGCTAGGACTGTTCAGGATCAGTCCAAGTCCAAGGGCAAAGCCCCAACATTCAACAAGCCTGCTGTAGTCAAAACAGCAAAGGTTGTACCTAAGCAAAGGTACAACAAGTTTGAATGTTGGTGTTGTGGCAAGGTTGGCCATTTTGCCTTGGATTGTTGGCACAATGCCAGTGCCAAGTTGAGTAGCAAGTTACCTGGTGGAAAGCCAGCAGATAGCTATGTCAAATTGCAAACTAACAATCACCAAGGACCCAAGTTTACTTTGGGTTCTAAGGTTCATTAATTTGTTTTGCAGGTGAATCCAAGTGGCCATACCCCAACATGGTACTTGGATAGTGGATGTTCCAGACATATGACTGGAACAAGGGGACTACTGAAGGACTACATTCCAATCAAAAATGGTCCTAAAGTGACCTTTGGTGGTTCTGAAAAAGGAATCATCAAAGGGTTTGGTAACATCTCTTCAAACCTTGTTACCATTACTCAAGTGGCTTATGTTAAAGGTTTGAAACACAATCTTATAAGTATAAGCCAATTAAGTGATGTAGGGTATGACATCTCATTTGTTAAAAATGGTTGTCATATCAAGAGGTCAAGTGATCAAGAGATCATTTTGACAGGATATAGAAAGAGAAATGTCTATTGTTTAGACATTATGATTGAGAACAATGGTTCTCCTGTGTGTCTTGTAGCTGATGAGACAGTCTCTCAATGTGTCAAATGGTACAAGAGGCTTGCCCATCTTAACTACAAGACTATTAGCAAACTCTTTAGCAAAGAGTTAGTGAGGAATGGTCCTCAAGTTAAGTGTGTCAAAGATGGCATTTGCTCAGCTTGTCAAAAGGGCAAGCAGACCAAATCCACCTTTAAAGCATTGAGAACAAAGATGCTGTGAGGTGCTTATACCTCTTGCATATGGATCTCTTTGGTCCAATGCCAGTTCACAGCTTAGGTAGGAAGGTCTACACCTTTGTAGTTGTTGATGACTACTCAAGGTTTTCCTGGGTGTTCTTCTTAAAGCAGAAATCTGAAACACCTAGTGTCTTCTATAGTTTTGTTAAGCAAATTCAGAATGAATTGAACTGTACAGTGGTCAAAATTAGAAGTGACCATGGTACTGAGTTTCAGTCTGAAAGCATGACAAAGCTGTGTGAAGACTATGGGATATTTCAAGAATTCTCTTCACCTAGAACACCTCAGCAAAATGGCATTGCTGAAAGGAAAAATAGGACCTTGATAGAGGCTGGTAGAACCCTATTAAGTGATTCATCACTACCAGAGTATTTCTGGGCTGAAGTAGTTAACACTGCATGCCATGTGATAAATAGGGCTACCATCACTAAAAGGTTAAACAAGACCCCCTATGAAGTTGTGAAAGGCAGGAAACCAAATCTATCCTATTTCAGGATCTTTGGTTGCAAATGCTTCATACTTAACAATGGAAAGTCTTACCTAACTAAGTTTGCTGCCAAGTCCCAAGAGGGAGTGTTTGTTGGGTACAGCAATAATAGTAAGGCTTATAGAGTCTACAACTTGACTACACAAGTTGTAGAGGAGTCTGTGCATGTAGTTTTTGATGAGACACAACTAATTAACAATGAGTTGTCTAGCAATGTATGCAGCCCCACAGGTCTTACTAAGAAGATGGACAAGCTAACCATAGAAGATGTACCTGCTGCAAGACAGCAAGTAGAAGAAGATGGCTTATGTCCAGGGGGAGAACTACATGTACCAGGAGCTGAAGAAGTACAAGGAACTCAGCATGATGAAGATGCTGTAGAAGTACAACCAGAAGCAAGGATGCCTCCAGCCAACAGGCATCTAAGAGATCATCCAGTAGAGCTGATAATTGGAGATCCAAGACAAGGTGTTCAGACTAGGAGCAGAAATCAGAATGCTGTAGTATATTCAAGTTTTCTGTCTCAAATAGAACCAAAGAAATTTGAAGAAGCTATACAAGATCCACAGTGGACTGAAGCAATGCAGGAGGAGCTTAATCAGTTCAAAAGGTGCAAGGTTTGGGATCTGGTTCCTAAGCCTAAAGATCACAATGTGATAGGAACAAAGTGGATCTACAGGAACAAGTTAGATGAACAAGGTGTCATCATTAAGAATAAGGCAAGACTGGTTGCAAAAGGATATAGGCAAGAAGAAGGTATTGATTTTGATCAAACCTTTGCTCCAGTAGCCAGACTGGAAGCCATAAGGATGTTCTTGGCCTATGCAACTTATCAAGGATTCAAGGTATACCAAATGGATGTGAAGTCAGCATTCCTAAATGGTAATTTGAAAGAAGAAGTATATGTGGAGCAGCCTTCAGGTTTTGTTGATCCTACTCTTCCACATTATGTCTATAGACTTAGGAAAGCATTATATGGGTTAAAACAAGCACCTAGAGCTTGGTATGAAACCCTATCTAGTTTCCTCATTGAGAACAAGTTCTCAAGGGGGAAAATAGATAAGACTCTATTCCTTAGGGAATCTAGAGGCAAAGTAATACTTGTCCAAATATATGTAGATGACATTATATTTGGGTCTACTGAAAGTAGCCTTTGCAAAAAGTTTGCAAAGCTTATGCAAAGTCAATTTGAGATGAGTAGTATGGGAGAGCTGAAGTTTTTCTTGGGTCTCCAAGTTAAACAGACTGAAAGTGGCTTGTCCATATGTCAGTCAAAGTTCACCCTAGAACTCATAAGGAAATATGGTATGGATTCCTCCAGTACCATGAAGACTCCTATGGGGTCAAGTATGTCTCTAAGCAAGGATGATACAGGGAAACCTGTAGATGAAACCTTGTATAGAGGGATAGTTGGCTCCCTACTATACTTGACTGCAAGTAGGCCTGACATTATGTATGCTACATGTGTTTGTGCCAGGTATCAAGCCTGCCCCAAAGAATCTCACTTGACTAAAGTCAAGAGAATCTTGAGATATCTAAAGGGCACTCCCTATCTAGGCCTCTGGTACCCTAGGAATGGAGATTTTGATCTAACAGGCTATTCAGATGCAGACTTTGCAGGATGCAAAGAAGATAGAAAGAGCACTACTGGATCCTGTCAATTCCTAGGTGGAAGACTCATTTCATGGAGTAGTAAGAAGCAAACCAGTGTGGCCATCTCCACAGCTGAGTCAGAATATGTAGCTGCAGGAAGTTGCTGTGCTCAACTTCTGTGGATTCAACATCAGCTAGAAGACTATGGATGTCAGGTAAGTAGAACTCCACTTTATTGTGATTCTACAAGTGCTATTTCCATAGCTAACAATCCAGTTTCACATAGTAGAACTAAACATATTGAGATTAAATATCACTTTCTTAGAGAGCATGTAGAAAGAAATGATATTGCACTTGAATATGTTAGAACTGATAATCAGATAGCTGATATGTTCACTAAGCCCTTAGAAGAAGCTAAGTTCAATAGGTTCAAAATTGAACTAGGAATGATAAACTTAGACTAAGTTTACAGAACTAAAAATTGGCTAAGTAAAAAGGTGTCGACACATAGACAAGTCTATGTCGACACAGAATAGTAAGTGTCGACACTTCAGGAAAATGGTGTCGACACATCTAGGAAGTTGGTGTCGACACTTCAGAATGTTAGTGTCGACACATGTCGAGTAGGTGTCGACACATCCACTAAGGTGTCGACACTTAAGTTTTACTCAGAATTTTCTAAGTAAAGTCTCGACTACATGTCGAGTATAGTGGTGTCGACACTCAGCCAAGTGTCGACACTTAAAATCTGTTGACTAAACTTGTGTCGACACATGTGTGTCGAGACATTATAAGTCAGTGTCGACACTTATTGCCAGTGTCGACACATCTTTAGTAATCCATCCCGCCTGTTCGTCTTCAAACCAGAAAGGTATAAATAGGATTCTGTCTTTGTTTGTCGACACGCTTTCAAAAGTTTCGAGACCAAAACTCTTGTGTCGACATTTCTCTCTTCTTAAGACTAAATCTTCAAACCCTAATGGCTCCCAAGCTGGAAGAGAACGTTAACGAAGGCTATGAGCTCGTGCGAGGCGCATTCGACGACGGTGATCAAGAAATCAAATCAGTGATAACCCTAGTCACCGATTCAGGATTGGAGTTCTTGGTTTCAGAACCAACCAAGATATGGAAGAAGGAAGCTATAGAATTTCTTACTGGAGCTTCTGTAGATGACTCAGGCTATAGAATTAAGTCAAGGGTGCATGGCACCAAGGTCAAGGTTTCACCCAAGTCCTTGAGAAAGGTACTTCAGCTACCTAAAGTTCAAGAAGAAGAAGAAATTTCTACATCCAAGACCAGGGAAGCTTTGGTCTGGTGTGGTCTTGATCCTAAGATGAAAATAGGATCAGTTTTCAACAGGAAGGGAATGAATAATCAAGGCAAATTCCTGTCTGAAGTTGTAGGCAAAGTTATACTAAGCAAACCAGGAGGACATGACAGGGTGTCAGCCTCTATGTTCAGTATTATGACCAGAATCATCTTCAACCTTAAAATAGACTGGTCTATGATTGTGTTTGAGAAAGTGAAGGAAAGTCTGAAGAAGCCCAATCTGGGCAGGATACTAAGTCTCTACCTGGCTGGATCAATTCCAGAGGTAATGAGCACTGCTGCTGGAACTAAAATCAATCACATGAGGAGAATGGATTCAAGGATATTCTCTAGATGGGAAAGAGTGCTGTCCAAAGAAGTTCCAACCCCAGAAAAGCAAGTTTCAAAGAAATACTCTCCTCCCAGGAAGAAGAGGAAGACTGCTGCTGTGACTCAGGAGTCCTCCAGCAGCTCAGGTAGTGAAGAACATGTGGTTTTCACTCCTGATAGTCCAATGGATGAGGCTGCAGAAAAGTCACCTGCTCCTCAGGAGCCAGCTGAAATCCAGGGGGAGCCTCCAGCTGTAGAACACCCTCTACACTGGAGAGTGAGCAAGCAACTCCATTATCCAAGAGGTACTTTCTGACCTCAATACTTTAGATTTTTCTGTAATAGATTCTGATTTGTCTGATGTTCATCAGCAAAATCAGCAAGCAAACAAGCACCAGATGTTGTTTTCCAAGACACATCTGCTGTAGTTAATGTACCCAGTACATCTCCTGCTCAGTCACCCCCAGAATATACAATGGAAGATCTATTTCTGAATTTAGATCAAGATGATTTTGACATGGAAAAGAATGCTGCTGATGAAGAGAAGGATGCTGCTGCTGAGGGGGAGAATCTGGAAGTTCAGGAAGAGCCTATAAGGCTAGATACTGAGAAGGCACAAGATGTGCAAACTGAAAAACCATCAAGCCCTAAGGATAGGGTGGATATAGCCAGTACTTCAGAGTCTGAGGATGATGAAGCTGAGCAAGATAAGAAGAAGCAGTTCTTTGTCTTCAAAAGAAGGAGTCAGAGCTATAAGAAAGCTCTACAAACTGTTGCTCAACACTCACTAGTCCAACAAGCTCCATCAACAGATTACAGTAGCCTAATGGTAGCAATGCAAGTTAAGCTGGATGAGCAAAGGAGGGCTATAGAGACATATATTGATGAAGGCCACAAGTCTTTACAGTTTGATTTAGCTCAAGATATCAAGTCAATCAGGTTTGAGATGAACCTGAATAAGAAGGAAATGAATGACTGCTTCCACAAGGGTGGTAATGCAGTGGTCTATCTGGCAACCCACCAAGAGAAAATAAAGACTCAAGTGGATGATATAGCACTAAAGCAAGGCTATGTGCTGGAGAATCAATTGAGGATGAATGATAATTTGACTGCATCTCACAATGCACTAGTCACTGAACTCAAGAATAAGTCTGCTGAACCTTCAACATCCTCTGCTGCTGCCAAGGCTGAATTTGATCAAGTATTTCAGGAAGAAATTGCTGCTGTAAAGACTGCCATTAAAGATTCCCAGAAGGTCATTTCTGAACAGCTTACCAAGCTTAGACCTTTCTTTAAGGATGGCATAAGGTATTTGGACAGCCAAATCAGGTTTCAAAAAGATGATGTGAGAGATCATGTAGAACAAGAAGTCATAAAGGGGGAGAGGGTGTTAGTCAAAGCTAGCTCTGACCATGCCAAATGGATTTCTAATTCCATCAGAGCTACACTGGGCTATCCTCCCCTGTGTGATGATGACAATGTAGCTGAATCTGGTATTCAAAGTGCATATCTTGGAGGAGAGCAACAGGAAGTAGCTCAGGTGATCTATCCACCTCCAGATTTTGAAATGGTTCATGCTGATGTAAGCACAATGTATAGTCCAACTGCTGGTAAGCCTAATATTGTTCTGGAAAAGGTTGTTCAACCTATTACAGCAGCTATGCAAGAGGCTTTGGACAAAGAAGAAGAGACTAGGCTATCAAAGAAGAAGTTCAGGGAACTTGCTGAGCAAAAACCAGATTTTGAACAGTGGAGCCCTACTTCTAGGAACATCATTCTCACAGCCTGGAAAGCGGCCAAGGACAATGCCCATGAGGAACAAGTGGTTCTCAGAGGCAGAATGGAGGAAGCATGAGAGTAGGCAGGAAGCAATTGTCCAACATAGAAGGAAGGCTAAGTTAGGAAAGCTACCTCCTACAGCTGTGGAGCCTAGCAAGTATTTTCCTAAGCCCTATCATTACTTTGAGAGGCAAAAAATCAAGGCTGAAGAATAGAAGAAGAAGGACTCCAAAGGGAAGAAGACTGCTGAAGCTGAGCCTGCTGCTGCTGCTGCTGTAAAGGCCAAAGTGCAAGCTGGAAAAGGCATAGTCATAAAAGAACCAGAGCAGAATTAGACTAAGATTAAACTGAAGAATGTTGTAATCTGTTACATCAAACATTTTGTGTAAATCATTGAAAATGTATTAACAACAATGTTTGAACAATTTTTGTTAAATAAATTTCATGATTGTTCAGATGAATGTGTCTAATTCTTGCTTGATCTGTAATGCTGAATGAGTATACATGTGTGCTTTATTACATGTTTAAGTTTAACTCTGTTGACATATACCTGCTTTACATCATTTTATAATTTTTAATTATGAGTGGTGTATATCATTGACTAAGGGTTATGACTTCTCCAAATAGGGGGAGATTGTTGGGTACATTGGTCAAATGTACCTGATTTGAAGAAGCCTCACCTAACTCAATGATATACATCATAGTGTATTTGATGTTTGTTTGAGTTACTTGTGCAGGTTAGGTATACACTGGACTGAAGCTAAAAGTTTCTAAGTCCATGTGTCGACACCCAGAGGGAAAGTGTCGACACTTGAGAAAGCTTGTGTCGACACCCAGACAAGCAGTGTCGACACTTGGAGTCATTGTGTCGACACCTGGGAAGAAGAGTCGACACCAGTCAGAAAGTGTCGACACTTGGAGCTGTGTCGACACTCAGTGTAGAAGAATGCAGAAAAGCTGTGTCGACACTTAGCAGAAGTGTCGACACCTAGAAGAGCTGAGTCAACACCAGAAAGTGTCGACACTTGGAGTTGTGTCGACACTCAGCAAAAGTCTGCAGAATCTAAGTACAAGTGTCGACACTCAACACAATGTGTCGACACTATGCAGAAGAGTCAACACTTAAAGAAAGTGTCGACACCCAGCACAATGTGTCGACACTTAGCTAAAGACTCAGTATTTGAAGTAAGTGTCGACACTCAACACAATGTGTCGACACTATGCTGAAGAGTCAGTAGTTGAAGAAAGTGTCGACACTCAGCACAATGTGTCGACACTTAGTTGAAGACTCTACACTTGAAGAAAGTGTCGACACAAGGAGCTGTGTCGACACTTAGCAAAGAACAGAAAAGTTACAAAATATTCTAAGTACAAGTGTCGACACTAAAAGAATGTGTCGACACTCAGCTGAAGAAACAAAAGTGAAGACTTGTGTCGACACCAAGAAGCAGTGTCGACACTTGACAGTTTCAACACATGAAGATGTGTCGACACAAAGAACATGTGTCGACACTTAGAAGAATACAGATTAAGAATGAAGTACAAGTACTTGTGTCGACACTCAATTTCAGTGTCGACACATGCAGAAGAATCTGTGTCGAGACATACAAGGAATTGTGTCGACACCTTGTAGACTTGTGTCGACACTTACACAACATGTGTCGACACTTAGTCTATAAGTGTCGACACTTAAGAACAGAAAGTCTCGACACTATCTGACAGTTAGAGAATTTCAAGAAGTGACTGGTTGACATGACAGCTGCCGATCCAGCCGGTCTACATCAACTGTCAGAGATATCAGAAGTCTGTTATGAACCGGACCAGCCGGTTACCATGAAGGAAGCCTATAAATAGGCACCCATAGTTTACAGACAGAGATTGATAGCAAGATTGATGAAGTAATATAGAAGTGGTTGAAAAAGTTTTTGATAAAGAGAGTTCAGATCTTTGTAAAAGTGGTATATTGAGTATCAACACAAGAAGATCTTGCTGTGCATCGGCAGATCTAAGAAGTTGGAGAGAGAGAGCTCCAACCAAGTATTCAGTCTTTGGAACTAAGGCTGAGAAGAAGAATTCAGAGTCATCTGGATTTCAAGAAGCAGAGGTCAAGGAACAACTGCAGAAGATTCAGACTAATTCAGTTCTAATCAAGAAGCTTTGAAGGAAGCTAAGTCAGTTTGGATCTAACTGAGTTCTTCCAAGAACTCTTCAAGAATCTCTCAACTCCTCTCTTATTTTCTGAGTTGTAGAGTTAGCTATTGTACTTTCTATTTTAACTTGTAGGATCCATTGGATCTGAGAGAATTGTAAGCCTATATTATAAAGGCTGAGGGTAGGGCTTGCTTGCCTGAGTGTAGGAGTTGAAGAACTCTGAGTGTAGGCCTTAATTGGCTGAGTGTAGGCCTGGGTGGCTGAGTGTAGGCCTTTTGGCTGAGTGTAAGGCTTTGGGCCTGAGGTAGGAACCTAGTTGGGTTCTGAGTTAGTGGAGAAGTTTGGCCGAATCTAGTACACTGCTAGATAGGCGAAGGGGGAAAGTGGATGTACCCAAAGATTGGGGAACCACTATAAATTAGTGTGTCTTCTGTGCTGTGCTGTGCTGTGGAATTACTGTTTATTTCTGTAATTGCTGTTAGTTGTAATAATCTGTGAAATAACTGTTGAGCTGCCAACAAAATTGCAAAAAGGTTTAGGTCACCTATTCACCCCCCCCCCCCTCTAGGTGTTTAGGTACCATATCTTTCAAGTGGTATCAGAGCCAGGTTCCTCAAAAAGGACTAACTGTCTGAGGAGATCCAGTTTGGCAGATTCAGTATAAGTCAGGAAACAGTTTCAAGAAAATCAAGAAACATGGGGTCTTCAGAGAATCACAAGGAATTGGGTTCAATGAAACTGCCCATATGCAGAAAGGAGATTTTTGGAATCTGGAAAGAAAGGGTAAGGCTGTTCATGGAGGCCTCTGACCCTAGGATCTACATCACAGTCAAAGAAGGGCCTTATGTGCCCATGAAGATTTCAGTCTTGGATGCTACACAGAGAACTCCAAAGGATTTTTCTGAGATGACCAAGGATGAGATTGTCCTAGCTACAATGGACAAAAGGGCACAGAACATCATAGTTAGTGCAATTGATGATGCCACCTTCCAGAACCTTATTCACTGTAAAACAGCAAAAGAAATGTGGGATACCCTCATTGTCTACATGGAAGGTTCTGAAGAAGTAAGACAAGATAGGAAGTCCTTGCTTAATCAAGAATATGAGAGCTTTAGGCAAGGAAGAGGAGATAGCATCACTGAATGCTACAAGAAGTTTTATAGAATTGTTAATGAACTCATGTCCTATGGAAGAGAGTTCACTAACTATGAATTAAATGATAAGTTCTTAAGGTCCCTAACCAAAGATTGGGACACTAAGATCTGTGCCATCAGAGAAATGGCAAAGTTGGGAGAAATTCCTCCTCCCACACTGTTTGGCAAGTTGTTATCTTATGAGATGCAATTGTCAGTAAGAAAAGAGGAGGAAAAGTCAACAAGGACTGAACACAGGGAAAGGACTGTTGCCTTTAAGTCAGAAGTACCTAGAAAGAACAGGACTAAGTCATCAACTCCTCCTCCAGAGGTAGTTGAATCAGAATCTGATGAGTCTGTTAGCACTAAATCTACAAGCAGTGAAAGTGATGAAGATTTTGCTGCATTCACCAGACATTTTCAGAAATTCCTTAAGAAGAAACAGTGGAGGTCCAGACCTTCATATTCCAAAGGGAAAGAAGTCCAGTATCAGGAGAAGAAGCCTTCAAAGAAGGATAAGAAAAAGACAAAGACTAGTAAGGCAACTGGGTCTAAGATTGTGTGTTACTGCTGCAATAGACAGGGTCATGTAATTGCAGATTGTCCTGAAAGAAGGAAAGAATCCAGTGACAAAAAGAAGACTCACTTCAAAGGAAAGAAGGAGAAGTCCTTTGTTGCAAAGAATGAGAAGACTCTTTCAGACATTTCTTCTTCAGACACTGAGACAGATGCTGAAGCCTATATAGGGCTATTTGCTGAAGAAGAAGAAGAGTTTATGCAGATCATGGAATCAATCTATGAACAAGAAGAGTGTCAGTGCCAAGGACTGATGGCATTGACTGAAAGTACCAAAATCCTGGAGCAGCCAGGACCTAGTCAGGTACAAAGTCCAACTCAAAGTTCAGATTTCAGTTCTAGTTCAGAGTCAGATTCATCTTCATCAAGTGATGGAAGTGTTTCTGAATCTGAGGGAGATATTCATCAGCTCTTAGATGAATACCAAGTACTGTTGCAAGCCTATAAGAAAAGCAAGATCCTAGCCAAAAGTCAGGCAAAGGAGATTGCTGATCTCAAGGCAGCTGCAACAGATTTTGAGAAGCAGTATGATCAAAAACTGAATGAAGTAGCCAGGCTGAAACACATTACTGTGATTCAGATGGGTACTATTACATTTAAGAATGATCAAATTAAGAGACTGGAGACAATCTCCAAAAGGAAAGAGAGCTAGTTGCTAGGTTTTCAAAACCTAAATCAGTGCTACCCTTGATTGATGAATTTGTTCATCATAAAGGAAAGGCTGGATTGGGTTTTATTAAACCAGCTAGGACTGTTCAGGATCAGTCCAAGTCCAAGGGCAAAGCCCCAACATTCAACAAGCCTGCTGTAGTCAAAACAGCAAAGGTTGTACCTAAGCAAAGGTACAACAAGTTTGAATGTTGGTGTTGTGGCAAGGTTGGCCACTTTGCCTTGGATTGTTGGCACAATGCCAGTGCCAAGTTGAGTAGCAAGTTACCTGGTGGAAAGCCAGCAGGTAGCTATGTCAAATTGCAAACTAACAATCACCAAGGACCCAAGTTTACTTTGGGTTCTAAGGTTCATTAATTTGTTTTGCAGGTGAATCCAAGTGGCCATACCCCAACATGGTACTTGGATAGTGGATGTTCCAGACATATGACTGGAACAAGGGGACTACTGAAGGACTACATTCCAATCAAAAATGGTCCTAAAGTGACCTTTGGTGGTTCTGAAAAAGGAATCATCAAAGGGTTTGGTAACATCTCTTCAAACCTTGTTACCATTACTCAAGTGGCTTATGTTAAAGGTTTGAAACACAACCTCATTAGTATAAGTCAATTAAGTGATGTAGGGTATGACATCTCATTTGTTAAAAATGGTTGTCATATCAAGAGGTCAAGTGATCAAGAGATCATTTTGACAGGATATAGAAAGAGAAATGTCTATTGTTTAGACATTATGATTGAGAACAATGGTTCTCCTGTGTGTCTTGTAGCTGATGAGACAGTCTCTCAATGTGTCAAATGGCACAAGAGGCTTGCTCATCTTAACTACAAGACTATTAGCAAACTCTTTAGCAAAGAGTTAGTGAGGAATGGTCCTCAAGTTAAGTGTGTCAAAGATGGCATTTGCTCAGCTTGTCAAAAGGGCAAGCAGACTAAATCCACCTTTAGAAGCTTGACAACAAAGATGCTGTGAGGTGTTTATACCTCTTGCATATGGATCTATTTGGTCCAATGCCAGTTCACAGCTTAGGTAGGAAGGTCTACACCTTTGTAGTTGTTGATGACTACTCAAGGTTTTCCTGGGTGTTCTTCTTAAAGCAGAAATCTGAAACACCTAGTGTCTTCTATAGTTTTGTTAAGCAAATTCAGAATGAATTGAACTGTACAGTGGTCAAAATTAGAAGTGACCATGGTACTGAGTTTCAGTCTGAAAGCATGACAAAGCTGTGTGAAGACTATGGGATATTTCAAGAATTCTCTTCACCTAGAACACCTCAGCAAAATGGCATTGCTGAAAGGAAAAATAGGACCTTGATAGAGGCTGGTAGAACCCTATTAAGTGATTCATCACTACCAGAGTATTTCTGGGCTGAAGCAGTTAACACTGCATGCCATGTGATAAATAGGGCTACCATCACTAAAAGGTTAAACAAGACCCCCTATGAAGTTGTGAAAGGCAGGAAACCAAATCTATCCTATTTCAGGATCTTTGGTTGCAAATGCTTCATACTTAACAATGGAAAGTCTTACTAACTAAGTTTGCTGCCAAGTCCCAAGAGGGAGTGTTTGTTGGGTACAGCAATAATAGTAAGGCTTATAGAGTCTACAACTTGACTACACAAGTTGTAGAGGAGTCTGTGCATGTAGTTTTTGATGAGACACAACTAATTAACAATGAGTTGTCTAGTAATGTATGCAGCCCCACAGGTCTTACTAAGAAGATGGACAAGCTAACCATAGAAGATGTACCTGCTGCAAGACAGCAAGTAGAAGAAGATGGCTTATGTCCAGGGGGAGAACTACATGTACCAGGAGCTGAAGAAGTACAAGGAACTCAGCATGATGAAGATGCTGTAGAAGTACAACCAGAAGTAAGGATGCCTCCAGCCAACAGGCATCTAAGAGATCATCCAGTAGAGCTGATAATTGGAGATCCAAGACAAGGTGTTCAGACTAGGAGCAGAAATCAGAATGCTGTAGTATATTCAAGTTTTCTGTCTCAAATAGAACCAAAGAAATTTGAAGAAGCTATACAAGATCCACAGTGGACTGAAGCAATGCAGGAGGAGCTTAATCAGTTCAAAAGGTGCAAGGTTTGGGATCTGGTTCCTAAGCCTAAAGATCACAATGTGATAGGAACAAAGTGGATCTACAGGAACAAGTTAGATGAACAAGGTGTCATCATTAAGAATAAGGCAAGACTGGTTGCAAAAGGATATAGGCAAGAAGAAGGTATTGATTTTGATCAAACCTTTGCTCCAGTAGCCAGACTGGAGCCATAAGGATGTTCTTGGCCTATGCAACCTATCAAGGATTCAAGGTATACCAAATGGATGTGAAGTCAGCATTCCTAAATGGTAATTTGAAAGAAGAAGTATATGTGGAGCAGCCTTCAGGTTTTGTTGATCCTACTCTTCCACATTATGTCTATAGACTTAGGAAAGCATTATATGGGTTAAAACAAGCACCTAGAGCTTGGTATGAAACCCTATCTAGTTTCCTCATTGAGAACAAGTTCTCAAGGGGGAAAATAGATAAGACTCTATTCCTTAGGGAATCTAGAGGCAAAGTAATACTTGTCCAAATATATGTAGATGACATTATATTTGGGTCTACTGAAAGTAGCCTTTGCAAAAAGTTTGCAAAGCTTATGCAAAGTCAATTTGAGATGAGTAGTATGGGAGAGCTGAAGTTTTTCTTGGGTCTCCAAGTTAAACAGACTGAAAGTGGCTTGTCCATATGTCAGTCAAAGTTCACCCTAGAACTCATAAGGAAATATGGTATGGATTCCTCCAGTACCATGAAGACTCCTATGGGGTCAAGTATGTCTCTAAGCAAGGATGATGCAGGGAAACCTGTAGATGAAACCTTGTATAGAGGGATAGTTGGCTCCCTACTATACTTGACTGCAAGTAGGCCTGACATTATGTATGCTACATGTGTTTGTGCCAGGTATCAAGCCTGCCCCAAAGAGTCTCACTTGACTGCAGTCAAGAGAATCTTGAGATATCTAAAGGGCACTCCCTATCTAGGCCTCTGGTACCCTAGGAATGGAGATTTTGATCTAACAGGCTATTCAGATGCAGACTTTGCAGGATGCAAAGAAGATAGAAAGAGCACTACTGGATCCTGTCAATTCCTAGGTGGAAGACTCATTTCATGGAGTAGTAAGAAGCAAACCAGTGTGGCCATCTCCACAGCTGAGTCAGAATATGTAGCTGCAGGAAGTTGCTGTGCTCAACTTCTGTGGATTCAACATCAGCTAGAAGACTATGGATGTCAGGTAAGTAGAACTCCACTTTATTGTGATTCTACAAGTGCTATTTCCATAGCTAACAATCCTGTATCACATAGTAGAACTAAACATATTGAGATTAAATATCACTTTCTTAGAGAGCATGTAGAAAGAAATGATATTGCACTTGAATATGTTAGAACTGATAATCAGATAGCTGATATGTTCACTAAGCCCTTAGAAGAAGCTAAGTTCAATAGGTTCAAAATTGAACTAGGTATGATAAACTTAGACTAAGTTTACAGAACTAAAAATTGGCTAAGTAAAAAGGTGTCGACACATAGACAAGTCTATGTCGACACAGAATAGTAAGTGTCGACACTTCAGGAAAATGGTGTCGACACATCTAGGAAGTTGGTGTCGACACTTCAGAATGTTAGTGTCGACACATGTCGAGTAGGTGTCGACACATCCACTAAGGTGTCGACACTTAAGTTTTACTCAGAATTTTCTAAGTAAAGTCTCGACTACATGTCGAGTATAGTGGTGTCGACACTTAGCCAAGTGTCGACACATAAAATCTGTTGACTAAACTTGTGTCGACACATGTGTGTCGAGACATTATAAGTCAGTGTCGACACTTATTGCCAGTGTCGACACATCTTTAGTAATCCATCCCGCCTGTTCGTCTTCAAACCAGAAAGGTATAAATAGGATTCTGTCTTTGTTTGTCGACACGCTTTCAAAAGTTTCGAGACCAAAACTCTTGTGTCGACATTTCTCTCTTCTTAAGACTAAATCTTCAAACCCTAATGGCTCCCAAGCTGGAAGAGAACGTTAACGAAGGCTATGAGCTCGTGCGAGGCGCATTCGACGACGGTGATCAAGAAATCAAATCAGTGATAACCCTAGTCACCGATTCAGGATTGGAGTTCTTGGTTTCAGAACCAACCAAGATATGGAAGAAGGAAGCTATAGAATTTCTTACTGGAGCTTCTGTAGATGACTCAGGCTATAGAATTAAGTCAAGGGTGCATGGCACCAAGGTCAAGGTTTCACCCAAGTCCTTGAGAAAGGTACTTCAGCTACCTAAAGTTCAAGAAGAAGAAGAAATTTCTACATCCAAGACCAGGGAAGCTTTGGTCTGGTGTGGTCTTGATCCTAAGATGAAAATAGGATCAGTTTTCAACAGGAAGGGAATGAATAATCAAGGCAAATTCCTGTCTGAAGTTGTAGGCAAAGTTATACTAAGCAAACCAGGAGGACATGACAGGGTGTCAGCCTCTATGTTCAGTATTATGACCAGAATCATCTTCAACCTTAAAATAGACTGGTCTATGATTGTGTTTGAGAAAGTGAAGGAAAGTCTGAAGAAGCCCAATCTGGGCAGGATACTAAGTCTCTACCTGGCTGGATCAATTCCAGAGGTAATGAGCACTGCTGCTGGAACTAAAATCAATCACATGAGGAGAATGGATTCAAGGATATTCTCTAGATGGGAAAGAGTGCTGTCCAAAGAAGTTCCAACCCCAGAAAAGCAAGTTTCAAAGAAATACTCTCCTCCCAGGAAGAAGAGGAAGACTGCTGCTGTGACTCAGGAGTCCTCCAGCAGCTCAGGTAGTGAAGAACATGTGGTTTTCACTCCTGATAGTCCAATGGATGAGGCTGCAGAAAAGTCACCTGCTCCTCAGGAGCCAGCTGAAATCCAGGGGGAGCCTCCAGCTGTAGAACACCCCTCTACACTGGAGAGTGAGCAAGCAACTCCATTATCCAAGAGGTACTTTCTGACCTCAATACTTTAGATTTTTCTGTATTAGATTCTGATTTGTCTGATGTTCATCAGCAAAATCAGCAAGCAAACAAGCACCAGATGTTGTTTTCCAAGACACATCTGCTGTAGTTAATGTACCCAGTACATCTCCTGCTCAGTCACCCCCAGAATATACAATGGAAGATCTATTTCTGAATTTAGATCAAGATGATTTTGACATGGAAAAGAATGCTGCTGATGAAGAGAAGGATGCTGCTGCTGAGGGGGAGAATCTGGAAGTTCAGGAAGAGCCTATAAGGCTAGATACTGAGAAGGCACAAGATGTGCAAACTGAAAAACCATCAAGCCCTAAGGATAGGGTGGATATAGCCAGTACTTCAGAGTCTGAGGATGATGAAGCTGAGCAAGATAAGAAGAAGCAGTTCTTTGTCTTCAAAAGAAGGAGTCAGAGCTATAAGAAAGCTCTACAAACTGTTGCTCAACACTCACTAGTCCAACAAGCTCCATCAACAGATTACAGTAGCCTAATGGTAGCAATGCAAGTTAAGCTGGATGAGCAAAGGAGGGCTATAGAGACATATATTGATGAAGGCCACAAGTCTTTACAGTTTGATTTAGCTCAAGATATCAAGTCAATCAGGTTTGAGATGAACCTGAATAAGAAGGAAATGAATGACTGCTTCCACAAGGGTGGTAATGCAGTGGTCTATCTGGCAACCCACCAAGAGAAAATAAAGACTCAAGTGGATGATATAGCACTAAAGCAAGGCTATGTGCTGGAGAATCAATTGAGGATGAATGATAATTTGACTGCATCTCACAATGCACTAGTCACTGAACTCAAGAATAAGTCTGCTGAACCTTCAACATCCTCTGCTGCTGCCAAGGCTGAATTTGATCAAAGTATTTCAGGAAGAAATTGCTGCTGTAAAGACTGCCATTAAAGATTCCCAGAAGGTCATTTCTGAACAGCTTACCAAGCTTAGACCTTTCTTTAAGGATGGCATAAGGTATTTGGACAGCCAAATCAGGTTTCAAAAAGATGATGTGAGAGATCATGTAGAACAAGAAGTCATAAAGGGGGAGAGGGTGTTAGTCAAAGCTAGCTCTGACCATGCCAAATGGATTTCTAATTCCATCAGAGCTACACTGGGCTATCCTCCCCTGTGTGATGATGACAATGTAGCTGAATCTGGTATTCAAAGTGCATATCTTGGAGGTGAGCAACAGGAAGTAGCTCAGGTGATCTATCCACCTCCAGATTTTGAAATGGTTCATGCTGATGTAAGCACAATGTATAGTCCAACTGCTGGTAAGCCTAATATTGTTCTGGAAAAGGTTGTTCAACCTATTACAGCAGCTATGCAAGAGGCTTTGGACAAAGAAGAAGAGACTAGGCTATCAAAGAAGAAGTTCAGGGAACTTGCTGAGCAAAAACCAGATTTTGAACAGTGGAGCCCTACTTCTAGGAACATCATTCTCACAGCCTGGAAAGCGGCCAAGGACAATGCCCATGAGGAACAAGTGGTTCTCAGAGGCAGAATGGAGGAAGCATGAGAGTAGGCAGGAAGCCATTGTCCAACATAGAAGGAAGGCTAAGTTAGGAAAGCTACCTCCTACAGCTGTGGAGCCTAGCAAGTACTTTCCTAAGCCCTATCATTACTTTGAGAGGCAAAAAATCAAGGCTGAAGAACAGAAGAAGAAGGACTCCAAAGGGAAGAAGACTGCTGAAGCTGAGCCTGCTGCTGCTGCTGCTGTAAAGGCCAAAGTGCAAGCTGGAAAAGGCATAGTCATAAAAGAACCAGAGCAGAATTAGACTAAGATTAAACTGAAGAATGTTGTAATCTGTTACATCAAACATTTTGTGTAAATCATTGAAAATGTATTAACAACAATGTTTGAACAATTTTTGTTAAATAAATTTCATGATTGTTCAGATGAATGTGTCTAATTCTTGCTTGTTCTGTAATGCTGAATGAGTATACATGTGTGCTTTATTACATGTTTAAGTTTAACTCTGTTGACATATACCTGCTTTACATCATTTTATAATTTTTAATTATGAGTGGTGTATATCATTGACTAAGGGTTATGACTTCTCCAAATAGGGGGAGATTGTTGGGTACATTGGTCAAATGTACCTGATTTGAAGAAGCCTCACCTAACTCAATGATATACATCATAGTGTATTTGATGTTTGTTTGAGTTACTTGTGCAGGTTAGGTATACACTGGACTGAAGCTAAAAGTTTCTAAGTCCATGTGTCGACACCCAGAGGGAAAGTGTCGACACTTGAGAAAGCTTGTGTCGACACCCAGACAAGCAGTGTCGACACTTGGAGTCATTGTGTCGACACCTGGGAAGAAGAGTCGACACCAGTCAGAAAGTGTCGACACTTGGAGCTGTGTCGACACTCAGTGTAGAAGAATGCAGAAAAGCTGTGTCGACACTTAGCAGAAGTGTCGACACCTAGAAGAGCTGAGTCAACACCAGAAAGTGTCGACACTTGGAGTTGTGTCGACACTCAGCAAAAGTCTGCAGAATCTAAGTACAAGTGTCGACACTCAACACAATGTGTCGACACTATGCAGAAGAGTCAACACTTAAAGAAAGTGTCGACACCCAGCACAATGTGTCGACACTTAGCTAAAGACTCAGTATTTGAAGTAAGTGTCGACACTCAACACAATGTGTCGACACTATGCTGAAGAGTCAGTAGTTGAAGAAAGTGTCGACACTCAGCACAATGTGTCGACACTTAGCTAAAGACTCTACACTTGAAGAAAGTGTCGACACAAGGAGCTGTGTCGACACTTAGCAAAGAACAGAAAAGTTACAAAATATTCTAAGTACAAGTGTCGACACTAAAAGAATGTGTCGACACTCAGCTGAAGAAACAAAAGTGAAGACTTGTGTCGACACCAAGAAGCAGTGTCGACACTTGACAGTTTCAACACATGAAGATGTGTCGACACAAATAACATGTGTCGACACTTAGAAGAATACAGATTAAGAATGAAGTACAAGTATTTGTGTCGACACTCAATTTCAGTGTCGACACATGCAGAAGAATCTGTGTCGAGACATACAAGGAATTGTGTCGACACCTTGTAGACTTGTGTCGACACTTACACAACATGTGTCGACACTTAGTCTATAAGTGTCGACACTTAAGAACAGAAAGTCTCGACACTATCTGACAGTTAGAGAATTTCAAGAAGTGACTGGTTGACATGACAGCTGCCGATCCAGCCGGTCTACATCAACTGTCAGAGATATCAGAAGTCTGTTATGAACCGGACCAGCCGGTTACCATGAAGGAAGCCTATAAATAGGCACCCATAGTTTACAGACAGAGATTGATAGCAAGATTGATGAAGTAATATAGAAGTGGTTGAAAAAGTTTTTGATAAAGAGAGTTCAGATCTTTGTAAAAGTGGTATATTGAGTATCAACACAAGAAGATCTTGCTGTGCATCGGCAGATCTAAGAAGTTGGAGAGAGAGAGCTCCAACCAAGTATTCAGTCTTTGGAACTAAGGCTGAGAAGAAGAATTCAGAGTCATCTGGATTTCAAGAAGCAGAGGTCAAGGAACAACTGCAGAAGATTCAGACTAATTCAGTTCTAATCAAGAAGCTTTGAAGGAAGCTAAGTCAGTTTGGATCTAACTGAGTTCTTCCAAGAACTCTTCAAGAATCTCTCAACTCCTCTCTTATTTTCTGAGTTGTAGAGTTAGCTATTGTACTTTCTATTTTAACTTGTAGGATCCATTGGATCTGAGAGAATTGTAAGCCTATATTATAAAGGCTGAGGGTAGGGCTTGCTTGCCTGAGTGTAGGAGTTGAAGAACTCTGAGTGTAGGCCTTAATTGGCTGAGTGTAGGCCTGGGTGGCTGAGTGTAGGCCTTTTGGCTGAGTGTAAGGCTTTGGGCCTGAGGTAGGAACCTAGTTGGGTTCTGAGTTAGTGGAGAAGTTTGGCCTAATCTAGTACACTGCTAGATAGGCGAAGGGGGAAAGTGGATGTACCCAAAGATTGGGGAACCACTATAAATTAGTGTGTCTTCTGTGCTGTGCTGTGCTGTGGAATTACTGTTTATTTCTGTAATTGCTGTTAGTTGTAATAATCTGTGAAATAACTGTTGAGCTGCCAACAAAATTGCAAAAAGGTTTAGGTCACCTATTCACCCCCCCCCCCCTCTAGGTGTTTAGGTACCATATCTTTCAACTTCAACACTCCCCCTCAAGCTGGAGCATAGATATCAATCATGCCCAGCTTGTCACAAATGCGGAAGAAGGAAGTAGAAACCGGCTTGGTGAAGATATCTGCCAACTCCTTGTCAGAGGTGACAAAAGGAGTACAAATCTGATTCTTCAAAATCTCCTCCCGAATGAAGTGACAGTCAACCTCTATATGCTTCGTTCTCTCATGGAAGACCGGATTTCTGGAAATGTGTATAGCGGCCTTGTTGTCACAGAACATAGGGAGAGGACAATCATATACCTCGCCCAGGTCAAGCATGAGAGCCCGCAACCACTTTAACTCACACGTAGTTGACGCCATACTCCGGTATTCTGCTTCGGCACTGGATCTGGAAACAACAGACTGTTTCTTGCTCTTCCAACTCACGAGATTACCTCCAACAAAGGTACAAAAACCTGACGTGGATTTACGATCGCCTTTGTCATCCGCGTAACTTGAGTCTGAGTAGGCCTCAACCCTCAGATGGCCATTTTTCTGGAAGAGTAACCCTCTGCCCGGTGCTGCTTTGATATACTCTAAAATCTTCAGGGCGGACTGAAGATGACACTCCCTGGGAGCTTGCATAAACTGACTGACCTTTCCTACAGCATAGGCGATGTCGGGTCTAGTCACCGTGAGATAGATGAGTTTCCCTACCAAACGTCTGTACCGTGTGACATCAGATAGAGGAGGCGATTCATCCGTCCACGTTTTGTCTTCTCCAACAGCCATGGGAAGATGAGCTGGTTTGGCACCTGTCAAGCCTGCTTCTCGAAGAAGATCAAGGGCATACTTCCGTTGAGAGAGAACCAAGGAGTCAGGTTTCCGAGAGATTTCTATCCCCAAAAAGTATTTTGGGGAGCCCATATCCTTCGTGACCAAGTGCTGACAGAGGTGCTTCTTCGTCAAGTCCACCCCATCTCGGTCATCACCAGTAAGGAGAATATCATCCACATATACGGCCAAAACCACCAGTCCCGAGGCCGTTTTGCGAATGAATAAGGAGTGATCGGCCGAACTCCTTTGAAAGCCGATGGTTGCCACAATACCACTGAATTTTTCGAACCATGCCCGAGGGCTCTGCTTTAGGCCATAAATGGCCTTCTTCAAATGACAGACACGTGTCTCCCCCTGAGCAACATACCCAGGAGGTTGCTCCATATAGACGTCCTCCTGAAGATCGCCATAGAGAAAGGCATTCTTCACATCAAGCTGGGAAATATCCCAAGCCCGGTTAACAGCCACAGAAAAGAGAACCCGGATTGTGTTGAGGCGAGCAACCGGAGAGAAGGTATCAAAGTAATCAACGCCATAAGTCTGAGTAAAGCCCTTGGCCACCAGCCGGGCTTTGTAGCGATCCACAGTGCCGTCGGGGCGAAACTTCACAACAAAGACCCAGCGACAGCCAACCACATCAGTGCCCACGGGAGGAGGAACCAGGGTCCAGGTACCCCGTTCAGTAAGAGTAGCCATCTCCTCATCCATGGCAGACTTCCAATGAGGGAGAGCGAGAGCCTCCTGGTAGGTACGAGGAGTAGAAGTAGCAGAGATAGCCAAGGCAAAACACCTGCGAGAAGGAGAAAGCTGATCATAAGAAACAACAGCCGTGAGCGGGTGTTGAGTACACGCCCGCACCCCTTTGCGAAGGGCAATGGGAACATCCAGATCATCGGGAGCGTCGGCGACGGGAGCGTCAGCGACCGGAGCGTCCGTGGCGGAGAAGGATGGCCCGGGACTAGAGAGAGACGGCAGCGGAGAGGAGGGTGGACGGGTGGGTGGGGAGACGGACTGAGAAGGAGTCGGTGGAGGAGGAGACGAAGGTGGGAAAACGTCGAGAGGTGTGGAAGGAACGGAGATATCAGAAGGAAGAGAAGGAAGAGAAGAGGAAGGAGAGAAATAGGAAGCATTTTCGAAAAAAGTCACATCTGCGGAGACAAACTGCTTGCGGAGAAGGGGGTCAAAGCAGCAATAGCCTTTTTGAGTGGTAGAGTACCCCAAAAAGACACATTTGGTGGAACGGGGGGAAAGCTTGTCGCGGGTAGCGGAGGGAGCGTGAACAAAGGCCGTACAGCCAAAGACACAGAGAGGAAGAGGAAAAGGTTCCTGGTGGGGGTAGAGAAGGGAGAAGGGAGTCCGGCCGTGGAGGACCGTGGAGGGAATGCGATTGATAAGATAGCAAGCGAGCAGCACAGCGTAGCCCCAGTAGGAGCGAGGGACGTGCATCTGCGCCATGAGAGTACGCGCAACATCAAGCAGGTGACGGTTTTTACGCTCCGCCACCCCATTCTGTTGGGAGGTGTAAACACAAGTCGTTTGATGAATGAGGCCGTGTTGGTGAAAGAACGCGGAGAACTCATGAGACAGATATTCCTTGGCATTATCAGAACGTAAGACTTTAATAGAGATAGCAAATTGAGTCTTAATCATAAAGTAAAAAGATTGCCAAACAGAAAATAGTTCAGAGCGATCCTTTAAGAGATACACCCAGGTACATCGAGTAAAATCATCGATAAAAGTGACAAAATAGGAACTGCCCCGACCAACTGTGAGGGTAGGAGCAGGACCCCATACATCAGAATGAATAAGATCAAAAATGCGAGAGGAGCCACGGCCGTGCTTCGGCGGGAAGGAGGAGCGATGATGTTTGCCAAGCTGACATGCATCACAGTTGAGCGGAGAACTGGTGGGAGGTAAGTGGGGCAGAAGCTGACGAATAAGCCGAGGAGGAGGATGTCCAAGATGAAGATGCCACTGAAGGAGATCGGTGGAGGAGGAGTAGGCAGAAAGAGCGGAAACATCGTCGAGGAAGTAGAGGCCGCCGCTCTCAGTCCCAGTAGCAATCGTCCGCTGGGTCCTCGGGTCCTGAAAAGAACAAGTAGTGGGAGTGAATAAAACGGAGCACTGAAGTTGCCGGCATAAAGTAGTAACAGATAACAAATTGCACGGGAACTTCGGGACATAGAGGGTATCCTCCAAGCAAAGCGATGGAGTGAGTTGAACCATGCCCGTCCCATGAACCGGAGACGGGGAACCATCCGCCACACGAACTGGGGGTAAGCGGTCATGGGTCTCAAGACGGGAGAAGCAATGAGGGTTGCCCGTCATATGATTGGTGGCACCGGATTCAATCAGCCATTTACCTTGGGTAACGACGTGGGCACTACCTGACGTCGTGGCCACAGAGGCAGACGGCCGAGAAGAGGCGGAGGCCGAAGGAGCATCACCGGAAGGGCGAAGATGAGGATGTTTCTGCCAGCAGCGGTCAACAGTATGACCAGTACGATTACAGTGAGAGCAGAAGAACCGGGAGGAACCCCGTCCGCCAGAGGAGCTTCGGCCACTCGGGCCCCCCCGCTGAGCTTGGTGAGCAGAGGAGTCCTGGGAAGGGGGGGAGGCCAACAGAGGCCGCTGGAGGAGCGAAGTAACGGCGGCAATGCGAGCCGCAGTGGCATCCAAAGTAGGAGATTCCGCCTCACCCAAGATCTGTTGGCGGATCATATCATAAGAGTCGGGAAGACGAAGAAGATAACAAACAACCAGGAGTTCCTGGAAGTGTTTGTGCTGGTCGGCCAAGTCCGCGGAGAAGGGGCGATTCTGGAGGATTTCAGCCCCAAGGGCCTGAACCTGCTGATAAGCCGCAGCTGGGGACATGGAAGGGCGGGCGAAGAGGTCCGCATAGAGAGTATAAATGCGGGACGTCTGGCCCCCCTTAGAATAGAGAGCAGCGAGGTGAAGCCATGCGGCCTTGACCGTCTCATCATGGCGAATGACGGGAAGGCACTCATCAGAAAGGCTGTTGGCCAGCCAGGTGCGAACAAGAGCATCACTCGCATCCCAGTCATCAAACTCAGGAGAGGTGCGAGGAGGAGGGTCATCGGTGAGGTGATGACGCTTGCGTTGAGAACGAAGGAGAAAGGTGAAAGAGACGCTCCAATCGGGATAGTTGGAGCCCACAAGCTTGGAAAGGGTGCCAAGGTTGCCCGAAGGAGGAGGAGGAGAAGGAGCTGCAGGAGTAGTGGTGAGACCGGAGGTAGTCATAGAACCCGGAAGCAGAAGAAGCCGCACGAACAGGAGCGGTTAGAAAACAGAGGAAGCCGCGCGAACAGTAGCGGCTAGAAAATGGCACTGCGGGGAAGAGGTCGCGCGGACTGAAAAGGCCGAGCGAACAGAAGAGAGGAGAAGAGCAGGTGACCGCGACCAAGATGCGGGTAAGAAAGAGACAACCCGCACAGTCAGGCAGATCACAGCAGCGGCTAGAAGGTGGTCAAAGGCTCGGCGGGGAAGAAGTCGCACGAACTGAGAAGCCCGAGCGAACAGAAAAGAGAAGAAGAGCTGGCGACCGCGACCAAGATGCGGGTGAGAAAGGAACAACCCGCACGGTCAGGCAGATCACAGCAGCAATCCGCGAGTAGAGAGACAATACACACGCGGACAGGGACAGGCCGCAACGACTAGGAAGTCGGAGAGGCAAGAAAGAACAAGGAGCGCGGCGACAACGAAACAGGTCGCTGCGACAACAAGGAGAAGGAGAAAGCCGCGCGAACAGGTTGGCGGACAAAACCAAGCCGCGCGGATAGAAATAGACCGCGCGGATAGAAGAGAGGGCAAGCCGCGAATCAAGTCGCAGAGCGCGGAAAAGAAGTCGCGAACAACAGAGGACGCACAGAATCAAGAGGAAATGACCGTGTGCTCTGATACCATGTTAGGAAGTAGAGAAAAAGAAGCGAAAAGAAGAGAACAAGCCGAATAAACTTTTGAATAATCGAAATTTTATTATCCAAAAAAGATATCATTTACAAAGGTATGGCCTCCCTTATATAGAATGGAGGAGATAAGAAAGAGAGTATACAAACAATGTAGGACTAAACATTTACAGTACTGAGCGGCTAGAATAATGGAGACCGCATAGGCCGCGTGGTTAGACAGATGGGCTAACCGCTCGGCAACTCCAGCAGGATAGAACAAACCGCAGAGGTAGACCGACAGACCGCCCGGTCTACAAACCGCTGGATCAGACCGCTAAGCCGCTCGGTCAACAAACCGCTGGATCAGACCGCTAAGCCGCCCGGTCTAATACTTCAACACCAACGTCGCAAAACCTTCGACAAATCTGCGATAATAGCCGGCCAAGCCCAAGAAACTTCGAATCTCCTTGGGTGTTTCCGGTCTTCTCCATTCCATAACCGCAGAAATCTTTTCGGGATCCACTGAAATACCATGGTGGTTAATGACATGACCCAGAAAAGCAACTTGCGGCAACCAAAACTCGCATTTGCTTAACTTGGCGAATAACCGTTGATCTCGCAAAGTGGCCAATACTAATCGCAAATGCTGTTCATGCTCCTCAGCACTGCGGGAGTAGACAAGAACATCATCAATAAAAACCACCACAAATTTATCCAAGTAGTCCTTGAACACCCTGTTCATCATATCCATGAAGGCTGATGGCGCGTTGGTCAAACCAAACGACATCACCAGAAATTCAAAATGACCATGCCGTGAGCGAAATGCAGTCCGCGGAATATCCGACTCCCGGACCTTGAGCTGATGATAGCCCGAGCGGAGATCAATCTTCGAAAATACAGAACTGCCACGCAGTTGATCAAGCAAATCATCGATTCTTGGCAGTGGGTACTTATTTTTAATTGTCACCTTGTTCAACTCCCGGTAATCGATGCAAAGGCGCATCGATCCATCTTTCTTCTTCACAAATAACACCGGTGCACCCCAAGGTGATGAACTCGGCCGGATAAACCCTTTTGCCAATAAGTCATCCAACTGTGTACGCAACTCTGCTAGCTCACGCGGGGCCATCCTGTACGGCGCTTTCGCAATCGGTCGCGTACCCGGCTCCAAATCAATAGCAAACTCGACATCACGATTAGGGGGTAGACCAGGAAGGTCAGTAGGAAAAACATCTGGAAATTCACGCACAACAGGAATCTCCTCTAAAAGCGGCAAAATAGCACTCGTCCCCACAACGGAGACAAAACAAGCACAACAGTCGGAAACAAACAACGTCTGAACACATACCGCCGAAATCCCTGGAGAATCCTGACAAGAATCACCATACACACTTCCTGGCTGACCATCATCCTTAATAAAATCCAAGCGCTTTCCTCTGCACTGGATGACGGCATCATAACGGGCTAACCAGTCCATGCCCAGAATGACGTCAAAATCATCCAAATCGATCACCTTGCAATCAACTCTTGCTATGAAATCCCCCAACAAAATGGGACAATCACGAAGACCCCAGTCAGCCACCACAGAAGCGCCGGAAGGAAATTTCACCAAAAACACATTCCCCACTCGCTCTGGTGTCAAATGATATCGATCCAGAAAGGTTCGAGCCACAAATGAATGGGTCGCGCCAGAATCAAAGAGAACACGCACCCAACGGTTCTTTACCTTAAAGTGTCCTATAAGGTATATATGCTATGCTAAGAACTACACATAAGAGGCATACACAAAACGAGAACCAGAGGACTGAATCGAACCTGAGATAACATGCGGTGATGAATGCGCTTCCTCTGCAGAGACCACATTCAACTTCCCTTTGCCTTTGTCCAAGCGCGGAGGCGGAGGCAAAGCCTGGAGTGGTGCGGGTTGCAACACAGCTTGCACCTGTGGGCACCTTGCGCGAAGATGTCCTGGTCTGCCACACTGGAAGCATACCTTGTCTTTGGCCCAGCAGCGGCTCACATCATGACCTCTTCTCCCACAAAATGTACACTCCAAGTCTCTGGTTGGCGCACCTTGAATGGCGTGCACCTGCTCCTTCTTTTGCATTCCCAACCGCTTGAAACATTTTTCAAACGGGTGACCAGCTCGGCCACAGAAGCTACATAGTTCCTTCTTCTTCTTTACGTCTGACTCGTGGGACATTTTCTCTCCCACCAGCTGTCTCTTGCCCTGCCTCATCTGCTGCCCTCTTTGTTTGGCATTTTCGATAGCTTCTACCTTCAACGCCGCCTCAACCACTGTAGTGTAACTTGTCTCTCCATAAGCACTTGCGAACTGCTGCACGTCGCTGCGGAGTCCGCCCAAAAATCTCTTGACTCGATCAGCTTCCGTAGTCACCAAGCTCGGAGCGAACCGACTTAACTTGTTAAACTCAATTTCATACTCACTAACTGTGAGTTTTCTCTGCTTCAAGTACAAGAAGTCATTCATCAGGCGGTCCCTTTCCACTGCCGGTAGAAACTTGCGCCGTACCATTTCTTTAAACACTTCCCACGAACAGCCCGCCCCTAGTCCTTCCTTTTCTCGTAACCACCAACCTTTCGCCAACCCTTTCAGTTGATAGGCAGCAAGCATCACCTTCTGGTCCTCAGTCACCCCAGCATACACAAACATTTCTTCCAACGTAATCACCCAATCATCCAAGATCACGAAGACTGCTTTTCCATCATACGTCGGCGGTCCAAGTCGCTGAAACTGCGAGATGAAAGTCATCGCAGGAGGAACTACAACTGGGGGTGTCACTGCCACTGAAGGAGTCGAACTAGTGGGGCCTCTAACCGCCTCTTGTCCTCTTGGTACCAGCCCAGACATCGCGGATGACATAGCTTGGAGCTGGGACTGGACCTCCTGCACCTGCCTCGTCAAAGCCTCATTACTTTGGCGAAGACTATCCATCAGCGCATTATTCTGCGCGCCCGAAGACTCGCCCTAGGATTGGGGAGTTTGCCTTGTCACTGGACGCTTCGACATCCTATAACACGTTCAATCTTATCAAGATCAAACCCAACAAAACACACAACGGCTATGTACAGACCATACATAAAGAAATATGAACATCAACTGCTAACTTGCTTTGGGAGTTTGAGAATGATGGTATGCCTAACCTAAAGATGAATCACCGTCATCCCACTAACTTGTGCCTAAACCATGAATGCATGACTTTCTTTGACCCAAAACTATGTGTGTACAGGTGTCATCATGTACGTCTTAGCTTGGCACGTTGTGCTCATGCAATATTATGTTATGTGTGCTGTGCTATGCAATCTAAAAAAAAGGCCTTAATGCATGCCATGAGCGGTCGTACGCATCACAATGCTATGCATCCCATACTACATAGCATTGCATGCAACGAATAAAAGAAAACGTGCTAGTCGCATCCATGTGGTGAGGTTATGCATCCCATACTACATAACCCTCACATGTTGCCCCTATGTTGGATCCATATACAACCACATATTATGAATCTCATACTACATAATATGCCCCGTATACTTCTGTTCATGCCATGAGTGTAGTGTACGTGCTTCAGCCCAGACATACTGATGGAACCTCGGTGTGTGTATGAGATGATGCTTAGAAACACAAAATCAAAGAGAAAGTTTGCCCGACCAAATGTCAAGCAAACCTGGCTCTGATACCAACTGTCACAACCCGCATTTCCTCAATGAGCATATCGTATCAGAGCCAGAGGAACTACGGGTTATAATGCCACGTCGTGCAGGGGATAACTACACACGCTCAGGCAACTCTTGACGCTGACTTTACAAGTTGAAATTCAACAGTTACATGCAGGAAAACTTTTGGATTAAATGGCCGTATCCCTCGGCCTTAGATAGTAAAATTGTCTTTGTACGCGGCGGAAAGACTTTGTTTATTTATGATGAGCTCCTATATGCAGTCTATAGTCATACTATTATAAGAACTCCTCTTTGTTTACGTTATTTGGAAAGTATGTGTTAGTTAAACAAAACATGTATGCATGATATACAATAGTACATATCTTTAGTCAAAATAGCTAATACAACCTACTAGAAAACCATCCCAAAAGCAAGTACATATCATTCCATCCAAGTGAGGTACATTAGCAGTCTAGTTCATTTATCAAAAGAAAACCACCAATGGGCGCCAACAAGCTGACACGAACCCATTGGGGCACATGTATGTCTGTACAACAAAAAGAAGAACTACCTCGCTATGAATGCTCGGCTAGTTCCCAGGAAACGCCACCAACCAACCTAGCCACTCAAACGGCTACAACCTGCACCTGAGGCATTCAAGAAAGAATACCTCAGCAATCAACCAAGCTATACAAAAAGAGAGCATAAATGTCATATATGATAACGAAAGGGGCTTACCGACCCCACAAAGATGTTTCATCAAGTAACATGAGTGAACAAAACAAGTGGAAAACGCACCACAATCCATGCCAAACGCACCAAGTGCGTACAAGTTCATCATGTCCTGCTCAAACCGCAGGAGCAAAAGGCAAAACACATGCCCATTCCATCATTCATAAGCCAAGAAATTACGATACTAGTGAAGCATAAGCAGCGGTTAAGTTCAATTTCGCAAGGGTCTTACCGGTGGCGGCCCTAAAGTGGAACACACCAAACAAAACCAGCCCAAATCGGGGCCAAAGTGGTCTCTCTAACCACAAAAAAAATACAAAACCCCGTGGCCACAGGCTGAAACCACACCACCCCTTGCAAAATTCTCACACAAACGCTCCTGCCATGGTTCACAAATTCGCCTCGCAAAACGCCCCATAACCCAAGGTAACACGTTCCTTTCATCATCCTCACACATGACGACTGATTAACATGAGTACATAAACCACATATTTGGAACACAATCATATGTTTTTGAAAGGAAAAATCACCTCTCTTGATAGGTTACATGAATATGACAAATTAGCTACATGAATTAAGCTAGCATAGGGCAAATTGATAATTACATGAATCACAAACCTAAACATGGGAGAGCAAAGTCGTTTAGCATAATTAGCATAAGGAATTAGCTACTTTGAATTTAGCATAAGGAATTTTAGCATAGGGAATTAGCTAATTTGAATTTAGCCTAGGGAATTTAGCATAGAACAAACAAGAGGATGCATCATACTTTGAATCAAGAAGAACAAACTAAGCATAGGGGAATTGAAAGAGCAATTTAAGGAAGAATTCAACACAAGATCTAAAGCTAGGAAAAGGGAAAATTGAATCAAGAACGAAGATTGGCAAGGGTGGAGAACACCGCTTGCCTGAACTGAAACGATGCCGCGACGGCTGCTCTCCTCTTTCCTTGCCTTGCTTGCTCCCTTCCTCCCTTGCTTTCTCTTTAGGAATGAAGAAGAAGAAGATGAAGATGAAGAGAAGATGAAAATGAGCAACCCAAATCTCTGTTTCGGACTTATGTCATCCAGAACAGAGCTGAACCGTTCGATGCAGGATCAAGGAAATGAACGGCACAAAAAACTGGAAAAAGTCGATTTTCGGGCCGGTCACGCCCTGTGTCACGCCCGTGACACAGGGCGTGTACCATAAGCGGCGCCGAAAGGCGGCAATTCCATGTTTATCCACACGGTACACGGCCGGGTACACGCCCGTGACGGGTCGGTCACGCCCGTGACCTAGGGCGTGTAACCCGTGTCTCGACACCTCGTCGACAAAAAGTGTCGACACTCGACCCAGCCTGACACGCCCTGTGACACGCCCGTGTCACAGGCCGTGTCCCCTCTCTCAACGACTCGACACTCGATACTCGACGCTCGATACTCGACGATCGACACTCGACACTCGACGAAGCGGGACACGGCCCGTGACACGCCCGTGTCACGGGGCGTGTACCCCATTCGTCGAGCTCAACTCGACGCAAGAAAAACTCGTCGAGTCAAGGTCACGCCCAGGTCACGGCCTGGGTCACGCCCGTGTCAAGGGGCGTGTCTAGCACAAAAACGACCATTTTTCCCTTTTGTGAAAAATGTTTCTGAGACGTCCTAGACCATTTTTGCCTCAAGCACTTTTTACCCTTTTTTTGCTTCCTGAACCAGCAACTTATTTTGAGCTACATTACCCGGACGCGAAAAAGTGCAAGCATTAACTAAGAGGCCTCACCGAGTCCCTCATATGGACTCCGGTTTGCTGGGGAATCGTGCAACTCAGCAAACAAAACAGCCACTCGCAAGCCCGCGGGAAAAACCATGCTCAGACTACAGTCAAAACCAACGTAACGCCCATCATGCGTACGTAATCAAAAATCCGGGGCGTTACAAGCCCCGCCTCGACTGGAGATAGATTTCATGTTTGAGCTAGTACCAGGTGCAAAGCCTGTGTCACGCTCTCCATATCGGCTAGCGCCTAAGGAAATGGAAGAGCTGAAGGTGCAACTTCTAAAAGTTGTTGGAGCAAGGGTATGTGCGTCCAAGTCCTTCGCCTGGTAGCGCACCGACCCTCTTAAGTAAGAATAAGGACAGAAGCTTGAGGCTATGTATTAATTATCGGGAGCTCAATAAGTTGACGGAAAAGAACAAGTACCCAATCCCAAGGATTGATGATCTTTGTGATCAGTTGGTCGGGCCAACGACGTACTCTAAATTAGATAAGGGAGAGTGATATCCCTAAGATAACGTTCAGTACAGGATACGGGCGCTACGAGTTTACGGTCATGCCGTTTGGGCTGACTAATGCGCCGTCAGTGTTCATGGATGTGATGAACAGGACCTTTCGGGAGTACTTGTGCCATTTTGTGATCGTCTTCATCGACGATATTCTGGTGTACTCGCAGAGTAAGGAAGATGACTTCAAGCATCTTCTTTTGGTTTTGGAGACGCTAAGGAGGAATTAGTTGTATGTCAAGTTCTCGAAGTGCGAGTTTTGGTCATCTTCAGTGGCGTCCTCGGTCTTATAGTGAGTGGGGAAGGTATTGCAGTGGATCCGACGAAGATTGTTGCGATGCGGGAGTGGCCTGAGCTTTATATGGTAGCAGGAGTTCGGAGCTTTCTGCGGCTTGCCGGCTATTACAGGCGCTTCGTAGAGAACTTCTCGCGGATAGCGTTACCCCTCACTACTTTGACGAGGAAGGAGCAGAAGTTCTTTTGGACGCCGGAGTGAGTGCAAGCTTTTGAGGAGTTAAAATGTCGGTTGACCACGGCGCCTGTGCTGACTTCGCAGAGTGGGATCGAAGGCTATGAGATTTAATAGCGATGCTTCGGGCAGCGGTTTGGGTTGCGTGCTACTGAAACACGGAAGTGTAATAGCTTATGGCGCGAGACAGCCAAAAGTGCACGAGAGGAACTATCCGGTCCATGACTTATTGTTAGCGGCCCTGAGTTTTGCCTTGAAGCTGTGGAGGCATAATTTTTTACGGTGTGAAGATGGATATCTATGCCGGTGACAAGTGTGTGAAGTATCTGATTGATCAGAAGGATCTGACTATGCGGCAGCGTAGATGGATGGAGCTCTTGGGAGACTATACATTCAAGATCCACTACGTGCCTGATAAAGGGAATGCGGTTGCAGACGCGTTGAGTCGCCGAGCCCCAGCTCAAGCCAATTGGCTATCGATGCATGATGAGCGGTTGGTGCGGGAGTGGGAGGCGTTGGAGATTGTTTGTGTGGATAGGCAATCAAGTGCTGAAGCAGTACTGAATTGGACTGAAGTTCAATATGACCTGGATGATCGGATTCGGCAGACTTTGGATTTGGATGTCCATATGAAGCAGTTCATGGTAGAAGCTCTAGATGAGTCAAATTCCCAATTCGTTATGGAGGACGGATTGCTTGGGAAAGTCAGTTGTCTGTGCGTCCCAAGTGTGGGAAATTTGCATGTGGAATTGTGATACGAGGCACACCATACTAAGTACTCAATTCACCCGGGGAGCACGAAGATGTACCGCGATGTAAAGAAACTGTTTAGGTGACCGGGTTTGAAGAAAGTTGTGGCGCCCTATGTAGTGAAGTGCCAAACTTGCGCCTTGGTGAAGGTGGAATGCCAAAAGCCGGGAGGATTTCTTAAGTCCTTGCCTATTCCGGAGTGGAAATTTGACGACATCTCTATGGACTTTGTGCACTGTTTGTCAAGGTCGCAAAAAGGGGAACGATGCCATTTGGGTGGTCGTAGATCAGTTAACGAAGGTGTCGCATTTCATTCCGCATAGGAAGGATGATCCGGTGGAGAGGTTAGCAAAACTATAGGTGGAGAATATAGTACGGCTTCGCGGTGTGCCCCTCAGCATCGTGAGGGACCGAGATGGGCAGTTCACATCCAATGAGTGGAGGATTGTGCAGCAAATGTTGGGGACAAAGTTAAAATAGAACTATGGAAAGCATGATCCCCATGTGTGTCTTGGATTTTGGGAAGACCACCTTTATTTGGTGTAGTTTGCATACAACAATAGCTACGAAGAGAGTATTCAAATGACGCCCTTCGAGGCCCTATATGGTAGGAAATGTCGCACGCCGTGGTCCTGGCTGGAAACGGGTGAGTCAAGTTGTATAAGCGATTCGAAGTGGAGGATGTTACTTTGTTGATGCGAAGCATTCGGGAGAGGTTGCTAATCGCTCAGGACCGGCAAGCGAAGTACTATAATGCCAAGCACAGGAACGTGGAGTTCGCCGTGGGCAACTATGTGTACTTAATGATCAAGCCGTTCAAGGGTGTCTCGCGGGTGCGGTGATTGAAAAAGCTAAACCCGAGGTACCTTGGGCCGTTTGAGGTTCTGAAGCGGGTTGGTGAAGCATGACTATCAATTGAAGCTTTCAGTGGAGCTTCGTGGTCTACATGATATATTCCATATTTCGGTGCTACAGAAGGCGGTGCAAGAGCCTGCAAGAGCCTATGCGAGTGATCGCGGTCGATCAAGCGCCGGTTGATAGTGGATTGACGACAAAAGTAAAGCCCGTGCGGATTGAGGAGCTCTCTTGGAAGCGAGAGCAGACTATGCTTGACGAGTATCCGTAATTGTTCCGCTCAGGTACAAATTTTGGTTTTGTACATGTATTTCCTTTATATAATTTCGTGGACGAAATTCTTTTAAGAGGGGGAGAGTTGTAATGCCCCGAAACTCAAAAGAGCGAGGGGGGACGTTTTGGGCCAGTTTTGGGTTATGGCTGTAGGCACACGGCCTGGGACACGGGCGTGTCTCAGGGCGTGTCAAGCCTGTGTTGACACTCAGCCGGCGAAGTCGACAGTTTGCTCTCGACATTGTGTCGAGACAGGGCACACGGCCTGCGACATGGGCATGTCGCAGGGCGTGTCGACCCGTGTCGACACTCAGCCCGCGAAGTCGACACTCTGCGCTCGACGAAGTGTCGAGAAATGGCACACGGCCTGCGACACGGGCGTGTCGCAGGGCGTGTAGACCCGTGTCGACACTCGTCTCGGGAGTCGATGAGCTTTGCTCAACGAGGTGTCGAGACAAGGCACACGGCCTAGGACACGGGCGTGTCCAAGGCCGTGTCGTCAGGTCGACGATCTTCGCTCGACGAAGTGTCGAGTGTCGAGACCGTGTATACGGCCTAGAGCCCAGGCGTGTTGAGGTGACATGGGCAAGGACACGGGCGTGTCCTAGAACCCGTGCAGTGCTCGGGTTATTCTCGGGGAAAAACGATGGGGGTACACGGTCGGCCACACGGCCGTGTCAGGTGGAACACGGGCGTGTCAGGATGAACACGAGCGTGTTCGATACCCGTGTGTTGTTCCAGGCTAGTCGATTTTGACGGCGAATGAGGCACACGGCCCTGGACACGGGCGTGTACCTGGCCGTGTGCGATCCAGATTGGGCATTTCAGTCCCGAATCAAAGCCGTACGTTTCTTTATTTTGGGATCCAACGGCTGGGGGTTGTTCCTGATGAGATATACCCGGGATTGGACTTAGAAACCCTCACTTTTCATGAGTTCTTATCTTTCTAAAGCTTAGAGAGAGAGGAGAGCCAAGGAATGGAGAAGAAGCTAGATCCGGCCATTGGAGGAGCTTCGAAGCTCCAAATCACGAGCAGACTCCGGATCCACGGAGGCGAAGAGAGTGTGGTGCTTTTCATCCTCTTACTTTTCCATGGCGTCGAAGAATAACGCAAGGGTAACGATTCTCTTCTTGAGCATGCGTAGCTCTCCTTCTTTGCATAGGAAGCCCGCTCTCGCGAGTTTGCGGTGAGTTGGAGGCGTTCCTCCGGGTAGATATGTGAAGTCCCCGTTGTTTAGAGTTCGTAAGCGAGAACGGACATAGGCATGATGTGTGAAGCCTACCCGGACATGTTGGTCTGGATCGGTGATGTTGCATTGCATAAATGCCGGAGAAGACTCCGTGCTATTGGTTGTTTTTCGGGTTTTCTGCACGGTAGATTGCAACAGGGAGCCTTGGGGATTAACCCTAAGGTGCACCCGGAAAACTGGGCTGATGCGTGATCTTGCCAACATGGAGGCCTGAGAGCCAACTTGAACATAACTGAGTTATGTGAAATTGTGTGATGAAAATGGGACTTGGGAGAAGTTTGACCTGCGCATATGGCTTAAATTGTCGTTGCGACGTGAGCACGGGTTAGATGGAACCGTACGCATATCTATGTCGTTTGGGTTAAAGAGACCTAAGGTTACGTGGCACTTTCCGTTTACATAGATGCGAGTCTTCGGCGATCTATGGCTTAAGTTGTCGTGACCCATGCCGGGAAGACAAATTGCTCATATGTTTGGTCGTCAAAGTGACGGTGGTGGGTCCGGAATGTCCATGGCTTTAACTGACGTGACATCGACCGGTTCACCGAGAATGTGCCCTGAGTGCACGGGGTGTGTGGCCGATTGAGCCTACGCCTGTGATGAAATGAATATTATTATATTGCTCGCTTGTGCTAATAAAGTTGCAGGGAAGGAGCATCGCCGCCCCGAGTCGGGGGCGGGATTGTTATAATTTGGTCAGCATTGCTGACCGTTGCCTTTTTGTTTGCCACCGTGCGGTGGTTATGTTGCTTGCAGGTGCTGCTGGACCAAGCGGTCAATAGAGGGCTAAAGCCCAAATTGCGAAGCCGGCCCTTGAAGGCCTATTTAGAGTGTTCACTGCTTTATTCATGTATGACCGGCCTGCGTGCCGTGGTTTGAAAATCATGTAACATTAAGTGAAACATTTTGTATGGCCTTAAGGCCAGTACTGGTGTATGTACTTCATTCCTGGTTGGCTATTCTAGTGGACATTCATGCTTTAGTGCTGGTTTCTTTATTTCAACTTATAAACTGCTTCCGCTAGAATGCTCTGTGTAGGACGTTATGATTAGTTGGATGGTTTCCATTGAGTAACCACCCAGTCTGTCTGTAGTATATGGCGTCGGGCCTCGGCCGGACCTACTGCTATATGCTATGCGACGGATAGGGGGTGTTACATGTACATTGACTGAACTTCTTGGTGAACCATATCAAAATCAGCTAGAGGGTAAATGACCTGAGCAACTTCAGGTTGATCTCCTTCAATATAGGCAGGTTGCACTCCAGACTCAGCAACATTATCATCATCACACAAGGTGGGATATCCAAGAGTTGCTCTTATGCTATTTGATATCCATTTAGCATGATCTGAGCTGGCTTTGACTAACACTCTCTCCCCCTTTATGACATCTCTGCCAATATGATCTCTCAGATCATCCTTCTGAAATCTGACTTGGTTAACAAGATAATATGTGCCTTCTTTGTAATAATTCCTGAACTTCTGTAATAAATCAGAAATATTCTTGTGAGATTTTGTAAATGTGTCCTGTACAGCAGCTAGATCTTCTTTGATCTTCTTGGACACTTTAGATTTGAGAGCAGTGGTTAGATTATCAATCTGTGTTAGAATGGCAAAGTGTGACTCTTTGAGATTATCATTCATCCGGATTTGATTCTCAAGAACATATCCTTGCTTAACGGTAATGTCTTCCACTTTAGTGGTGAGTTCTTGTTGTTGCTTTGCCAAGTATACCACAGCATTTCCTCCCTTGTGGAAGCAATCTGTCATTTCCTTTTTATTTTGATTTACTTCAAATCTGATTGATTTGATATCTTGAGCCAGATTGAATTGTAAATCTTTATGTGTTTCATCCACATACCTTTCTAAAGACTGCCTTTGCTCATCTAATTTCACTTGCAATTGGACCAGTAGAGAACTGAAATCCATGCTTTTAGCAGGTGCTGGTGTGACTGTTTGTAAGGCCTTTTTATAGCCTGAGCTCCGTTTTCTTAAGGCAGCTAACTTCCTTTTCTTAGCCATTGAGGCTTCTTTATCATCAGAAGATTCTGAGGAACTTTGTATATTTACTGGTTCCTTATTAGTTAGGGCATGCTGAGACATCCCCCCCTCAGTTCCTTGAAGTTCTTTTTCTATGATTTGCTGCTCCCCCTCAGTCCCTGCTGTTGGGTGTTTAGGGAATAGCTCTTCTATAGTTACTTCTTGCTGCAGCTGAACAGGAGGAACAAAATTTGTTTGGATATGTAACACCTCCACTGTTATGACCGTATAATATGGGTCCGGCCGGGGCCCCACAACATACAGATGCCACAGCTTCAGTAATATAAGATGATATAGCTACCCAATCTCAAAACTCATAACACAACACAGTGGAAACAACAAGCAAGACTAGAAGTTATCCACACCTACAAGAGTAACGAAATAGCCTTATGGCTTTACAACAAAAGCGAGTCCAAACTTAAATAATACATTAGTCATAAAAGTGCATAAGCACTCCTAGTCTACCTCGGCATGCAAGCCGGTCAACATGGGCATCAAACGTACAATGTCATAAAAGTAGAGCTACAGTAAAAAGGTAACACTTCATGAGGCTTAGGCCTTTCTGGCCGGTGAGCTAGCTCCTGCTTGCGATCCTTGCCCTGTAAAAATTATTAGTAACGTGGGTCAGCAAAGGATGACCTCAAATTGTGTAACCAACACATCTCCTCTCGGCCTCCCCTAACGGACCCCGGGGAACCCTACAAACTGCAAGTCAGCACTTCATATGCAATATATATAAACAAGTAATGCACTAAGAACAGGCTTGGATGTCTCAAACAACATACATGTTCTCTATTGTTGAGCATATAATAAAAGGGGCCTACTTATGCAGCATGTATGCAACAACCCGGGCTTCACCCAAGGCACCCTATCGCGTATGCATCTAGCACATCATCACATCATATGGGTACTCATCATTTCCCCATTAGCATAAAGCCGCAAACAAAGGGGGTTTACCAACATTCCCCCAATGGCACACAAGCCGCCACACGGAACTCTTTCCAAGGCCCCACCCGCTCAAGGTCTTAAACCCGGGCTTGCCTGCAAGCTCTGACTTCTCATGTCAGGATTCCAACAAACACACAGACCGATTCTAAGAAGCCTTGCTAGACCCCACCCGCTTATGGCCTCATTGCCCGGGCTTGCCTCAAGCTCGGAATTCTCGTCAGTCTCACAGAATGGGACTAATCTCGCCGGGACACTCTCCATACATGACGTACACATCACGGGATAGCCAGCCGACCACGGAGACACAGCCACACCTTGGCACATCACAATCCAAGACAATTCCACCCTAATCCCTCATTCGTACTACAGCGTTCCCGTGTACCAAGGAAACCATCTACCACCCATGCGGAGCTAACCTTGTCCACCAAGGAAACCATCTACCGCCAATGAGGAGCTAACCTTGTTCGGTACCGGCCACACGTACTCACGCAAGATAAAGGGAATAACATCACAAACATCACAAACGTCCTCTTTGCCGCAACGGATCTCAACGAATCCTTAAACCTCGTATGCAACATCACCGAGTCGGACTAACGGTCGCGACTACGGCTTCACCCATCATGACCAATCCACTAACGAAGCGGATCTCTAATGCAAAAACATGTCGGGGATGGACTCAATCGACCCGGAGATTCTCTTGAACCTTGGCGACCCAAACCCCTCTCATTTGAGAGTTTGGTGCCCAAAAACTAGAAAATTAAAGATGCTAAAACATGCATCCTAAAACCAAGAGGAGAAGTGTCATTACCTTCTGACTCCTCTTCCTAGCCATGGAAAAATAGCCCGATGAAAACCTTCGCAACGATCTAGCCTCCACGGATCTGGACTCGGCTCGCGATTTGGAGCACCGAAACCTCTCCAATAGTCGGATCTCTTTTTCACCTTCTTCCTTGCTCTCCCCTCTCTCTAGAACTTTAGTAAAAGAAAGCTTGGAGAAGAATGCGGGTTTCTAACCCTATTCTCGGACTTAACTCAGCAAGAACAATCTGGTACCATCAGATCCCAAAATAAAGGGAAGAACGGCCACGATTCGAACTGAAAATCAAAACACCTGGGCCGAACACGGCTTTTGACACGCCCGTGTCCAAGGCCGTGTTACCCAATTGATGTCGAAACTGTCGCACCCAAAACAAGACACGGGGCCTTGACACGCTCGTTTCACATTTGAGACGGTCGTGTCCAACCTGAACACGCCTGGGCTCCAGGCCATGTCCAACCCCTTACACGTCCCTGCTCACAACCCGAGAAGGACACAGCCTGGGACACGCCCGTGTCTCAGGCCGTGTTCCAAGCCTCGACGATCGTCAAACGCCTCTTCGTCGAACTAGCAGAGAGAACGTCGAACACGATCGACACAGCGGGACACGCCCTGTGACACGCCCGTGTCACAGGCCGTGTACCCCTACTCGACGATCGCTACTCGACGATCGACTATCGACGATCGAAGATTGACTGATGACTTGTAAATATACCTATTTTTTGTACATTAATTTAGTTGTTTTCATTTATTTTTGTCATTTTTACTTATTTTTATTCAATAAAATGCTCCTATTTTTGTAAATATTATACTAACTTGTTTTATTTTATTTTTCAGGAAAAAATCAAAATCTGCAAAAAATGTCATGTCACGCCCGTGACAAATTGGGCACGCCCGTGACCAGGGCGTGACAGCTCAAAATCCCGTCAATCAGCAAATTTTGAAGAGAAAAGCTTGACATGCCCGGCGTCACGCCCGTGTCACCAAACACGGGGCGTGACCCAAGCCCGTGTCCACCCGCTCGACATTTTCAGCTCGACGATCGTCGACCTCCTCGATACGCCTAGAGTCACGCCCGTGACCTAGGGCATGACACCTCTTCCCGCTCGACAATTTTCAACTCGAAATTTTCCGCTCGACGTTTGTCGAGTGTCGACACGCCCCCTGACACGCCCGTGTCAGAGGGCGTGTCACATGAAATTTTCTGCCTATAAATAGTTGTGTTCTGCTTGAGTTCTTGTTCCCCTTTTGGATCCATTTTGTATAGGGTAAACGTTGCCCGGATGCTTCCAAAGTTATTTAAGGGATATTTTCTCCCCCACTCCTTAGCTTTTATTTTCGTGTCTTTGTAACCCTTGTTTTTAGTTAATAAAATTTGTTTTTCTTCTCTTATTATAGCTTTGGAATGGATTTATGCAATTCTTCTTTATGCAATCTTATCTTCTTTTCTTGTTTTAACTTAGTTTTTGTTCTTTTAGAATGGGTGTGTGAGTGTATGAGTATAGTTTTCATGTTTTTATGTTTAGTTATTTTTACTTTGTTTTGGTTAAACTTAGATTTTTATAGCTTTTATTTCATTTCTATAAACCCGTAAAAACGTTTTAAAGTGTCTTTCATTTTTCTTTAACTTAGATTTTTCTTTTTAGGTTATAAAACTTTTTCTTTTTTTACTTTATTTACACTTTTTTAGCATTTTTATCAAGTTATAGGAATGAAAATATAGACGTTTTAATTTTTCGTGCACTTTCATTTTGTTTTAAACTTTTGCTCTTTTAAATTTTTAGCCTTCTTTTTACGCATTTCTACCGCATTCTAGCGGTAGAAATGTATTTGTTTTAATTTTTAGAGCATTTTCATTTTACGTTTATTTGCAAAAACTTTTGTTCCGTTTATTTTTATTTTCACTTTTTATGCATTTCTACCGCATTCTAGCGGTAGAAATGCAGTCATTTTAATTTTCAGATAACTTAGTTTTTTGCAATTTTTTACGCGTGCGCATTTATTTCCGCATACTCGTTAAGAGTTAAATGACGCAATGCTTTTATTTCATTTCAGTAGAGTGTGTGGAGTGTGTTTACTTTCCTGCAGTGTGCGTGCGTTTTCATTTATGTCGAGAGTGTGTGTGTTTACTTTATGTCGAGAGAGTGCGTGTGTGAGTTTTACTTTATGAAGAGTGTGTGTGTGTGTGTTGCATTTATTTTGTCCTACTCGTTTGAGTAGAACCCGATTTCTTTCTCCCACCCACGCATTTGCGCCGGGACTCGCAATTTACAGCTTTCTTCAGTCCTACTCGTTTGAGTAGGACTTGCAATTTTTTGCTTTCCTTTACAGCTTTCTTTTATCGCTTTCATTTACTGCTTTCCTTTTCTGCTTTATTTTCTACTTTCCTCGCAAGCCGTCCCCATTCCGATGAGTGGCTAACCGTTCTTAGCCCTCGGTATCGAAGAGCATTGGGTCAGATAAAATAGCTTAAAATAATTAAAGGTCGTATTTTTCTAATTAATTAATTTCTTAAAGTTTGCCCGGGGTTAACGACGCGTAGGACCACATATCGATGTGTGGGCCCTATTTCCGTTTTCCATACGCTCGCCGAGAGGCCGTGCGTATGGACAGATCACCCCTTAGCAAAGAGAGTTCCGCACTAACCCTCGAGAGAGGAGGTGCGCCAACTCTACCGGATTGGGTTCCCCACCCAATAGCGGAGTTCTTAGCGTAATGCGTGCGTTAAGAGGAATCCTTCGTCGGACTAACGTTCGGTCGAATAGTCTTAGCATTTAGGTGAGCGATAGTCTTAGAGATAAGTGAGCTCATTCTAGTTGAACCTCCACGGCCAAGTCTCCACCTTAATTAATTAGAAACCTAGGAGCTCTTTTTATTTAAAGTATATTTTAGTTCAAATTCTTTTCGGTGCCATCGAGCTAAGCTCTTCATCGGCACCACCTTCATGCTTTCATTTTCTTTCTGCCATTTTCTGCCTTTTTATTATATATAAAATATAACCCGACAAGTTAAATATCGGTAAAATAATAGTCCCCTCCAGGAAACAGTAGAAATAATCGAACCAACCCCGAGAACAATACAACCTCGATATTCCACCCGGAATATCCTGTACTACTCACGATAGGTGCACTTGCCTCCTTTCGTTAAAACTCGATCTAACCCGTTTTATATCCAAATAAATAAATACGCGCGCCCCGTTTTCTAAATAAAAAACCACTTCCGCTTTACTTAAATAAAACCGCCGGGTCGCCGCGTAACTGTAAATATTTTTGGAGTTTTAATCAATCAAGTTTTTGGCGCCGTTGCCGGGGATCTTCGAGTCGTTATTTTGAACCCTAGAAATCTATTAATTTTACTTATTTATATATATATATCTACTAAAAATTACAAAAAGGGCCCACAAAAATTTTATTACTAATAAAAATTAAAAGTAATAATAATAATAACTAAAAAAAAACTTACAAAATTATAAAACTAAAAAAAAAAATTTGAAAAACCTATAAACCAAAAAACAAAAAAAAATTCCAAAACCCATAAAACTAAAAAATCGAAAAATCTCTAAAAAACTAAAAATTTGAAAAAAAAAAAAGAAATCTAAAACAAAATGAAAAAAAATAATAAATAAAAATAAAACCTTAAAAACTAAAAAACACTCAAAACCAAAAAAAAACTAAACTAAAAAAACCTACCTAAAAACAACAAAAAATAATAATAATAAATGTTTATATATTTTGTTTAATTTATTTTATTTTAACTTGTTTTATTTTGTTTTGTTTCACTTCGGCGCGCTTCTCACTCTTGTGCACGCTAGGGGTCGTATTTTCTAAGCACTCATAAGCTAAGACGTCAGCTTCGAGTCACACGCACTTGTCACCCCACTACCGCCCGCAACCCCTTTTTCGTCGAGTGTATCTTTTTTGTTTTTATGTTATCTTTTTGTTTTTTTTCTTTCCTCTACCTAATGCAGAGTTTCAACCCGGGCCTCCCGCACTCGTCTAAGGGAAGCTTCTACCCACTCTTTTTATTTTTGTTTTTGTACATCTTTCAATTTGTCTATTATCTGTTCCGCATACTTAGATTGTAACATTGGGGACAATGTTGGGTTTAAGTATGGAGGTGTTTTCCTATACTGCATTTTTTTATTATGTACTCATCAAAAATACAAAAAAAAATTGCAAAACTTAAAACATAAAAAAAATTTCCTTATTTTATATAATCAAAAAAACTCAAAAAATCATAAAACACAAACAAAAATCACAAAAAAACTTATAAAACATCAAAAAAAATTTCATTTTACTGTGTAAATATTTTTCAAAAAAAAACTAAACTAAATCTCTCCCCCCCCCTCTTCTTTTTCTTAAAAACTCGCATTTTGCCTTCCCGCGGCGTTCGACTCTTTGAACCAACCACCTCAATAAGAGTCTGTTCGCGGGCTGCATTCGAGTTTTTACTTTGTACTTTTTTTGTAAAAATCTCTCTTTCCCCACTATCTTCTTTGTAAATAACACTTCTTTCTTTCCTATTTCTTGTAAATAACTTATCAAAAAATAAAAAAAAAAATCAAACAAAAAATTATTAATACCAAAAAAAAGAAAATAACTCTATAAATCCTAAAAAAATAATAATTAAAACACAAAAAATGATAAAATCCCTAAAAAATCAAAACAAAATGTTTTGTTAATTATGTAACAAAATAAATCGAATATGTCATTATCTTAAACCTTTTGCTTTCCAAAAATCTTGTTTCGAGTTAATTTATAAGCGAATTATTTTAATTCTTTGCTTACTATTCGTTTATTAATTAAAGTTCAATAGATTTAAGTGTTTGGGGTTATGTTTTAAAGAATTTTTATGTCTTATCCTTATAATAGGGAACTTGTTTTTCACCACCACTTCTAATTTTATAAATAGAATCTCGTTTTTTATGTTAGAAAATAACATTCATGGATTTCAATTATTTCTACTCTTTGCTTTTAGAAACACTGGAATGTTCATTTTAAAAAGGTTGCTCTCAAAACTTTTTTTATTAAAATCTAGTTTTCTTTTGAAAAAATAAATTCACTTCCATTTTTTTCATGTCTTACTTGACATGTTTACCCCGATCCCTTAAAAGATCTTATGTCAATGGGAATAAGATTTCATTCCGTAAACATAGGCACTCAATATTTAAAAAGATTATATGTTATGGAGTAAGAGGATAAAATTCATTACTCCTACACATATACGTTGGGTTATTTATTATTTATGAAGAAAGAAAAAAATATTATATGTTAGGAAAATAAAATTTCATTTTCCTAGTTATTCAAAAAAAATTGGAGGTTCGAGAAAAAATTGTCTCACCTCAATATCCAAGCCTTCTTCATAAACCACCAAATCACTTATCTCATTTCAATGATTCTACACTTAATTCAAATTTTTTTGAGAGCATAATTTTTAAATTGCATTATTTTCTTTAACTTCTTTTAAGCTAAAGTTTTTTATATAAATCCAATCCATCTTTGTTAAACTAACAAAAATAAATTTTTGCTTTCTATTTTATTTTATCTAGAAGTCTTTTTGAAACTCTTCCTCTATTCATAACATTTCATAAATTAGGATTTAATTCTTTAACCCCGGATATTTATTTTGATCTTACTTTTAATTAATTCAAGTGGTAGCTAAACTTAGGTTTCTTTTACTCCTTATAAGTTCATCTCCAACTTTTGCTCTAGAATAGCAAAAGCTTAAGTATGGGGGTATTTGATGAATTGTAAATATACCTATTTTTTTGTACATTAATTTAGTTGTTTTCGTTTATTTTTGTCATTTTTACTTATTTTTATTCAATAAAATGCTCCTATTTTTGTAAATATTATACTAACTTGTTTTATTTTATTTTTCAGGAAAAAATCAAAATCTGCAAAAAAATGCCATGTCACGCCCGTGACAAATTGGTCACGCCCGTGACCAGGGCGTGACAGCTCAAAATCCCGTCAATCAGCAAATTTTGAAGAGAAAAGCTTGACACACCCGACGTCACGCCTGTGTCACCAGACACGGGGCGTGACCCAAGCCCGTGTCAACCCGCTCGACTTTTTCAGCTCGACGATCGTCGACCTCCTCGACAAACCTAGAGTCACGCCCGTGACCTAGGGCGTGACACCTCTTCCCACTCGACGATTTTCATCTCGACATTTTCCGCTCGACGTTTGTCAAGTGTCGACACGCCCCCTGACACGTCCGTGTCAGATGGCGTGTCACATGAAATTTTCTGCCTATAAATAGCTGTGTTTTGCTTAAGTTCTTGTTCCCCTTTTGGATCCATTTTGTATAGGGGAAACGCTGCCTGGATGCTTCCAAAGTTATGTAAGGGATATTTTCTCCCCCACTCCTTAACTTTTATTTTCTTGTCTTTGTAACCCGTGTTTTTAGTTAATAAAATTTGTTTTTCTTCTCTTATTATAGCTTTGGAATGGATTTACGCAACTCTTCTTTATGCAATCTTATCTTCTTTTCTTGTTTTAACTTAGTTTTTGTTCTTTTAGAATGGGTGTGTGAGTGTATGAGTATAGTTTTCATGTTTTTATGTTTAGTTATTTTTACTTTGTTTTGGTTAAACATAAATTTTATAGCTTTTATTTCATTCCTATAAACCCGTAAAAACGTTTTAAAGTGTCTTTCATTTTTCTTTAACTTAGATTTTTCTTTTTAGGTTGTAAAACTTTTTCTTTTTTTTACTTTATTTACACTTTTTTAGCATTTTTATCAAGTTATAGGAATGAAAATATAGTCGTTTTAATTTTTCGTGCACTTTCATTTTGTTTAAAACTTTTGCTCTTTTAAATTTTTAGCCTTCTTTTTACGTATTTCTACCGCATTCTAGCGGTAGAAATATATTCGTTTTAATTTTTAGAGCATTTTCATTTTGCGTTTATTTGCAAAAACTTTTGCTCCATTTATTTTTATTTTCACTTTTTATGCACTTCTACCGCATTCTAGCGGTAGAAATGCAGTCATTTTAATTTTCAGATAAATTATTTTTTTGCAATTTTTTACGCGTGCACATTTATTTCCGCCTACTCGTTAAGAGTTAAATGGCGCAATGCTTTTATTTCATTTCAGTAGAGTGTGTGGAGTGTGTTTACTTTCCTGCAGTGTGCGTGCGTTTTCATTTATGTCGAGTGTGTGTGTGTGTGTGTGTGTGTGTGTGTGTGTGAGTGTGTTTACTTTATGTCGAGAGAGTGCGTATGTGAGTTTTACTTTATGAAGAGTGTGTGCGTGTGTTGCATTTATTTTGTCCTACTCGTTTGAGTAGAACCCGATTTCTTTCTCCCGCCCACGCATTTGCATCGGGACTCGCAATTTACAGCTTTCTTCAGTCCTACTTGTTTGAGTAGGACTTGCAATTTTCTGCTTTCCTTTACAGCTTTCTTTTATCGCTTTCATTTACTGCTTTCCTTTTCTGCTTTATTTTCTGCTTTCCTCGCAAGCCGTCCCCATTCCGATGAGTGGCTAACCGTTCTTAGCCTCGGTATCGAGGAGCATTGAGACAGATAAAATAGCTTAAAATAATTAAAGGTCGTATTTTTCTAATTAATTAATTTCTTAAGGTTTGCCCGGGGTTAACGACGCGTAGGACCACATATCAATGTGTGGGCCCTATTTTCATTTTCCATACGCTCGTCGAGAGGCCGTGCGTATGGACAGATCACCCCTTGGCAAAGAGAGTTCCGCACTAACCCTCGAGAGAGGAGGCGCGCCAACTCTACCGGATTGGGTTCCCCACCCAATAGCGGGGTTCTTAGCGTAATGCGGGCGTTAAGAGGAATCCTTCGTCGGACTAATGTTCGGTCGAATAGTCTTAGCATTCAGGTGAGCGATAGTCCTAGAGATAAGTGAGCTCATTCTAGTGGAACCTCCACGGCCAAGTCTCCGCCTTAATTAATTAGAAACCTAGGAGCTCTTTTTATTTAAAGTATATTTTAGTTCAAATTCTTTTCGGTGCCATCGAGCTAAGCTCTTCATCGGCACCACCTTCATGCTTTCATTTTCTTTTTGCCATTTTCTGCCTTTTTATTATATATAAAATATAACCTGACAAGTTAAATATCGGTAAAATAATAGTCCCCTCCATGGAAGAGTAGAAATAATCGAACCGACCCCGAGAACAATACGACCTCGATATTCCACCCGAAATATCCTGTACTACTCACGATAGGTGCACTTGCCTCCTTTCGTTAAAACTCGATCTAACTCGTTTTATATCCAAATAAAAAAATACGCGCGCCCCGTTTTATAAATAAAAAATCACTTCCGCTTTGCTTAAATAAAACCGTCGGGTCGCCGCGTGACCGTAAATATTTTTGGAGTTTTAATCAATAATCGACGATCGACGATCAACACACGACAATCGTCAAACCGAGGGGACACACCCCCTGTCACGCCCGTGTTCCAGGGCATGACCACCCAAACATTTCGTCGACCGAAATTTGTCGACCATGCGCCTTACTACGCCACCCGAGCGGGACACGCCCATGGACACGCCCGTGTCCTAGGCCGTGTTCCCTGTCTCGACACTTCGTCGAGCGCAGGACGTCGACTTCCTGGACTCTCGACGAGCCTGAGCTTGACACGGCCAGGGACACGCCCGTGTCCTAGGCCGTGTGACCCCCAACTAAGACCCAATCTTGGCCAAAAATATCGATCGTCCCTCTTTCAAATTTTGGGGCATTACAACTCTCTCCCCATTAATAGAATGTTATCCCGAAATTAAAAAGCAAAAGGAAACAAAACTTAAATGGTACCTGAAATGAAGAGCTCTGGATACTCTTTCAGCATTGTTTGTTCTCGCTCCCAAGAGAGCTCCTCACGACCGCAGTTATCCCATCGGACTTTCACGAGTTTGACCTCTTTATTCCGCAACTGCCGAATCTCCGAATCCTCTATAGTAATTGGACGGACTCGCGTCCTCAAGTCTTCCTCTATCGACACTGATGCCAGCTCGATCACCACACTAGCCTCCACCAAGGCTTTCCTTAAGACGGAGACATGGAAGATGTCGTGCAATCCACTCAGCTTCGCGGACAACGCCAACCGATAGGCTGCTTCTCCAACCCATTCAACAACTTAAAAAGGTCCCAAAAACCTTGGACTCAACTTCTTGAGTCGGCGAATCCATGAGACGCCTTTGAACGGCTTGATCTTCAAATAGACCCAATCACCTACCGCAAACTCCAACTTCCTGTGACGAGCATTAAAGTATTTTGCTTGCCGGTCTTGCACCACCTTCATACGGTCTTGAATGGTCCGTACCAACTCACAAGCGTCAACTACCACCTTCTTTCCCAAAATTTTGGTTTCTCCCGCCTCTGTCCAAGACATCGGTGTTCGACACCGTCTCCCATACAAAGCTTCGTATGGCACCATTTTTATACTTGCTTGATAACTATTATTGTATGCGAACTCCACCATGAAGAGGTGATCCTCCCACTTCTTGCCGAAGTGAAGAATGCACATTCTCAGCACATCCTCCATAGTACGGTTCGTTCTTTCGATTTGCCCGTCAGTTTGAGGACGGAACGCCGTACTGAACTTTAGCTTCGTGCCCAAACTCTTCTGAACCAACCTCCAGTCCTTGGACGTGAAACGTCCGTCACGATCGCTAACTATACTTTTAGGAATCCCATGCAGTCACACAATGTTGTGAACATACAACTTCACCAGCTTCTCTACGCTGTCCTCCTTCCGATTTGGGATGAAGTGAGCCACTTTGGTTAAGTGATCCATGATCACCCAAATAGCATCATTGCCCTGCTGCGATCTAGGAAAACCATGTACAAAATCCATGGAGATGTCATAAAATTTCCACTCAGGGATTGGAAGAGGCTTCAGGAACCCGCCCAGCTTCTAACACTCGGCCTTCACCAAGGAAAAAGTTTGGCATCGATTCACATACAAAGCTATGTCCCGCTTCAGCCCCAGCCACCAAAAGGATTTCTTCATATCCAAGTACATCTTTGTACTGCCCCAGTGAATGGAGTACTTTGTGAAGTGAGCCTCAAACATCAACTCCTCACGGAGCTTGCCGAACTGCGGTAAACAAATCCTTCCATCCTTCCTCAGAATCCCATCAATCATCTCCCAGGCGCTGCTCTCGCCCTTTTGAGCCTCCACCACATATGGTTTAAACTCCACATCCAAACGGGTCGCTTCCCGAATATGATCGGACAAGTCCTTCTGCATTTCAATCCAGTTCAACCGAGCCACGCTGGACTCGCCTCTCGCCACACATTCCAAACCAAGGGACTCCCATTCTAGCACCAACCGCTCATCGTGGGCTTCTATCCAATTCCCTTGCCCAGAGTATTTTCTACTCAAGGCATATGCCACCACATTGGCTTTTCCTGGCATGTACTGAATCGCCATCTCATAGTCTCCAAGGAACTCGACCCACCTGCGATGCTACATGTTCAAGTCTTTTTGATCCAAGAGGTACTTTAGGCTTTTATGATCTGTGAAGATCTCCACCCTTGCACCGTAGACATAGTGTCACCATATTTTCAACGCAAAAATTACCGCCGCCAATTCCAAGTCATGGACGGGTAATTCCTCTCATGGGGCTTCAGCTGTCTAGACCCAAAGGCTATCACACTGCCATGTTGCACCAACACGCAACCCAAACCGCATCCCGATGCGTCACTAAAGATTTGAAATCCTCCGATACCTTTCGGTAGACTTAGGATTGGCACCGTCATCAGCCTTTCCTTCAGGGTCTCAAATGCTTGACTGCACTCCTGAGTCCACACAAACTTCTGATCCTTGTGAGTTAGTGAATTTAGGGGCAGAGCTATTCGCGAAAAGTTTTCCACGAATCTCCTATAGTACCCGGCTAGTCCAAGAAAACTTCGGACTTCCGCCACGGTTCTCAAAATCGGCCAATCTCTGATGGCTTCCACCTTTGTTGGATCAACCGCCACCCCATCCCTACTAATCACGTAGCCCAAAAATGCCACCTTCTCTAACCAGAACTCACACTTCAAGAACTTTGCATACAACTGATTCTCCCTCAACACTTGCAAGACCATTCACAAGTGAGTCTCATGCTCCATTTTCGATTTGGAGTACACCAAGATGTCGTCAATAAAGACAATTACAAAACAGTCCAAGTATTGTCAGAACACCTGATTCATCAAATCAATGAATACAGATGGTGCGTTCGTCAGCCCGAACGGCATCACCGTAAACTCAAAGTGCCCATACCTCGTACCAAATGCAGTCTTGGGTATATCCTCGTCCCGAATTCGCAACTGATAATAGCCTGACTTCAAGTCTAATTTTGAATACACCACCAACCCCACCAACTTGTCGAACAAGTCGTCTTTCCGAGGAATCAAATACTTATTCTTGACGGCCAGTTTATTCATCTCTCGGTAGTCTATGCACAGCTGCATACTACCGTCTTTCTTCTTTACAAATAACACTGGCACACTCCACGGCGAAGAACTGGGTCTGATATACCCTTGGTCCAACAGTTCCTGCAACTGTACTTTGAGTTCAGCCAACTCCTTTGATGTCATCCTAAACGGAGGACGTTACACCGGCCTAGCCTCCGGCACTAACTCGATCAAGAAGTCGATCTCCCGCCGAGGAGGCGTTCTAGGAAGTTCATCCGGAAACACATCCTTGAACTCTGCCACTACGGGCACTTCCTCAATAGACAACTGGGAGAGGCGAACCTCCAATAACGCTACAAGCGCTACACCACCCTGGTTAACCGCCCGCATCAACTGCATGGCCGAAATCATGGAATAGGCCACTCCATAAAGGCCCTCAAATTTGACTTCCGTCTGCCCTTTGCTCCTTAGGGTCACTACCTTGGATATGCAATCAATACTGGTATGTTGTTCGGTAAGCCAATCCATTCCCAATATCATATCAAATTCCACCAACGATAAGACCACTGCTATCAGCACAAATTCAACACCATCTAGCTCCCAACAAATGCGCCCTTTCTTTCCGGTGGTCATGGATGACCCATTGAGCATGCGCACCTTCAGCACTGCGTCCGCCGAAAAAGGCTCAACTCCAATCCTCTGGATGAAGCTTTCCACAAGAAAGGAGTGTGACGCTCCTGTATCAAACAATATCGTAGCGGGGTATCCGGAAACTAACACGAAGCCTAAAACATAGACATGACATGTAAAGGTCTAAAAGTATGAAGCACAAAGTTAAACTTAAACTTCCTCATACATGTCACCACGTCGGGTTGGCAGATCGCTTCCTGCTGTCCAAGGTTGTAAGCCATTGGTTGCACCGGTTGGAAACAAGAAGCACTCGACTCCGCCATCTTTCCTTTTTCTGCGGCACTGGGGCCGGAGCGCACAGTCTGCTCTTGCCTTGGCTCCTGCTCCGCACCTCCTTGATTACAAAAGCGAGCAATGTGTCCCACCTTTCCGCAGTTGAAACACGTCAGTGGCCCCTTGGAGCGAGACCCTCCGGACGTCCATTTGCTTTTCTCACTGGACTTGTATGGGTGAGGCTTCTTCCTCCATCTATTCCCTTCCGAATTTCCTTGGGATTGAGAAGGCTTCCCTTCTCCTTTCATGGGCGCAAAGCCCTTATGACGTTGGCTTCGCTCTAGATAACTTTCCAAAGTTCTGGCAGCCTCCACTAGCTCATTGAAACCATCCCTCTTCATGGCAATGAGGGGTTGTCTTAGATTCTCCCTCAGCCCTTAATAAAAGAGGTTATCCCTCTCTACATCATCTGCCATCGTCGTTCCTGCGTAATGACCCAAACGGGTGAACTTCTGCACATACTCGTCCACCATTTTGTCTCATTACATTAAGTGCAGAAACTGCCTCTGAAGGGCCAACCGCGTAGAAACGGGAATGTACCTCTTTAGAAAAGCATCCCCAAATTCTTGCATCGACGGGGTGCGTCCAGGAAATTGGTGGCCGCTATGGCTCACCCACCACAACTTGGCATCTCCTTCTAACATGAACGCCGCATACTCAGATTTCTTCTCTTCTGGCATCTCTGTCGCCCTCAAAAGCTCTTGAATCCGAGCCCACCAATCCTCCGCATCAGTTGGCATACCAACTCCCTTGAAGGACGGGGGATGGAAGCTCAGAAAGTACTTCATCTGTCGGTCCCCATGCCCGACCACCACTCTTTCTGCCAAAGGCTCTACTCGTCTGGCTTCTCCTCCTAGAACGGCCGTCGCCGTATCCGGGGTAGCAGGAGTTGCTACCTGAGCAACCGGGGTTGCTACCTGAGCTGTCGTTGCAGATTGTGCTGCCACCATCACTTCTACAAGCATGCGACAGAAGTCGGTCGGGTTTACACCCATGCCCGCCTGACCTTGAGCAGTAGCGCTGCTCGCCGAAAGCTCTTCTCTTGCTCTCGACGTACCCGCCTCGTTCCTTGCACTCTTCCAGAAAACAAGAAAATAAGGAATCAGTCTCTAATCTCAAGACTTAACCATATGGACACTCATGGCCCCGCGTTACTCTTATGTGGATAACTTCTCTACACACTGACCTTGAATCTAACTTGGCTCTGATACCAAATTGTAACACCTTCCCTGTAATGATCGTATAATATGGGTCCAGTCGAGGCCCCACAACATACAGACGCCACAGCTTCAGTATTATAAGATGATATAGCTACCCAATCTCAAAACTCATAACACAACACAACGGAAACAACAAGCAAGACTAGAAGTTATCCACACCTACAAGAGTAACGAAATGGCCATATGGCCTTACAACAAAAGTGAGTCCAAACACAAATAATACATCAGTCATAAAAGTGCATAAGCACTCCTAGTGTACCTCGGCATGCAAGCCGATCAACATGGGCATCAAACATACAATGTCATAAAAGTAGAGCTACAACAAAAGGTAACACTTCATGAGGCTTAGGCCTTTCTGGCCGGCGAGCTAGCTCCTACTTGCGATCCTTGCCCTATAAAAATTATTAGTAACATGGGCCAGCAAAGGCTGACCTCAAACTATGTAACCAACACATCTCCTCCCGACCGCCCCTAACGGACCCCGGGGAACCCTCCAACCTGCAAGTCAGCACTTCGTATTCAATATATATATAAACAAGTAATACACTAAGAATAGGCTTGGATGTCTCAAACAACATACATGTTCTCTATTGTTGAGCATATAATAAAAGGGGCCTACTTATGCATCATGTATGCAACAACTCGGGCTTCACCCAAGGCACCCTATCACGTATGCATCTAGTACATCATCACATCATATGGGTACTCATCATTTCCCCATTGGCATAAAGCCGCAAACAAAGGGGGTTTACCAACATTCCCCCAATGGCACACAACCTGCCACACGGAACTCTTGCCAAGGCCCCACCCGCTCAAGGTCTTAAACCCGGGCTTGCCTGCAAGCTCTGACTTCTCATGTCAGGATACCAACAAACACACGGACCGATTCTAAGAAGCCTTGCTGGACCCCACCCGCTCATGGCCTCATTGCCCGGGCTTGCCCCAAGCTTGGCATTCTTGTCAGTCTCACAGAAGGGGACTAGTCTCACTGGGACACTCTCCATACATGACGTGCACGTCACGGGATAGCCAGCCGACCACGGAGACACAGCCACACCTTGGCACATCACAATCCAAGACAATTCCACCATAATCCCTCATTCGTACTACAGCGTTCCCATGCACTAAGGAAACCATCTACCATCCATGCGTAGCTAACCTTGTCCACCAAGGAAATCATCTACCGCCAATGAGGCGCTAACCTTGTCCGGTACCAGCCACACATACTCACGCAAGATAAAGGGAAGAACATCACAAACATCACAAACATCACAAACAGCCTCTTGCCGCAACGGATCTGTACGAATCCTTAAACCTCGTATGCAACATCACCAAGTCGGACTAACGGTAGTGACTACGGCTTCACCCACCATGCCTAATCCACTAACGAAGCGGATCTCTAATGCAAAAACATGCCGGGGACGGACTCAATCGACCCGAAGGTTCTTCTTGAACCTTGGCGACCCAAACCCCTCTCATTTGAAAGTTTGGTGCCCAAAAACTAGAAAATAAAAGATGCTAAAACATGCATCCTAAAACTAACAGGAGAAGTGTCGTTACCTTTCGACTCCTCTTCCTAGCCATGGAAAAATAGCCGGAGGAAAACCTTCGCAACGATCTAGCCTCCACGGATCTGGACTCGGCTTGTAATTTGGAGCACCGAAGCCTCTCCAACAGCCGGATCTCTTCTTTACCTTCTTCCTTGCTCTCCCCTCTCTCTAAAACTTTAGTAAGAGAAAGCTTGGAGAAGAATGAGGGTTTCTAACCCTATTCTCGGACTTAACTCAGCAAGAGCAATCCTGGACCATCAGATCCCAAAAGAAAGGGAATAACGGCAATGATTCGAACTGAAAATCAAAACACCTGGGCCGAAAATGGCTTGTGACACGCCCGTGTCCAAGGTCGTGTTCCCCAATCGACGCCGAAACCGTCGCACCCAAAATAAGACACGGGGCCTTGACACGCCCGTGTCACATTTGACACGGCCGTATCCAACCTGAACACGCCTGGGCTCCAGGCCGTGTCCAACCCCTTACACGTTACGGCTCACAACCAGAGAAGGACACGGCCTGGGACACACCCGTGTCTCAGGCCGTGTTCGAAGCCTCGACGATCGTCGAACCCCTCTTCGTCGAACTAGCAGAGAAAACGTCGAACAGGATTGACACAGCGGGACACGCCCTGTGACACGCCCGTGTCACAGGCCGTGTACCCCTACCCGACGATCACTACTCGACAATCGATGAACGACGATCGATGATCGACAATCGACGATCGTCGAACAGAGGGGACACGCCCCCTGTCACGCCCGTGTTCCAGGGCATGACCACCCAAACATTTTGATGACCGAAATTCGTCGACCACGCGCCTTACTATGCCACCCGAGCGGGACACGCCCATGGACACGCCCGTGTCTTAGGCCGTGTTCCCTATCTCTACACTTCGTCGAGCACAGGACGTCGACTTCCCGGACTCTCGACAAGCCTGAGCTTGACACGGCCAGCGTGTCCTAGGCCGTGTGACCCCCAACTAAGACCCAATCTGGGCCAAAAATGCTGATTGTCCCTCTTTCAAATTTTGGGGCGTTATAGGAAAATAGGTGGTTCTCCCTGGACATTCAGATCTTTATCCAGGTCATTCTCTATAAAGGAGATACTTACTTGAATATTTTGTGCAGTACCTTGTATCTGCTCATCTTGTGCTTCTTTCTCAACATTTAGCAGTTCTTCTTTGTTGACTTCTAACACTATTTCCATAATAGTATCAGCAGCATGCTCACTTTCTAGAGCAGCTTCAGGAATACCTCCCCCTTGGGCAGGCAGCTCAACTTATACAATGTCTTGTACTACTGGTTCACGATTTTCTCCCCTGGAGTGGAGACTACATGTTGCTCTAAAAGCATACTGCTCTCTACTTGATCCTGTGCTTCTTTTTGTGGCCTATCTTCATCTGAACTGAAGACCACTTCTTCTTCAAAATCACGGGAGGATTCTGCATGTGGAATAACCTTTTTCAACTGTTTATCTTTCTTAACAGCTCTCTGTGGAGTAGATACTTCCTTTGTCAAAACTCTATCCCATCTAGATAGAATTCTCGCATCCATCCTCCTCATGTCGTTGATTTTGGTTCCTGGAAGTTGGTTCAAAACATCTGGTATTGTAGAAGATAGACATAGACTCAAAATCCTTCCCATATTTGGTTTCTTTATTCCTTCTTGAAGCTTATCAAAAACTATTGATGCCCAGTCTGTTTTTATGGTGAAAATAATCCTTGTCATCAAATTAAACATGTGCACTGAAATTCTGTCATGTCCACCAGTCTTACAAAGAATTACATTGCCAACTACCTCATACAGAAACTTTCCTTGGGAATTCATCCCTTTCCGGGCAATAGATGATCCAAACTTGATATTAGGATTTAGCCCGCACCAACTTATTGATTCTTTAGTACTGGATGGAACAATTTCGTCATCATCCTTAATCATGGGAAGTTGGAGTGATTTCCTGATAGTCTTTAGCGTTAGTCTAACTCGTGAATCCTGAACTGTGGCTTTGATCTTCTTCCCTTCTAGGTCCATAGTAGCAGATGAATAGAACTCCGTGACTTCCTTTTTCCAAATTTTTGTTTGTTCTGAGACCAAGAATTCTAATCCATTATCAGAAATTAGGGTAATAACACCCTGGATTTCTTGTTAAGCTGTCGTGAATCCTCCACGAACCAGCTCATATCCTTCATTCACCTTATCATCTTGGTGAGGCACCATTGTCGAGAGAGATGGAAGAGCAAAGAAGAGAAGGTCTTTGTCGACACAAGGTGCATATCCTAGATTTCTGAAAGCGTAGTCGACCAGATTTTGGCTTGACCTATTTATAGTGTTAGCGTAAAGGACAGGTCAAAAGACGAGCCATAGTCGACCAAATTTTATATGTGTCAACAAAAATGTCCTAGGTCTCGACAAAACTTAGGTTTAGTCGACATGTCTAGATGTCGACATACATGTGACAGAGTCGACACGGGCTGATCATGTCTTGACATAGTTGTGTCAACACCAACTTCTGTGTGTAGACACGAAAAATCCTCTAGATATAAGGTCTCGACAAGGTTATGTCGACACCTATTCTTCTGTCGACACAGATACTGTTTTTGTGTCGACACATCCTTATTCTTTGTCATCACAACATACTGAGTGTGTCGACAGAATTGTGCTTGTGTCGACACAAACTTTGTACTTAGACAAATTTCCTGAAATTTTGTACTTACATATTCTTCTTAGGGAAGCTTGTGCTAACCTATTCTAGGTTCAACATACCTAATTCAATTTTAAAATAATTGAATTTAATTTCATCGAGAGGTTTTGTAAATATATCAGCTATTTGATTATTTGTGTTCACAAACTCTAGACTAATATATTCCTTCTCAACATGTTCTCTGATGAAATGAAACTTAATTTTTATATGCTTGGTTCTACTATGTGAGATAGGATTCTTAGCAATAGAAATAGCACTGGTAGAATCACAAAATAGCGGAATTCTACTTACCTTGATGTCATAATTTTTTAGTTGGTGCTTTATCCACAACAACTATGCACAACAACTACCTACAGCTACATACTCAGACTCAGCTGTTGATATAGCTACCCTTGTTTGCTTCTTGTTGCACCATGACACCAGCCTTCCTCCTAGGAATTGATAGGTTCATGTTGTACTCTTCCTATCTTCTTTGCATCCTGCAAAGTCTGCATCTAAGAAACCTATTAGTAAGAAATATCTATTCTTTGGGTACCAAAGGCCTAGATTAGGTGTGCCCTTAAGATATCTCAAAATTCTTTTAACTGCAGTATAATGAGATTCCTTTGGGCAAGCTTGGTACCTAGCACAGACACATGTTGCATACATGATGTCAGGTCTAATAGCAGCCAAATAAAGTAGGGAGCCAATTATCCCTCTATATAAAGACTCAACAACAGGTTTCCTTGCCTTATCTTTGTCTATAGGCATACTTGTTCCCATAGGAGTTTTCATGGTGGAGGCTGAGTCCATACAATATTTCTTAATCAACTCCTTGGTGAACTTAGACTGAGATATGGACAATCCATCATCAGTCTATCTAACTTGAAGTCCCAAAAAAAACTTCAGCTTACCCATACTGCTCATCTCAAACTTCCCTTGCATAAGTTTGGCAAACATCCTACAAAGGTTGTTTTCAGTTGAACCAAATATAATGTCATCAACATATATCTGGACTAGGATTATATTGTCTTTAGATTCCCTAAAGAATAGAGTTTTGTCTATCTTTCCTCTAGAGAGCTTATTCTCAATGAGAAAAGCAACAAGGTTTCATACCAAGCCCTTGGGGCTTGTTTTAAACCATATAGAGCTTTTATAAGCCTATATACATAATCAGGATAATGAGAGTCTACAAAACCTGAGGGTTGTTAAACATAGACTTCCCCTTTTAAGTCACCATTCAGGAATGCTGACTTTACATCCATTTGATATACCTTAAACCCTTGATAGGCAGCATAGGAAAAGAACAATCTTATAGCCTCCAACCTTGCCACTGGGGCAAAGGTTTGATCAAAGTCAATCCCTTCCTCTTGCCTGTAGCCTTTTGCTACCAATCTGGACTTGTTCTTGATTATAGTGCCATTCTCATTAAGTTTGTTTCTGTATATCCACTTGGTTACTATGATGTTGTGATCCTTTGGTTTAGGAACCAGTTTTCATACATTACATCTTTTGAATTGAGTCAGCTCTTCTTGCGTGGCATCAATCCAGTTTGTGTCTAGCATGGCTTCTTCAAACTTTCTGGGTTCTATTTGTGACAAGAAGCTAGAACATAGGACTGTGTTCATACTTTTGCTTCTTGTTAGAACACCTTGACTTGCATCACCAATAATTTGGTGTGTTGGATGATCCTTCAAGTGTCTTCTTGCTGGAGGAAATTTGTCAACCTCATGTCCTTCTTCATTTTCCTCAAACTGATGCTCCTCATTGTCTTCTTCATCCAGTGAGTCTTGTTCTCCCCCTGGACAGCAAGCATCTTTTTCCTCATCCAGCCTAGCAGGTACCTCTTCATTGATGGTCAGCTTATCCAGCCTGTCTGTTAGACCTGTAGAACTAACTGAAGAACTAGACAATTCACTGTTAATTAACTTAGATTCATCAAATACAACATGGACAGATTCTTCTATAACTTGGGTAGTTAAGTTGTAGATTCTGTATGACCTACTATTATTGATGTACCCAACAAATATCCCTTCTAGGGATTTGGCAGCAAACTTTGTTTGGTAGTGCTTACCATTAACTAAAATATAACACTTGCTACCAAAGATTCTAAAGTAGGAAATGTTTGGTTTTCTGCCTTTCAAAATCTGATAGGGGGTCATCTTATGTTTCTTATTGATGGAGGCTCTATTGAGAACATGACATGCAGTATTTACTGCCTCTGCCTAGAAGTACTCAGGGAGAGTAGTGTCACTAAGTAGTTTTCTACTTGCCTCAATTAGAGTCTTATTCTTTCTTTCAGCAACTCCATTTTGCTGAGGTGTTCTAGGTGAGGATAATTACTGATGAATCCCAAGTTCATCACAGAACTTTGTCATACATTCAGACTGAAATTCAGTTCCATGGTCACTTCTGATTTGGACCACTGAGCTGTTATGTTCATTCTGAATTTGTCTAACAAAAGTCTGGAAAATAGTTGAGGTTTCAGATTTCTGCCTCAAGAAGAAAACCCATGTGTATCTAGAATAGTCATCCACAATAACTAGTGTGTATACTTTCCTACGAAGACTATGAACTGGCATAAGACCAAACAAATCCATATGCAAGAGATATAAACATCTCATTAAATCTTTGATATAAGTGCATGGAAAGAGGACTTAGTCTGTTTGCCCTTTTGGCAAGCTAAACACACACCCTCTTTAATGCACTTGACTTGAGGACCATTCCTCACTAACCCCCTGCTAAACAGCTGTCCTATTGACTTATAGTTCAGATGGGCAAGCCTCTTGTGCCATTTGACACATAGTGAAGCTTTTTCTCCTGCAACTAGATAAATGGGTGAGTTGTCAAACTCACAATCTAGGTTAAGACAATATACATTCTCTTTCCTAGTGTCATTCAAAATGATTTCTTAATCACTTGACCTTCTTATTTGGCACTCCCCTTTGAGGAAGGAGATGTCATAACCTAGATCACTAAATTTACTTATGCTGATCAGGTTATGTTTTAGACCCTTCACATAAGCCACTTTAGTGATAGTAATTGAATCACTAAAATGTTACCAAATCTTTTGATGATTCCTTTTTCTGATTCACCAAAGATTACTTTGGGTCCATTCTCTATGGGTACATAGTCCCTCAATATTCTCCTTGTTCCAGTCATATGTTTGGAACATCCACTATCCAAGTACCATATAGGGGTATGGTCACTTGGATTCACCTACATCAAATACAGAATCACTTACCCTTAGAACCCAAATTGTTATTGGGTGCTAGGTCATTATTATGTTGAAATCATGTAGTTGTTCTGACAGGTAGACTACTCTTGGTTTTAACACTTGTGTTGAACCAACAATCTCTGGCAAAATGGCCCACTTTGCCACAGCACCAACACTCAAACCTATTATACCTTCTCTTAGGTACAGACTTTACTGCTTTGTTGCCAACAGTTCTGTTGAGTGTAGGTGATGGAGCATTAAACCCCAAGACTTCCTCTTGAACCTGATGGGCTTGCCTATATTGTGATCTATGGGCATTTGTACCCTTTCCCATGTGATCTTCATCCTCACAGTGACCATGAGTATTATCATGATCATACCTATTTGTTGGTTGCATCACTTTCCTAAAGCAAATAGGGGGCTTTGTGGCTAGTGGTTGTGCTGGGGCCTTACCTTTTATATGAAAATTGGTGGTCCTAGTTCTACCCTTGAAACCTAGACCAGTCTTTCCTTTATGAGAAATGAAATTATCTATTAAGGGCAAGACTGATTTTGGCTTAGAGAATTTAGCCACTAACTCTCTTTCTTGCTGAAGTTTTGCCTCAAGTTTCTTGATGTGATTTTCCTTGAAAGAGATTGTGCCCATCTGAATAACAGTAATGTTTTTCAATTTGGCAATCCCCTTCAGTTTTGAATCTATCAACACGGCTGAATCTGATGCAGCCTGCTTCAGAGACTCAATTTCCTTGGCCTACTCCTTGACAAGAAACTTGCTCCTCTTCAGAGCTTGCAACAACCCACCATACTCATTAATGAGTTGATGCACATCCCCTACTGATTCAGAACCATCCACATCTCTTGATGCAGAAGTTTATGATTCTGATGCAGTACAGTAATCTGAAGCTGAGGGAGAACTGTATACCTTACTAGGACCAGGCTAATCCTGGCACTGATCATTTTCTGATAGAGCCATCAGCCCTCTACAATAATAGTCTTCTGCTCCATTTATGGAGTCCAGCATTTGTAGGAATTCTAGTTCCCTAGAATCCTCTTCTGTTGAGATTAGCCCAACATATGTTTCTACATTATCTTCATCTCCTGATCCTGAAGATGAAGAGTCTGTCCAACTCTTCTACTTCTGAGCAACAAGGGATTTCTCCTTCTTGGCCTTTCACTTGATGTTTCTTCTTATCTTTAGATTCAGTCCTCTTGTCTGGACAGTCAGCTATGACATGTCCAGCCTATTACAACAATAACAAACAATCTTAGTATTAGTTTGTTTACTAGGTTTTGAGGCATACCTATCCTCCTTGGGAGTCTTCCTTTTTTGTAATACTCATCCTTGGAAAAGGATGTTGATGGCTTGGTTCTCCATTTCTTCTTTTTCATGAACCTTTGGAACTGCCTTGTAAAGGAAGCAAAGTCCTCATCAGAGGTGTGGCTATCTGATGTGTTGTTGTCAAGATTTTCTTCTTCAGCCTCAGCACTCCTTCTGGGTGGAGAAGAAGACTTTTTCCAACACTTTCAAGTGCCTTCAACCTTGAAGTCTACAGACCTTTCTTTGTATTCATGCCTACTTCTTTTCTCCTCCTCTTTTCTGGCAGTGAGCTGCATTTCATATGATAGCAGCTTTCCAAATAATGTGGGTGGAGGTGTATCAGCAAGCTTGGCCACTTCTCTGATGGCACATATCTTTGTGTCCCAGTCCTTTTTTAGTGACCTGAGAAACTTGTCATTCAGTTCATATGTGCTGAAGACTCTTCCATAGGTCATCAGCTCATTGACAATCCTGAAGAACTTCTTGTAACATTCAGCTATGCGGTCAGTCGTGGTTTGTCTAAAGCTCTCATATTCTCGATTCAGCATAGATTTCCTGTCCTCTCTGACTTCTTCTCTTCCCTCCATGTAGACAATCAGGGTGTCCCACATTTCCTTGGAGGTTTTACAGTGCACCAGATTCTGAAATGTGGCATCATCTATAGCACTTATTATAATGTTTTGTGCTCTTTTGTCTAATGTTGTCAGGATGATCTCATCCTTAGTCATTTCAGAATAGCTCTTAGGGGTTTTAACATTTGCATCCAGAACTGATACCTTCATTGGAATGAAGGGACCCTCTTGTACTGTGATGTAGATTCTTTGATCAGATTCCTCCATAAACAACATGACCCTTTCCTTCCATATGTCAAAGCATTCTTTCCTGCAGATAGGCAGTTTCATAGATCCAAATTCCTTCTAATTATCTATTGAACCCATTCTTGAAATCTGTTATTTGCCTTGGAGATCCACTCAGACTGTTAGGTCAATCTTTGAGTAACCTCCCTCTGATACGACTTGAAAGACTTGATTTCTAGACACCTAGAGGGGGGGTGAATAGGTTCTAATTTTTCCTTCAAAATTTTAGGCAAATAGCAAAATTTATCTCAGCACAGAAACAATATAAACCACAGAATAATGAACACAGCACAGCATACACCAGATTTATAGTGGTTCCCCAAGGTATGGGTACATCCACTTTCCCCCTTCGGCAATCTAGCAGTGTACTAGATTCATCCTAACTTCCTTCTTTCTTCTCAGATCCGCAAATCATACAGCTCAGAACCAAGAATGGTTCTTACAAGTCAGACTTATACAAGTCCTACCTCAGATTCTTGCCAAAGAACCCTACCTTAGGCCTCAGCCCTACCTCAGCCTATGTCACTAGGCTTACAACTCAGAGTGAAACCCCACTCCTACAACTCAGGCAAAAGCCCTACCTCAGCCTTTATAATTACAGGCTTATAACTCAGATCTTACAATAGATCCTACTAGAAATTATTTGATTAAGAGATACAGAAATTTCACCAGATGAATCTCTTCACTGGTGTGAGCTTCTTGATCAGTTCTTGAATACACTAATCTTCAGATCCAACCCGACTTAGCCATTTCAAAGCTCCTTGATATAACAAAATAAGGTTCATCTTTACTTGTTGTAGAAGTTGATCTTCAGATAGCTTCCTCCTTGAATTCAGAATGAGATCTAAATCTTCTGTGCAGACTGATCTGAATCTGCCTTCGTAAGGGTTTCCCCTTTTCTTGTTGTAGAAAACTCTCCCTGAAGGATTCACTTCTTAGTGTTGTGTGTTCTCTTTTCCTTATTGTTGTCTCTTCTTATGTTGTATCAAATCAGTCCTTTATATAGAGTTTCCTCCTGATTACCGACTGATCCGGTTTGTAACAGTCTTCTGACAGTTCTGACAAAGGTGTCAGACAGGTTGGTTATGACAGCTGATTCTTCAAAGACTTTTCAACTCAGCATGAACCACTCAGCAAACTGCTTCACATATGTCGACACAAATTGACTAAGTGTCGACACAAGTCTTGATGATGTTGACACAACACTCCATGTGTCGACATAGTCATTCTTCTGGTACTCGATACAACATCTATTAAATGTGTCGACACAAGCCCACCGTGTCGACATAATTCTGCTTCCATTGTCAACATAACTCCTGGGTGTCGACACAGCTTCTGCTTTCAGTGTCGACATAACTCTTGGCTCAGGTGTCGACTCAAGTCTGAGTGTCGACTCAGCTTCTTCTTTAGGTGTCGACATAACTTCTTCACAAGTGTCGATACAAGTCTGGGTGTCGACACAGCTTATTTTGTTGGTATCGACATAATGCATGGATGTCGACTCAACTTCTTCTTTAGGTGTCGACATAATTCTTCACAAATGTCGACATTGAAAGAAATAGTGCCTAATCACCTAGAGGGGGGGTGAATAGGTGACCTTTATCTTTTTAACTTTAAAGGCAGAAATACTATACAGTAAATGCAATTCTACAATTTTCACAACACAGCAACCATACAATCAAACATACACAGAGTGCACACAGGATTTATAGTGGTTCCCCAAGGTCTGGGTACATCCACTTTCCCCCTTCGCCTATCTAGTAGTGTACTAGATTCGGCCTAACTTCTCCACTTCTTCTCAGATCCTCAGATCTTACAACTCAGAATCCCAAACAGGTTCCTATAGCTCAGAGTGTCCCCACTCCTACAACTCAGGCACAAAGTCTTACCACTCAGTCTTCACCAAGACCTACACTCAGGCTAAACAGCCCTACCTCAGCCTACAATCAAGGCCTACACTTAGAGAATAAAATCTCCTACACTCAGGCACAATAGCCCTACCTCAGCCTTTATAAAATAGGCTTATAGCTCAGATCCCTTAGGATCCTACAGAAAATACAGTTTACAAAGTATATAACCACAACTCTGAAAGAGAGAGATGAGTTGACTGGCTTCTTAATGAGTTCTTGAAAGAACTTTGTAGAGATCAACCTCCCTTGGCTTTCTTCAAAGCTTCTTGAATTAGAACACAGTAGGGTTGAGTCTCCTCTGAAGATGATCTTCAATCAACTTCTGTCTTGAGAATCAGATCTCAATCTGAAACTTACTTTTCAGCCTGGTACAACAGCTGTTCTTCTTAGAAGGAGCTCTCTTTCTCCAACTTCTTAGATCTTCTCTTGAAGGTCTTCTTCTTTGTTGTGTTATTCTTTCAATTCATTGATCACTGATTGTTTTTTCTGTCGAAGGAGAAAGGACTATAAATAGTCTTCCTCCAAGGTAACCGGCTGATCCGGTTTCTAACAACCTTCTAACAGCTCTGACAGTTGCAGTTGACCGGTTGAATTGGCAGCTGTCAAGTCATCCAGTCACTTCTTGAAATCTCTGTCGCTGTCTGTAAGTGTCGAGACAGATATTCATTATGTGTCTACACAAATAGACCAAGTGTCGACACAAGTAGACTAAGTGTCGACACTAGCCTTGATGGTGTCGACACAACTCCTTGTGTTGTTGTAACAGCCTCTCGACACTGCTTCTTCAGAATGTGTCGACACTGATACTGTGTGTCGACACAAGCCTTCTTCTTCAATACTTAGTTGATTTCTGTTGTGTGTCGACACAACTCCTTTGTGTCGACACATCTTCTTGTGTTGGGACTTGCTGAGTGTCGACACATCTCCTTTGTGTCGACACATGCCTTCATGTGTTGAAATTTTGCTGAGTGTCGACACATCTCCTTTGTGTCGACACATACCTTCCTATGTTGAAACTTTGCTGAGTGTTGACACATCTCCTTTGTGTCGACACATGTACTTAAACTTTGTTGAAGTTCGCTGAGTGTCGACATAGCCTCCTGGTGTCGACACTTTTGATGTCGACAAAGTTTCTCTGGGTGTCGACACTGCTTCTAAGTGTCGACACTGATTATGTAGACAATTCTTCACTGTGTGTCGACACTGCCTGTATGTGTCGACACTTTTCTTCTGGTGTCTACTCTGCCTTCCTGGTGTCGACACAATTACTCCAAGTGTCGACACAGCTTCTCTAGGTGTCGACACAAGCATTCTTAAGTGTCGACACTTCACCTCTAGGTGTCGACACATGGACTTAGAAACTTTTCCTGCAATCCTGCAGTTACTTAACCTGCACAAATAAACTCAAAGCACATCAAATACACCTTGATGTATATCATTGAGTAGGGTGAGGTTTCTTCAAATCAGGTACATATATTCCAATGTACCCAACAATCTCCCCCTATTTGGAGAAGTTATAACCCTTAGTCAATGATATACACCATACATAACAAATACTCAATATGATGTATAACAATATTAAATGATAGGGTAAGAACTAAACATGTATAAACAGAACATGTATAAACAATTATCTCAGAACAATAATGTAATAGATTGAACATATAACATTATTCTTACAACTTCAAACATTTTCATTAATCAAAAGTTTACATAGAGTTAAATGCAAATGATTACAAATTGTAAACTTAAGAAAAATTCTATCATATGGCTGTTCTGGTTCCTTGATTACAATGCCCTTTCCAGATTGAATCTTTGCTTGAACAGGAGCTTCATTGTCATCAGCAGGCTTCTTCCCTTTAAGATCTTTCTTTTTCTGTTCTTCAGCCCTTATCTTCTGTCTTTCAAAATAGTGATAAGGCTTAGGGAAATACTTGCTAGGCTCCTATGCATTAGGAGATAGCTTCCCTAATTTAGCCTTCCTTTTGTATTGTACTATGGCCTCTTGTCTATCCTCGTGTTTCTTCCATTCCTGGTCAGAATATCATTTGCCCCTCTCTAGAAAATTATCTTTTGCAGCCTTCCAAGAAGTTAATATGATATTCCTAGAGGTTAGGCTCCATTGCTCAAAGTCTGGCCTTAATTCAACTTGCTCTCTGAACCTTTTCTTAGATAATTGGGCGTCTTGTTCATTTAGAACTGCCTCTGGCACAGGCTGTACAACTTTCTCAAGAATAATATTCTGATTACCCTCAGGAGGACTATACATAGATTGTACCTCCTGATGTATCATGTCAAAATCTGCAGGAGGATATATCACTTGAGCTACTTCAGCTTGCACTCCTCCAAAATAAGCAGGATTTATGCCAGACTCTGCTACATTATCATCATCACACAAAGTTGGATATCTAAGGGTGGCTCTGATGGAGTTTGAAATCCATTTTGCATGATCAGAGCCTGCTTTGACTAACACCCTCTCCCCCTTTATGACTTCTCTCTCTATATGATCCCTAAGATCATCCTTCTGGAATCTGATTTGAGCATTTAAATAGTTAACTCCATCTTTATAAAAAGGTTTTAACCTTTGTAGCCTGTCAGTAATAATCTTTTGAGAATCTGCAATGGCAGTTGTAACAGCAGTTAGGCTTTCTTGTAATTGCTTATAAAATTCAGCCTTGGCAGCAGTCCTTGCTGTAGTTTGAGCAGCAGCTAGATTTTGCATTTCAGTGACTATCACATTATGTGATTCAGTTAAATTGTCATTCATTCTAATTTGGTTTTCCAGGGCATATCCTTGTTTCACTGCCAAGTCATCAATCTATTTCTTTATATTCTCTTGATGAGTAGCCAGATAGACCACTGCATTCCCTCCTTTATGAAAGCAGTTTATCAGTTCCTTTTTATGTTGATTCACTTCAAATCTTATGGATTTTATGTCTTGAGCTAAAGAAAATTGTAGCTTCTTATGGTGCTCATCCATATAGGTTTCCATAGCCCTTCTTTGCTCATCTAATTTTATTTGCAATGCCACCAACAGAGAACTATAGTCAGTAGTTGGGGCAAGCTGTGGAGTAGTTGTCTGCAGTGCCTTCTTGTAGTTCTGGCTTCTTCTCTTGAATACCTGGAACTTCCTTTTCTTGGCTCTAGAAGTCTCTTCATCCTCTGAAGCAGAAGTACTAGCAATATCTACTCTATTCTTAGGACTAGGATGTAAATCCTTCTCAGTCCTTGGTAGCTCCTCAGCATTTCTTTGCTATTCAGTCTCTTGTCTAGCAGGCTCCTCTACAGGCTCCTCTTCAAGATTTACCTTCTCCCCCTCAACAGTTGCTATCTCTCTCTCAAGGTCTGTCTGTATAAGATTAGGGAACAACTCTTCTAATGTAAACTTATGCTGAGGTTGTACAGGATAACCTCTTATTTCTGGAGCAACTGAGTCTACTTTATCAGCAACTGATGTGTCCTCCATGACAACATCTTGTGGTTCACTATGTAACTGTGTTTGCTGATCAACATCAAGTAATGATTCAGTCAAAACTTCATCCTCTATAGGGAAATTTAATTGATTAACTTCAGTAATTACCTCTAGAATGGTTTGGGTAGCCCTTTCACTCTCTAATTGAGTTGGCTCATCCACATGTAGAGGCTCCCCCTGGAGTGGATCCAGATGAATAGGGCTAGCTGATGGTAGCTCCCCCTGCCTCTGAGCATCTTCTTCTCTTGCTGGTGACTGTCCAGCATTGTCATCTTCTCCACCATCAGAACTAAAAACCACGTGTTCCTCTGAGCTACTTGAGGATTCCTGAGCCACAATGGCTGTCTTCTTCTTCTTCTTCTGAGGTGTTTCCTTTTCTGGAGTTGGCAGTTCCTTTGTCAATACTCTATCCCACCTTGAGAAAATTCTTACATCCATTCTCCTCATGTGATTTATCTTATAACCAGCAGCTTGGTTCATCACTTCAGGGATACTGCCAGCTAAGTATAAACTCGGAATTCTACCCAGATTGGGTTTCTTCAGGCTCTCTTTTATCTTATCAAACATGACTGCAGACCAATCAGTATTATGTTTGAAATTATCCTTGTCATCAAACTGAACATGTAAGCTGAAATTCTATCATGCCCACCAGGCTTGCTCAGGATTACCATGCCAACTATCTCTAATAAAAACTTGCCCTGCATGTTCATGCCTTTCCTGTTGAAAACTGATCCTATTTTCAGGCTTGAATCAAGTCCACACCATGCCAGTGCCTCCCTTGTCTTTGAAGCAGATACATCTTCCTCTTCTTTTATTCTAGGGAGATGTAGAATCTTTCTTAGATTCTTATGGGAGACCTTCACCTTTGCCCCATGAACTTTGGACTTAATCTTGAGTCCAGATTCATAAAGAGTAGCTGCACTCAAGAATTCAAGGACCTCCTTCTTCCAGATCTTGATTTGTTCTGATACAAGGTACTCTAATCCAGTCTCGGTAATTAGGGTTACCGCACCTTGGATTTCTGGTTCCGCGTCATCAAAGGCGTGTCGCACGAGCTCATATCCTTCATTAATGTTCTCTTCTAGCTTGGGAGCCGTTAGGGTTTGAAGAAATTTTGAATTTAGAGAAGAGAGATGTCGACACACAAGTTTGGTCTCGAAACTAAGGTGAGCGTGTTGACAAACAATGGTGAAAACCTATTTATACCTTTCTAAAATTGAAGGTGAAAAGGTGCGTCAAAATACTTGAAATGTGTCGACACTGTTAAAAAGTGTCGACACTTACTTATAATGTCTCGACAACTATGTGTCGACACAAATATAGTCGACAGAATATATGTGTCGACACTTATATATCTCAGCTCGACACTTAGTCGAGACTCTACTAGACTAATTCTGTGTAAATCCTAAGTGTCGACACCACCCTGGATGTGTCGACACCTACACTGCATGTGTCGACACTAATTCTCTGAAGTGTCGACACAGACTTCCTAGATGTGTCGACACCATTTCTCTGAAATGTCGACACCACTTCTATGTGTCGCCACAGACAACTCTGTGTGTCGACACTATTTTACTTAGCCAATTTTTGTAAACTATTCTAAGTTTATCATTCCTGATTCAATTTTAAACTTATTGAATTTGGTTTCATCTAAGGGCTTAGTAAACATATCAGCTAACTGATTATCTGTCTTAACATACTCTAGGGAAATGTCTTCTTTTTCCACATGTTCTCTTAGAAAATGGTATTTAATTTCTATGTGCTTAGTCCTACTATGGGAGACAGGATTATTTGCAATAGAAATGGCACTAGTAGAATCACAAAATAAAGGTGTCCTACTTACTTGAATACCATAATCTTCTAGCTGGTGTTGAATCCATAGTAGTTGTGCACAGCAGCTTCCTGCAGCAACATACTCTGACTCTGCTGTGGAGATAGCCACACTGGTTTGCTTCTTGCTACTCCATGACACCAGCCTTCTACCTAGAAATTGACAGGTTCCTGTGGTACTCTTCCTATCTTCCTTGCAGCCTGCAAAATCTGCATCTGAATAACCTGTCAGTTCAAAATCTACATTCCTAGGGTACCAAAGGCCTAGATAAGGTGTGCCCTTAAGATATCTCAAAATTCTTTTGACTGCTGTCAAATGAGTTTCTTTATGGCAAGCTTGGTACCTAGCACAGACACATGTAACATACATGATATCTGGTCTACTAGCAGTCAAATACAGTAGGGAGCCAACTATCCCTCTATACAAAGTTTCATCTACAGGTTTCCCTGCATCATCTTTGCTTAGAGACATTGTTGACCCCATAGGAGTTTTCATGGTAGTGGATGATTCCATACCATACTTCCTTATCCACTCTAGGGTGAATTTAGACTGGCATATGGATAATCCATCTTTAGTCTGTCTAACTTGAAGACCCAAGAAGAACTTAAGTTCCCCCATACTGCTCATTTCAAATTGTCCTTACATGAGTTTTGCCCTGCAAAGACTACTTTCTGTAGACCCAAATATTATGTCATCTACATATATTTGGACTAAGATAATCTTGCCTTTGGATTCCCTAAGGAATAGAGTCTTGTCTATTTTCCCCCTTGAGAATTTATTCTCAATGAGGAAACTAGACATAGTTTCATACCAAGCCCTTGGGGCTTGTTTTAACCCATACAAAGCCTTCCTAAGTCTATATACATAATCAGGTTTAAGAGAATCAACAAAACCTGATGGCTGCTCTACATAGACTTCTTCCTTCAGGTTTCCATTCAGACAAGCTGACTTAACATCCATTTGATATCCATTTGAATCAACAAAACCTTGATATGTTGCATAGGCAAGGAACATCCTTATTGCTACCAGTCTTGCTACTGGAGCAAAGGTTTGATCAAAATCAATACCTTCTTCCTGTCTATATCCCTTTGCAACAAGTCTAGCTTTATTCTTTATGATGATTTCATTCTCATCCAACTTGTTCCTAAAGATCCACTTAGTTCCAATAATGTTGTGGTCCTTGGGTTTAGGAATAGCTCCCAGACCTTGCATCTTTTGAATTGATTCAGCTCCTCTTGCATGGCCTCAATCCAATGAGGGTCTAGGATAGCTTCTCCAAACTTCTTTGACTCTACTTGGGATAGAAAACTAGACAAAAGAACTGTACTTAGATTCCTGCTCCTTGTTTGCACCCCTTGTCTGGGATCTCCAATTATTTGATTGGCTAGATGATCCTTCAAATGCCTATTTGCTGGAGGCAGCCTGTCTTCAGGTTGTACACCTTCAGTCTCTTCATTTAGCTGCACCTCTTGGTCTTCTTCAGCATCAAGAGTATCTTGTACTCCCCTGGACAATAGCCACCATCTTCCACTTGCTGACTTTCAGAAGAACCTTCTGTTAAGGTAAGCTTGTCCATCTTCTCAGTTACACCTGTAGAGCTGCAAACACTTCTTGGCAATTCATTGTTAATGAGTCTAGCTTCATCAAAAACTACATGAACAGACTCTTCTACAACTTGAGTAATCAAGTTGTAGACCCTATAAGCCTTACTATTATTGTTATACCCAACAAAGATCCCCTCTTAGGATTTGGCAGCAAACTTGGTTAGATAAGACTTACCATTGTTAAGGATATAGCACTTGCAACCAAAGATCTTGAAATAGGATAAATTTGGTTTTTTGCCCTTCACAATCTCATAGGGGGTCTTCTTGTGGCTCTTGGTGATAGTAGCCCTGTTGATCATATGACAAGAAGTGTTAACTGCCTCAGCCCAGAAATATTCTGGGAGAGATGTGTCACTCAATAGGGTTCTACCAGCCTCTATCAAGGTTCTATTTTTCCTTTCAGCAATACCATTTTGCTGAGTTGTTCTTGGTGAGGAAAATTCCTGAAAAATTCCAAATTCTTCATACAGTTTTGTCATAATGTCAGACTGAAATTCAGTACCATGGTCACTTCTGATTTTGACCACTGTACTGTCCAATTCATTCTGAATTTGTTTAACAAAACTATATAAGATACTTGGGGTTTCAGATTTTTGTCTAAGGAAGAACACCCAGGAATACCTTGAATAGTCATCTACAACCATAAATGTGTAGACTTTCCTTCCTAGGCTGTGAACTGGCATAGGACCAAAAAGATCCATATGCAAGAGGTATAGACACCTCACAGCATCTTTGTTCTCAAGGCTATGAAAGGTGGATTTGGTCTGCTTGCCTTTTTGACAAGCTGAGCATATCCCATCCTTGATACACTTAACCTGAGGACCATTCCTCACTAACTCTTTGCTAAAGAGTTGGCCAATTTTCTTATAGTTACGATAAGCCAGCCTCTTGTGCCATTTAACATAATGTGAGACTTTCTCATCAGCTACAAGATAAATAGGAGAAACAATGTTCTCACACATAATGTCTAGATAATAGACATTTCTCTTCCTATATCATGTTAGAATGATCTTTTGATCACTTGACCTTTTGATATGACAACCATCCTTGACAAATGAGATGTCATATCCTAAATCACTCAGCTGACTTATGCTAATGAGGTTATGTTTCAAACCCTTTACATAAGCCACTTGAGTAATTATAATTTGGTTACTAGAAATGTTACCAAAGCCTTAGATGATTCCTTTTTCTGAACCACCATAGGTAACTTTAGGGTCATCCTTGATTGGAGTACAGTCCTTCAGCAATCCCCTAGTTCTAGTCATGTGTCTGGAACATCCACTATCCAAGTACCATATAGGGGCATGGCCACTTGGACTCACCTACAAAATAGATTACTTAACCTTAGAACCCAAATAATTCTTGGATCCTTGGTGCAGGTTAGTTTGACTTTTAACAAAACTACCTGTAGCTCTTCTAGCAGGTAGTTTGCTACTCTCCTTGACACTAGAATTGTGCCAACAATCTATGGAAAAGTGGCCTAGCTTGACACAACACCAGCACTCAAACCTGTTGTACCTTTGTTTAGGTACAACCCTGGCTGAATTTTCTACTGCAGCCTTCTTGTTTAGTGATGGGGCTTTGCCCTTAGATTTGGACTTAACTGTCCAGGCAGGTTTTGTAAACCCTAATCCAGTTTTACCCTTATGAGGTACAAACTCATCTATCAAAGGTAAAACAGATTTTGGTTTAGAAAAACTTGTTATAATCTCTCTCTCCTTCTGAAGTCTAGCCTCCAGATTTCTAATTTGATCATTCTTAAATGTAATAGTACCCATCTGAATAACAGTAATGTTCTTCAGCATGGTTATTTCATTCAGTTTCTGATAGAATAACTTGTCTGAATTAGCAGCAGCCAATTTAAGACTAGCAATCTCCTTTGTCTGAGTTTTGGCTAAGGTTTTTCTTTTCTTCAAGGCCTGCAACAAGTCCCTATATTCATCAATCAACTGATGAATATCTCCTTCAGATTCAGACCCACCCACATCACTTGATGCAGATGTATCTGATTCTGACTCAGTACTAGAAATTGAACTGGAAGAACAACTTTGTACCTTACTTGGTCCAGGCTGATCCTGGATTTTGTCCCCTTTAGATAAGGTCATCAGTCCCTTGCACTGAATGTCCTCATGCTCATAAATTGAGTTCATTAGCTGCATGAACTCATCTTATTCCTCTTCAGCAAATAAACCAATATAGGCTTCAGCTTCTAAATCTGTTTCTGAAGATGACTGATCAGTCAAACTTTTGTCTTTCTTGGCAACTAAGGACTTTTCCTTTTTGCCCTTAAACTGTGTCTTCTTTCTTTCAGTTGACTCCTTCATCTTTTCAGGACAGTCAGCCTCTACATGTCCTTGTCTATTGCAACAATAGCATACAATCTTTGAGGATGTAGTTTTACTTGGCTTGGACTTTCTTCTGTCATTCCTTGATGACTTCCTTTTCTGATAGTAGTCATCTTTTGGCTGTGAAGTGGATGGCTTAGTCCTCCACTGCTTCTTCTTTAGAAACTTTTGAAAATGTCTTGTAAAAGCAGCAAAGTCTTCATCACTTTCACTGCTATCTGAATTCTTGCTTACTGAATTATCTGTCTCAGCCTCAGCAACTATTTGGGGCGGAGATGGAGACTTGCTTCTATTTTTCCTAGTGGCTTTAGTCTTGAAGGTCACAGCTCTTTCCTTGTGCTCCACTCTAGTAGTCTTCTCTTCCTCCTTTCTTGACAAAAACTGCATCTCATAAGATAACAGTTTTCCAAACAAAGTTGGAGGAGGTATGTCAGCTAGTTTGGAAATTTCCCTAATGGCACAAATCTTGGTGTCCCAGTCTTTAGTCAGGGATCTTAAGAACTTATCATTCAGCTCATAGTTGATGAATTCTCTTCCATAGGACATCAATTCATTTACTATCCTATAGAACTTCTAGTAGCATTCAGTAATGCTATCAGACTTACCTTGTCTGAAGCTTTCATATTTCTGATTTAACAAAGACTTCATGTCTTGTCTTACTTCTTCTGATCCCTCCATATAGACTATTAGTGTGTCCCACATTTCTTTAGAAGTTTTACAGTGAATTAAATTCTGAAATGTTGCATCATCAATTGCACTAACAATAATATTCTGGGCCCTCTTGTCCATAGTGGCCAGAATAATTTCATCTTTAGTCATTTCTGAATAGTCTTTGGGAGTTCTCTGATTTGCATCCAGAATAGATACTTTCATTGGCACATATGGCCCTTCTTTGACTGTAATGTATATTCTTGGGTCAGAGGCTTCCATAAAAAGTCTAACCCTCTCTTTCCATATGCCAAAAATCTCTTTTCTATAGATTGGCAATTTCATGGACCCCAGCTCTTTGTGATTCTCACTAGAACCCATTTTCTTGAATCTTGATTATTCTGATTCTGCCTACAAAATCTTACTCAGACTATTATGTCCATTTTTGAGCAACCTGTTGGGTATTGTATCCACAATGTACCTGATTTGAAGAAGCCTCTGGACAAGCTAAGGTCAATAGACAATGTATTTGATAAAATCTTTCAAGTTGTACTTGCAGTTATTCCACGCAAAGTGCACACCAATGTCAGGGTGCAGTAGGTCAATATACACGGGTCTGCACGACGTAATCCCTCGTTGAGCAGATCAGTTTGTTGGCCTACGTGTACTCTCTCTATTGGAGTGCACTTACGTTCAAGTACAGGGCTGTGATCTTGCAGGAGCAGACAAGGAGCAAGGATGGGTCAAGGAGCAGCGCGTGGGCGGAAAGACGAAAATTCGTCTAAGTATAATTCGACGAGAATCACCAAGTGATTCTCGCCGATTCGGCGAGAATCACTAGTGATTCTCGCCGAATCGTCGGGAATCATTAGTGATTCTCGCCGACTCTTTCCGGCTACCTCAAAACGGTGCCAAGTAAGATTCGGCGAGAATCACTAGTGATTCTCGCCGAACCCATCGCAGAGCAGATCCTGAATACCAAGTTACATTCGTTGAGAATCAAAAAGTGATTCGCCGAGAATCACTAGTGATTCTCGACGAATCGTCGAGAATCACTAACTGATTCTCCCCGATTCGTCGAGAATCACCTGTGATTCTCGCCGATTTTTACTTGGCGTTTTCTCTGGAAACTGCTGGACCGGATTCTGCCGCTGGACTATTTTGAACCGGTTTTCGGGATTTTTCTTGTGGGTCCCACAACGGTCAAATTAGTAGTATCTACAGTATATATATACGGGTATTTTGAACTGTAGACAGATAGAAAGAAGCCGAGCAAAAACCTAGACCTAAAATCGCGATCTTCACTCTGCCGCTGCCGTCGCGCTCGAGCTAGTTGGTCGCCGTCATCGATCGGGATTCCTTCGTGATCTCCGGCGACAGAAGCTTAGCAAAGCTTGAGTCTCACGTATCTATCTAGAGATCCCTTGTCTCTCGATTTGTTGACCGGGAAAAACTCCCCCGTCCGAATCGATCGAGACGACAGATCCTAGAGTGACCGTTGGTAGACCTAGTTTGCTTCGCTACGAAGTTTGGATCTCAAAGTACTGCAGCCGCGCACCTTCGTTGCCGCCGATCCCGAACCAAGCCGCCGCTCGGATTGTCGCCGCCGGTTCCGGGGAGATCCTCTCCAAGAGAGACCAAGGTTGTAGACTCTTCGTTGACTTCACGAACACGTCGTCGAACGAAGAGGAACACCGAAGTCTCTAAACGAAGTTTGTATCTCGTGTACATTCTATTTTACTTTTGTTGTAAAGGAACGATTGTTCCGTGTTGTAAGGGTTGGGTGCAACCCAGTTTGTGGAAGTGTTGACTCCTACGTGTGGAAGGGTTCCTTCCAATAGTGCAAGGATTGGATTTCAATCCTGTTGGAGAAGTGACCGAGTCGTCCCTTGTTGGGAGATAGGTCGAAGGGGGAAAGTGGATGTAACCAAGTCGGGGAACCACTATAAATTGCCTGTGTTTTCTGTGTGCTGTGTTGTTTATCTTTATTGTGCAGGTACTATTATAAATTCCGCAAAAGCGCTACACGTCACCTATTCCCCCCCCCCCCCCCATAGGTGCACATAGTTGACACTAGGTGGACTTTCAAGTGGTATCAAAGCCAGGTTGCTCATCAAAAAGGTTAACACCTTGAGTTGAATCCTGCCCCTAGTGTCAAGAAGAAGACAAACATCTACTATGGACGGGCTCAAGTTCTCCGGCAAGATCCCAGTGTGCACCAGGCTCAACTTTCCTATCTGGAAGGAAAGGATCAGGTTCTACATGGAAGCAGTTGATCCTCGACTCTTCATGATCGTGGAGGAGGGACCTTATGTCCCCATTAAGTCCTCCACCATTGATCCCACCAAGAAGGTGCCGAAGACACTTTCTGAAATGGACAAGGACGAGATGGTGCTAGTGGGACTTGACAATCAGGCACGAAACATTCTGGTCAGCGCAGTTGATGACTCAATGATGCAAAACTTCAGCAACTGCAGGACAGCATAGGAGATCTGGCAGTGCCTGATCATCCTAATGGAGGGCACGGATGAAGTGAGGGATGATCGGAGATCCCTCCTGAACCAAAAATATGAGGCCTTCAGACAAGGTCCTAAGGAAGAGATCGGAGTCACCTACGAGAACTTCCTAAAGATTGTCAATGCCCTCAAGGGCTACGGAAGAGTGTTCACTAATGGTGAACTCAATGACAAATTTCTTAGGTCCCTTACTAAGGAATGGGACACAAAGATCTGCGCCATCAGAGAATTTGGCAGACTAGCAGAAACTGATCCACAAATTCTGTTTGGGAAGCTGATGTCCTATGAGCTTCAGCTGAACACCAGAAAAGCAGAAGAAGAAGCAGAGAAGGCGGCAGCCAAAGAAAAGACTGTGGCTCTAAAAGCCAGTCACTCCAGAAAAGGCAAGGGTGCGGTTTCATACCGTGCCAGGAAAAAGGATGAGGAGGAGGACTCCGAGCCATGCTCCTCCAGCTCAGAGCTATCGGAGGAGGATTTCTCACTCATCACTCGAGAGTTCAAGAAGTTCCTCAAGATGAGGAATCAAAGAAAGAGAGACGGCTCCTCCTCCAGGCATCAGAAGAAAAATTATTCTTCTGACAGGTATGCATCTAGACCGAACAAACATCGCTCCGCTGACATTATTTGCTTTGGATGAAATAAGCCAGGACACGTCGTGGCCGACTACTTTCAAGGCAAGAGAGAAAAAGGGAAAGAAGAGGAGCACAAATCCTCTAGAGATAAGAAGAAGGAGCGGAGCTACATCGCCAAAAGGCCAAAGACACTGAGTGAGTCTGATTCCTCAGACTCCAGTGATGATGAGGAAGCCTACTTCGGGCTGGTGGGTCGCTCTGACTCAGAAGGAGAATGCCCCCCGTTTACTGGGAAGGTAAAATCTCACACCCCTCTCTCCGACTCCGACTCTGATCCTGAGTCTCAGGATGATGAACCTGAGGATAGCCTTTCGGCCCGTGAAGCTGAGCTCCTCGAGAAGTATGAGCTTCTGCTCAACACTTTCGAGGAGTGTCGAAAGAGATTGAAGGCTGAGAAAAAGGAAGTAAAATTCCTTAAGGGTGAGTGTGTTTCCCTAAGGTAAGAGGTCACCAGTTTGATCTCTCTCCGACAGGAGCACCTTGACCTGACCTCAAAGCACTCAGAGTCTCTGAAGCTCCTTGATCTTAAGCAGGAGGAAGTCGACAAGTTGGAAGAACAACTTGCGGCAGAAAGGAAGATCGTCAAGAGCTTCTCTATGCCAAAAACAGTTCTTCCAGTTGTTGATACCTTCTCTACTCAGGCCAAAGGAGCTGGCTTGGGGCATGTAGGGGTATCTGGTTCATCCTCCAGGAGAAACAGGAACCAGAGGAAGAATAAGGTCGCAAAGAAGGCCTCTGCTGATGAAAAGGGAAAGGCTCCGCTTAGTCCTGTTGCGTTCAGAAAGCCTGGCTTTCCTTGCAACCAACATGACTTTGAGTCAACATTTGGCCATCATTTCCGGCCCTCGGTTGCAAAGCCAAAGAACCGATATGACAGTTGGACCTTTCCCCGGAACTTCGGTGAGAGTGCCTTCAAGGCACCTTATGAGGAAATCCACATGAGAAATTATGGTCCGTTCTCTAGCGGTCATAATGGAAAGCAGGCACCAAAAGCCAAGCCTGTTATACAGAAGGTGACGAAGTCATGTGACTGTTGTCACCATGAGGCCTCCACCTCCAGATCCAAGGCCCCAGCTGTACCCACCGTTCCCAGGGTAAGGCAGGAGCCTAGGAAGAGGTACAACAGATTCGACTGTTGGTGCTGTGGCAAAGTTGGTCACTTTACCGTGGATTGTTGGTTTAATCCAAGGTATTACGAGACTCCCTATGTTAGCACTGCGAGGCCGACCACTCGTAGGGTTAACCAACCGAGGGGGAGTGTGCTAACCAGGAATCTAGGACCCAAGTTTGATTGGGTTCCTAAGGCGAGTTAATTTTGTTTTGCAGGAATGTCCAAAGGCCACCAAAACGCCGATCTGGTATTTGGACAGTGGATGCTCCCGGCATATGACTGGGACAAGAAGCCTGCTGCGTGATTACACTCCAGTCGAGAATGGACCCAAAGTCATCTTTGGAGGGTCAGATCGAGGAGTCACCAGAGGTTACGGTATGATTTCCAACGGTATAATCTCTATCACCGACGTGGCTTATGTTGAAGGGTTAAACCATAACCTGATCAGTGTAAGTCAATTATGTGATAAAGGTTATGACGTTAAGTTCTGCAAGGATAAATGTCTGATAATTTCACGTACCTCTTCTGAGACGGTATTATCAGGCATTAGGAGCAGAAATATCTTCTGCTTAGATTTTCTCAGTATAGATTCATCTACCCTCGTATGTCTTGTGGCAACAGGCAGTGCATCTCTTTGTGATCAATGGAATAAGAGATTGGCACATATTAATTTCAAGACAATTAGTATGCTGTTTTCTAAGAACTTAGTAAGGGATGCCCCCAGTATCAAGTGCATCAAAGATAGCCCCTGTCCTGCATGCCAGATGGGCAAACAGACTCGGGCTACCTTTAAGAGCATCGCAGACAAAGACTCTTCCCGATGTCTTTACCTTTTACATATGGACTTGTTTGGTCCAATGCAAGTTCATAGCTTGGGAGGCAAGTCCTATACGCTAGTGATAGTTGATGATCACTCTCGGTTTACATGGGTGTTCTTTTTGAAACGAAAGTCAGATACATTTGACATCTTCACTAGTTTTGTCAAGCTGGTTCAGAACGAATTTAACTGCTCAGTGGTCAAAATCAGAAGTGACCATGGAACAGAATTCGAGTCTGGTGCTATGACAGAATTTTGTGAAGAACAAGGTATCTTTCATGAGTTTTCCTCCCCGCGCACTCCTCAGCAAAATGGAGTTGCGGAGAGGAGAAATAGAACTCTCATTAAAGCCTGCACGACAATGTTGAAAGACGCCTCTCTCCCGGAATACTTCTGGGCAGAGGCTGTCAATACAGCTTGTCATGTACAAAACCGAGCATTGATCAACAAGCATCATCGTAAGACGCCTTACGAACTACTGAAAGGCAGGAAACCAACCATGGCCTACTTGAGGATTTTTGGTTGCAGATGCTATGTACTGAATAATGGGAAGTACCCGCGTACTAAATTTGGTGAAAAATGCTTCGAAGGCATATTCGTGGGCTATAGTTCCCACAGTCGGGCATATAGGGTCTTCAATAAGAAAACCCTAGTGGTAGAAGAATCAATAAATGTTGTATTTGATGAAGGAAGTTTGCTTAACAGCAATTCTTCCAGTGGTATTCTTGAAGATGCAGGTGCACGACTTGAACAGCTGAGTCTGGATGAGACCGCTAAAGATGACACTCCTAAGTATGTCAAAGTTTCCACCTCCACGTCATCTGAAAATGTTGAAGATCAAAATGGAACAAATCTCCTGGAAGAAAGAGAAGCCCAAGAAGTAGTTGAAGCTCCAGACGCCAGACTTCTAGAGCTCCGGCACGTGAGGGATCATCCTAGAGATCAGATCATCGGAGATCCTCGTGTCGGTGTCAGAACTCGAAGAGGTACCATTAACGAAGTATTGCATCTTAGCTTCCTGTCACAGGTTGAGCCAAAGAAGTTCGACGAGGCGAACAAAGATGCGGCATGGATTTTGGCCATGCCAGATGAACTTCATCAATTCGAACGATGCAACGTGTGGACGCTGGTTCCCAGACCACACAAGCAGAATGTGATTGGCACCAAGTGGATCTTCAGAAACAAACTGGATGAACATGGTGTCATCGTAAAGAACAAGGCCAGGCTGGTGGCTCAAGGTTACAGACAGGAGGAGGGGATTGACTTCGACCAGACCTTCGCACCCGTCGCAAGGCTCGAGGCAATCAGATTGTTCCTGGCGTATGCTTCACACAAAGTATTCACAGTCTATCAAATGGATGTGAAATCAGCATTCTTGAACGGAGACTTGAAAGAGGAAGTATACGTCGCTCAACCCCCAGGTTTTGTCGATCCTACTTATCCCAATCATGTTTATTTTCTTAATAAGGCCTTATATGGGTTGAAACAAGCTCCACGAGCTTGGTATGAGACTTTATCTAGTTTTCTTCTTGAGAACAAGTTCTTTAGAGGTAAAATAGATAAAACATTGTTTCTCAGGGAAGTCAAAGGCAAGATTTTGCTGGTGCAAATCTATGTCGATGACATAATATTCGGCTCAACGGACAACAATCTTTGCAAAACGTTTTCTAAACTTATGCAAGGAAAGTTTGAAATGAGCAGTATGGGAGAGCTCAAGTATTTCTTAGGACTTCAAGTGAAACAGTCTGAGGATGGAATCTTCATCTCTCAGACGAAGTTCACAAATGAACTCCTTAAGAAATTCGGTATGGAGAGTGCATCCTCTATGAGGACTCTAATGGGATCCACTATGTCTCTGGATAAGGATGAGAAAGGTAAACCTTTTGATGAAACCAAATACAGAAGCATCATTGGATCCCTGCTCTATCTTACTGCCAGTAGACCGGATATTATGTTCTCCACATGTGTCTGTGCCCGATATCAGGTGAACACTAAGGAATCTCACTATGTCGCTGCAAAGCGAATTCTAAGATACCTTAAAGGTACTCCTAATCTTGGCTTGTGGTACCCGAGAAACAATGATGTTGAGCTAATAGGCTTTTCAGATGCTGATTTTGCAGGGAGCAGGGATGATAGGAAAAGCACCTCCGGGACGTGTCAATTCCTCGGCAGGAGGCTTATCTCATGGAACAGCAAGAAACAGAATTGTGTTGCAACCTCCACAGCAGAGTCTGAGTACATCTCGGCAGGAAGCTGTTGCGCACAACTTCTATGGATCAGAAACCAGTTAGCCGACTACGACCTTCAGTTCAAGGAAGTACCCATGTACTGCGACTCCTCCAGTGCAATTGCCATTGCCAACAATCCTGTATCGCACAGCAGAACGAAGCATATTGAAGTGCGCTACCACTTCATTCGGGAGCACGTGGAAAACAAGGACATCTCTCTCTGTTATGTCCCCACGGACAAGCAGATTGCTGATATATTCACAAAGCCCTTAGAAGATGCCAAGTTCAATCTTTTCAAGACTGAATTGGGGATGCTCAATTATGAGGAATGAAGACTACAGAAGCTCCAGGCTCGTGCACAATCTGAGGGGGAGCAAGGAACTCAAGTGTGACCACAGACGCAAGAACTGAGGGGGAGCAAGGGGTCAACTGCAACCGATCCCGATTTGCAGAAGCCGAAAAGGGGGAGATTACCCTCTCGGCTAAGCTAAGGTGGATCCAAGCTTGCTCCCAAGAAATTGGTATTGGTAATGGATAACTCACTCAACTCCATTTTAAGTTTATGTTTTTCATTCCCATTTGCTCTATTCACCTTAGCTTGTAGGGTTTAGGCTTCTTCAAATAGGGGGAGATTGTTGGGTATTGTATCCACAATGTACCTGATTTGAAGAAGCCCCTGGACAAGCTAAGGTCAATAGACAATGTATTTGATAAAATCTTTCAAGTTGTACTTGCAGTTATTCCACGCAAAGTGCACACCAATGTCAGGGTGCAGTAGGTCAATATACACGGGTCTGCACGACGTAATCCCTCGTTGAGCAGATCAGTGTGTTGGCCTACGTGTAATCTCTCTATTGGAGTGCACTTACGTTCAAGTACAGGGCTGTGATCTTGCAGGAGCAGACAAGGAGCAAGGATGGGTCAAGGAGCAGCTCGTGGGCGGAAAGACGAAAATTCGTCTAAGTATAATTCGACGAGAATCACCAAGTGATTCTCGCCGATTCGGCGAGAATCACTAGTGATTCTCGCCGAATCGTCGAGAATCATTAGTGATTCTCGCCGACTCTTTCCGGCTACCTCAAAACGGTGCCAAGTAAGATTCGGCGAGAATCACTAGTGATTCTCGCCGAACCCATCGCAGAGCAGATCCTGAATACCAAGTTACATTCGTTGAGAATCAAAAAGTGATTCGTCGAGAATCACTAGTGATTCTCGACGAATCGTCGAGAATCACTAACTGATTCTCGTCGATTCGTCGAGAATCACCTGTGATTCTCGCCGATTTTTACTTGGCGTTTTCTCTGGAAACTGCTGGACCGGATTCTGCCGCTGGACTATTTTGAACCGGTTTTCGGGATTTTTCTTGTGGGTCCCACAACGGTCAAATTAGTAGTATCTACAGTATATATATACGGGTATTTTGAACTGTAGACAGATAGAAAGAAGCTGAGCAAAAACCTAGACCTAAAATCGCGATCTTCACTCCGCCGCCGCCGTCGCGCTCGAGCTAGTTGGTCGCCGTCATCTATCGGGATTCCTTCGTGATCTCCGACGACAGAAGCTTAGCAAAGCTTGAGTCTCACATGTCTATCCAGAGATCCCTTGTCTCTCGATTTGTTGACCGGGAAAAACTCCCCCGTCCGAATCGATCGAGACGACCGATCCTAGAGTGACCGTTGGTAGACCTAGTTTGCTTCGCTACGAAGTTTGGATCTCAAAGTACTGCAGCCGCGCACCTTCGTTGCCGTCGATCCCGAACCAAGCCGTCGCTCGGATTGCCGCCGCCGGTTCCGGGGAGATCCTCTCCAAGAAAGACCAAGGTTGTAGACACTTCGTTGACTTCACGAACACGTCGTCGAACGAAGAGGAACACCGAAGTCTCCAAACGAAGTTTGTATCTCGTGTACATTCTATTTTACTTTTGTTGTAAAGGAACGATTTTTCCGTGTTGTAAGGGTTGGGTGCAACCCGGTTTGTGGGAGTGTTGACTCCTACGTGTGGTAGGGTTCCTTCCAATAGTGCAAGGATTGGATTTCAATCCTGTTGGAGAAGTGACCGAGTCGTCCCTTGTTGGGAGATAGGTCGAAGGGGGAAAGTGGATGTACCCAAGTCGGGGAACCACTATAAATTGCCTGTGTTTTCTGTGTGCTGTGCTGTTTATCTTTATTGTGCAGGTACTATTATAAATTCCGCAAAAGCGCTACACGTCACCTATTCCCCCCCCCCCCATAGGTGCACATAGTTGACACTAGGTGGACTTTCACAACCTCCCTCTGATACCACTTGAAAGAAATAGTTCCTAATCACCTAGAGGGGGGGTGAATAGGTGACCTTTATCTTTTTAACTTTAAAGGCAGAAATACTATACAGTAAATGCAATTCTACAATTTTCATAACATAGCAACCATACAATCAAACATACACAGAGTGCACACAGGATTTATAGTGGTTCCCCAAGGTCTAGGTACATCCACTTTCCCCCTTCGCCTATCTAGTAGTGTACTAGATTCGGTGTAACTTCTCCACTTCTTCTCAGATCCTCAGATCTTACAACTCAGAACCCCAAACAGGTTCTTACAGCTCAGAGTGTCCCCACTCCTACAACTAGGCACAAAGCCTTACCACTCAGTCTTCACCAAGACCTACACTCAGGCTAAACAGCCCTACCTCAGCCTACAATCAAGGCCTACACTCAGAGAATAAAATCTCCTACACTTAGGCACAATATCCCTACCTCAGCCTTTATAAAATAGGCTTACAACTCAGATCCCTTAGGATCCTATAGAAAATAACGTTTACAAAGTATATAACCACAACTTTGAAAGAGAGAGATGAGTTGACTGGCTTCTTGATGAGTTCTTGAAAGAACTTTGCAGAGATCAACCTCCCTTGGCTTTCTTCAAAGCTTCTTGAATTAGAACATAGTAGGGTTGAGTCTCCTCTGAAGATGATCTTCAATCAACTTCTGTCTTGAGAATCAGATCTCAATCTGAAACTTACTTTTCAGCCTGGTTCAACAGCTGTTCTTCTTAGAAGGAGCTCTCTCTCTCCAACTTCTTAGATCTTCTCTTGAATGTCTTCTTCTTTGTTGTGTTATTTTTTTAATTCATTGATCACTGATTGTTTTTTCTGTCGAAGGAGAAAGGACTATAAATAGTCTTCCTCCAAGGTAACCGGCTGATCCGGTTTCTAACAACCTTCTGACAGCTCTGACAGTTGCAGTTGACCGATTGAATTGGCAGCTATCAAGTCATCCAGTCACTTCTTGAAATCTCTATCGCTGTCTGTAAGTATCGAGACAGATAGTCATTATGTATCGACACAAATAGACCAAGTGTCGACACAAGTAGACTAAGTGTCGACACTAGCCTTGATGGTGTCGACACAACTCCTTGTGTTGTTGTAACAGCTTCTCGACACTGCTTCTTCAGAATGTGTCGACACTGATTCTGTGTGTCGACACAAGCCTTCTTCTTCAATACTTAGTTGATTTCTGTTGTGTGTCGACACAGCTCCTTTGTGTCGACACATCGTCTTGTGTTGAGACTTGCTGAGTTTCGACACATCTCCTTTGTGTCGATACATGCCTTCATGTATTGAAATTTTGCTGAGTGTTGACACATCTCCTTTGTGTCGACACATGCCTTCCTGTGTTGAAACTTTGCTGAGTGTCGACACATCTCCTTTGTGTCGACAAATGTACTTAAACTTTGTTGAAGTTCGCTGAGTGTCGGCATAGCCTCTGGTGTCGACACTTTTGATGTCGACAAAGTTTCTCTGGGTGTCGACACTGCTTCTAAGTGTCGACACTAATTGTGTAGACAATTCTTCACTGTGTGTCGACACTGCATGTATGTGTCGACACTTTTCTTGTGGTGTCGACTCTGCCTTCCTGGTGTTGACACAATTACTCCAAGTGTCGACACAGCTTCTCTAGGTGTCGACACAAGCCTTCTTAAGTGTCGACACTTCACCTCTAGGTGTCGACACATGGACTTAGAAACATTTCCTGCAATCCTACAGTTACTTAACCTGCACAAATAAACTCAAAGCACATCAAATACACCTTGATGTATATCATTGAGTAGGGTGAGGCTTTTTGAAATCAGGTACATATATTCCAATGTACCCAACAGACATAATTCTTCACAAGTGTAGACACTTGTACTTACAAACTTTTCTTCCAATTCTTAAACCTGCACAATGAACTCAAACATACATCAAATACAAATTGATGTATATCATTGATTAAGATGAGGCTTCTCCAAATCTGGTACATATTAATAGTGTACCCAACACATCCCCAGCCCTAACCTTATCTGGATCAACCATCTAGCAATCTCTACATCCATCTGCAGTACCAGAAACACAGGTCTTTCATAGCATACAACACAAGCACTTTGCGGGTTGATGAAGATTTTATAGGTTTTGAAAATTATCCAAACTAAACTCTCAACTAGGCAAGTGCACCTATCGAAATTTAGTATAGGAAATATCGTATTTAAACTCGGGGACCGTTGAGTATTTGTACTCACAAGGACGAACTATTATTCTATCGATCGGAAAATTGGTTTTTGCGAAAACGAAAACAAACGTTAAATTAAGAGGAGAAATTCGATGAATAAAAGGCTAGCACTTGATCTGGAATCCCTTTGGGCTAGAATAAAATCCATGAAATTAAAGAGCACAAGCATCTAAATTATTAACTTCGACCGCAGAGGTTCCAAAGCTACGAAGCGCCTCTCTCGAGAATACGCACTCGACTAACCTTAGGTAGATCGATTAAGACCTCTCGGCCAGTCGAAAGACCTAAGCTTGCTTTAGGCGGTGAACCTCACTAATGGAGTTGACTCCAAGGCGGAAGAATTTTGCGTTCCTCTCTCGAGGGGTGCAAGAAATTCTCTTTATCCTTGAGTGATCTACTCGTATCCACAACCTCTCGGTAAATCTAGGATACGAATCTAAGCTCGAATAAACATAATTTGCAACTTATGAATTCGAAGAAAAATTAAATCAAAGATAAATCAAAGTTTAGAAAATAGAATGCTTGCTAATTTGAGACAAAAATAAGAATTTTATTCCATTCCAAAGTTCATCATGATCAAGTGCTAATTGGGAAATTAGCTACTCATCATGATGGGAGAATTACATGAAAGCATAAAGAAAGACATGATTAAAGAACGACTTGAAAATAAAGATTACACTAGGAATTGAAAATGCAGGAAAAACAGTAAATAAAACAGAACTAAGCTCCCAAAAATCTCTCTCTGGCCATCTGAAGCTGTCTGGAATTTATAGAAAAAGTTGCTAGGTGGTCACGCCCCTAGGTCACGCCCGTGACCTAGGGCGTGTCGGTCTCGGAACCGTCGTCTTCAAGTCTTCTGAACGTTGGCGCGAAACCGCCAAAAGTCGTTAATTTGCGGGTCACGCCCCTAGGTCATGCCCGTGACCTAGGGCGTGTCTTGACGGTTGTAGAAGAACGGCGGGAAGCAGAAACGGCGGGAATAACTCCGGCCGTTGTTGGAAGGGTCACGCCCCTGGTCACGCCCGTGACCATGGGCGTGTCTTGAGAAAACTCCCAGCGACTGAAACTGCAGCATTAAGTCGGCACGCCGGGCTGTCACGGGGTATGTCACGCCCGTGCCAAATGTGTCACGCCCGTGACTTGTTGCAAAGTGAAACTGCCGTTGACTGGAAGTCAGGGCAGGGCACTGGATGTCACGCCTGGAGTACACGCCCGTGTAATGATGGTCACGCCCGTGTAATGATGGTCACGCCCGTGACCTTAAGGCGTGTACTTTTAATTGACGTGGCAGAGATTCTTCCACGCGCCGGGTTCTCGCCAGGATGTCACGCCCGTGACCATGTCGGTCACGCCCGTGACTTGGCGTGTACATTTGAAATTTCCCTTTTTTTTTCTAGTTTTGTCTCCTGGTCAACCCTATAGACTCCAAATTGAAATTTGCAGCCCAGATTGCTCTGAAATAAGAAATTAGAAAAATTCAATAATAAAATTACAAAATATAATTATAAACTAATTAATTATTAAATAAAAATAATGTAAAAACTTGGACAAAATTAGAGTTATCAAATACCCCCATACTTACTCGTTTGCTCGTCCCGAGCAAACAACTTCACATGGAGAGTAGAAAAATTTAAATGCTAGAAAAGAAAAGTGAACCTAAGGAGTAAAATGCGAAGTCTTATGCCTATGCTCGTAGCTATTTTAGTAGAAAAACTCACTCAGCATACAAGTTAGGTTTTTATTTTTCTTAAAATGTGTTTCCATTATTATTATTACTTTGTAAAATGAAAATCCGGTAAATCTTAAAATTATATTCAAGGAGAGTGTAGCGTGTGTACTAAGATAACATTGCACGAACGAAGATCAAGATACCCTCCAAAGAAATCCATCAATGTCGATGGCCATAGGCTTGCCCTTTCACATTCTCGCCACGGCACTAGTTTAACTTATAAACATAAATCAGAAGGACTTAATTAGGTAGAAACGTAGGCTTAGGCTTTTGGTGAGGATGGTGAAAGATAAAAACGATGGCTTAGTCACACCAAAACCTAGAGAAAGCTTGCACATAAAAATTTATCATGGCTTTAAGAACGCAGCCAAAATCCTAATCCCTTTTTTTTTCTTCTCTTTTTTTTTATAATTTCCTTTTTTTTCAATTCTCACATCAAGCCGAAGATTTCCTTCTACCTCTTCAAAATTTTTTTCCTCTTTTTTTTTCTTTTTTTTCTTTTTATTTTGAAGAGGAAATGAAAATCAACTTTTGTTTTGAATTTTTAAGAGAAAAACAAAAAGAGCCACCAACAATAAAAAGTCTGCTAATCACTCACAAACTGTTTTTGTATATCTATGTGCAAGCTTGGTTTTAAGTGTGCAATTAGGTTGCTTTTTAGGCTTTGGTAAAATACTTGGTGGGGCTAAAACAAAAAGATAAGATAATAGGCTCAAAAATGGCTTGACAAAGATAAAATTTTAGGTAAGGGTGCAAAGTCTCAAACTGCCCAAAAGATGTGCCTAAATCATATCTATGCTAATGAGTTTAACTTATGCAAAGTCTTGAGAATAGTTAGAGGGCAAGTTCTAGACATCGAGAAAGAATATCTCTTTCTTGATCCGTGAAATATCTCTCTAGTAAACTTCTACTTACTCACCTAAAGTTTTTTTTAGATTTTACCGGTTTTCAAAGTGAAAGTAAAATAAAACATTTCCACGCATTTAGAAAAATGAAAATCTAATTATATGCTAAACATTTAAATCTACATAAAATTCTACTTACACGTGCACTTGACTAGAAACACAGCATGGCCAACAGTTTTACTCCAAAATTCAGATTTCAATTTAAACATCAAAATATTCTAATCACTATGTAAAAGTCGAATACTAAAGATTGCGCAAGTGAGTAAATATAGAAATACAGATTTCTCTAGTTTGAAAATTTACCCCTTTTTTTGTTGTTGAATTTTTGGTTTTGTTTTTTTTTTATTTTATTTTTTTGTTTTTTTTTTTTTTTTTTTTTTTTGTAAAAAAAATAAAAAAAATAATAACAAAAATTTTGTATGTTTTGCTAGAAAACTATCCCCCCATACTTAAATAAGACATTGTCTCCAATGAAAAATACATAAATAAAGAGAAAGGATAGGAGACTTCCCTGAAGCGGGTCATGCAGCACCAAAAAGTACCTGGAAGAGAAAGCTAAAGCAAAACATATTTTTTTTATTTATTTTACGAAAAAGAAAAGATACATGATAAAGGACAAGAAAATGATAAAAAGAAAAGATACAAGAGGGCGGTCTACAATCCCAAAGAAAAAGAAAGCCAGCTAATCCTCATCGCTATGCTGCCGCGGCTCCTGATAGTGCGTCCGGAGGTCTGAAAACTCACGCTCAATACGTGCCATGGAGGAGGCTTGATTTGTCGCTAGCGTGGTAAATCGAGTGTCAAAACTCACAAATCGAACGTCAAAATCGGCCTGCATCGTATCTAAGCGTGTGTGAAGAGACGCAAACTGACGATCCCAATAGCTCTGAGGGCCGGGCTCGGAAGAAGGGTCCTGCGGTTGTGGAGGAATCTGGGGAGAGTGAATAGTGCCGCTGGGACCGGCACCGTAATCAAGGCCAAGATCTCCACCAACGACTGCGGGGGGAATAGCCTCAAACTCTCCATCACGTCGCCGCGCTAGGCCGAGGGCCTGAAGGGTCTGGAACTGGATAACTTGCGGCGTCTGGACGCAGCTGAGAAGTGGAAGAGCATCCCAAATGCCGAGCTGCTTCGCGAGGAAAGTGATGAATTTCCCGCCGTGCACTGCTCCCAACCTCGCATTTTCGGCCTGGTGCCGAAAGAAAATTGCGAGCAGATAACCAAGGTTGAGGGGGACCCGGTAAAACATACTATATAAATATAGTAAGTCTGCCCGAGTCACCACCCCGTGGCTATCGCCGCGACCAGAAATAGTGAAGGTAAGGAGGTTGTGGAGAATACGTAAGGCGGGAGAAATGAGTTGGCTGCCTTTTGATTTCTTTGGGGTGTAGGGGGCGGTGTCACTACTGATTTCCGCCCAAAAGGCGAGAAGGTTGAAATCGGTCGGGAAATCAGTAAGTAAATCGAGATAGGCGGGAGATTGGGAAAAAGCCTCCGAGCAGAAGCCCATGACGACATTGAGCTGGCGGATGGTGAGCTGATGCACCATCCCACCTAGGCGAAAGATGATGAAGTCGTCATCGGCCGCCCAGCGGAACTCGAATGAAGCCAAGAACTCAACGGTGAGTTCAAGAAAGGCATGCTCGGAAATAGAGAAGAGGGAACTCCATCCAGGGGTGGACAGAAATCCCCGCACCAGATCCGCAGCACCAAATGTGGCGAGGATCGCCCAATCTAAAATGCAGAACACGCCAAGGGGTTTGGCGCATAGGCGCTCGCTGCGCTCCTGCTGGGTTTGGTTTTGAAAAAGAAGCATGGCTTCCGCTGCGGCGGGATCCGCGGGGTGCTCGGAGGAGGAAGCGGTGGAGCGAGGGTGGTGGCGAGGCATTTTGGTAGAGGGAAGAAGAAGGAAGGAATCGGGTTAGCAAAGGGAGAAGAGAAGGGTTGGATGGTGTGGAGGAAGAAGAGGGGGAAAAACCCTATTTATAGAGTTTTCGGGTTGGTCACGCCCCCCTGTCACGCCCGTGACAGGGGGCGTGACAAGCACGGGACAAAAATAAAAGAGGATCCGAGGCCTCCTGCCTCGGATTCCCTGGTCACGCCCCAGAGTCACGCCCGTGACTCTGGGCGTGTAAGGCGTGCTCGGCGCAGGAATCCAATGCGATGGCATTGGATTCCATGGCCACGCCCCTCGTCACGCCCGTGACCAGGGGCGTGTCGCGTAAAAAATTACTAAAAGGAATCCGAGGCGTTGACCCGGGGTCACGCCTCAGATTCGACGACACGGCCCAGGGTCACGCCCGTGACCCTGGGGCGTGTATCTGAAACGAGAATTATTATTTTTTTTTTATTTTTTTTTTCTCTTTTTTTTTCGGGCTAGTCACGACCGTGACTATTTAGTGTCACGGGCGTGACACTAACTGTCACGGCCATGACTGGGCATGAAGAGAAGTTTTCCAGCTTCACTTCGTTGAACGAAATTTCGGGCTAGCCACGCCCGTGACCAATGATGGTCACGCCCGTGATAGTACCGAAAGGCGAAAGGAACGCTGCGCTCGACGAAACCACTCTCGGGTTTCGCTCGACGAACTAAACACGTCTCGGTCACGCCCGTGACCCATAGGTCACGCCCGTGACAGAGGCGTGTCGGAGCAGAAAAATTTTTTCTTTGTTTTTTTTTTGTTTTTAAATTTTTTTAAGAGTCAACTAAACGATAATAAAACAAAAGTTACCGACTTGAAGAAAATGCGAGACTTGACGCTCAACTCCTTCGATCGTCACGCCGAAAAAGATGTCCTTCAAACCTGCGAAAATTTAATTAAAAAAAAATAAGAAGAAAAGATAAGCATGGGGTGCCTCCCACAAGCGCTTTGTTTATGGTCGTTGAGCTCGACCCAAGCGGGGCACTCGTTTATGGGTTCGGGAGGTTAATTTCCTCCCGGTACTCATTATTAGTATCACCGGCGAGGAATATCTTCAACCGGTGTCCATTCACTTTAAATTCGCCTTGTTCCGGGTGCGAGATAAGCACTGTCCCATATGGCCATACCTCTTTTACAATAAAAGGGCCGGACCATCGGGACTTGAGTTTGCCCGGAAAAAGTCGGAGGCGCGAATTATAAAGGAGAACTTGGTCTCCCGGTTTGAAATCTTTAGGGTGCTTAATTTTTTTATCATGATAAATTTTTGTGCGCTCCTTATAAAGTTTATTACTTTCATAGGCTAAGGAGCGCCACTCATCGAGCTCGTTAATTTGGAATTTCCGAAGCTCGGAGGACAAAGTTTCATCTAGATTTAAAAATTTAGGCGCCCAAAAGGCGCGGTGCTCAAGCTCAACCGGTAAGTGACATGCTTTCCCATAGACCAATCGGTACGGCGTACAACCGATAGCGGTCTTGTACGCGGTCCGATAAGCCCAAAGAGCATCATCAAGCTTGACCGACCAATCCTTTCTATTAGTAGAAACCGTTTTCTCCAAAATTCGTTTGATTTCACGGTTAACTACTTCTACCTGACCACTTGTTTGAGGGTGATAGGGGGTGGCTAACCTATGTGTAACGCCGTATTTAGACAAAACTTTGGCGAATTGTGCGTTACAAAAGTGGGTGCCCCTATCACTAACTATTGCCCGCGGTGCTCCAAATCGTGAAAATAGTTTTTTGAGAAATTGGGTCACGACTCGGGCGTCATTAGTGGGAAGGGCTTGCGCTTCCACCCACCGTGACACATAGTCGACCGCTACCAAAATATATTTATTTCCATGCGATGTTGGTAGCGGTCCAACAAAGTCGATCCCCCATAAATCAAAAACTTCTATTTCTAAAAATGTATTTAACGGCATTTCATCGCGGCGGGAAATATTACCTGAGCGTTGGCATTGTTCACAACGACTTACATGGGCGTGAGCATCCTTGAAGATGCTTGGCCAATAGAAGCCCGCTTCAAGTACCTTCCGAGCCGTCCGATTAGCTTTATAGTGCCCACCGGCGGGTCCCTCATGACAATGCTTTAAAATTTGTGCGCCTTCCTCATGAGAAACACACCTCCGCACTACTTGGTCCGCACAAACATGAAAAAGGAAGGGATCCTCCCAAAAATAATTTTTCAAATCAGAAAAGAATTTCTTCTTTTCTTGATAAGAAAAATCATTCGGGAGGAGTCTCGCAACAAGATAATTTGCGAAATCGGCGAACCAAGGAGTGGGGAGGGTGATTACCTTATGAATGGCGAGAAGGCGCTCCTCGGGGAAAGTGTCGTCAATGTCCTCCTCCATGAGCTCCCCCGAATTTGGGTTCTCCAACCGCGAAAGATGGTCAGCCGCCAAGTTCTCCGCTCCTCTCTTGTCGCGAATCTCCAAATCAAATTCTTGGAGTAGTAAGATCCACCTAATCAATCGCGGCTTTGCATCTGTTTTTGCTAGTAAATATCTCAAAGCCGAGTGATCAGTAAAAACAATAATTTTAGACAAAGTGAGATATGAGCGGAATTTATCAAATGCGAAAATTACGGCTAATAATTCTTTTTCGGTGGTCGTGTAATTTTCCTGTGCGGCGGTTAATGTTTTGCTTGCATAATAGATAGGATGAAAGTTTTTATTTATGCGTTGTCCTAACACCGCACCAACGGCAAAACTACTAGCGTCGCACATTATCTCAAAGGGAAGCTCCCAATTGGGAGCGATCATGATAGGAGCGTTAATCAATTTTTCTTTAATAAGAGAAAAAGCACGCAAACAATTTTCGTCAAAAATGAACGGCGCGTCTTTTTCTAACAAGTGGGTTAGGGGCTTAGTTATTTTAGAAAAATCTTTAATAAACCGGCGATAGAAACCGGCATGCCCCAAAAAACTACGAACGGCCTTAACATTTGAAGGGGGAGGTAGCTTTTCTATAGTTTCAAGTTTTGCTTTATCTACCTCTATGCCCTTACTAGAAATTTTATGGCCTAAGACCAAACCCTCCCGTACCATAAAATGGCACTTCTCCCAGTTTAAAACTAGATTCGTGTCCTCACATCTTTGGAGTACACGGGAAAGGTTTGCTAAACATAAATCAAACGAATCTCCAAAAACGGAGAAATCGTCCATGAAAACCTCCATGATATCCTCCACTAATTCGTCAAAGATCGCTAGCATACACCTTTGGAAGGTTGCCGGCGCGTTGCACAAACCAAAAGGCATCCTTCGATAAGCGAAGGTGCCAAACGGACAAGTGAAGGTTGTTTTCTCTTGGTCCTCGGGCGCGATTGGGATTTGAAAATATCCCGAGAGACCATCAAGAAAACAATAAAATGAGTGTCCGGATAGCCGTTCAAGTATTTGGTCAATAAACGGCAAAGGAAAGTGATCCTTACGGGTGGCATCATTTAATTTACGGTAATCGATGCACACCCGCCATCCGGTAACGGTTCGAGTGGGTACTAACTCGTTTTTATCATTAGGAACTACCGTTAACCCTCCTTTCTTGGGCACCACTTGGACCGGGCTCACCCAAGAGCTATCCGAAATTGGATAGATGATACCCGCATCTAATAATTTTATGACCTCGGCCTTGACTACCTCCTTCATGTTAGGATTTAGCCGGCGTTGAGGTTGAATAGTTTTGTGAGCGTGTTCTTCTAAAAAAATTTTATGGGTGCAAAAGGAGGGATTAATCCCTCTCAAATCCGTGATCTTCCACGCAATTGCGCGGCGATGAAGTTTTAAAATATGAGATAATTTAATTTTTTCTTCATTGGTCAAGTAGGCTGACACAATAACCGGAAGTTTTGAATCCTCCGCTAAAAATAAATACTCTAAATGATCAGGCAATTGTTTTAGTTCTAACGCGGGAGGTTCATCATAAGAAGTTTTCAAACGATCACTACCAATGTCTAAAAGTTCAAAAATAGGTGCGTGCGTGATCGAGAGATTATCACTATTTTCATGAGCAATTAAATCTAAATGTTCTAAATCGGCATCATGATCAATAGAAGATAAAGATTTTTCAGAAAAAAGAAAAGAGTCTTCTTCAAGAGAAGCCTCCAAATAATAACATGAGTCGTCATTTGAGAGCGAGTTTTTCATAGACGTGTCAATAGTAAAGGTAACTTCTTCATCTCCGACTCTAAGGAGAAGTTTCCCATTACTAACGTCTATAATTGCGCGCGAGGTGGCAAGAAAAGGGCGACCGAGAATGAGTGGGACCTCGGTGTCCTCTTCGATGTCAAAGATGACGAAATCTACCGGAAAGATAAATTTATCAACTTTGACAAGCACATCCTCTATGATCCCCATAGGGAGCTTGACAGACCGATCCGCCAATTGAATGCACATTCTTGTGGGTTTAGGTTCTCCTAATCCCAACTTCTTAACTAAAGAATAAGGCATTAAATTTATTGAGGCGCCTAGATCGGCTAACGCACGTTTTACTAATAAATCACCAAACAAACAGGGAATGGAGAAACTACCCGGATCGGGTAATTTCTTAGGTAATTTATTAAGTAAAACTGCCGAACACTCCGCATTCAATTGAACCGTGGAGATATCCTCAAGTTTCTTTTTATTGGATAAAAGATCCTTGAGGTACTTGGCGTATTTCGGCATTTGTGCGATTATTTCACAAAACGGTAGATTAATTTGGATTTGTTTAAACATGTCCAAAAATTTACCGTGATGTTCATCCACCCGGTTTTTTTGCATTCTAGATGGATAGGGAAGAGGTGGTTGATAAGCTTTTGGTTTATTAAGAGTAGAAGGCTTAGACGGAGGAGAAGATGGAGAAATGATTACCTCCGTATCAGCCGGAATTGGAATTGGAGAAGTATCAACCGGATTTGGAGAAGTGGTTACCTCCTTCCCGCTCCGTAGGGTGATGGCTTTTGCATGCTCCTTGGGGTTGGGCTCCGTATTGCCCGGTAGCGCTCCTTGTTGACGATCGGAGAGCATTTTAGCGATTTGCCCGATTTGTGTCTCCAAACTTCGAAGAGATCCGGTGAGATTCCGGATGTTGGCGTCATTTGTAGTCGTATATTTAGTGAACAATTCCTCGAGATTGGGAGCTTTGGGAGCTTGCGGTGGAAAATAGCCGGGTGGAATCGTGTTCGGCGGGCGCGCCGCGTTCCCCGGATTACTCCAAGAGAAGTTGGGGTGATTCCTTATACCCGGGTGATAGGTATTGCCAAAATTGTTACCCGGATTATAAGGTGGCCGATTCGGATTACCCATGTAATCCACATGCTCGGCAATAGTAGAAGGCTCCCAATATTGGGGCTCACAGGTAGATTTGGACGAGGAAGCAGACATCTCGTTCATCTGTTTTTGCAGTTGCTCAACCTGGAGAGACAAACTTGAAACCGTATCGATTTCATACATCCCGGCCGGTTTAGGTGGTTTAGCCCGAGGTGTACTCCATTGATAGGTATTCAAAGCCATACCTTCTATAAGCTCTTGTGCGGCCGTCGGTGTTTTGTTATTAAGCGTTCCACCGGCGGCGGCATCAATATGTTGCCTAATTTGAGAATTTAGGCCGTTATAGAAGGTTTGGATTTGTAACCAATCCGGAATTGCATGATGAGGACATCGACGAAGCAATTCCTTGAAACGCTCCCAAGTATCATATAACGTTTCCGAATCAATTTGGGAGAAATAAGTGATATCATTGCGCAATTTAGCCGTTTTAGCCGGCGGAAAGTATTTCGTAAGAAATCTTTCCGTCATTTGAGCCCATGTTGTGATGGATCCTCTTGGTAGAGAACCCAACCACTGCTTGGCTTTAGTGCGCAATGTAAATGGAAATAACCTTAGCCGGATGGCATCATCAGATACACCATTAATTTTAAAAGTATCGCATATTTCTAAGAAATTTGAAATATGCGCGTTTGGATCTTCATCTTGAAGCCCATCAAATTGTACATATTGTTGTACCATTTGGATGATGCTTGGCTTCAACTCAAAATTATTGGGGGCAATAGCGGGGCGAACAATACTAGATTGAGTCTCGTCCAAGTTTGGACGGGCATAATAGGACATAGTCCTTTGTTCAACCGCATTTGGCTCACCCATATTGGAAGAAGCAGAAGAAGGAGATCTAGGAGAATGAGAAGAAGAACTAAATGAAGAAGGAGAAGAAGAAGGCGGTGACGGAGAGAGGATTAATGAAGGATTAGGAGTGTCTCCTAAGGAGTCCGTATCTTGAAAATTCGGAACTTGAAATCGTAAGCGATGCCGAAGGGTTCGCTCGATTTCCGGATCCAAATCAAAAAGAGGCGACGGATTCGCTCGGGTCATACACCAAAATAAAACAAAATAAATATTTTTTTTTTGATTTTGATATTTCTAAAACAAAAAGAAAATGATAAAATTAATAGAGCCTTGCTTTCAAAATATCAACAAAAAAAATCTCCCCGGCAATGGCGTCAAAAACTTGATGAAGATTTTATAGGTTTTGAAAATTATCCAAACTAAACTCTCAACTAGGCAAGTGCACCTATCGAAATTTAGTATAGGAAATATCGTATTTAAACTCGGGGACCGTTGAGTATTTGTACTCACAAGGACGAACTATTATTCTATCGATCGGAAAATTGGTCTTTGCGAAAACGAAAACAAACGTTAAATTAAGAGGAGAAATTCGATGAATAAAAGGCTAGCACTTGATCTGGAATCCCTTTGGGCTAGAATAAAATCCATGAAATTAAAGAGCACAAGCATCTAAATTATTAACTTCGACCGCGGAGGTTCCAAAGCTACGAAGCGCCTCTCTCGAGAATACGCACTCGACTAACCTTAGGTAGATCGATTAAGACCTCTCGGCCAGTCGAAAGACCTAAGCTTGCTTTAGGCGGTGAACCTCACTAATGGAGTTGACTCCAAGGCGGAAGAATTTTGCGTTCCTCTCTCGAGGGGTGCAAGAAATTCTCTTTATCCTTGAGTGATCTACTCGTATCCACAACCTCTCGGTAAATCTAGGATACGAATCTAAGCTCGAATAAACATAATTTGCAACTTATGAATTCGAAGAAAAATTAAATCAAAGATAAATCAAAGTTTAGAAAATAGAATGCTTGCTAATTTGAGACAAAAATAAGAATTTTATTCCATTCCAAAGTTCATCATGATCAAGTGCTAATTGGGAAATTAGCTACTCATCATGATGGGAGAATTACATGAAAGCATAAAGAAAGACATGATTAAAGAACGACTTGAAAATAAAGATTACACTAGGAATTGAAAATGCAGGAAAAACAGTAAATAAAACAGAACTAAGCTCCCAAAAATCTCTCTCTGGCCATCTGAAGCTGTCTGGAATTTATAGAAAAAGTTGCTGGGTGGTCACGCCCCTAGGTCACGCCCGTGACCTAGGGCGTGTCGGTCTCGGAACCGTCGTCTTCAAGTCTTCTGAACGTTGGCGCGAAACCGCCAAAAGTCGTTAATTTGCGGGTCACGCCCCTAGGTCACGCCCGTGACCTAGGGCGTGTCTTGACGGTTGTAGAAGAACGGCGGGAAGCAGAAACGGCGGGAATAACTCCGGCCGTTGTTGGAAGGGTCACGCCCCTGGTCACGCCCGTGACCATGGGCGTGTCTTGAGAAAACTCCCAGCGACTGAAACTGCAGCATTAAGTCGGCACGCCGGGCTGTCACGGGGTATGTCACGCCCGTGCCAAATGTGTCACGCCCGTGACTTGTTGCAAAGTGAAACTGTCGTTGACTGGAAGTCAGGGCAGGGCACTGGATGTCACGCCTGGAGTACACGCCCGTATAATGATGGTCACGCCTGTGTAATGATGGTCACGCCCGTGACCTTAAGGTGTGTACTTTTAATTGACGTGGCAGAGATTCTTCCACGCGCCGGGTTCTCGCCAGGATGTCACGCCCGTGACCATGTCGGTCACGCCCGTGACTTGGCGTGTACATTTGAAATTTCCCTTCTTTTTTCTAGTTTTGTCTCCTGGTCAACCCTATAGACTCCAAATTGAAATTTGCAGCCCAGATTGCCCTGAAATAAGAAATTAGAAAAATTCAATAATAAAATTACAAAATATAATTATAAACTAATTAATTATTAAATAAAAATAATGTAAAAACTTGGACAAAATTAGAGTTATCACGGGTATTTTCCTGGACGTTCACTACAGTAATTCATGCTACTATCCTTCACAGGCATAACCCACTGAATCTGCAAACATAATCATTTATACGCGGAGTCTTCTCCGGTGTGCAAAAGAAAACATCACCAATTCCAGACCAACTTATTCAGATGGGCTTCACACAGTATGCCTATTCCATACTACAAATTTCCGGATCTACATGTGAGACATCTCGGGGATATCCAAAATCAACCCAAGGGGAATCCCTCAACAATCGACCTTTTGGTGGGGGAAACCCATGCATATGCCAAATGAAGGACTTCACATGTCCAAGTAAAAAAGATCGTTACCATTGACGATCGCTTTGGAGTCATGGAAAACTACCCAGATGAAAAGCACCACAACGGCCTTGCCTCCACAAATCTGGACTCGGCACGCGATTCGGGGCTCTAAAGCTCCACCGGTAGCCGGATTCCTCCTCCTCCTCCCTTGCTCTCCCCACTGTAAACCTCTTTATAAAGAGAGATAGAAGCCTTTGTAATGAGAGAGTTATCCTCAACTCCTGGCATTATAATAGCAGGGAGATCTCAGAACCATTGGATCATAGGTGAAAGGAATGAACAGCCATGAAAAGCCCTGAAAAACACTTTCCTTGGCTGAACATGGCTTGTGACACGACCATATTATAGGTCGTGTTCCTGAAGCGGCAAAGAAACCGACTTAGATACACCAAGACACGGTCGTGTGACATGCTCGTATCACAGGCTGTGGGCCAGACACGGCTTCGGACAAGCCCGTGTCCAGCCCGTGTTCATCAGTCCTCACAGAACTGTCCAAGCACAGAGAAGGACACTGTTGATGCACGAAAACGGACAAGGAGTCGAGCACCACCAGCTAACGGTTCGAGCAACGGAGAAAATAAGGGAAAAGGGAAACTGCAAGTAGCAATCTACTAAGCAGACGAGAGCAGAAAGAAGAGCAGGGCCGTGAGCCATGGCAACAACAGACTTCGCCTGTCGCGACCTGAATGCCTCTCTTGCGATGAGCTTTCCTTTTGATTGAAGAAGGGTGGTCACAGAGTTGATTAAAAGTGGAGCAAAAGAAAAGGGCAAGAGTTGAGCAAGCTAAAGTCCGCAAAGCCTTATTTTCGAGTCCGCAGCCTTTAACGGGTAGGCTCCAGGGTACGAGCCAGCATGTCTTGGGGAGTGCACCCTCCCCCTATTTATAGGCTCGGGGCCTGCCCAAACGGGCAGGGCTAAAGTTACCGGATGCCCGGGGTACAGGAGAACCGGACAGAGGTGAGGGGAAGCAAATGAGCAGAAAAGGAGAAAGGAGGGAAGTTGCGCGGCCTGGCGGATTCCTCCGGGCAAGCTTATGGCCTGGGTCATGGGCCTTGACGTTGAGCAAGGCTGGTGCTGGCGGCGCCCTGACATGGAGACCTCCTGGCTTCGCTGACGACCAGCCGACTTGACGTGGGTGGCGGCTAGAGGGCAAAGGCCCCCCGATCTCTGATGACCGGCGGGCTTGACATACTTGGCGGCTAGAAGGAACAGGCCACCCGGTCTCGAAGGTTGCGCAAACAGGTCGCGGATTCCTGGGCTTAACATAATCCCCGAACATTTTTAAGTTTCGAAAAAACTTCGAAAATGTAGAACTAAGCCGGAGACCGCGACTGCCTTTAATGCATCTGTGTCTATAAAATCCCTTGACCCTTGACATTCTTCAAGATCTCTGCGGAGCCACGGGGCAATACTCGCCACTTGCGGTCAGAATTCTTCAAGCCGACGAGGTCTTGCACAAGATGGACGTCATTTCGTCGATGTTAGCCCGTGATAAGAAATCGACTGAAAAGAAGAAAAGCTGGAGCCAAAAAGTGGATGACTCTGGGCGACAACCCGCAAAGAAGAATGAGAAGCCGGTTACCCAAATGACTTCTGATTTTTAAAAGAGGCCGACGCAGACCGTCGGCGAATCTTCGCAGGCCGCGACCAAACCTGAAGCGGTTTCGAAGGCTGCTATCAATTCGGAAGCAATTTCGAAGGTTGCTCCACCATAAAGCGGAACTGCCAAATCTTTTGAGATAACTTACTCTCTATCGTATGAAGTGCGCTTAAAAATAGGTGAGATGTTGGAGAAAAGCGTTGAATCTGGCAATCTGTGTGAATTGCCGGCCAAGGTCGACCTAATTGTTGTGGACGACAACGAGCCGGAGAAGACGTTGGAGGCCGCGCGGCTTTTGGCTGAAAAGAGCAAGCGGACAAAAATTGTAGTTGGCTCCTTGAAACAACAGAAGAAAAGGAGCGAGACCCTTGAAGAAAGGATGAAGAGGAAGATGAGGAGGATGCAGGCCGGAAACCGGAATGTTTCCGTAAAGACCGGAGCGGATAGTCTTTAACATAAGCCGCGCGAGAAAGAGGTATCCGAGAATCCGTCCACACCAAATCCCAAATCGAGCGAGCCGGAGGATATATCCGCGGTTAGCGAGTCGATTATTGACATTCTAAGGTGCATGGAAACTTTACAGCAGCAGGGTAGGTTGTTAGAGACCCCAGCGGCTTCAGAGGAGGTTGATCGCCCCGACGTCGAAGTCACCAGGGAGAAGCTTGGCGGGATGGCTTCCGCGGTTTCTGAAGGAGCCGAGAAACTGAAACTTTGACAGAAGATGGAGGAGATGAAGAAGTTGATCGCTGGGAAGCCGGTGGCGACCACACTTCCTCTGTTGCAAGGTAAACATGGGAAAATTAAGTGAATTGTTAACTTCTACAAGTCGCGGTCAAGGAAGAAGGGGAGAACACAATTTTAAATCCACCGGCCAGCTTTTTCCTAACCACGACTCAACTGAAAAATTGAGCAAAAGAAGCCGAGCGGCAATGGAAAGAAAAATTAAAGCAGATAGATCCCGAACGATTAAGGTGGCCAGTGTTTAGAAACCATACCGCGGCCTCGGACGGACATAAAAATCAAACTGGCTGTCTTATCCTACCGATTTCCTTGAAAAAATGTTGCAATTATCTGACTGAACCTAACCGCGGCTTATCATCTGCATGCGAACCAGAAAATGCGATGAAGCCGGGCGACTTGACATCTTTCTTGTCAATGTTGCTGCCGCCGCCACCAAGTGTTTGCGACAAAGAGATGGCCGACTTCCAGAAGGAGGTCAACACATTACAGGCGGCTGTGAGGGCACACGCCGAAGCCCTGAGGATTAAGGACGAAGAAAAATGGGTTGCCCAGGAAGCCTCCGAGAAGAGGATCCAAGAGTTGCAAACCACCCTGGAGCAAGTGACCACACAGCTGCAATACCGCGCTGGAGCAAGAGACCACGAGGTTGAAGTCCATGCTGGAGCAAGAGACCTCAAGGTTGCAGTCCGCGCTGGAGGCCGCTGAGGGGAAAATAGTAATGATGCAGGCCACCTTGGAGCAGGAGAGGGCGGAGAAGCAGGATATGCAAGCGCAAGTGCTGACGACCGGACGGCTTGAGAGGGAGAGAGAAGAGATTCGCTGCCTTGAGCAAAGAAAAGACCAAGGTCCATCAGCAGAGGCCGACGGAAATCAGTGGCCTGTACCGTCGGTTTCTGGGAAGTTGCCGAAAATAGGTCACCTGACTTCTGGTGGGGCTTCAAATCCACCAGAGGTCGCGGCGGTCGGGCAGGCCGCAGCTTCTAGCGGGCTAGAAGCTCGGGCTCAACTAATGGCTCCACTCGCTAGAGTAGAGCGCGAAGCCGCGCGGGTTCACCGGTCTCTACACTCACTTCACAATCTGGTTAGCCAAGTGTTCACTGAGATTGTAAGAACTGGTGACCAGGTCGCGCGAATAGGGCGAGAGGGATAGGAGGGCGATAAGCAAGGCTGAGCGATTTGAGCGAGATAAGCCACGCGAACAAATTGAACATTATGTTGTAATATATTCTTTCTGCTAGATGTTGGACAATTTGGTTGTTGTAAACTATTGTATGTTTACTCTGCTTGCGGTTTATGCGGCCTGCATTTCATGAATACCATATATGTGCTTTGTTCTGAAACATCCAAGTACAGGAGTTTAACCGCGCGGTCTGGCGAACAGATCGTCGGATTGGAAGTATGATATCCACATGCTGTGCCATGAAAATATTCCAAGTGCAAGAACTTGGTCACGCGGACAGGCAAACTGAACTGCGGCTTGACCGTCGACACAAACCTATATTTCCTACAGGTTGAGGTCGCACGGTGTGATAGCTAGCCGCAATTTGATGTTGATTATTGTTCCTCCACTTGTTTTCTATAAATAGAGCCGACTCCGGAGATTTCATCACAAGACAAAAACGATGCGGGCTAAGTCCAAGTTGATGCGTTCTGACAAGGCCACCGCGGTCAGGACTGACACGGCCTCTGCATTACACTCAGCAGATCACAAAGAATGCCGACTTACAAAAGCCGAGCTAGATGACTTTGTAGAGTAGCATATGCAGGGGAGCCCTCTAGTCGCGCGGCTTCTGCAGAAGGACGAGCGAATTAATACCTCCAATGCAAACCAGATCGCCATCTACAGCTTCATCTCGTACCTGAGGTCGGAGAGAGTCTGATTCTCCATGAAGCTCTTCCGAGAATGCTTCTCAGTGCGGTCTATCACGGACTCTGAGACAAGGATCTTCTGGGGGCACTTGTACTTCGGTTGCAGGGTGTCACGCCTCCACTCGTCATATAGAACATAATAGTGGGTCCGGTCGGGGCCCCACGCCATATTTCATAGATAAGCAGCGGAGTCATGTGGGGATATCAAAATCTACTCGTACCCTAACACAAAACATTCGAGCGCAGCATTTTATGTTGGATGAACTCAGCATGGCGAATGTCCACTAATATACAAACTCCATATTTATATATCAAAATCAGTAATGTATGCAACACACCCACTCATGGCCTTAAGGCCTTACAGTTTCCTCTTTACACAAATACAGTTTCATACATCGGCACGCAGGCCGGCCACACATGAAATCCAACCATACTTCGTACGACCTTTAAGGGCCTTTAGCAGCAATCCGTCATTCCGCTCAAATCAGTTCTGAAAGTGGGGGTTAGATCTGAAATACTCTAGAGGGGGTGGTGAATAGAGTATCTGAAAACTTAAAAACTTTTGCTGCAAATTAAAGGCAGACTTAAGATAAAAATAATCTAGCACAATAAAACACAAACACAGCAATCCTAACTAGCACAGCCACAGCAAGAACAAAAAGAAAGAGCAACCAGACAACACAAGAATTTTATAGTGGTTCCCCAAACTGGGTACATCCACTCTTCTACCACCCTGGTAGGAATCCACTCAGATTTTTGATTAAGTGTCTGACACCAATGAACTTTTGATCAGGTGCTCAAAAAATAAACCTCAAGTCTTTTGGTCAGGTGACTTACAACCAGGAATAACTTTTGAAAGGAGTTAAGAACCCTTTATATAGTGGGGGATGAGAGATTGATTTTGTCTTCTCTTTCTCAAAATACAACTGAGAAGACTTTTGTGGATTTGATGTTAGCAAAGGCTCCCCCTGAGAAGTAGAATGGTTCAGGAAGTTGAAGCTTTGCTATAGGGTGATAGGCCTTCAAACTGTTGCTTTGACCAGATGAGTTCCAGGAACTTCTTGACAGATATTGTAGTTGTTGTCCTTTGAAGAATCTAGGAAGAAGACAGAACAAGACTCTTGATTTTGATTAGCTGTTCTTCTTCTTCTCCAGATTGCTTTGATGTTTCTGTTCTAGGGCTATTTCTCTGTGTGCTGCCGAGAAAGAAGATGCTTATTTATTGTATATTTCTGACTACTGTTCTGAGTGTTCTTTTAAAGAGAAAAGAAAAATCCCTTTTATATTTTCCATATGAAATTTTTTTTGAAATTTGAGTTCTTCTCTGCATTCATTGCTGACGGCCTGGAGAATATTTTGCATTGAATGATTTCCCCAATTGTCCCATTGAAAAATGGCAAACAATAATCCTAAAGAAAACCATAATCAATGCTCCGTCTAACGATAATATTCAAAGAATATTTTAGCATTAATTACTCAGGAATTATTGCAATAGAATAAGGATAGATGGATGAAAATAACTAAGTCTGGAATCGTCGAACAGAGAACAGAATTCGTCGAGCTGAGTCCATAGTTCGTCGAGCTGAGAAGTTATGTTCGTCGATCTGATAATAGTTGTTCGTCGAGCTGAGATCCAAGATCGTCTACCTAAGAACAGACAACTGCTTTCTCCAGAACCTTGCCAATTCTGTGCATGAAGTTCGTCGAGCTGATAATCTGATAACTGATTTCGTCGAGCTAAGAACTTTTAACTGCCAGATAAGTCTTGCCACGAATGTAGTCTAAGTTCATCGAGCTGAGAAGGTGAATTCGTCAACTGGAGTATGATCCTGGACTTAGAATATTTACTTATTTCTATAATAAGATGTTGAAGTGGTGTCCATAAATCATCGACCTGAGTCCCAAGTTCGTCGAGCTCAGCTCAGAGAATTGTCTCTGAGATTGTGGAGCTGAGCACGGCTTTCATCGACCTGGGTTTGACGAACGTCGAACTCATTTTCTGATTCTTTGATATTTCTCTAAGTCTTGAGTCTTTATACAGTCTGTTGATGGCTGGTCCATGTAGTGTTAACTCTAAGGACTTGGCCTATACTCTAAGACTCATACATGACCCTAGCTATACATGTTGGGTCAGATGATCCTAACTTAATGAACCTAGCCCAAATCAACTAGGGATCCAACAATTTCAATCATCAGCACCTACAAGTAGCCATCCACCCAAGAGCGGCAAACAAAGTAACAGTCAGCAGTAGCTGACCAATTATAACGACCCTACCCCTTACCCGGGGCAGTGGTTCCTTCCCTGTATGTATTTCCACAACCATCTCTATCAAGCTACCAATCACAACCATATCACAAACGCCGCTATCCACCAGATGCTCCGTGCACATAGGGCACCATATTGGTGTACCAGATATTCCAGTCGTCCACCGCCGATCAGAGGTTTTTAACTTGTTGGTTGGGCGGTTTAATCCTAGTCCACCAATCCCGTGGGCTGGCGACATCCCATCCATACCACTCAGAGGTACTAACCTCACAGCATCCATAACCATAACCAGAGCAGATCGACACACCCTAGTGGTGTAGCAAGCCAGGTTTATCGATGTTCCCCAGGCATTACCACCAATCGACCCCTTACCTATTTCCAATCAACCCACCCTTGTGGTGTAGCAAGCCGGGTTTAACTTAGCTCCCCAGGTGTTGCCACCAATCTACCCCTCATATATCCAGATCAACCCACCCTTGTGGTGTAGCAAGTCGGGTTTAACTCAGCTCCCCAGGTGTGCTACCAATTGACCTCTCATCACAACCAGGAGCTTACTCAAAGCATCCATACATCTATAAGCAACATCCATACATCCATCCAACAAAGCATACACCTTACAGGTCATGTCACTTAAGCGGCAGGCAACCGACTCAAATCCAACCAGTACACAGCCATGTGATACGCTAGTGTCACACCCTAGATGCCCATGTCAAGCCCGACACGCTCGTGTCCTGTAGCCGTGTACTTCACAGAGCACAATCTCCACTTCACCCGAGCGGGACAAGGCCATGGGACACGCCCGTGTCCCAGGCCGTGTCCTCTAGGACACACCCATGTCCACCAGCACATGCATCCCAGGGTGGAACCTGTTGGGTACATTGGAATATATGTACCTGATTTGAAGAAGCCTCACCCTACTCAATTATATACATCAAGATGTATTTGATGTGTTTTGAGTTTATTTGTGCAGGTTAAGTAACTGCAGGTTTGCATGAAAAGTTTCTAAGTCCATGTATCGACACCTAGAAGAAAAGTGTCGACACTTAAGGAGGCTTGTGTTGACACCTAGAGAAGCTGTGTCGACACTTGGAGTAGTTGTGTCGACACCAGCGATGCAGAGTCGACACCAGAAGGAAAGTGTCGACACATACAGGCTGTGTCGACACTCAATGAAGAAATGTCTAAAGAATCAGTGTCGACACTTAGAAGCAGTGTCGACACCCAGAGGAACTTTGTCAACATCAAAAGTGTCGACACTAGGAGGCTGTGTCGACACTCAGCAAAACATCAACAAAGTTCAAGTACAAGTGTCGACACTTGGAGGCTGTGTCGACACTCAGCAAACTTCAACAGAGTTTAAGTACAAGTGTCGACACAAAGGAGATGTGTCGACACTCAACAAAAGTCTCAACACATGAAGAATGTGTCGACATAAAGGAGATGTGTCGACACTCAACAAAAGTCTCAACACATGAAGAATGTGTCAATACTAAGGAGAAGTGTCGACACTCAGCAAAAGCTTCAACACAGAAGGCATGTGTCGACACAAAGAAGATGTGTCGACACTTAACAAGTTTCAACACAAGAAGATGTGTCGACACAAAGGAGTTGTGTCGACACTTAGCAGAAATCAACTAAGTATTGAAGAAGAAGGACTTGTGTCGACACACATGATCAGTGTCGACACATGTTGAAGAAGCAGTGTCGAGAAGTAATTTCTACAACACAAGGAGTTGTGTCGACACCATGAAGGCTAGTGTCGACACTTAGTCTACTTGTGTCGACACTTGGTCTATTGTGTCGACACATAAAGACTATCTGTCTCGACACTTTCACACAGTGACAGAGTTTTCAAGAAGTGACTGGATGACTTGACAGCTGCCATTTCAACCGGTCAACTACTACTGTTTGAGCTGTCAGAAGTTTGTTAGAAACCGGATCAGCCAGTCACCAAGAAGGAAGCCTATATAAAGTCTTATTCCTTCAACAGAAGGCATTTAATCAGAATAAGAAGAAGCAATCACTGAAGTGAAAAACAACACAACAAGAAGAAGACCTTCAAGTGAAGATCTAAGAAGTTGGAGAGAGAAAGCTCCTTCTAAGAAGACAGCTATTGAACCAGGCTGATAAAGAAAGTTTCAGATTGAGATCTGATACTCAAGTCAGAAGTTGATCAAGATCATCCTCAGGAGATTCAACCCTACTGTGTTCTAATTCAAGAAGCTTTGAATAAAAGCCAAGGGAGGTTGATCTCAGCAAAGTTCTTTCAAGAACTCATCAAGAAGCCAGTCAACTCTACTTTCTCAATCAGAGTTGTGGTTAATAATATTTGTATTCTTTATTTTCTGTAGGATCCTTAGGGATCTGAGTTGTAAGCCTATTTTTATAAAGGCTGAGTGGTAGGGCTTGTGAGCCTGAGTGTAGGAGATACATTTCTCTGAGTGTAGGCCTTGTTGAAGGCTGAGTGTAGGCCTTGTTGAAGGCTGAGTGTTGGTCTTGGTGAAGACTGAGTGGTAGGGCTTTGTGCCTGAGTGTAGGAGTGGGATCACTCTGAGTTGTAGGAACCTGTTTGGGTTCTGAGCTATAAGATCTGTGGATCTGAGGAGTAGTGGAGAAGTTGGGCCGAATCCAGTACACTACTAGATAGGCGAAGGGGGAAAGTGGATGTACCCAGACCTTGGGGAACCACTATAAATCTTGTGTGCTCTCTGTGATTGTATGCTTGTGTGATTGTTGTGATAACTGTGCTGCATTGCTGTGAAGAATTGCATAAAATTCTGTGTTTCTGCCATAAAAGTTAAAAAAGATCAAGTGCACCTATTCACCCCCCCCCCCCCCTCTAGGTGTTTTAGGCACTAGTTCTTTTAAGTGGTATCAGAGGGAGGTTACTCAAAAAGGACATAATAGTCTGAGTAAAAGATCCTGTAGGCAGAATCAGCATAATCAAGAATCAAGAAAATGGGTTCAACAGAGAATCACAAAGAGTTAGGATCCATGAAGTTGTCAATCTACAGAAAGGAGATCTTTGGCATTTGGAAAGAAAGGGTAAGACTTTTTATGGAAGCCTCAGACCCAAGAATATATATTACTGTTAAAGAAGGGTCATATGTGCCAATGAAAGTATCTGTTCTAGATGCCAATCAGAGAACACCCAAATACTATTCAGAAATGACCAAGGATGAAATAATTCTGGCCACTATGGACAAGAGGGCCCAGAATATTATTGTAAGTGCAATTGATGATGCCACATTTCAGAATCTGATTCATTGAAAAACATCAAAAGAAATGTGGGACACACTGATAGTCTATATGGAAGGATCTGAAGAGGTCAGACCAGACAGGAAGTCTTTATTAAATCAAGAGTATGAAAGCTTCAGACAAGGCAGGTCTGATAGCATAACAGAATGCTACAAGAAATTCTATAGGATAGTCAATGAATTGATGTCCTATGGAAGAGAGTTTAGCAATTATGAATTGAATGATAAGTTCTTGAGATCCCTGACTAAGGACTGGGATACCAAGATTTGTGTCATAAGGGAAATGGCCAAATTAGCAGATATACCTCCTCCAACATTGTTTGGAAAACTGCTATCTTATGAGATGCAGTTAATGGTAAGGAAGGAGGAAGAGAAGACTACCAGAGTTAAGCACAAAGAAAGAGCTGTGGCTTTCAAGACAGAAGCCACTAGGAAATATAAAAGTAATTCTCCATCTCCACCTCAAAAAGTTGCTGAGGCTGAGACAGATGAGTCAGAAAGCAAGAATTCTGAAAGCAGTGAGAGTGATGAAGACTTTGCAGCTTTCACCAGACATTTTCAGAAGCTTTTAAAGAAGAAGCAGTGGAGGTCCAAGCCATCCACTTCACAGCCAAAAGATGACTACTACCAGAAAAGGAAGTCATCAAGGAATAACAGAAGAAAGTCCAAGTCTAGTAACACTACATCCTCAAAAATAGTTTGCTATTGTTGCAATAGACAAGGACATGTTATAGCTGATTGTCCAGAAAAGAGGAAAGAGTCCACTGACAAGAAGAAGACACAGTTCAAGGGAAAAAAGGAAAGGTCCTTTGTTGCCAAGAAGGATAAAAGTCTGACTGATATGTCATCTTCAGAAATAGATACAGAAGATGAAGCCTATATTGGCTTATTTGCTGAAGAAGAAGATGATGAGTTCATAAAATTAATGAACTTAATATATGAGCATGAGGACAATCAGTGTCAGGGACTGATGGACTTATCAGAAGGAGACAAAATCCAGGATCAGCCTGGACCAAGTCAGGTACAAAATTGTTCTACTAGTTCAATTTCTAGTACTGAGTCAGATTCAGATACATCAGCATCAAGTGATGTTAGTGGATCTGAATCTGAAGGAGACATTCATCAGTTGATTGATGAATATAGAGTAGTGTTGCAGGCTTTGAAGAAAAGCAAACTCTTGGCCAAAACTCAGGCTAAGGAGATTGCCAGTCTTAAAGTTGCTGCAACAGATTTTGACAAGTTGCTTGATCAGAAATTAAATGAAATAGCCAGACTGAAGCACATTACTGTTATTCAGATGGGGACTATAACATTTAAAAATGATCAAATTAGAAATCTGGAGATTAGTCTTCGGAAGGAGAGAGATATTGTTGCAAGGTTTTCTAAACCAAAATCTGTTCTACCTTTAATAGATGAGTTTGTACCTCATAAGGGTAAAACTAGATTAGGGTTTACAAAACCTGCCTGGACAGTAAAGTCCAAGTCTAAGGGCAAAGCCCCAGTACTCAACAAGAAGCCAGCTGTAGATAAAACAGCCAGGGTTGTACCTAAACAAAGGTACAACAGATTTGAGTACTGGTGTTGTGGCAAGGTAGGCCACTTTGCCATAGATTGTTGGCATAATTCAAATGTCAAGGTGAGTAGCAAACTGCCTGTTAGAAAATCTACAGGTAGTTTTGTTAAGAGCCAGACTAACTTGCACCAAGGAACCAAGAATTATTTGGGTTCTAAGGTTAAGTAATCTATTTTGCAGGTGAGTCCAAGTGGTCATGCCCCAATATGGTACTTGGACAGTGGATGTTCCAGGCACATGACTGGAACTAGGGGATTGCTGAAGGACTATACACCAATCAAGGATGGTCCTAAGGTTACCTTTGGTGATTCAGAAAAAGGAATCATCAAAGGTTTTGGTAATATTTCTAGCAACCTTATTACAATTACTCAAGTGGCTTATGTAAAGGGTTTGAAACATAACCTCATTAGCATAAGTCAGCTGAGTGATTTAGGATATGACATCTCATTTGTCAAAGATGGTTGTCATATCAGTAGTTCAAGTGATCAAAATATCATCCTGACAGGTTATAGGAAGAGAAATGTCTATTGTCTAGACATTATGTGTGAGAACAATGCTTCTCCTATTTATCTTGTAGCTGATGAGAAGGTCTCACATTGTGTTAAATGGCACAAGAGGCTGGCTCATCTTAACTATATGACAATTGGCCAACTCTTTAGCAAAGAGTTAGTGATGAATGGTCCTCAGGTTAAGTGTATAAAGGATGGGATATGCTCAGCTTGTCAAAAGGGCAAGCAGACCAGATCCACCTTTAATAGTATTGAGAACAAAGATGCTGTGAGGTGCCTATACCTCTTGCATATGGATCTTTTTGGTCCTATGCCAGTTCACAGCCTAGTTAGGAAGGTCTACACATTTGTGGTTGTAGATGATTATTCAAGGTTTTCCTGGGTATTCTTCCTAAGGCAAAAATCTGAAACTCCTAGTATCTTTTATAGTTTTGTCAAACAAATTCAGAATGAGTTAGACAGTACAGTGGTCAAAATAAGAAGTGACCATGGTACTGAATTCCAGTCTTATAGTATGACAAAGCTATGTGAAGAGTTTGGGATATTTCAGGAATTTTCCTCACCAAGAACACCTCAGCAAAATGGTATTGTTGAAAGGAAAAATAGAACCTTGATAGAGGCTGGTAGAACCCTGTTGAGTGACACATCTCTCTCAGAATTTTTCTGGGCTGAGGCAGTTAATACTACATGTCATGTAATCAATAGGGCTACTATCACGAAGAGCCACAATAAGACCCCCTATGAGATTGTGAAGGGCAGAAAACCAAATCTATCCTATTTCAGGATCTTTGGTTGTAAATGTTATATACTTAACAATGGTAAGTCTTATTTAACTAAGTTTGCTGCCAAATCCCAGGAGGGGATCTTTGTTGGGTACAGCAACAACAGTAAGGCTTATAGGGTCTACAACTTTACTACTCAAGTTGTAGAAGAGTCAGTACATGTAGTGTTTGATGAAGCTAGACTCATTAACAATGAATTGTCTAGTATTGTTTGCAGCTCCACAGGTGTGACTGAGAAGATGGACAAGCTTACTATTGAAGAAGGATATACTGCAAGTCAGCAAGTGGATGATAGTGGCTGCTGTCCAGGGGGAGTACAAGGTACTCCTGTTGCTGAAGAAGAATAAGAGGAGCTGCTGAATGAAGAAGCTGAAGGTGTACAACCAGAAGATAGGCTGCCTCCAGCAATTAGACATTTAAAAGATCATCCAGCTAATCAAATTATTGGTGATCTCAGACAAGGGGTACAAACAAGGAGCAGGAATCTAAGTTCAGTTCTCTACTCCAGCTTTCTATCCCAAGTAGAGCCAAAGAAATTTGAAGAAGCAATCCTAGACCCTCATTGGATTGAGGCAATGTAAGAGGAGCTGAACCAGTTCAAAAGATGCAAAGTCTGGGAGCTTGTTCCTAAACCAAAGGGCCACAACATTATTGGAACTAAGTGGATCTTTAGGAACAAGTTGGATGAAAATGGAGTTATTATAAAGAACAAAGCTAGACTAGTTGCTAAAGGATATAGGCAAGAAGAAGGTATTGATTTTGATCAAACCTTTGCTCCAGTAGCCAGACTGGAAGCAATAAGGATGTTCCTTGCCTATGCAACATTCCAAGGGTTCAAGGTATACCAAATGGATGTTAAGTAAGCTTTTCTGAATGGAAATCTGAAGGAAGAAGTCTATGTAGAACAACCATCAGGTTTTGTTGATTCTACTAAACCTAATTATGTTTATAGACTTTGTTGGAACACCCTATTACTAATTTGGGTCAGGATCACTATGTCTCTAGGAATATTTGCTTGACCTCCTGTATAGCTTAATAGGTCAATTAGAATTGAGTCTAAGGGTTAGAAGTCTAGGTTTGGAAGCTGCCCTGAAGACCAAGATTTTGTATTTGGAGACTAAGTCATATCGTCGAGCACAGCACGACGATTCGTTGAACTCCGATCGACGATCGTCTAGCTCAACCTCGACGGATCATCGATCTCCACTCGACGATCGTCTAGCTCAACTTCGATAGATCGTCGAACTCCATTCGACGATCGCTGAGCTCAACTTCACTATATCGTCGAACTCCATTCGACGATCGGTGAGCTCAGGTCGACGATTTTGACTCTACCTTGGATCTTTATCTCTGAGCTCAGTTCGACGATCTTTGAGCTCAGATCGACGATATTATGCTGCTGAAAATTTCCAGATCGCTGAGCTCAGCTCGACGATAGCAGAGCTCAGTTCGACGATTTCAGATAACTTCTAGGATATTTCTTAATTCAAATTCAAATCAGTTAGGAGTTATTCTGCAATTAATTCAGAGATTTCCTAGCCGTTTTCATTCAATTCTGGACCAAGTTTCAAGGGATTTTTCAAGGAATATATCTGTGGACTTTCCTCCAGAAGAGATTATGCAATTAAGGATACAATTAATGCAGGCCAACGGCTATACTTGACAGAGAATGTTACTCTATTCTGTACCAGAGAATAAAAGACAGAATGTTTTTGAATCTCTAACAAGAAGAACACACAATACAGAGAGAGAATAGAGATTACAGAGACACATTAAAAAATCTTCTGTCACAAAGAATTCTGAAGAACACTCATCCAAGGAGATCAAGCTTTCTAAAAATCTTCAGATCTCTGTAGTTTTCAAAGTGTTCAAGGCCAACATATTTCCAGACTCCAGACATTCAACATTTCAGTTATTGCTGAAATCATCTATTGTTGGAGTTCAACCTTTGAAGGCCTATCACCCTCAGCAAAGCTTTTCTTCCTGAAGATCTCAAGGATTCAGGGGGAGCTTTGACATCAACAATCCACTTAGTCTTCTCAGTTGTTTGAGAAAGAGAAGACTGCCATCACTCTCTCACCCCCTCTCTGAAAAGGGTTTCTTAAACTCCCTTCAAAAGTTTGAGCTTGGTTTTTGAGCACCTTGTCAAAAGCTCATTGGTGGCAAGACACCTGATCAAAAAATCTGCTTTGATTTTTGAGCACCTTATCAAAAGCTCATTGGTGCCCAGGACACCTGATCAACTCATCCTGCAGTGGATTCCTACATAGGGTGGTAGAAGAGTGGATGTACCTAAGTTTGGGGAACCACTATATTTCCTTGTGTCTTCTGGTTTTGCTTGCTTTCATTTTTGTTTCTGGCCTTGATTTTTCAGTGCTTAGTTTTTGTTTAACTTAGTGCTGTGATTAGATTTATTATTGCTTCCCTGCTCACACTTATTACAATAATAGTTGTAAAAGTTTTTAAAACACCATATACTCTATTCACCCCCCTCTAGAGTATATCAGATCTAGTTGCACTTTCAATTGGTATCAGAGGGAGGTTGGTTAAACATACCATCCCTGATTGGTTGTACAGGCTAACACCTGAACCCAAAGATCCCAAACTAGATCTGTTTTTCTTTGGTATTTCATTATTAGTTTTTGTTCTCACAAATCATGGCCCAAAACAAAGATTATGCTAGCACCAGACCTCCAGTGTGTAATCTATCCAAGTTTGCACTTTGGAAGGCAAGGATTAGACTTTACATGAATTCTATTGACGAAGATATCTTTAATTCTGTTTTGACAGTATGTCCAAGACCCCCAGAGAACACAAGCACAAATGTTGTGCCACCTCCATCAGGAATAGATGCTGACATCAAGAAATGGAAGGTAGCTGATGCCAAGGCTATGAACATCCTAGCTCAGACAATGTCTGATGACATATTTCAAAAGGTAGCTGAATGTAATTCAGCCAAGGAAATTTGGGACAAACTCTCAGAAATAGTCTCAGGCTTAGCTGATGAGAGAAAGGACAGAAGATCCCACCTCATCTCTCAATATGAGAATTTCAAGAAGGGAGAGACTGAGTCAGTTGGAGACATGTACAACAGGCTAAGTCTAATTGTCAGTGAACTCAGGACATTGGACAAAGAGATCTCTCTAACAGAACTTAATGATAAGATCCTAATGTGCTTCCCCAGCACTTGGGATTCAAGAATCTGGCCAATTAAGGATGTCAGAAGTCTGAATGAGATCACTACTGAAGCTCTATTGGGTAAGCTCAAATCTTATGAGCTACTCATCAAAAATAGAGAGGAAGAACAGAAGGCTGCCTCACTAGCCACAAGAAAAGAGAAGACCATAGCATTCAAGGCAACTGAGGATCTGCCTGAAGATAAAGCCACAGGCAATGATGAACTACTCAGTCTGCTGGCCAAAAGATTCTACAAGATGGCCAGAAAGGACTTCAGAAGAAGATCATACAAGGAGCAGGATAAGCCAAGGTATGACAAGTCCATCGGTAATAATAAAGACATTATTTGCTTTGCTTGCAGGAAACCAGGGCACATAGTTCCTGACTATCCAGAGAACAAGAACAAGGACAGAAGGGACAGGAAAGAAAGAAGAAAGGAGAAAGACTCCAAAAGGAATGGCAATGGCAAACCTTCTTCAAGCAAAAATAAGCATACAAGAAAAGGGTTTGTTGCTGAATCCTGGAGTGAGACTGAAGAGTAGTCAGAAGCCTCATCCAGTTCTAGTGATGATGAGGATGATGCAGAAGAAAAGGAGTTCTGCATGATAGCAATCAATGCCTCACAGCACAATTCAGAAGAAGAGGAGTCAGAGTCAGACTCAGAGACCCAACCTGAAGAAGATCAGGTAATTAGCTCTTTTGATTTTAGTTTAGAGGATTTTAAATCTGAATTTAAAGCACTGTGTTTAGACCTGCTAAAGTCTGAGAAAGAGATTATCTCTCTCAGAAATCAATTATCTGAACATAATACTTTAAAGTCAGAAAACCATAAACTCTCTCAAGAGTTGGAGTGCTGTAGGGAATAGATAGCTTCACTGAAAAGTGAGCTCTCTGAGGCCAAGAAGCTTGAAGAATCCCTTAATGGGAGAAGCATCAAGCTGATGGACATCACAAGCACAGTGAACTCTAGATTTAACAGTACACTGGGCTTGGGTGCTTCATCCAGCCAACCTATAGTCCTAATAACTCCAATCAAATTCATTTCTGACAAAGGAAAGGGAGTTGTAGAGGTTGCTAGGAAAAATTCTAATCTGCCTCAGAAAACTAAGTCCCAGCAGAAATCGTCGAACGGAGATCGACGATCGCTGAATGAAGATCGACGATCGTCGAACGCAGCTCGACGATCTCAGGCAAAATCGTCGAACGTAGATCGACGATCTCAGCCAAAATCGTCGAACGCAGGTCGACGATCTCAAATACCTGACCTCAGCCATAGTCGACCGTCGAACGGAGCTCGACGATCTGACCCAAGATCGTCGAACGCAGCTCCAAGATCGTCGAACAGAGGTCAGAGCTCTGGAAAATTTTTCAAAGGCAAATCAAAATTGAATCCTAAGGGTCCTTCATCCCAAATATTTAACCCTTATAATGAATGGATTATACCTCCAAGGAGATATCATCCTGAAGGATATAAGAGTCAACCAGGGATGTCTTTCATTTCAGAATTTAGAGGTTATCAACCTAGGCCCAAGGTAAACTGGGTCAAAAAGAAATGAATTGTCTCATGTGCAGGTGAAGACCTATCCAACATCTAACCAGCAATGGTATTTGGATAGTGGGTGCTCTAAGCACATGACAGGGAACAAGGACAACCTCACATCCTTCAGAGCCAAGCTTGGACCCAAAGTTATCTTTGGTGATTCAAACTTTGGATAAACTAAAGGATATGGTGCAGTCCAGATTGGTTCAGTAACTTTCAAGAAGGTAGCTTATGTGGAAGGACTGAAGCACAACCTAATTAGCATCAGTCAGCTGTGTGATGAAGGCTACCAGGTGACCTTCAGCAAAGCCTTATGCAAAATCAAGTCAGAGGACAACACAACTGTGTTGACAGGTAAAAGAAAAGGTAACATCTACCTAGTAGATTTTCTTTCAACTGATGTAGATATCTGCCTGTTTAACTCTGTCTGTAGACCAAATGTTTTATGGCATAAGAGATTAGGACACCTAAACCTTAGAACTATTGCTAGGCTATCCAAGGACAACCTTGTTAGAGGACTGCCTTCTAGCCCCTACAAGAAGGAAGGACTCTGCAGGGCTTGTCAATTAGGCAAGCAAACTAAAAACAGCTTTAAGTCACTTAATAAGAGTGATTCACCTAGGATATTGTATCTGTTACACATGGATCTCTTTGGACCCATCACAGTACAAAGCCTAGGAGGGAAATCCTACACTTTAGTGGTTGTAGATGACTTCTCTAGATTCACTTGTGTGTTCTTTCTAAGGAAGAAGTCTGATAACTTTAAGTGTCTGACAGAGTTTCTCAAATGTATACAGATTGAGTTCAATACTCACATTGCCCTGATCAGAAGTGATCATTGGACAGAGTTTGATTCTCTTCTTATGCAAGAGTTCTGTCAGAGTGAAGGGATCAGGCATACTTTCTCAGCTCCTAGAACTCCTCAACAAAATGGGGTAGCTGAAAGGAAAAATAGAACCCTTATTGAATCTGCCACCACATTGTTGTCAGATGCTCACCTACCTCTATCCTTCTGGGCAGAGGCAGTGAACACCTCCAACTATGTGCTGAACAGAAGTCTGATACATAAACTAAAGGGAAAGACTCCCTATGAATTACTCAAAGGGAAGAAACCTAAAGTTGACTATTTCAGAGTCTTTGGTTGTATTTGCTACATTCACAATAATGACAAGAAATATTTAGCAAAATTTCAAGCCAAAGCTGATGAAGGAGTGTTTCTGGGATACTCCATGATCATCAAGGCCTATAGGGTCTATAATAAATCATCTTTAAAAATTGAGGAATCTGTTCACATTTCTTTTGATGAAACTAACATGTCTTTCAAGGAGAAGAATTCTTCTACCATAGAACCTGTGCAGGAACATTCTCTAGTTGAAGATATGAACAAGTTACAGGTTCCTCAAGAGGATGAAAGCAGTGAAGATGAATGGAATGCTCAACATATTGAAGAATAACTTGAAGAGCCAGTTGTTGTACCACAAGAGGAAACAACAACACAGGTTGGTGAACAATCAACACCCCCTGTTGATTTAGTAACATCAAGAGACCATCCAATTTCTCAAATAATTGGAGAAATCTCAGCTGGTGTGCAAACCAGAAATCAGGTCAACCAAAACCTGTTGCACACCAGCTTCCTATCTCAAATTGAACCTCAGTCCATTCAAGATGCAGAGCAAGATCCACACTGGATCATTGCAATGCAAGAGGAGTTGCATCAGTTTGAGAGGAACAAAGTATGGGAACTAGTACCAAAGCCTAAGGATCATTCCATTGTTGGAACAAAATGGGTATTCAGAAACAAACTGGATGATCAAGGAGTAATTATAAGGAACAAGGCAAGGCTAGTTGCTCAAGGATATTCTCAAGAAGAAGGAATCGACTACGACCAGACTTTTGCACCTGTTGCGAGATTAGAAGCCATCAGAATATTTCTAGCTTATGCAGCTCATAAAGGCTTCAAGGTATATCAGATGGATGTCAAAAGTGCTTTCCTGAATGGAGACATCAAAGAGGAAGTTTATGTCAGACAACCTCCAGGTTTTATCTCTCCAACTTTTCTTGATTATGTTTTTAGATTGAACAAAGCATTATATGGTCTCTAGCAAGCTCCCAGAGCATGGTATGAGACCCTAGCATGCTTTCTCTTGGAAAATGGTTTTATAAGGGGTAGAGTAGAGCAAACTCTTTTCATTAGAACCCATAAGTCCCATACCCTACTAGTACAAATTTATGTATACGATATTATTTTTGGTTCTACTGACTCCAAACTGTGCAGAAGGTTTTCTAACCTAATGCATTCTAAATTTGAGATGAGTAGCATGGGTGAGCTATCTTTCTTCCTAGGATTGCAAGTCAAGCAACAGGCTGAAGGCATCTTTATTTCTCAAACCAAATATGCAAATGAATTGGTTAAGAAATTTGGTATGTCTGAGGCATCTTGTATGAAAGCACCCATGCCTACCAATGCTGTATTGGATGCTGATGAACATGAGAAACCTGTTGATCAGACAACATATAGAGCAATGATTGGCTCTTTACTGTATCTTACAGCTAGTAGACCAGATATAATGTTTGCTACATGTATATGTGCTAGGTTCCAAGTAAGCCCTAGAGAGTCACACCTAACTTTAGTAAAAAGGATTCTCAGGTATGTTAAAAGTTGTCCAAATCTAGGTCTCTGGTATCCAAAAGATTCAGCATTTGAGTTAACTGGATTCTCTGATGCTGATTATGCTGGATGCAGAATTGACAGGAAAAGCACCAGTGGAACTTGTCAGTTCCTTGGTGACAGACTTGTCTCTTGGTTTTGTAAGAAACAAACATCTGTGTCAACTTCAACTGCTGAAGCTGAATATATGGCTGCAGGTAGTTGTTGTTCACAAATCTTATGGATTCAAAACCAACTTCTAGACTATGGCTACAACTTAGAGAAGTCTAAAATCTTTTGTGATAACACAAGTGCTATTTCCATAGCTCAAAATCCAGTCCTCCATTATAGGACAAAACACATAGAGATTAGGCATCATTTCTTAAGGGATAATGTTGAAAAGAATAAAATTGTACTACAATATATCCCAACTGATTTGCAAAGGGGAGATATTTTCACCAAGCCCTTGGATGAAAAGAAACACACCTTCTTCCTAAATCAATTAGGAATGTTAGATGGAGGAAGTCTTAAATAATATCCAAGATTTTGAAAGCTTAAAAATTGACCAAGACTAGGCAAACATTCTGATTTTTCTTAGTGTCTAGAATTTTTTTCTGATCTCTGAACTGCGCTCGATGATTTTCCCCAAGATCGTCGAATGGAGATCGACGATTTCCAAAAATCGTCGAACTGAGTTCAGTGTTTCTCAGATAGTATGACCTATCTCTTCCGGTCAACGATCGTCGAACGGCGCTCGACGATTTTGTTCTCTGAACGATCGTCGAACGGAGCTCGACGTTCTCCAATATCATCGAACGGAGATCGATGATGTTGAAGACTCTTCAGATTCCTTTAGAAGCCTCGATCGTCGAACTGAGTTCAACGATCTTTCCAATTCTGCGTCGAACCCTAATATAAAACTCTTTTTTCGCCGTCGTTCTCATTTGCGCTTTCGATTTCTCTGCAAGATTTTTCCTTTCCCTCCAAACAGTTCTACGCTTGGTCATTTTGTTTGTTGAGTTTTTGCAGGTACAATGGCTGTGTCAGTTGCTATTCTTGCTGCAATGAAGTTTGATGTAGGTTTTGATATTGATATAGAATACTTCAGCACGACTGATCAGATTTTTCAAGATATACTGGGTTTGTTCAATGATCAAAATCTGACTGCTATAATGACCACCAGGATCAAGCTGGCTTCTGATGAAATCAAGGAGTGGGTTTATACTGCCCATAATCAAGATCACAGCACCATAGTTGGGTCAATAGCTGGAACTCAGGTACCCTTGACCCCAACTATTCTCTCAGAAGTTTTTGAATTGAGGAATGGAGAAGATTCTGCTGAGCTATCTGGAGAGGAATATTCTGAACTGCTTGCCAGGATGGGTCATCCAGAGGGAAACCCTAGCAAGCTCTTCAAAAGGAACCTGTCTGTTGAATACAGGTTCATGGCAGATGTGGTGGGGAAAGTGCTACTGGCAAAGCACTCTGCCCATGATACAATATCAAGATTTCAACTCTGTCTCATGGGAGCTCTTGTGGATAAGAAGAATCTGAACTGGGGAGAGGTTTTCTTTGACCTCATCAAAAAGAAAATAAACAAAAGTTTTGTTAATTTTGGGAGAATTATTGGAGTATTTCTGCAGCACAGGTGTCCTGCCTTGCTAGTCTCCTCTGGAGTTCATATCAATGCCTCCAAGAGATTGTCCTGTGCCCTCTTTGGAAAGTGGGACAGGCAAATCAGCAAGCCTAGCAGGCCCTCCTCCAGTGCTCCTTCAGGCACAAGGACTCAAAGAGTCACTCCTCCACAGGTCTCTGCCCCTGCAGATGACCTGGCTGCTGCTGTTGTCTCTTCTCCTCCTCCTCCAATTCCATCCCTTCTCATACCATCCACCATTCCAGCTCCATCCACCATCATCATCTCCAGCCCATCTCCAACATCCACACCTTCTCCAGAACTTATTCTACCTCCACCAGCAGACCAATTCCACCCACTATTCTCCTATCCTCCACCAGATGTCACCTCATCACCCTCCATTCCATCCTTCACCCTACTGGATGATTCCTTTATGGATGATTCCCCATCATCACCTCCTGAGCTACCTTCCTCCTCCACTTCCTTTCAAGATCTCCTACACCACATCATAGACCAACCAACATTCACCCCATCCATATCCATTCCTCTATCCTCCATTTTCACCCTCCCAACACCTGAGCCATCCCTTCCACCATTCTCCAGCTCTCCACTTCCAGAACCTTCAGCTGCTCCAATTCCTTCTACCTCTGCTCCAGCTCTTGAGCAAGTAGACCTTTCAGCCCTTGCTGACAGGCTGTATGAGCTGCTTGCCCCCAGGCTCTCTCTATTGTTGGAGACCTCCTTGGCTCCTCTACACCTATCAGTGGCAGCCCTTTCTGCCAGGCTCTCTTCCCTCTTCCCTCAGGCAGCACCTACAGCAGTGTGCCTTGATCCAGACATATCTGCATCTAGGCAGGGGGAGATGCCATATGAAGAGAATCTTCATGCTGCTGCTGCTGCTGCTTCTGTAAGCTCTCTGTCTGCTGCTGCTGTTAGTTCTGCTTCTCCTGCTGCTCCTCCTGTTGCTGTTGTTGTGCCTCCAGAAAGTCAGATTTCAACTGCAGTTCTTTCAATAGACCTCAGGACTTTGCTATCAGCTTTTGATTCTGCTTTCTTTAGCTGTCTGCCAGAGGTCCATGCTGCCCAGCCTCCAGAAGATATATCTAAGGCACTTGTGCCTTTTTCTTGCTGTGACCCTAGCATGATCACTTCATTTGTAAATTCAGTCATTGCTGCTGCTGCCTCATCTGAAGAAAGGATTGTTGATACTGCTGCTGAGATTGTCAACACTGATGCTGAAGTTTCTGCCACTTCTGATGAACCAATCTCCAAGGACATTCTTATGACAGAGGCCACTAAATTTGAGCCTTCTGCAGTCTTTGATGATGTTCCTTCTGTTTCTGTTGTTAGTGAATCTGCTGTTTCTGTTGTTACAAGTGAAGTTACTGTTGTTGTCACCTGTCCAGAGCCTATTGCTGCTGCTGTTGTTTCTGCTTCACCTTCTCCATCTACTGCTGTCCCTGCTGTTACCATCTCAATACCTGCTGCTGCTGCTGCTATTTCAACTTCTGCCTCATCTGCCTCTATTCAGCTTAAGAAAGACTTGATGAAGAAAATAGATGCTCTCTATGATGACCAGAGTTCTGAATCTGATGAATTTAAAACAGACTCTGATGATTCTTCTGCTACCATTGCTAGGAAAAGAAAGGCAAGGAGCAAGGCTATGAAGAGGGTACCTCCTGCTAAAGTTAAAGATAACAATGATATCCCATATTACATTCTTCATAACTGCCCTATTTCTGAACACTGGATGCAATACTCTAAAAACCAGCTGAAAGCAATGAAGAAAAAGAGAAAATATGAGAAGGGTTCATCCCAATTCCAGCACTCTCATCCTCCTCCACCACCTCCTCCTGATGCAGGTGTAGGTGGAAGCTCTGCAAGTCAACCCCCAGCCAGAAGTCAGGCTCCCTATCAACCTCATGCCAGATCTTACCACAGGGAAAGCCAATCCAGGGGTTCACATTCTAGGAGAGGAGGATATAGGGGTAATCAGAGAGATATTCAAGTCTATTCTAAAGGTTACTCCAGGCAGCACCCATATTCCAGGGAAAGACAAACTTCAACTGACACAACATCTGGTTCCTTTCCTTATAAGCTGAAAGAAACTGTGTCTGCCAGGCCTCCTCAGGACAATCCTTCCAACAGATATGAACCACCTGTACCCTTTGAGGATCCTGAAAACAATCCAGCTGCTTGGACTGCCAGATTAAAGGAATTGGCTACACTGGATCAGATTAAGAAGGCCAGAGAACAAGGATTAGATTCTTCTAACATTTCAACCATGTCTGAACAGAGACAGAAAGAGCTAGAGAGATATGCCTCAAGTAAATTCTTTGATGCTGACAGATACATGGAATTACATCCTGAAGCAGTGGTTCCCAGGCTTAAAAGCAAACATCTCTAGGTGCAGCAGACGACACCAGATCTAAGAAGGAAACCCTCAATCCTAACAGAGAGATTAAAATGGTTAAAGGCAAAGAGAAGAAATGATATTGTAAGGTGATATTTTCTATGGTTTCTGACTGCTATCTGGATGATATATATCTCTGTGATTCTACTATGTCTAGCTGTTGTTTTTATGCTTTTCTGATTATATGTTGTTATTTAAATTATTCCAAAGTCTGTAAATAGTAATCCTAACCCAAATAGGGGGAGATTGTTGGAACACCCTATTACTAATTTGGGTCAGGATCACTATGTATCTAGGAATATTTGCTTGACCTCCTGTATAGCTTAATAGGTCAATTAGAATTGAGTCTAAGGGTTAGAAGTCTAGGTTTGGAAGCTGCCCTGAAGACCAAGATTTTGTATTTGGAGACTAAGTCATATCATCGAGCTCAGCACGACGATTCGTCGAACTCCGATCGACGATCGTCTAGCTCAACCTCGACGGATCGTCGATCTCCACTCGACGATCGTCTAGCTCAACTTCGACAGATCGTCGAACTCCATTCGACGATCGCTGAGCTCAACTTCACTATATCGTCGAACTCCATTCGACGATCGATGAGCTCAGGTCGACGATTTTGACTCTGCCTTGGATCTTTATCTCTGAGCTCAGTTCGACGATCTTTGAGCTCAGATCGACGATATTATGCTGCTGAATATTTCCAGATCGCTGAGCTCAACTCGACGATAGCAGAGCTCAGTTCGACGATTTCAGATAACTTCCAGGATATTTCTTAATTCAAATTCAAATCAGTTAGGAGTTATTCTATAATTAATTCAGAGATTTCCTAGCCGTTTTCATTCAATTCTGGACCAAGTTTCAAGGGATTTTTCAAGGAATATATCTGTGGACTTTCCTCCAGAAGAGATTATGCAATTAAGGATGCAATTAATGCAGGCCAACGGCTATACTTTACAGAGAATGTTACTCTATTCTGTATCAGAGAATAAAAGACAGAATGTTTTTGAATCTCTAACAAGAAGAACACACAATACAGAGAGAGAATAGAGATTACAGAGACACATTCAAAAATCTTTTGTCACAAAGAATTCTGAAGAACACTCATCCAAGGAGATCAAGCTTTCTAAAAATCTTCAGATCTCTGTAGTTTTCAAAGTGTTCAAGGCCAACATATTTCCAGACTCCAGACATTCAACATTTCAGCTATTGCTGAAATCATCTATTGCTGGAGTTCAACCTTTGAAGGCCTATCACCCTCAGCAAAGCTTTTCTTCCTGAAGATCTCAAGGATTCAGGGGGAGCTTTGACATCAACAATCCACTTAGTCTTCTCAGTTGTTTGAGAAAGAGAAGACTGTCATCACTCTCTCACCCCCTCTCTGTAAAGGGTTTCTCAAACTGCCTTCAAAAGTTTGAGCTTGGTTTTTGAGCACCTTGTCAAAAGCTCATTGGTGGCAAGACACCTGATCAAAAAATCTGCTTAGGTTTTTGAGCACCTTATCAAAAGCTCATTGGTGCCTAGGACACCTGATCAACTCATCCTGCAGTGGATTCCTACCTAGGGTGGTAGAAGAGTGGATGTACCCAAGTTTGGGGAACCACTATATTTCCTTATGTCTTCTGGTTTTGCTTGCTTTCATTTTTGTTTCTGGCCTTGATTTTTCAGTGCTTAGTTTTTGTTTAACTTAGTGCTGTGATTAGATTTATTATTGCTTCCCTGCTCACACTTATTACAACAATAGTTGTAAAAGTTTTTAAAACATCATATACTCTATTCACCCCCCTCTAGAGTATATCAGATCTAGTTGCACTTTCAGACTTAGGAAGGCTTTGTATGGGTTAAAACAAGCCCCTAGGGCTTGGTATGAAACCCTGTCTAGTTTCCTCATTGAGAATAAATTCACAAGGGAGAAAATAGACAAGACTCTATTCCTTAGGGAATCCAGAGGTAAGATTATCTTAGTCCAAATATATGTAGATGACATCATATTTGGGTCTATAGAAAGTAGTCTTTGCAGAAAGTTTGCAAAACTAATGCAAGGACAATTTGAAATGAGCAGTATGGGGGAACTTATGTTCTTCTTGGGTCTCCAAGTTAGACAGACTGAGGATGGTTTATTCATATGCCAGTCTAAGTTCACCCTACAATTGATAAGGAAGTATGGTATGGAATCATCCACTACCATGAAAACTCCTATGGGGTCAAGCATGTCTCTAAGCAAAGATGATGCAGGGAAACCTGTAGATGAAACTTTGTATAGAGGGATAGTTGGCTTTCTATTCTATTTGACTGCAAGTAGACCAGATATCATGTATGCTACATGTGTCTGTGCTAGGTACCAAGCTTGCCCTAAAGAATGTCATTTGACAGTTGTCAAAAGAATTTTGAGATATCTTAAGGGCACACCTTATCTAGGCCTTTGGTACCCTAGGAATGGAGAGTTTGAACTGACAGGTTATTCAGATGCAGATTTTGCAGGCTGCAAGGAAGATAGAAAGAGTACCACAGGTACCTGTCAATTCCTAGGTGGAAGGCTGATATCATGGAGTAGCAAGAAACAAACAAGTGTGGCTATCTCCATAGCAGAATCAGAGTATGTTGCTGCAGGAAGTTGCTGTGCTCAACTTCTATGGATTCAACATCAGTTAGAAGACTATGGTATTCAAGTAAGTAGAACACCTTTATTTTGTGATTCTACTAGTGCTATTTCTATTGCAAATAATCCTGTCTCCCATAGTAGGACTAAGCACATAGAAATAAAATACCATTTTCTAAGAGAACATGTGGAAAAAGAAGATATTTCACTAGAGTATATTAATACAGATAATCAGCTAGCTGACATGTATACTAAGCCCTTAGATGAAACCAAATTCAATAAATTCAAAATTGAATTAGGGATGATAAACTTAGAATAGTTTACAAAAATTGGCTAAGTAAAAAGGTGTAGACACACAGAGTTGTCTGTGTCGACACATAGAAGTGGTGTCGACATTTCAGAGAAATGGTGTCGACACATCTAGGAAGTCTGTGTCGACACTTCAGAGAATTAGTGTTGACGCATGCAGTGTAGGTGTCGACACATCCAAAGTGGTGTCGACACTTAGAATTTACACAGAATTAGTCTAGTAAAGTCTCGACTAAGTGTCGAGCTAAGTGATGTCGACACATAAACAAGTGTCGACACATATATTCTGTCGACTATACTTGTGTCGACACATAGTTGTCGAGACATTATAAGTGAGTGTCGACACTTTTCAACAGTGTCGACACAATTTAAGTATTTTGACGCGCCCTTTCATCTTCGATTCTAGAAAGATATAAATAGGTTTTCGCCATTGTTTGTCGACACGCTCACCAAAGTTTCGAGACCAAACTTGTGTGTCGACATCTCTCTTCTCTAAATTCATATTTCTTCAAACCCTAATGGCGCCCAAGCTAGAAGAGAATGTTAATGAAGGATATGAACTCGTGTGGCATGCCTTTGATGACGCGGAACCTGAAATCAAAGGTGTGGTAACCCTAATAGCCGAGACAGGACTGCAATACCTTGTTTCTGAACCAATCAAGATCTGGAAGAAGGAGGTCCTAGAATTCCTGAGTGCAGCTTCAGTTGATGATACTGGACTTAAGATTAAGTCCAGAGTTCATGTAACCAAAGTCAAGGTCACACCAAAGAGTCTCAGGAAAGTACTTCAACTACCAAGAACAAAGGAGGAAGAAGATGTATCTACTTCTAAGACAAGAGAGGCATTGAGATGGTGTGGACTGGATTCAAATCTGAAAATTGGATCTGTTTTCAATAGAAAAGGAACGAACATCCAAGGAAAATTTCTGTCTGAGATAGTTGGCAAAGTCATCTTGAGCAAGCCTGGAGGACATGACAGAATTTCAGCTTATATGTTCAGTTTGATGACAAGAATTATCTTCAAACTTGAGACTGACTGGTCAGTAGTTCTGTTTGATAAGATAAAAGAGAGTATGAAGAAGCCCAATTTGGGTAGAATACATAGTTTATACCTAGTTGGAAGTATTCCAGAGGTGATGAATCAAGTAGCTGGTTCCAAAATAAACCACATGAGGAGAATGGATTTGAGAATCTTCTCTAGGTGGGATAGAGTACTGACCAAAGAACTGCCAACTCCTGTAAAAGACACACCACAGAAGAAGAAGAAAAAGACAGCCACAGTGGAACAAGAATCCTTAAGCATCTCTGAAGAGCAAGTAGTCTTTACACCTGATGATGAAGAGACAGGAAATGCTGGACAGTCTCCAGCAAGACAAGAAGAAGCACAAAGGCAGGGGGAGCTACCACCAACAAGCCCAATTCACCTGGATACACTCCAGGGGGAGCCTTTACTTGTGGAAGAGCCAACTCCACTAGAGAGTGAAAGGGCTACTCAAACAATTCTGGAGGTAATCACTAAAATTAATCAATTAGATTTCATTAGAGAGGATGAAGTTTTGACTGATTCATTACCTAATGTTCATCAGCAAAAATAGTTACCACCTCAAGCACAAGATGTTGTCATGGAGGACACATCTGTTGCTGATCAAGTGGTTGATGAGACCAGAGATTCACCAGCCCATACTCAATAGGAATTTACACTAGAAGAGCTATTCCCTGATCTTCTACAAACTGATTTTGAGAAAGAGAAAGCTGCTGCTGAGGGGGAGAAGATCAATATTGAGGTGGAGCAAATGGAGAATGTAGAAGAAACTACAAGGAAGGAGACTGAGGAGCCAAAGGATGCTGAGGAACTACCAAGGCCTGAGAAGGATTCACATCCAAGTCCTAAGCACAGAGTGAATATTGATAGCACATCTACATCAGAAGATGAAGAGGCTGTTAGAGCCAAGAAGAGGAAGTTTCAGGTCTTCAAGAGAAGAAGCCAGAACTATAAGAAATCCCTACAGACTATTGCTCCACAACGTGCCCCATCTACTGATTACAGTTCTCTGATGGTAGCATTACAAATCAAGCTTGATGAGCAAAGGCAAGCTATAGAAAAATATGTGGATGAAGGACATAAGTCACTTCAGTTTGATCTTGCACAAGACATCAAATCTATCAGATTTGAAGTCAATCTCAACAAAAAGGAAATGACTGATTGTTTCCATAAGGGAGGAAATGCAGTAGTCTATCTGGCCACACATCAAGAGAAAATAAAGGCAAAAATTGATGAGCTAGAAGTGAAGCAAGGCTATGTACTGGAAAACCAGATAAGGATGAATGATAATCTCACTGCTTCACATAATGCCATAGTCACTGAAATGAAGAATATAGCTACTGCTCAGACTACAGTAAGTACAAGTGCCAAAGAAGAATTTGATAAAAAATTACAAGAGAGCTTAACTGCTGTTAAAACTGTCATTGAAGACTCTCAGAAGGCAATCACTGACAAGCTCCAAAGGTTAAAACCTTTCTATAAAGATGGAGTTAACTATCTGAATGCACAGATAAGATTTCAGAAAGATGATCTGAGGGATCATATAGAGAGAGAAGTCATAAAGGGGAGAGGGTATTAGTCAAGGCAGGCTCTGATCATGCCAAATGGATTTCAAATTCCATCAGAGCCACCCTTGGATATCCACCCTTATGTGATGATGACAATGTTGCAGAGTCTAGAATCAATCATGCATATCTTGGAGGGGAGCAAGCTGAAGTAGCTCAAGTGATATACCCTCCACCAGACTTTGACATGATACATCAAGAGATACAATCAATGTATAGTCCTCCTGAGGGAAATCAGAATGTCATCATAGAGAAAGTTGTTCAGCCTGTGCCAGAGGCAATTCTGAAAGAACAAGAGGCCTTATTAAAAGAACAAGAGGCTCAATTGTCTAAGAAAAGATTCAGAGTGCAAGCTGAATTGAGACCTGATTTTGAACAATGGAGCCCCACTTCCAGGAATATCATTTTAACTGCATGGAAAGCTGCTAAGGACAATGTCCTGGATAGAGGCAAATGGTATTCTGACCTGGAGTGGAGGAAGCGTGAGAATAGGCAAGAGGCCATTGTACAATATAGAAGAAAGGCTAAACTGGGAAAGCTACCTCCTAATGCACAGGAGCGTAGCAAGTATTTTCCCAAGCCTTATCATTATTTTGAAAGGCAGAAGATAAAAGCTGAAGAATTGAAAAATAAAGATCTTAAAGGGAAGAAGCCTGCTGCTGCTGATGACACTGAAGCCCCAGTTCAAGCAAAGATACAATCTGGAAAGGGGATTGTAATCAAGGAACCAGAGCAGCAATAGGATATCATTTTTCTTTAGTTTACAAATTATAATCATTTGTATCAAAATTCTATGTAAACTTTTGACTAATGAAAATGTTGGAATTTGTAAGACTTTGTAAGAACATTATGTCATGGTTTAAATCTATTACATTAATTGTTCTGAGCTAATGGTATATACATGTTCTGTTCATGCATGCTTAAGTATTTTCCCTGTCAAATATTACTGCTTTACATCATTCTGAGAATTTATTATGTATGGTGTATATCATTGACTAAGGGTTATGACTTCTCTAAATATGGGGAGATTGTTGGCTACATTGGAATATATGTACCTGATTTGAAGAAACCTCACCCTACTCAATGATATACATCAAGATGTATTTGATGTGTTTTGAGTTTATTTATGCAGGTTAAGTAACTGCAGGTTTGCCGGAAAAGTTTCTAAGTCCATGTGTCGACACCTAGAAGAAAAGTGTTGACACTTAAGGAGGCTTGTGTCGATACCTAGAGAAGCTGTGTCGACACTTGGAGTAATTGTGTCGACACCAGGGATGCAGAGTCGACACCAAAAGGAAAGTGTCGACACATACAGGCTGTGTCGACACTCAATGAAGAAATGTCTAAAGAATCAGTGTCGACACTTAGAAGCAGTGTCGACACCCAGAGGAACTTTGTCGACATCAAAAGTGTCGACACTAGGAGGCTGTGTCGACACTCAGTAAAACATCAACAAAGTTCAAGTACAAGTGTCGACACTTGGAGGTTATGTCAACACTCAGCAAACTTCAAAAGAGTTTAAGTACAAGTGTCAACACAAAGGAGATGTGTCGACACTCAACAAAATTCTCAACACATGAAGAATGTGTCGACACAAAGGAGATGTGTCGACACTCAACAAAAGTCTCAACACATGAAGAATTTGTTGACACTAAGGAGAAGTGTCGACACTCAGCAAAAGCTTCAACACAGAAGGCATGTGTCGACACAAAGAAGATGTGTCGACACTTAACAAGTTTCAACACAAGAAGATGTGTCGACACAAAGGAGTTGTGTAGACACTTAGCAGAAATCAACTAAGTACTGAAGAAGGACTTGTATCGACACACATGATCAGTGTCGACACATGTTGAAGAAGCAGTGTCGAGAAGTAATTTCTACAACACAAGTAGTTATGTCGACACCATGAAGGCTAGTGTCGACACTTAGTCTACTTGTGTCGACACTTGGTCTATTTGTGTCGACACATAAAGACTATCTGTCTCGACACTTTCAGACAGTGACAGAGTTTTTAAGAAGTGACTGGATGACTTGATAGCTGCCATTTCAACCGGTCAACTGCTACTGTCAGAGCTGTCAGAAGTTTGTTAGAAACCGGATCAGCCGGTCACCAAGAAGGAAGCCTATATAAAGGCTTATTCCTTCAACAGAAGGCATTGATTCAAAATAAGAAGAAGCAATCACTGAAGTGAAAAACAACACAACAAGAAGAAGACCTTCAAGTGAAGATCTAAGAAGTTGGAGAGAGAAAGCTCCTTCTAAGAAGACAGCTATTGAACCAGGCAGATAAAGAAAGTTTCAGATTGAGATCTGATACTCAAGTCAGAAGTTGATCAAGATCATCTTCAGGAGATTCAACCCTACTGTGTTCTAATTCAAGAAGCTTTGAAGAAAAGCCAAGGGAGGTTGATCTCAGCAAAGTTCTTTCAAGAACTCATCAAGAAGCCAGTCAACTCTACTTTCTCAATCAGAGTTGTGGTTAATAATATTTGTATTCTTTATTTTCTGTAGGATCCTTAGGGATCTGAGTTGTAAGCCTATTTTTATAAAGGCTGAGTGGTAGGGCTTGTGAGCCTGAGTGTAGGAGATACATTTCTCTGAGTGTAGGCCTTGTTGAAGGCTGAGTGTAGGCCTTGTTGAGGGCTGAGTGTAGGTCTTGGTGAAGACTGAGTGGTAGGGCTTTGTGCCTGAGTGTAGGAGTGGGATCACTCTGAGTTGTAGGAACCTGTTTCGGTTCTGAGCTGTAAGATCTGTGGATCTGAGGAGTAGTGGAGAAGTTGGGTCGAATCTAGTACACTACTAGATAGGCGAAGGGGGAAAGTGGATGTACCCAGACCTTGGGGAACCACTATAAATCCTGTGTGCTCTCTATGATTGTATGCTTGTGTGATTGCTGTGATACTGTACTACATTGCTGTGAAGAATTGCATAAAATTCTGTGTTTCTGCCATAAAAGTTAAAAAAGATCAAGTGCACCTATTCACCCCCCCCCCCCCCCTCTAGGTGTTTTAGGCACTAGTTCTTTCAGAACCCGCAAAGGACATGCCCTGTGACACGCCCATGTCATAGACAGGCTGTGTACTCCCTTGGATTGCCACTCGACAATCGTCGAGCGCAGTTCGTCGACCCAAGCACGACATGCCCTGGGACACGCCCGTATCCTAGGCTGTGTCACCTAATCCTGAATCCAAAGTGGGCTTTATGGTGTTACAACCCTCCCCTCATTCAAAAATATTTCGTCCCGAAATTTGGCTCAACCATAAACACTCATTTAAGCAATCCTCGTTGCACCATCAATAACCGAGCACTCGAATAAAGCGAGCTAGGGTAGAGCTCAGAGGCCACAGCTTGTTTCGCCCCAAGGCATTGCACAACAAAAGCAGCACATGCAGCACAGACACGCACCTATACTATAGTCACATATCCACAATTTCCTCTAATAATATATATAGCCAATGATAAGTTGTAATTATACACATTTTTCTATGTTTTTATTATGATATTTTAGTTTAGTTTTGCCTTTTTTAGTTAGTTTCATTTAATAAATTGCTCCTTTTTGTAAATATTATTTTTAACATAGCTTAAATTTGATTTCTAAAATTTTTCAGAAAATTATCAAAAATTGACCTGACACGCCCGTGTCAGCCAACCCGACACGCCCGTGTCATTCCCGATCGAAGATCAAGGCTTCCAGCTCGACGAAACGCTCTCGACGTTCATCGACCAACATGACACGCCCGTGTCAGCCAACCCGACATTCCCGTGTCATCAAGGCTTCCAGACTCGACAAATGCTCTCAACAAAACGCTCTCGACATTCGTCGAGACCAACTCGACATGCCCCGTATAGACAAAGACACGTGCATGACCACCACGTGTACTCCTCCATCTGGCCGACAAGACCCGCGCCGGCGACTTTTTACCCAACCCGCGCCCGGATCTACCTCCCCGACACGCCCGGAGTCATGCCCGTGACCTGCGGCGTGACATCCTCATATGCAGCCCGAAGTTAACTTTCCAGTCAAATCGTCGGATCACATCGTGAACAGTAGTGACATGCCTCCCCCCCCCCCCGACACGCCCGTGTCGGAGGGCGTGTTCTTTGATTTTTTTTTCTATAAATTGCCCATTTCTGTAAGGTCCAAGGGTTCACTTTTTTGAGCCACTTTAGTGTGTTTTGTGGGCTGCATCTGTGGATTCCTTTGGCATGTAAGGAGAACTTTCTCCTCCTTTCTCTTTATTTTTGTATTAGCTTTGTATTAGCTTTGTATTAGCTTTGTAATAGTTCCCTTTAATCAATAAAATATGTTAGCTTTTCTCTTCTTTAATGGCTTTGGAATGAACTTGTGTGCTCACTTTATTTCTCATTTTTTCCCTTTGTATTTCCTTGTTCTTCTCTTTTATGAAAAGTGTGTGTGTGCGTGTTTGTGTGTGTATGAGTGTAACATGTTTATTTTCTATGTTTTTAACTTGTTTCATATTAGGTTTGTCATAAATTTTATCTCCAAATGAAATGTATATTAAGATTTTCTCTTTCTCACCATGCCCTTTTTACAGTTTTTAAATTTCATTCTTATGAATTTACAAAAGACTTTTTTGAAAGTGATTTGTTTTTTTACTTGGCTTTGTTTTAGGAATATAAAACTTTTTTTGTTCTTTTCATTTTCTTTTCACGTTTTAATCACTTTTATGAAAACCTAAGAATGAAAAATTGTTATTTTAATTTTTGAAAGGCTTTAGTTTTTGATTTGTTTTGAAAAACTATTGTTCCTTTTATTTTTAATTTGTTATTTTTATTTGTTTTTGGAAAAATCTAAGTATAAAAAGTAGATGTTTTAATTTTTAGGTAACTTTCATTTTGTTTTTAATTTGTGTGTGTGAGTGTATGAGTTAGTTTTTCACTTTGTTCTTTTAAATTCCATGTTGTGTGTGTGAGTGTATGAGCATAAATTTTCATGCTTTCTTTTTATGCTTTCTTCAATTGTGTAGAGTGTGTGTGTGTAGGAGATAAATTTTAATGCTTTATTTTATTGCTTTCTTCAAATTATGTAGAGTGCGTTGTGTGTAGGAGATAGTTTTATTGCTTTCTTTTAATTTATGTAGTGTGTGTGTGCGCGCGCATTTATTTCCGCCCACTCGTTAAGAGTTAAATAGCGTTCCCTTATTTTCCGCCTACTCATTTGAGTAGGACTTGTAATTTTCTTTTTTTTCTTTTTCGCCTACTCATTAAGAGTTAAATGGCGCGCCCTTATTTTTTGCCTACTCGTTTGAGTAGGACTTGTAATTTTCCTTTTTGTAACTTAGTTTTTTTGTTTTTTTATAATTTGACGTGTGTGTGTCAGTTCTCGTTTTAGCTAACTTTTCAAATTTTCTAAATGTCTGTTATTTTCATGTCTTCTTCTTACAACCCTTTAGCGCTTAATTACGAACTCGCGTCTCATCAAATTATAAAGTTGTCCCCATACCGATGTGTGGCTAATCGTTATTAGCCTCGGCATCGAAGAGCATTGGGACAATTAAGATAATTTGAAATAATTAAAGTTCTTTATTTTCACTTTAATTTTAGGACTTAAGTTTACCCCGGGTTAACAATGCGTAGGACCACAAATCGATGTGTGGGCCCTATTTTCGTTATCCATATGTTAGCTAGCCGAGAGGTCGTGCGTATGGACAGATCACCCCTGGGTTAATAGAGTTGCGTGCAAACCCTCGAGAGAGGACAAGCGTAATTCTATCGGATTGGGTTCCCCACCCAATAGCGGGGTTCTTAGCGTACAGCGGGCGTTAAGAGGAATCCTTCGTCGGACTAACGTTCGGTCGAATAGTCTTAGCATTCATGTGAGCGATATCCCTATAGCTAGGTGAGCTCATATCTGTGGAACCTCCACGGCCAAGTTGCCTTTTATTAATTTGAAAACTAAGTTCAATAATTATTAAAAGTTATTTTCGTCTAAATCTGATTCGATGCTGAGCGTTAACCCTTCATCGAATTTTTCTAAATCATTTTTCGCTCTTTTATTTAGTCCATCTTTAGTTAATTAAAATCTCCAACTTACTTTTTAGTAAGATAATAGTTCTCCTGAAGGAGTAGAATAATCAACCCGACCCCCAGAACAATACGACCTCTGTATTCCCCCGAATATCGAGTACTACTTGCGATAGGTGCACTTGCCTCCCTTAGCAAGCCCGCGGCGATCGACTCATCGAACCAACCACCCACATAAGAGTCTGGTCGCAGGCCATCAAGTTTTTGGCGCCGTTGTCGGGGACCGCTCTTGAGTTGTTATTCCGAATTTCGGAGTCTATTACTTTTACTTATTTTCTAAAAAAACAAACAAAAACAAAAAAAAAGTTTCTTTCGTTTTAATTGTTTTTAGGGGTGTATGACCCATGGGCAACCCTCCGAGTCTAAAGATTTTGACATCGACCCTGAGATCGAATGCTCCCTTGCGCGTATTCTATCTCAACGCCGAATTCCTTCTTTAGACCCCGAAGAATCTATCGGTGAACCCCCTGTCGTAGTTATGGCCGACCCTAATCCGAACGCGGCCGCCGAGCGTACAATGTCTTATTACGCCCGGCCGAATTTGGATGATATTGGGTCTAGTATTGTTCGCCCTACGGTGGCGAATAATAATTTTGAAATAAAATCAAGTGTCATTCAAATGGTCCAAAACGCCGTGCAGTTCGATGGACTGCCGGATGAGGACCCGAATGTCCACTTGTCCAACTTTTTGGAAATATGTGACACCTTCAAGATTAATGGCGTCACTGATGACGTCATTCGCTTGCGCCTATTTCCTTTTTCCCTTAAGTCCAAAGCCAAGGCGTGGTTGAATTCCCTCCCGCGAGGATGTTTCACCACGTGGGCTGAGTTGACGGAGCGGTTCCTAACGAAGTACCTTTCGCCCGCAAAAACTGCAAAGTTGCGGGCGAACATATCTTCATTTGTGCAAAACGATCCTGAGTCTCTTTATGAGACTTGGGAACAGTTTAAGGAGTTCCTCCGCCGGTTCCCACACCACGCACTGCCAACGTGGTTGCAGGTACAAATTTTTTATAACGGCCTTAATTTTCAGACGCGTCAAATGATTGACGCGGCTGCCGGGGGTACCTTGAATAACAAAACCCCCGAGGCTGCCCAGGCTTTATTTGAAGAGATGGTTATGAACGTCTATCAATGGAACGTCCCGCGGGGATGCCCAAAGCCAGCAGTCGGCCTTTTTGAAGTGTATGTCACTGCTCACTTAACCCTTCAAGTTGAAAGGTTAACAAAGTAGGTGGCGGAGATGTCTACTGCCTCCTCCACTCCGACTTGTTTTATTCCCCCTAACGTCTGCGTGGCTGAAGAGTTCGTGGACTTCGTAGGAAATTCGGGTCGTTCTTCCTTCAACCCCAACAACAACCCTCATAGTAATAACTATAATCCGGGTTGGAGGAATCACCCCAATTTTTATGGAGCAACCCGAACAATGCGCAGCGCCCCCCTATTTCTTATGCGCCCAGATTTCTGCAGCCTCCCCCTCTTCCAAAACCGTCCCCGATGGAGGAGAATTTTTCTAAATATATCGCGTCCAACGAATCAAATATCTGGAACATCACCGGATCGCTAAAAACCCTTGACCAATTGGTTGGACAACTGGCGAGGATGATGTCCGAGCGCGCGCTCGGGGCACTGCCGGGAAACACGGTGCCCAATCCGCGGGAGAACGCCAATGCTATAACTCTCCATAGTAGAAAGGAGGTGATCGATCCAAAACGGATCGATCGACAGGTACATATTTCACCTCCGACCCCTCTTCCCTCTTCTTCGTTTACGCAGCCTTTACCAATTTTAAATGAAAAAACTATTTTAAACAAGGTCTTACCATATCCGCATAAATTAGATAACGAACGTAAGGACGCGCAATACGAAAAATTTATTTTATTATTAAAACAAATTCATATTAATAAATTTGTGTGAGGCTATCTCGCAAATGCCCAAATATGCGAAATTTTTACAAGAATTACATTCTAATAAACGTAAATTAAAGGATATTTCGCATGTATCTCTCAACGTTGTCTGCTCGGCAGCCCTTACTAATAAATTGCCCACAAAACAAAACGACCCAGGACGGTTTTCCATCCCGTGCCTTTTTGGCGATATATTCGTAAAATACGCCTTAGCTGATTTAGAGGCTAACATTAATATGATGTCGTTCTCGCTCTTTCAATGTTTAGGTTTGGGTACTCCTAGTCCTACAAATATGCGCATACAATTAGTAGATTGCTCGGTTAAGTTCCCTATCGGGGTAGTGGAGGATGTCCTAGTCTGAGTAGACAAGTTTACCTTTCCGGTAGACTTCGTCATCTTAGACATCGAGGAGGACGCTGAGGTACCTATAATACTCGGTCGCCCTTTTCTCGCCACCTCTCGTGCACTAATAAATGTTAGTAATGGTCGTCTTCTCCTCCGAGTAGGAGATGAAGGCTTCCAGAATCCGTCGGGTCTCCTCTTCCGTCACACATCGTGTCAGAAGACTCGAAAGTATCTTCCGATGTAGGCTTCCTTCATGCATGAGATAGTGAGCCGCCTTATGCCGAAAGTTCTTTGCCTCCTTGACCCCCTCAGGAAGATTGCCCGTGACGAAGAAGGTTACAAAGGGATCCACCCATGAGGGTCGCTGATCCACTTCCATGAGCTCCCCTTCCTCGATCGCTGGATGGAACAGATCCGTCAAGGTTCCTTGTTGGGTACATTGGTCAAATGTACCTAATTTGAAGAAGCCTCACCCAACTCAATGATATACATCATAATGTATTTGATGTATGTTTGAGTTACTTGTGCAGGTTAAGAAAGTACTGCACTGAAGCAAAAAGTTTCTAAGTCCATGTGTCGACACCCAGAGGGAAAGTGTCGACACTCAAGAAAGCTTGTGTCGACACCCAGACAAGCAGTGTCGACACTTGGAGTCATTGTGTCGACACCTGGGATGCAGAGTCGACACCAGACAGAAAGTGTCGACACTTGGAGTTGTGTCGACACTCAGTGAAGAAAAGTGCAGACAGAAAGTGTCGACACAAGGAGCTGTGTCGACACTCATTGAAGCTGTGTCTACACCAGAAAGTGTCGACACTTGGAGCTGTGTCGACACTCAGCAAAAGTCTGCAGAGTTTAAGTACAAGTGTCAACACTCAACACAATGTGTCCACACTATGCAGAAGAGTCAGCACTTGAAGTAAGTGTCGACACCCAGCACAATGTGTCGACACTCAACAGAAGAGTCAGCATTTGAAGTATGTGTCGACACCCAGAACAATGTGTCGACACACAGCTGAAGACTCAACACTTGAAGAAAGTGTCGACACAAGGAGTTGTGTCGACACTTAGCAAAGAACAGAATTATTTCCAAAATATTCTAAGTACAAGTGTCGACACTCAACACAATGTGTCCACACTATGCAGAAGAGTCAGCACTTGAAGTAAGTGTCGACACCCAGCACAATGTGTCGACACTCAACAGAAGAGTCAGCATTTGAAGTATGTGTCGACACCCAGAACAATGTGTCGACACACAGCTGAAGACTCAACACTTGAAGAAAGTGTCGACACAAGGAGCTGTGTCGACACTTAGCAAAGAACAGAATTATTTCCAAAATATTCTAAGTACAAGTGTCGACACTAAAGGAATGTGTCGACACTCAGCTGAAGTCTCAACAAGAAGAAGGTGTGTCGACACAAGGAGCTGTGTCGACACTCAACAAGAATCAATATTGAAGACTTGTGTCGACACCAAGAAGCAGTGTCGACACTTGACAGTTACAACACAAGAAGTTGTGTCGACACAAACGTGATGTGTCGACACTTAGAAGAATACAGCTAAAGAAAGAAGAACAAGTACTTGTGTCGACACTCAATTTTAGTGTCGACACATGCAGAAGAATCTGTGTCGAGACATACAAGGAAATGTGTCGACACCTTGTATACTTGTGTCGACACTTACACAACATGTGTCGACACTTGGACTATAAGTGTCGACACTTAAAGACAGAAAGTCTCGACACTTTCAGACAGTTAGAGAAATTCAAGAAATGACTGGATGATTTGACAGCTGTCGTTCCAGCCGGTCTACAGCACCTGTCAGAGATATCAGAAGTCAGTTATGGACCGGTCCAGCCGGTTACCATGAAGAAAGCCTATAAATAGGCACCTACAGTTTACAGAAACTGTTGTTGAAAAGTTGTTCAAAGTTGTTGAAGTTGTTGATCAGATTATTGTTGAAGTAATTATAGTGGTACAAAGAGAATCAACACAAGAAGATCTAGCAGTTCAAGTGCAGATCTAAGAAGTTGGAGAGAGAGGGCTCCATCCAAGAAATCAGCCTTTGGAACTAGGCTGAGAAGAAGGATTCAGATTCAGTCTGGATCTTAAGTGGCAGAGGTCAAGGAACAACTGCAGAGGATTCAGCCTTATTCAGTTCTACTCAAGAAGCTTTGAAGAAAGCTAAGTCAGGGTGAATCCAGCTGAGTTCTTCCAAGAACTCATCAAGAATCTCTCAACTCCCCTCCTTTAATTCTGAGTTGTATAGTTATTATTTGTAAAACATTTTTATCTTGTAGGATCCATTGGATCTGAGTGATTTGTAAGCCTATATTTATAAAGGCTGAGGGTAGGGCTTGTTAGCCTGAGTGTAGGAGATAGAGATCTCTGAGTGTAGGCCTTGGTTGGCTGAGTGTAGGCCTTGATTGGCTGAGTGTAGGCTTTGGGAGAAAGCTGAGTTGTAAGGCTTTGGGCCTGAGGTAGGAACCAATTTGGGTTCTGAGACAGTGGAGAAGTTTGGCCGAATCTAGTACACTGCTAGATAGGCGAAGGGGGAAAGTGGATGTACCCATATCTTGGGGAACCACTATAAAACACTGTGTGTTGTGCTGTGATTGTGCTGTGGATTAGCTGTGTATATTTTGTTATTGCTGTTTGCTGTGCAAAAGTAGTTTGAAATCTGTGATATAACTGTTTGGCTGCCAACAAAGTTAATGGAAGGATTAGGTCACCTATTCACCCCCCCCCCCCTCTAGGTGTTTAGGTACCATATCTTTCAAGTGGTATCAGAGGGAGGTTACTCAAAACAAGGACTAACAGTCTGAGGAGATCCTGTTTGGCAGATTCAGTGTAAGGCATTACACAGTTTCAAGAAAATCAAGAAAATCAAGAAACATGGGTTCTTATGAGAATCACAAGGAATTGGGTTCCATGAAATTACCCATATGCAAAAAGGAGATCTTTGGGATCTGGAAAGAAAGGGTAAGGCTATTTATGGAAGCCTCTGACCCTAGAATCTACATCACAGTTAAGGAAGGGCCTTATGTGCCTATGAAGATTTCAGTTCTAGATGCAAACCAGAGAACTCCAAAGGATTTCTCTGAGATGACTAAAGATGAAATTGTCCTGGCCACCATGGACAAGAGGGCACATAACATAATAGTGAGTGCCATTGATGATGCAACTTTTCAGAACTTAATTCACTGTAAAACAGCAAAAGAGATGTGGGATACTCTCATTGTTTATATGGAAGGTTCTGAAGAAGTTAGGCAAGATAGGAAGTCCTTGCTAAATCAGGAGTATGAAAGCTTTAGGCAAGGAAAGGGTGATAGCATCACTGAGTGCTATAAGAAATTTTACAGAATAGTTAATGAACTCATGTCTTATGGAAGAGAGTTCAGTAACTATGAACTAAATGACAAGTTCCTAAGGTCCCTAACCAAAGATTGGGACACCAAGATCTGTGCCATAAGAGAAATGACTAAGTTGGGGGAAATTCCTCCTCCCACACTGTTTGGCAAGCTATTGTCTTATGAAATGCAGTTAATAGTGAGAAAAGTTGAGGAGAAATCAACAAGGACTGAGCACAAAGAAAGAACTGTTGCTTTCAAGACAGAAGTTCCCAGAAAGTGCAGGAATAAGTCTTCAACTCCACCTCCAGAGGTAGTTGAATCAGAGTCTGATGAGTCTGTCAGCACAAAGTCTAAGAGCAGTGAAAGTGATGAAGACTTTGCTGCTTTCACTAGACACTTTCAGAAGTTTTTGAAAAAGAAACAGTGGAGGTCAAGGCCTTCTACATCACAAGGAAAGGAAGACTCTTATCAGAAAAAGAGGTCTTCAAAGAATGACAAGAAAAGGACAAAATTAAGCAAGGCAACTCGTTCAAAGATTGTTTGCTATTGCTGCAATAAACATGGCCATGTTATTGCAGATTGTCCAGAGAAGAGAAAGGAATCTGGTGACAGGAAAAAGACTCACTTCAAAGGGAAGAAAGAAAAGTCTTTTGTTGCTAAGAAGGAGAAGACTCTATCAGATATCTCTTCTTAAGAAACTGAGTCTGAGGATGAAGCCTACATAGGGCTGTTTGCTGAAGAAGAAGAGGAAGAATTCATGCAGATCTTGGAGTCAATTTATGAACAAGAAGACAGTCATTGCCAAGGGCTAATGGCATTGACAGAAAGTGCCAAAATCCTGGAGCAGCCAGGACCCAGTCAGGTACAAAGTTCAAGTTTAAATTCAGTTTCTTGTTCTAGTTCAGATTCAGATTCTTCTTCATCAAGTGATGAGAATGTATCTGAGTCTGAGGATGATATTCATCAACTTATAGATGAATATAGAGTGCTGTTGCAAGCTTACAAGAAAAGCAAGTCCCTTGCCAAAAGTCAGGCAAAGGAGATTGCTGATCTTAAAGCTGCTGCAACAGATTATGAGAAGCAATTTGATCAAAAACTGAATGAGATAGCCAGGCTGAAACACATAACAGTGATTCAGATGGGAACTATCACTTTTACGAATGATCAAATTAAGTGTCTGGAGAACAATCTTCAGAAGGAGAAGGACTTGGTTGCTAGGTTTTCTAAACCTAAGTCAGTGTTACCCATAATAGATGAATTTGTTCATCACAAGGGTAAAGCTTGACTGGGCTTTGTTAGACCTGCAGGGACTGAGCAGTCCAAGTATAAGTCCAAGGGCAAAGCCCCAACATTCAACAAGCCTGTTGTAGTCAAGACAGCCAAGGCAGTACCTAAGCAAAGGTACAATAAATTTGAATGTTGGTGCTGTGGCAAAGTTGGCCATTTTGCAGTGGACTGTTGGCACAATGTGAGTGCCAAAGTGAGTTCCAAACTACCTGTTGGAAAGCCAGTAGGTAGGTTTGTCAAATTGCAAACTAACAATCACCAAGGACCCAAGAATACTTTGGGTTCTAAGGTTCATTAATTTGTTTTGCAGGTGAGTCCAAGTGGCCATACCCCTACATGGTACTTGGACAGTGGATGTTCCAGACATATGACTGGAACTAGGGGACTACTGAAGGACTACATTCCAATCAAAAATGGTCCTAAAGTGACCTTTGGTGGTTCTGAAAAAGGAATCATCAAAGGGTTTGGTAACATTTCTTCAAACTTAGTTAACATTACTCAAGTGGCTTATGTTAAAGGGTTGAAACACAACCTAATAAGTATAAGTCAATTAAGTGATGTAGGGTATGACATCTCATTTGTTAAAAATGGTTGTCATATCAAGAGGTCAAGTGATCAAGAGATCATTTTGACAGGATATAGGAAGAGGAATGTCTACTGCCTAGACATTATGATTGAGAACAATGGTTCTCCAGTTTGTCTTGTAGCTGATGAGACAGTCTCTCATTGTGTCAAATGGCACAAGAGGCTAGCCCATCTTAACTACAAGACAATTAGCAAACTCTTTAGCAAAGAGTTAGTGAGGAATGGTCCTCAAGTTAAGTGTGTTAAAGATGGCATTTGCTCAGCTTGTCAAAAGGGCAAGCAGACTAAATCCACCTTTAGAAGCATAGATAACAAAGAAGCTGTGAGGTGTTTGTACCTCTTGCATTTGGATCTCTTTGGTCCAATGCCAGTTCACAGCTTAGGTAGGAAGGTCTATACCCTTGTAGTTGTAGATGACTACTCAAGGTTTTCCTGGGTGTTCTTCTTAAGACAGAAATCTAAAACACCTAGTGTCTTCTACAGCTTTGTCAAGCAAATTCAGAATGAACTAAATAGTACTGTGGTCAGAATTAGAAGTGACCATGGTACTGAATTTCAGTCTGATAGCATGACAAAACTGTGTGAAGACTTTGGGATATTTCAAGAATTCTCTTCACCTAGAACACCTCAGCAAAATGGCATTGCTGAAAGGAAAAATAGGACCTTGATAGAGGCTGGTAGAACCCTACTAAGTGATACATCACTGCCAGAGTATTTCTGGGCTGAAGCAGTTAACACTGCATGTCAAGTTATAAATAGGGCTACCATCACTAAAGGGCTAAACAAGACCCCCTATGAAGTTGTGAAAGGCAGGAAACCAAACCTATCCTACTTCAGGATCTTTGGTTGCAAATGCTTCATACTTAACAATGGGAAGTCTTACTTAACTAAGTTTGCTGCCAAGTCCCAAGAGGGAATTTTTGTTGGGTACAGCAATAATAGTAAGGCTTATAGAGTCTACAACTTGACTACACAAGTTGTAGAAGAATCAGTGCATGTAGTTTTTGATGAGACTAAACTTATTAATAATGAGTTGTCTAGCAATGTATGCAGCCCCACAGGTTTGACAAAGAAAATGGACAAGCTTACTATAGAAGAAGTGCCTGCTGCAAGACAGCAATGAGAGGAGAGTAGCTGCTGTCCAGGGGGAGAACTACATGTGCCAGTTGCTGAAGAAATCCAAGGTATACAGCATGATGCAGATGCTGAAGTGGTTCAACCTGAAGTTAGGATGCCTCCAGCCCACAGGCATCTTAGAGATCATCCAGTAGAGCTGATTATTGGAGATCCAAGATAAGGAGTTCAAACAAGGAGCAGAAATCAGAATGCTGCAATCTATTCCAGCTTTCTGTCACAAGTTGAACCTAAGAAGTTTGAAGAAGCAATACAAGATCCACAATGGACTGAAGCAATGCAAGAATAGCTTAATCAGTTCAAGAGGTGCAAGGTTTGGGAACTTGTTCCTAAACCTAAAGACCACAATGTAATAGGAGTTAAGTGGATCTACAGGAATAAGATGGATGAACAAGGTGTCATCATTAAGAATAAAGCTAGACTGGTTGCAAAAGGATATAGGCAAGAAGAAGGTATTGATTTTGATCAAACCTTTGCTCCAGTAGCCAGACTGGAAGCCATAAGGATGTTCTTGGCCTATGCAACCTATCAAGGATTCAAGGTATACCAAATGGATGTCAAGTCAGCATTCCTAAATGGTAATTTGAAAGAAGAAGTCTATGTGGAGCAGTCTTCAGGTTTTGTTGATCCAACTCTACCTCATTATGTCTATAGACTTAGGAAAGCTTTATATGGGTTAAAGCAAGCCCCTAGGGCTTGGTATGAAACCCTATCTAGTTTCCTCATTGAGAACAAGTTCTCAAGGGGGAAAATAGATAAGACTCTATTCCTTAGGGAATCTAGAGGCAAAGTCATACTAGTCCAAATATATGTAGATGACATTATATTTGGGTCTACTGAAAGCAGCCTTTGCAAAAAGTTTGCAAAACTTATGCAAGGTCAGTTTGAGATGAGTAGTATGGGAGAGCTGAAGTTTTTCTTGGGTCTCCAAGTTAAACAGACTGAGAGTGGTTTGTCCATTTGTCAGTCAAAGTTCACCCTAGAACTCATAAGGAAGTATGGTATGGATTCATCCAGTACCATGAAGACTCCTATGGGGTCAAGTATGTCTCTTAGCAAGGATGATGCAGGGAAACCTGTAGATGAAACCTTGTATAGAGGGATAGTTGGCTCCCTATTATACTTGACTGCTAGTAGACCAGACATCATGTATGCTACATGTGTTTGTGCAAGGTATCAAGCCTGCCCTAAAGAGTCTCACTTGACTGCAGTCAAGAGAATTTTGAGATATCTAAAGGGCACTCCCTATCTAGGCCTCTGGTACCCTAGGAATGGAGATTTTGATCTAACAGGTTATTCAGATGCAGACTTTGCAGGATGCAAAGAGGATAGAAAGAGTACTACTGGAACCTGTCAATTCCTAGGTGGGAGACTAATTTCATGGAGCAGCAAAAAGCAAACCAGTGTGGCTATCTCCACAGCTGAGTCAGAGTATGTGGCTGCAGGAAGTTGCTGTGCTCAACTTCTGTGGATTCAACATCAGTTAGAGGACTATGGATTTCAGGTAAGTAGAACTCCACTTTTCTGTGATTCTACAAGTGCTATTTCAATAGCTAATAACCCTGTATCCCATAGTAGGACAAAACATATTGAGATTAAATATCATTTTCTTAGGGAGCATGTAGAAAGAGAAGATATTTTATTAGAATATGTTAAAACAGATGAACAAGTAGCTGATATGTTTACTAAGCCACTAGAAGAAGCTAAGTTCAATAGATTCAAAATTGAACTAGGAATGATAAACTTAGACTAAGTTTACAGAATAGAAAATTAGCTAAGTAAAAAGGTGTCGACACATAGACAAGTCTATGTCGACACAGAATAGTGGTGTCGACACTTCAAGAAAAAGGTGTCGACACATCTAGGATGTTGGTGTCGACACTTCAGAATGTTAGTGTCGACACATGTCAAGTAGGTGTCGACACATCCAATGTGGTGTCGCCACTTATGTTTTACTCAGAATTTTCTAAGTAAAGTCTCGACAATGTGTCGAGTTATGTTGTGTCGACACATAACCAAGTGTCGACACATAAAATCTGTTGACTAAACTTGTGTCGACACATATGTGTCGAGACATTATAAGTCAGTGTCGACACTTATTGCCAGTGTCGACACACTTTAAGCTAGCTGTCCCGCCTGTTCATCTTCAAAATCAGAAAGGTATAAATAGGGTTCTGTCTTTGTTTGTCGACACGCTTTCAAAGTTTCGAGACCAAAACTACTGTGTCGACACCTCTCTTTTCTAAAGACTAATTCTCCAAACCCTAATGGCTCCTAAGCTTGAGGAGAACGTTAACGAGGGCTATGAGCTAGTGCGAGGCGCGTTCGATGAAGCTGATCAAGAAATCAAGTCGGTGGTAACCCTAGTCGCCAATTCTGGACTAGAATACTTGGTTTCAGAACCAACAAAGATTTGGAAAAAGGAAGTTCTTGAATTCCTTAATGGAGTTTCTGTAGATGAATCTGGATACAGAATCAAATCCAGAGTTCATGGATCTAAGGTCAAGATTTCCCCAAAAAGTCTGAGGAAGGTACTCCAGCTACCTAAAACACAAGATGAAGAAGAAGTAACTGTATCCAAGACCAGGGAAGCTTTAACCTGGTGTGGTCTTGATCCTAAGATGAAGATAGGATCTGTATTCAACAGAAAAGGAATGAATAACCAAGGGAAGTTCATGTCTGAAATTGTAGGAAAAGTCTTACTCAGCAAGACTGGAGGGCATGACAGAGTGTCTGCCTACATGTTTGAAATCATGACAAGAATAATCTTCACTCTGAAAACAGATTGGTCTCAAGTGGTGTATGAGAAAATCAAGGAGAGTCTGAAGAAGCCCAACCTGGGCAGAATACTTAGTCTCTACCTAGCTGGTACCATACCAGAGGTAATGAATACAGCTGGAGGAAGTAAGATAAACCACATGAGGAAAATGGATCTAAGGATCTTTTCCAGATGGGACAGGGTATTGTCCAAGGAAATGCCAACTCCAGAGAAGCCAGTTACTAAGAAAGATTCTCCTCCAAGGAAGAAAAGGAAGACAGCTCCTGTGACACAGGAGTCCTCTAGCAGTTCAGGGAGTGAAGAACAAGTTGTTTTCACTCCTGATAATCAAGAGGAAGTGGCTGCAGAGAAGACCCCTGCTGCTCAAGATGTAGCTGAGATCCAGGGGGAGCTACCACAGGATAGCCCCATCCACAGGGATCAAAGCCAGGGGGAGCCTCCAGTAGTAGAAGAACCCTCTACTCTGGACAGTGAGCAAGCCACCATCATTATCCAAGAGGTACTCACTGACCTAAAAACTTTAGAATATCTTATAGAAGATGCTGATTTGTCTGATGTTCCTCAGCAAACTCAGCTGCGTAGCCAAGAACCAGATGTTGTTATCCAAGACACATCTGTTGTACTAGAAGTGGTTCCTGATCAAGTAGTTGAAGAACCAAGAACTTCGCCTGCACAGTCTCCACCTGAATATACAATGGAAGATTTGTTTCTAAATCTAGATCAAGAAGATTTTAACATGGACAAGGATGCTGCTGCTGAAGATAAGAGTGCTGCTGCTGAGGGGGAACAACTGACAGTTCTGGAAGAGCCTTTAAGGCCAGAAAGTGAGAAAGCACCTGATGTGCAAGCTGACAAACCTCCAAGCCCTATGGAAAGGGTTGAAATAGCCAGCACTTCAGAATCTGAAGAAGATGAGGCTGCAAAGGCTAAGAAGAAGAAACTCTATGTCTTCAAGAGGAGAAGTCAGAGTTATAAGAAAGCCTTGCAATCTATAGCCCCACAGCCTATAGTTCACCAAGCTCCAACTGTTGACTATAGTGCTTTACTGATTGCACTGCAGATAAAAATGGATGAACAAAGGAAAGCCATAGAGGCTTATGTTGATGCAGGGCACAGATCATTACAGTTTGATCTTGCCCAAGATATAAAATCTATAAGGTTTGAGATGAATTTCAACAAGAAAGAGATGACAGACTGCTTTCACAAGGGTGGCAATGCAGTGGTGTATCTGGCTACACACCAAGAGAAGATCAAAGCCCAAGTAGATGATATAGCATTGAAGCAAGGGTATGTACTGGAAAATCAGTTAAGGATGAATGACAACTTGACTGCTTCACACAATGCTATAGTCACTGAATTGAAGAATAAGACTGCTGAACCTTCTACATCTGCTGCTACAGTTAAGGCTGACTTTGATAAAGTATTTCAAGCTGAGATTACTGCTGTCAAGACTGCAATTCAAGATTCCCAGAAGGCCATCTCTGAACAGCTCACTAAGCTCAGACCTTACTTTAAAGAGGGAATCAGGTACTTGGATAGTCAGATTAGATTTCAAAAGGATGATGTAAGAGATCATGTTGCCCAAGAAGTCATAAAGGGGGAGAAAGTATTAGTCAAAGCTAGCTCTGACCATGCCAAATGGATATCTAACTCCATCAGAGCTACACTGGGCTATCCTCCACTCTGTGATGATGATAATGTTGCTGAATCAGGGATTCAAACTGCCTATCTTGGAGGTGAGCAACCAGAGGTAGCTCAAGTGATTTATCCACCTCCAGATTTTGCCATGGTTCAAGCAGATGTCAGCACAATGTATAGCCCACTTGAGGGCAAGGACAATGTCCACATTGACAAGGTTGTTCAACCTATTTCTGCAGCTATGCAAGAGGCATTAGAGAAAGAAGAAGAGGCAAGGTTGTCAAAGAAGAGGTTTAGGGAACAAGCAGAACAAAGGCCAGATTTTGAACAGTGGAGCCCTACCTCTAGAAATATAATTTTAACTGCCTGGAAAGCTGCCAAGGACAATGCTCATGAAAGGAACAATTGGTTCTCTGAAGTAGAATGGAGGAAACATGAAATAAGACAGGAGGCCATTGTTCAATATAGAAGAAAGGCAAAGATGGGAAAGCTACCTCCTACTGCAGTGGAGCCTAGCAAGTACTTCCCCAAGCCATACCACTATTTTGAAAGGCAGAAAATCAAAGCAGAAGAGCTGAAGAAGAAGGACTTAAAAGGCAAGAAGCCTGCTGATGCTGCAACTACTGAAGCCACTGTCAAAGCTCAAGTCCAATCAGGCAAAGGCATTGTTATCAAAGAACCAGATCAGAAATAGATTAGGAATTGACTTGAAGATTGTTGTAATCTTTTGAATGAAAAGCATTTTTGTAAACCATTGAAGATGTATTAGAAAAATGTTAGAACAATATATGATAAATATATTTCATGATTGTTCTGAGAATATGTCTATTTCTTGTTTGTTCTGCAATGTTGAATGTGTATACATGTGTGAAATATTACATGTTTATGTTTACCCTGCTGTTTATAATCTGCTTTACATCATTTTGTAATTTTAATTATGAATGGTGTATATCATTGACTAAGGGTTATGACTTCTCCAAATAGGGGGAGATTGTTGGGTACATTGGTCAAATGTACCTGATTTGAAGAAGCCTCACCCAACTCAATGATATACATCATAATGTATTTGATGTATGTTTGAGTTACTTGTGCAGGTTAAGAAAGTACTGGACTGAAGCAAAAAGTTTCTAAGTCCATGTGTCGACACCCAGAGGGAAAGTGTCTACACTCAAGAAAGCTTGTGTCGACACCCAGACAAGCAGTGTCGACACTTGGAGTCATTGTGTCGACACCTGGGATGCAGAGTCGACACCAGACAGAAAGTGTCGACACTTGAAGCTGTGTCGACACTCAGTGAAGAAAAGTGCAGACAGAAAGTGTCGACACAAGGAGCTGTGTCGACACTCAGTGAAGCTGTGTCTACACCAGAAAGTGTCGACACTTGGAGCTGTGTCGACACTCAGCAAAAGTCTGCAGAGTTTAAGTACAAGTGTCGACACTCAACACAATGTGTCCACACTATGCAGAAGAGTCAGCACTTGAAGTAAGTGTCGACACCCAGCACAATGTGTCGACACTCAACAGAAGAGTCAGCATTTGAAGTATGTGTCGACACCCAGAACAATGTGTCGACACACAGCTGAAGACTCAACACTTGAAGAAAGTGTCGACACAAGGAGCTGTGTCGACACTTAGCAAAGAACAGAATTATTTCCAAAATATTCTAAGTACAAGTGTCGACACTCAACACAATGTGTCCACACTATGCAGAAGAGTCAGCACTTGAAGTAAGTGTCGACACCCAGCACAATGTGTCGACACTCAACAGAAGAGTCAGCATTTGAAGTATGTGTCGACACCCAGAACAATGTGTCGACACACAGCTGAAGACTCAACACTTGAAGAAAGTGTCGACACAAGGAGCTGTGTCGACACTTAGCAAAGAACAGAATTATTTCCAAAATATTCTAAGTACAAGTGTTGACACTAAAGGAATGTGTCGAAACTCAGCTGAAGTCTCAACAAGAAGAAGGTGTGTCGACACAAGGAGCTGTGTCGACACTCAGCAAGAATCAACATTGAAGACTTGTGTCGACACCAAGAAGCAGTGTCGACACTTGACAGTTACAACACAAGAAGTTGTGTCGACACAAACGTGATGTGTCGACACTTAGAAGAATACAGCTAAAGAAAGAAGAACAAGTACTTGTGTCGACACTCAATTTTAGTGTCGACACATGCAGAAGAATTTGTGTCGAGACATACAAGGAAATGTGTCGACACCTTGTAGACTTGTGTCGACACTTACACAACATGTGTCGACACTTGGACTATAAGTGTCGACACTTAAAGACAGAAAGTCTCGACACTTTCAGACAGTTAGAGAAATTCAAGAAATGACTGGATGATTTGACAGCTGCCGTTCCAGCCGGTCTACAGCACCTGTCAGAGATATCAGAAGTCAGTTATGGACCGGTCCAGCCGGTTACCATGAAGAAAGCCTATAAATAGGCACCTACAGTTTACAGAAACTGTTGTTGAAAAGTTGTTCAAAGTTGTTGAAGTTGTTGATCAGATTATTGTTGAAGTAATTATAGTGGTACAAAGAGAATCAACACAAGAAGATCTAGCAGTTCAAGTGTAGATCTAAGAAGTTGGAGAGAGAGGGCTCCATCCAAGAACTCAGCCTTTGGAACTAGGCTGAGAAGAAGATTCAGATTCAGTCTGGATCTTAAGTGGCAGAGGTCAAGGAACAACTGCAGAGGATTCAGCCTTATTCAGTTCTACTCAAGAAGCTTTGAAGAAAGCTAAGTCAGGGTGAATCCAGCTGAGTTCTTCCAAGAACTCATCAAGAATCTCTCAACTCCCCTCCTTTAATTCTGAGTTGTAGAGTTATTATTTGTAAAACATTTTTATCTTGTAGGATCCATTGGATCTGAGTGATTTGTAAGCCTATATTTATAAAAGCTGAGGGTAGGGCTTGTTAGCCTGAGTGTAGGAGATAGAGATCTCTGAGTGTAGGCCTTGGTTGGCTGAGTGTAGGCCTTGATTGACTGAGTGTAGGCTTTGGGAGAAAGCTGAGTTGTAAGGCTTTGGGCCTGAGGTAGGAACCAATTTGGGTTCTGAGACAGTGGAGAAGTTTGGTCGAATCTAGTACACTGCTAGATAGGCGAAGGGGGAAAGTGGATGTACCCATATCTTGGGGAACCACTATAAAACACTGTGTGCTGTGCTGTGATTGTGCTGTGGATTAGCTGTGTATATTTTGTTATTGCTGTTTGCTGTGCAAAAGTAGTTTGAAATCTGTGATATAACTGTTTGGCTGCCAACAAAGTTAATGGAAGGATTAGGTCACCTATTCACCCCCCCCCACCCTTTAGGTGTTTAGGTACCATATCTTTCATTCCTCCTCCCCGAGGTCCAAACTTAGCCAGCCGATCGGTTGTTGTACTCTCTTCTCTTGGAACATGCTGGATGGAAAACGTCCGGAATCCCCCGATGATCGCCCTCACCTTGGACAAGTACTTCACAAGGGTGGGTTCCCGAGCTTCGAACTCCCCTCGGATCTGCGATGCCACCACCAATGAGTCCGTGAAAGCCTCCACATCATGGATCTCAAGATCTCTTGCCAAACGAAGGCCGGCTATCACAGCCTCATACTCTGCCTGGTTGTTAGTTGCAGGAAAGTGCAAGACCACCGCCTGCTCTATGGTGACCCCTTGAGGACTTGTCAATACCACCCCTACTCCGAGGGAGTGCTTTCCCGAGGCTCCATCAACCGTCATCTTTCATGACTCCTGCGGTCGTGACTCCTCGGCCTCGACCTCCACGACGTAGTCTGCCAAGAAGTCGGAAACCACTTGTGCCTTGATGGAGAGCCTTGGTACGAATGAGATATTGAATTCACTCAACTAGATAGACCACTTGGCCAGTCTAACCGAGTGATCCACTCCTTCAAAAATCTTACGAAGGGGATGATCTGTCACCACCCTGATGGAATGCGCTTGGAAATATGGTCGGAGCTTCCTGGCCGAAATGATCAAGGCATATGACAGCTTTTCTAAGATAGGGTAGCGAAGCTCGGCCTTCTTTAGGATCCTGCTTACATAGTAGATTGGCAGCAGCTTCCTACCCTCTTTCCTAACCATAACAGAGCTCACCGCCTCTGCTCCCACTCCGAGATACAAGGTCATGTCCTCCGTGTCCTTTGGGCTTTGAAGTAGAGGAGCCAGGGAGAGCTGCTTCTTCAGCCCTTGAAAAGCTTCTTCGCACTCGGCGGTCTACTCGAACCTTTGGTTACCCCGCAGCACCTTGAAGAAAGATGAGCATTTATCCCCCGACCTAGAGAAGAATCTACTTAGGCCAGTCAGCTTGCCTGTCAATCGTTGGACCTCCTTAGCATTACATGGTCACTCCAGCTCAAGGATAGCCCTCACCTTATCTGGGTTGGGTTCTACCCCCTCCGGGGTCAGAAGATGCCCGAGGAACTTCCCACGGCTTGCCCCAAAAACACACTTTAAGGGGTTCAGCCTCATTTTGAACTTCCGTAAGGTGGCGAACGTCTCCTCCAGGTCTCGGATATGAGAGTCCACACATTTACTCTTGACCATCAGGTCATCAACATAGACCTCCAGGTTTCTCCCCCTTTGGCCCTGGAAGACTCGATCCATCATGCGTTGGTATGTAACTCCTGCGTTTTTCAACCCAAAGGGCATCATCTTTTAACTGAAGCATCCCTCCCTTGTGATGAAGGAGACGTCCTTGTCGTCGGGAGGGTGTATTCGGATCTGGTGGTAACCTGAAATAGCATCCAAAAAACTCATAATTGAAAAACCAACGGCTGAATCAACCAGCACATCGATTCGAGGCAGTGTGTAGCAATCCTTGGGACATGATTTATTTAATAATGAAAATTCAATACACATGTGCCACTCCCCCCCCCCCCCTTTCTTCACCATTACCACGTTGGAGACCTAGCCTAGATACTGGATCTCCGAGATGAAGCCGGCCTCCAGAAGCTTCTTGACCTCCTCGCGGATTGGCTCTTCCAGCTTAGTTGCGATGGTCCTCATCTTCTGGCATATGGGGCGAGTCTTGGGATCCAGGTTCAGGCGGTGGCAGGCCACATCCGCATAGATTCCCGGCATGTCAGCCGCGCTCCAAGCGAAGATGTCAGCATTGCTATAGATGCAAGCCAACACTCGATCACGGTCCTCAGGGCTCAGACCCCCGCTGATCCGCACCTTTTGCACATGTTCGGCACTGGTAAAGACTTCCATTTCAACCACCTCCTCTGTTGGCTCCAGCCGCGACTGCTCCCAGCCGGCCCTTGCCTCCTCTTCTTGCCCTAGCTCCTCCCCCCTTCCTTATTCCTCAACTTTCATCGCCTCCTCGAGGCTCTCCCTCTGCTCCTGCACAATCTCTATGCCTCTCTGGGCCTCCCCCTCACTTCCTCTTCCTTTCATTTCTATCTGCCGACCTTCTTGCGGTTCCAACCTTCCGTCCCCCCGGACCTCCTACACATCTCTTCCCCACTGCTCCTCCTCAATCTCCTCCCCGAAAATGTCTTCAGTCTTCTTCCTCGCCTCCTCTAGTCTCATCTCCTCCTCTCTGACAACCTCTTCCTGTGCTGACATCTCCTTCTCCAACTCCTCCGCCTCTGCCATCCAAGATATGGTGTTTACTGCCGTAACGTAGCACTGTCTTGCCACCTTCGGGTCCCCTCTGACCCTGACCTGCACCCCTCCATTGTTGAACTTGAGGCAATGATGAAAAGAGGAGGTGACGCAGCGAAATGCGCTGATGATGGGACACCCAAAGATGGCTCTATAGCTGCTCGGGGCGTCCACGACCACGAACCTGCAGTTCCGTGTGAAAGTGAGAGTTAGATCAGAAATACTCTAGAGGGGGGAATAGAGTATTCTAAAAAAATCCTTAACAGCTATTACAACTTTTGCTGTAAATTAAAAGTGCAGAAATAAATATAGCTAGCACACAATAAACCTAAAGCACAAGCATAGCAAGAACAAAAGAAAAAGGGGCAACCAGACGACACAAGATTTTTATAGTGGTTCCCCAACCTCGGTACATCCACTCTTCTACCACCCTGGTAGGAATCCACTCAGTTTTTTGATCAGGTGTCTGACACCAATGAGATTTTGATCAGGTTCTCAAAAACCAACCCAAGTCTTTTGATCAGGAGACTTGCAACCAAGGAATCACTTTTGAAGGGAGATGACAACCCTTTATACAGTGGGGGGTGAGAGATGATTTTGTCTTCTCTTTCTCAATATACAACTGAGAAGACTGTGGATTTGATTATATCTTATGGCTCCCTCTGAGATGTAGAATGAATCAGGGAAAAACAGGAGCTAAGCTTCAGGGTGATAGGTCTTCAAACTGAATTCTTGACCAGCAATAATCTTCAGAAACTTCTTTGACAGATGGAACTGATGTTGTCCTATTGAAGTGTCCTGGAGTGCTTGAAGAAAGAAGACTCTAGATATAGGTATTGTTGTTCTTCTTCTTCAGGTACTGATGAGCTTCTGTTCAATGGCTTCTTTGTATCAGAGAATGCTTCTTGTTGACAGAGCAGATTGTTCTAGACTGAATATTTCTCTGTTATCTCTGTATGCCTCTGAGTGCACTGTGCTCTGTCTAAAACTTTCTTAATGATCCTTTGATGCTTATTTTTGTTATTCTCTTCTTTTTCTTTTATATTTTCTGTTGAAATCTGTCTTACAAAAAATTTTGAATTCTTCTGCAATTAATGCTGACAGCCTTGAGAATAAACGGCATTGATTTATTTCCCCAACTATCCTATGGAAAAACGGCAAGCAATAATCCTGGAGAAGATCATAATTAATGCTACTTCTAATGGTTATATTCAGAGAATGTTAGAGCATTAATTACTCAGGAATTATCGTATTAGAGTGGGGACAGAAGGCTGGAAATAACTAAGTCTGGAATCGTCGAACAGATAGCAGAATTCGTCGAGCTAAGTCAGCAGTTCGTCAACCTGATGACTTATGTTCGTCGAGCTAAGTTGCAGAATCGTCGAGCTGGAAGTATGACTTGCTGTCTATGGAAGCTTTGTATTTCTGTACTTCAAGTTCGTCAAGCTGAGAACTGGATTCGTCAACTGGAGAAGATTCTGTACTTAGAAAAATTGATAATTTCTAGAATCAGGAAGGTGAAGTAGAGAATCCAAAAATCATCGACCAGAGAACTAAGTTCGTCGACCTAAGTCTGGAGAATCAATTGAACTTGAAATGCTGAAGACAGAGTCCAGAGATCGTCGACCAAAGAATAAGATTCATCTAGCTAAGTTTGGAGAACCTTGAATTCGTCGAGCTGAAAATGATTTTGGACTTAGAGAAAAATTGATAAACCTCTAGAAATAGAGTTGAAGTGGAAGTCCAGAAATCGTCGAGCAAAGAATGAAGTTCGTCGACCTGAGAACTAGGTTCGTCGAACTGAGTCTAGAGAACAGTCCGGACTTAGAATTCTGAAGATGGAGTCCAAGGATCGTCGATCTGTGACTGAAGTACGTCGAGCTTAGCTCAGAGAATATTTCTCTAAGATCGTCGAGCTGAGAACGACTATCGTCGACCTGAGTTTGACGAACGTCGAACTTACTTTAATTAGTTTCTTGAGAAATCTCTGAATGTCTGGAAAAACTCTAAGTCCTGAGTCTCTGGCAATCTGATGATGGCTTGTCCATGTGATGTTGTTACTAAGGACTTGGCCTAGACTCTAGGACACAACTATGACCCTGGCTATACATGTTGGGTTACATCATCCTAGCTTAGTGAACCTAGCCCAAATCAAACTAGGGATCCAACAATCTCCCCCTATTTGGGTGAGGTCACTAATAGACTCAAAATAAAAACATAAAGTAAACAAAGCAGGAAAAACATATATCTGGCAGAGATAATTAATACATACAGCAGATATATTTACACAAGAGCTTTGTTCAGACAATATGAAACAGTTTAAGAGAGAAAAATATAAATAAAATAGTTCAGATTTCATTTATTCTGCTTCTTCTCCTGATTCTTTACATCCTTGCCCTTATCTCCTAGCTTGGTAAATATTATTTCCCTGTTTGGATTTGAAGCGTGTTCCACAGTCATTGTCATGTCAGCAACCCCTATAATCTTTAGAGATGTAGCTCTAGGGACCACTGCTTCAGGATGTAATTTCATATAATCATCAACATTAAAAATTTTGTTAGCCTTTTCAAACCTTCTCAGATCTTCTCTCCTGTATTTGGACATTGTAGTGTATTCAGAAATATCCTTCCCTTCAGCCTTTGCCTTGTTAATCATAGAAAGGCCTACTAGTTCCTGGTACCTGGCCATTCTATCTGTGTTGGCTGTTTCTGGATCTTCATAAGGAACGGGAGGAGAGGTTGATCTTCTAGAACTTTCAACTTGTTGATGTTGATGTTGTTGATGTTGTTGTTGATGATGTTGTTGTTGCTGCTGATGTTGCTATTGCTGCTGATGTTGTTTTCCTGAAGAGTGTTGCCTGTGCTGACTGCTACTAGAGGAAGATCTGCCATGATGTCTTTGATAAGTTTGATTAGGGGCAGACCTTTGAGAGCTTGAACCAGGAGCACCAGCTGTAGGAGGAGGAGGTGGTGGTGGATATTTTCTATACCTTTGAATTGTTGGAGGAGAGTACCTTCTACTCTTCTTCCATTCCTTCGGCTGATTCTTAGATATCCACATCCATGTTGGAATCCCTTTGTATGGAGTTATCTTTTGCAGAATGTAATAAGGAGTGTCATTGTTTGGATTAGGCTTAGGAGCAGGAGCAGGAGGAGCTTTTCTTTTCTTTGATACTTGCTTCCTCTTCTTTGTATCCTCCTCATCTGAGTCCTCATCCTCATCTTTATCATCATCATTTTCAGAACCCTAAGGGTTATCATATAAATCATTCAAATCTTTCAAAGCCTCAGCAAAAATAATAGGCTTTTCTGGAGCTGGAGCTGGAGTTTCAACAAGAGTTGGAGGAGAAGCTACAAAAGAATCAGAACTAACTTGGACAGAGCTTTCAGCTGGCAATGGAGAGTTATCCATGGCATAACTAGGAGCAGAAGAAATTTCTAAAGGAGCTGGAATAACTACGGGCTCAGGAACAGCAAAACTATCACTGAGTTGCTTTGCAACTTGTGGACTTACTGGAGATGTATATGGTACAATAGCCAAGTATGGCTTAGTGGTATATTCTGCTGTAAGATATCTCAAAACTGCAAATTTAAAATTTTTCAACAAATTTTCTAAATCAACTGTGGGATTAATGATGAAATCACCACCAGTAATTATTGTCTCAGAGACTGACTCTTCCAAGTCCATGTCAGTATCAATAAAATTAATAAAATCAAGATCATCTGTATCAATATACTCTGCACAGTCTGCTGCTACTATTGCTGCCTTTGTTGCTGGAGCTGCTACTGTTGGAACTAGAGCTGAAGCCTCTGGAGCTGTAGCTGCTACTTCATCATCAGGCATCTCCCCCTGCCTGGGTTCAGTGGGAATTGAGGCCAGGCCCCTGGCTGAAGATAGGGCTGCAGTAAGAGCAGAGATTTGTTCAGAAAGAGAGGAGATGGTGGTAGCAAGAGGTGTAATGGCCTCTGCTATAAGGGATTTGAGGAGGGGAGTGATTATGGAAATGATAGAAGATATGGTGGAGTGGTCCAGTGATTGAAGAGCAGTAGATGTTTCAGATGTGGTTTGAGGAGAAACATATGGAGGGATGAGAGATGGTGGTGGAGATGATGGAGTGGCATCTTGCATGATGGTGTCTGTTGGTAGATGGTAAGATGGTATTGAAGAGAGATGTGGGGGAAGAGGAGATGGTGGTGGTGTAGGAATGTAGGTGTCATGGGGGGAATTAGGATATGTTGGTGGTTGATTTTTTTGAAGAAGGGAAGATGGAATTGCAGTGATGTCAATTTGTTGAGATGGAGCTGGTGAAGCATGTGGAGATGGAGGTGGAGTAGTAACATGAGTATGTTATTATGGTTGTGGTGTTGGAGAGATAGTGGATGATGGAGGAAGGATCTCTTCAATAGGGTGGGAAGTGGCCTTTACAGCCATTGTGCCTTCTGAAGCTGAGGTGGAAGAGGTAGAAGCCTTAGTTGGCTTGGTTATTGTCCTCTCCCACTTGCCAAATAAGGCACATGTTAGCCTTTTACTGGCATTGATGAATATGGTCTGGGTGACCAGTGATTCATCAGCTTTTTCTTATAAAAAGATCCCTAGGATCCTTCCAAAGCAAACTTCCTTTTTTATTGTTTTTCTTCTTTATCAGATCAAAAAGAATCTGTGCCCAATCCACCTGTTTCTTATTTATGATTGCACACAAGACTAGAAACTGGTATCTAGTGATGTATTTATGGGCAGTATGTTTCCCAAGCAAAACTTTTCCAACCAAATCTGCCAAAAACTTATAAGGGGCAGAGAGGTGTTTCTTCAATAGTTTATTAAGGTTATCTCCAGTATAACCCATTAGGCCCAGCATCACATCAGACTCCTCTATTTCAATCTCTAGTTGCTCTTCTCCATTTCTTAATCCAAAAATTTCAGTTAAAATTTCGGGAGTTAAGGAGATGGGGTTACCCACAATGGTGTCTGTCATCGTATTCTCCTCTATTGGCGATAGTGTGTAGACCCATTCTCTGATTTCAGTGTTGTGCAGTTTGATTCTTCTTGTCATCAAGGTTTTGAGTTCTTGTTCTTCAAGTAGTTCCAGAATGTAAAGGAATATGTGTTAAATTTTCTCAACGTGGTCAGCAAGATAGCCCAAACACCAAATTAATATCTTCGGAACTACCCAGTTCGCACGCTGAACCGCGGAAACCCAAGGACTAGAGGTTGCACCCAACAAAACAATAGAAGCACAAGAAGATCTTATTATGCATTCACTTCATTACAATCCGAGGCATACATAGCGAGACATGATTTCGCTAGGATTACAGCTGTAAACAGAAAGAACCAAAAAACAAGCCGGGCGGACAGAACTCCAGTCCGCCGAGACCGCGAGGTCGCCGAGACCGCCGAGACCGCCCAAGCTATGCTGCAATCCGCCGAATACCACGGAGTCCGCCGAGACCGCGAGGTCGCGCGGACAGACCGTTATTCGCCTCCTGCTGAACCCGAACTGAGGAACTCCCCTACCCGCCTGAAGCCGGCGGACAGGTTATTGAAGCTGGGAAAGTTGAAACAGAACTGACAAGCCGCAGAGCGACCTCCTGCTGAGTCCGCAGAGACCGCACACTTCCAAGCACTGACCGAAGTCACAGCCAAGCTCCTGGCTCCTTGAAGTTATCCGTGCGACCTGCACACAGCAAACCGTCAGCCTGAAACAATCCGCACGGACTGACAAACACAGACCGCAGCACTCGCCCAACCCAATTTACTGTTCACTCACGTTACTTCTGGTTACTGTAGATGTGCCAGGGGGGTCCTATTTATAGGCCAGGTGAGGAGTGTGGTCACCGCCCATGAGATAGCGACACCGCCCCAGCCCGCGCGAACACAAAACGACTGTCCGCTCAGTCCGCGAGGACTTGGCCAGTCACCAAGGGAAACCGCCAGGAGCAAGGCAACCAATGACGAACCCTCTCCAGTCCGCTCAAGCTAAGCGGACAAGGCACCAGCCCGCAAAGCTCCAACTGCTTCAGGACAGCACCCTCTTCAATGGCAGTCCGCACCAACCCGAGGCAGTCCACAAGACTCATACCTCAATCCGCCACAAGTCCACGACCAAAGGCAAACAGCAACAGTCCGCCCGGTCACAGCGGACTTGGCGGATACGGTGGACACCATGAACTTGACACCAAGTGTGACCAAGTCCAAAAACCATCAAGGGCCAGTGCAAGCATGGCGGACACAAAGTCCCGTCCGCCAAACATCCTAGCACAGACCGCAACCAGTCCGCGAGCTCCTCGCACTTGTCCAATGCAGTAGCACCAAGCCGGACTCCAAACATCAGTCCGCCAACCGGTCTCCACAGCAAGACCTGCTGTAACACCTGAGCTCGACAAGGCCTCAGCCAAGCTCAAGGTCCAGTCCGCAACAGCCCCAACCGCGGACACACCAGTCCGCAAGGCTTCCCGCGAACTCGAACCAACCCGCCAACAGCACAAACTTGCACCCGCGACCACTGAGCAATGCACCAGTCCGCAAGCCTCTCTATCCGCAGATACCAGGCCGCACCAAACCGCGGACACCATGCAACAACCCGCTCAGAACACAGCCGGCTTCCACCAGACTTTTCACCAGGTCGCAACCTCAGTCCGCCCAGTCCGCCCAGTCCGCAAAAGCTGTCCGCACAGGCCGCGCGGCCTGTCCCGTCACCCACTTCCACTTCACAAATTTCAACACTCCCCCTTGAAGTGAGAAGTGGTGACCAAGCCCAGCAAGCTGCGCAAGCGTTCAAAGGGCCCCTTCGACAGCGGCTTCGTGAAGATGTCAGCAAGATTATCTTCACTCCGAACATGCCCGACCAGCAGAGACCCCTCCAACACCTTCTCCCTGATGAAGTGGTGATCAATCTCTATATGCTTGGTCCTGGCGTGACACACTGGATTGTTTACCAGTTTGAGAGCACTCTCATTGTCACCCCGGAGTAAAGTAGGCCCTTGCACTTCTTCATGAACATCCTCTATGAGTCTCCTCAACCAAACGGCTTCCCGAGCAGCCAAGGCCGAAGCCTTATACTCCGCCTCCGTGGTTGAAACCGACACCGAGTCCTGCTTCTTGCTACACCACGAGATGCTAGCTGAACCGCAAGTGAACACATAACCAGAAGTAGACCTTCGATCATCCGAATCACCGCCATAGTCAGCATCCGTGTACCCGAGCAACGCAAACTCCGCATCCCTTCCATAGAGGAGTCCCATCTCAGAAGTCACCTTGACATACTTCAGAATTCCCTTCGCCGCCACTAGATGAGATTGCCTTGGTTCAGCCATATACCGACTTACTCGGCCAACAGCATAAGCTATATCCGGCCTTGTAATCGTCAGATAGATCAAGCTCCCAACAAGAGCCCTGAACACCAAGGGATCATTTAGCACCCTTCCCTCATCTCGTCGAAGCTTCAGCCCAGATTCCAGTGGAGTAGAGCACTTCTTCCCTTCGCCCATGCCAAACCGCATCACAATACGATCAGCATACCCTTTCTGGCTAATGAGAATCCCGCACTCCTTCCTCTCCACTTCCAGACCAAGAAAGTGATGCAACTCTCCCAAGTCTTTCATCTCGAAGCGTATAGCAAGCTCTCCCCTGAGCCTTGCTACTTCCTCCTCCGAGTTCCCTGTGATGATCATATCATCCACATACAGTAGGACCAAGACTCTTAGCTCTCCCTTCTTCTTGACGAACAAGCTTGAATCCGAGTTAGAAGCCAGGTATCCACAGAACTGCAAGTACTCTGCAATCTTCCCATACCACGCTCGAGGAGCTTGCTTCAACCCATAGAGAGCCTTCCTGAGTTTGCAGACATAGTCCGGATGCTTCTCAGAGACGAAACCAAGCGGCTGATCCATGAAGATGTCCTTGTCAATCTCTCCGTAAAGAAAGGCATTCTTCACATCGAGTTGCCACAACCTCCATCCCTTGCAAGCAGCCAAGGCGATCACCACTCTTACAGACGTCATCTTCGCAACTGGACTGAATGTCTCCTCATAGTCTTCTCCATACTGCTGTGAGAATCCTCTAGCGACCAGGCGAGCCTTGAACCGATCAATGCTCCCATCAGCCTTCTTCTTCAACTTATACACCCACTTGCAAGTAACCGGAGTAATGCCATCAACCTTGGGCACAAGGTCCCAGGTTTCATTCTTCTTCAGAGCATCAATCTCTTCCTTCATGGCACCTTCCCACTCCTTCACTCCAGTGGCCTCGTTGAAGCTTGCAGGCTCTCGCTCATCCAGAGGACCTGCAAAGAAGCAGGAGACAAAGCTCACTGCATTCCCATCACAGTACCGAGCCGGTGGCTTAACCACCCTCTTCGATCTCCGAAGACACGGCTCCTTGCTCACGGCTTCCGTTGCTTCTTCAGGCTCCACTCCTACCTGGGGCAAGCATTGAGCAGTGCTCCCCCTGCTTCCTGAGCCAGAAGGCTCAGCCTCGGAGTTCGAAGCAACAGGAGCTGCTGGTGAAACAGCAAACTCCTCTTCCAAGCCTTCAGCAGCCTCCACCGGTGCTTCCTCAACCTTGCTACTTCCGGTAGGCTCCACCGAGCCACCTCCATATGACGTCAGCTCGTCAAAGACAACGTCTCTTGACACCACGAACTTCTTCGTCACAGGGTCCATGCACTTCCATCCCTTCTTCCGCTCATCATAGCCAACAAAGACAAGTTTCCTTGCCTTCGCATCCAGCTTTGTCCGTGAAGCATCCGGGACATGCACGTAGCAAGTTGAACCGAACACCCGAAGGTGTCCAACACTCGGCTTCTCCTTCAGCAACAGCTCAATGGGCGTCTTCATGTTGATAGGGCTGAGTGGCATCCGGTTGATAACATATGCAGCACAAGACATTCCCTCCGCCCAAAAGGACCTCGGGATATCTTTCGCATGCAGCCAGCATTTGCAGGTTTCCGTCAAATGACGGATCTTCCGCTCCGCTACCCCATTTTGTTGTGGAGTGTGAGCACATGTAAGCTCCCGTTGGATCCCGTGCTTCCTGCAGAAGTTAGAAAACTCGGAAGAGACAAACTCTCCCCCGTTATCAGTTCGAAACTTCTTAATCCGCAAGCCAAGCCGGCCTTCTACCAACTCCTTGAACTCCACGAACAAACGGAAGGCATCCGACTTCTCCTTTAAGAAGTACACCCAAGTATACCTTGAGTAGTCATCAACCAAGACAAGCATGTATTTGCTTCCACCAAGGCTGGCAGTAACAGTCGGTCCCATCAGGTCGCCATGAATACACTCCAATGGTTTCTTGCTCCTTGTTTGAGATTTATCAAACGGAAGGCGATGTGCCTTACCGTATTGACAGCCCGCACAAACATGCCCATCACCAAAGGAGGACAACATCGGCAACCCCCTCACCAGACTTCTACTCGCCATTGCCTTCAGCTTGTCCATGCCAACATGCCCCAGCCTCTCATGCCAGATAGCCGCACTATCATTGGCCCTCATCTTATCAACATAGGCACTGGTGGAAAGAACAAACAAGTTCTTCACCCTCCTCCCAACATGAGCAACATCAGCCTTTACCGCTGATACGTTGCGAAGGAACCTCACGTCTGTTGGCCCAAACAGAACGTGATACCCAGCGTCCACCGCGTTGGTCACCGAGAAGAGGTTCTTCTTCATGCCCGGCACGTGATACACACTCCTTAACGTGAGTGGCCCCTGATCACTACCCAAAGACACGACCCCCTCCTTCTCTACTGCATAAACAGTATTATCAGCAGTGATAATAGCTTCATTACCTGAGTAAGCCTGCATGGAGGTGAACTTCGACTTATCTCCGGTGAGGTGATGACCACACCCGGAGTCGATGATCCACTCGCTGTTGAAGTCCTCAGCAGATAAGGCCCGGACACAAGTGCCCGTCATGAAAGCTCCTCCCCATTCTGCTTCTTCACTTCGCGAGCAAGCTTCCTCCTTTCCCGCAGCATGCCCAGGCTGCAGTTTGACCTTGCAATCCCGCTTGAAGTGCCCTCGCTGATGACACCGGTAGCACTTCAGATTCTTCTTCCAGTCCTTAGGAGCATTGCTCCTCTCCGGCGGATATGAAGTTGAAGTCTCCTTCTCAACAGCGGCCTGCACCTTCTTCTTCTTCTTCTTCCCTTCCCATTCCTTCTTCTTGCCTGAGAAGAGAGCCTCGCTGCCTTCCTGATTCAAATTCACTCCAGCCATCTGCCTTGCTAAGCTCTCCTGCGAGGCAAGCAGATTCTCCAGCTCCAGCAGAGACGGCTGAGTAGCCCACCCTTGAACAGATGTAACAAAGGCCACATACTCCTTCCGCAAGCCGCGGAAAATGTGCCTCTTCATCTTTGCCTCAGAGATAGGCTCATCAGGATCCAGTGCCGACAGCTCAGCACACAAGCTCTTCATCTTTAAGAAGTATCTGGAGATGGAAAGGTCTCCCTGAGTTGCCCTGGCCAACTCATTCTCCAGGAACTGAAGCCGCGCCACATTCTTCCTATTGAACAACTCATCAATGGTTGTCCAAATATCAGCAGCCGACTCACACCCAATGATGTGATCAAACAGTTCCGGAGAGACAGCTCTTTTCAGAACGAACTCTGCCTTAGCATTAGTTCTTCTCCAGAGCCTCACTTGTTCAGCAGTACCGAAAGCAGCAGTAACTTCCTGTCTGTCGTCTCCACCGACAACTTCCCACAGCTCCTCGCCTAGAAGATAACTCTTCATGCACGACTTCCACTTGTTATAGTTAGTCGGCGTTAAGAGTTCAATGCCCAGACCTCTTGCTAAGCTTCCTTCCATTGCGATCACCTGTTGGTACCCTTCAGCAGCTCCGAGCAACAACACAGGTTGATCACCACTCAATCACTGAGTAACAACGCTGGTTGACCCCCGCTCACGCAACTGAACCTTGCTCTGATACCATGTTAAATTTTCTCAACGTGGTCAGCAAGATAGCCCAAACACCAAATTAATATCTTCGGAACTACCCAGTTCGCACGCTGAACCGCGGAAACCCAAGGACTAGAGGTTGCACCCAACAAAACAATGGAAGCACAAGAAGATCTTATTATGCATTCACTTCATTACAATCCGAGGCATACATAGCGAGACATGATTTCGCTAGGATTACAGCTGTAAACAGAAAGAACCAAAAACAAGCCGGGCGGACAGAACTCCAGTCCGCCGAGACCGCGAGGTCGCCGAGACCGCCGAGACCGCCCAAGCTATGCTGCAATCCGCCGAATACCACGGAGTCCGCCGAGACCGCGAGGTCGCGCGGACAGACCGTTATTCGCCTCCTGCTGAACCCGAACTGAGGAACTCCCCTACCCGCCTGAAGCCGGCGGACAGGTTATTGAAGCTGGGAAAGTTGAAACAGAACTGACAAGCCGCAGAGCGACCTCCTGCTGAGTCCGCAGAGACCGCACACTTCCAAGCACTGACCGAAGTCACAGCCAAGCTCCTGGCTCCTTGAAGTTATCCGTGCGACCTGCACACAGCAAACCGTCAGTCTGAAACAATCCGCACGGACTGACAAACACAGACCGCAGCACTCGCCCAACCCAATTTACTGTTCACTCACGTTACTTCTGGTTACTGTAGATGTGCCAGGGGGGTCCTATTTATAGGCCAGGTGAGGAGTGTGGTCACCGCCCATGAGATAGCGACACCGCCCCAGCCCGCGCGAACACAAAACGACTGTCCGCTCAGTCCGCGAGGACTTGGCCAGTCACCAAGGGAAACCGCCAGGAGCAAGGCAACCAATGACGAACCCTCTCCAGTCCGCTCAAGCTAAGCGGACAAGGCACCAGCCCGCAAAGCTCCAACTGCTTCAGGACAGCACCCTCTTCAATGGCAGTCCGCACCAACCCGAGGCAGTCCGCAAGACTCATACCTCAATCCGCCACAAGTCCACGACCAAAGGCAAACAGCAACAGTCCGCCCGGTCACAGCGGACTTGGCGGATACGGCGGACACCATGAACTTGACACCAAGTGTGACCAAGTCCAAAAACCATCAAGGGCCAGTGCAAGCATGGCGGACACAAAGTCCCGTCCGCCAAACATCCTAGCACAGACCGCAACCAGTCCGCGAGCTCCTCGCACTTGTCCAATGCAGTAGCACCAAGCCGGACTCCAAACATCAGTCCGCCAACCGGTCTCCACAGCAAGACCTGCTGTAACACCTGAGCTCGACAAGGCCTCAGCCAAGCTCAAGGTCCAGTCCGCAACAGCCCCAACCGCGGACACACCAGTCCGCAAGGCTTCCCGCGAACTCGAACCAACCCGCCAACAGCACAAACTTGCACCCGCGACCACTGAGCAATGCACCAGTCCGCAAGCCTCTCTATCCGCAGATACCAGGCCGCACCAAACCGCGGACACCATGCAACAACCCGCTCAGAACACAGCCGGCTTCCACCAGACTTTTCACCAGGCCGCAACCTCAGTCCGCCCAGTCCGCCCAGTCCGCAAAAGCTGTCCGCACAGGCCGCGCGGCCTGTCCCGTCACCCACTTCCACTTCACAAATTTCAACAATATGGGATCAGAATGCTGAAACGAATCAAAATCCACATCAAAACCTGTATCGAACTTCATGCCTGCGAGAATGCTTGCCTGAATCGCCATGGAATCACCTGCAAGAGAGACACAAAAACAGCGATCAATTGCAAAGGAACATAAAGCGCGGGACGTAGGTCAAAGAAAACCTAAATATAGGCTTTTCAAGAATATGAATCGACAGACTCCGGTCCACGAAAATAGAAATAATTCTTCGAACTGAGTTCGACGAAATAATTTTGAATGAAATAATTCGTCGATCTTATCCAGAAGAATTGAAGACAGTTCGTCGAACTCCGTTCGACGAATATCTTCTGAAGCAAGTTCGTCCAACTCCGTTCGACGAAAATTGTTTCACTCACAGAGAGTTCGTCGATCTCCGTTCGACGAATATCTGCAGTTCCGTGTGAAAGTGAGAGTTAGATCAGAAATACTCTAGAGGGGGGGTGAATAGAGTATTCTAAAAAAAATCCTGAACAGCTATTACAGCTTTTGCTGTAAATTAAAAGTGCAGAAATAAATATAGCTAGCACATAATAAACCTAAAGCACAAGCACAGCAAGAACAAAAGAAAGAGGGGCAAACAGACGACACAAGAATTTTATAGTGATTCCCCAACCTGGGTACATCCACTCTTCTACCACCCTGGTAGGAATCCACACAGGTTTTTGATCAGATGCCTGACATCAATGAGCTTTTGATCAGGTGCTCAAAAACAAACTCAAGTCTTTTGATCAGGAGACTTGCAACCAAGGAATCACTTTTGAAGGGAGATGACAACCCTTTATACAGTGGCGGGTGAGAGGTGATTTTGTCTTCTCTTTCTCAATATACAACTGAGAAGACTGTGGATTTGATTATATCTTATGGCTCCCCCAGAGATGTAGAATGAATCAGGGAAAAATAGGAGCTAAGCTTCAGGGTGATAGGTCTTCAAACTGAATTCTTGACTAGCAATAATCTTCAGGAACTTCTTTGACAGATGGAACTGATGTTGTCCTATTGAAGTGTCCTAGAGTGCTTGAAGAAAGAAGACTCTAGATATAGGTATTGTTGTTCTTATTCTTCAGTTACTGATGAGCTTCTGGTCAAGGGCTTCTCTGTATCAGAGAATGGTTCTTGTTGACATAGCAGATTGTTCAAGACTGAATATTTCTCTGTGATCTCTGTATGCCTCTGAGTGCACTGTGCTCTGTCTAAAACTTTCTTAATGATCCTTTGATGCATATTTTTATTATTCTCTTCTTTTTCTTTTATATTTTCTGTCGAAATCTGTCTTACAAAAAATTTTGAATTCTTCTGCAATTAATGCTGACAGACTTGAGAATAAACGGCATTGATTTATTTCCCCAACTGTCCCATGGAAAAACGGCAAGCAATAATCCTGGAGAAGACCATAATTAATGCTCCTTCTAATGGTTATATTCAGAGAATGTTAGAGCATTAATTACTTAGGAATTATCGTATTAGAGTGGGGACAGAAGGCCGAAAATAACTAAGTCTGGAATCGTCGAACAGATAGCAGAATTCGTCGAGCTGAGTCTGCAGTTCGTCGACCTGATGACTTCTGTTCATCGAGCTGAGTTGCAGAATCGTCAAGCTGGAAACATGACTTGCTGTCTGTGGAATCTTTGCATTTCTGTACTTCAAGTTCGTCGAGCTGAGAACTGGATTCGTCGGCTGGAGAAGATTTTGTACTTAGAAAAATTGATAATTTCTGGAATCCAAAAGGTGAAGTAGAGAATCCAGAAATCGTCGACCAGATAACTAAGTTCGTCGACCTAAGTCTGGAGAATCAATTGAACTTGAAATGCTGAAGACTGAGTCCAGAGATCGTCGACCAAAGAATAAGATTTGACGAGCTAAGTTTGGAGAACCTTGAATTCGTCGAGCTGAAAATGATTCTGGACTTAGAGAAAAAATGATAAACCTCTGGCAATAGAGTTGAACTGGAAGTCCAGAAATCGTCGAGCAAAGAATGAAGTTCGTCGGCCTGAGAACTAGGTTCGACGACCTGAGTCTAGAGAACAGTCTGGACTTAGAATTCTGAAGGTGGAGTCCAAGGATCATCGATCTTTGACGAAAGTACGTCGAGCTCAGCTCAGAGAATATTTCTCTAAGATCGTCGAGCTGAGAATGACTATCGTCGACCTGAGTTCGACGAACGTCGAACTCATTTTACTTAGTTTCTTGAGAAATCTCTGAATCTCTGGAAAAACTCTAAGTCTTGAGTCTCTGGCAGTCTGATGATGGCTTGTCCATGTGATGTTGTTACTAATGACTTGGCCTAGACTCTAGGACACAACTATGACCCTGGATATACATGTTGGGTCACATCATCGTAGCTTAATGAACCTAGCCCAAATTAAACTAGGTATCTAACACCGTGACACGCCCCCAACTTCACATGCAACCCTACTCCTCCTTTTACTTCCTTCCTCTCTCCCGAGAAACAGAACAACGGCTCATCCGAAGCTATGACCCTCCTGGTCTCTACCTGCATCTCATCGAAAGACTTCATGAAGATTACATTTACGGAGCTCCCGTTGTCCACTAGGATCTTGGAGACCATGAAATTTTCTACCGCCGTCTGGATCACCAAGGCGTCGCAGAACGGGTCTTCATAATCCGACATATCTTCTGAAGAAAAGGTAATTTTTTCTTTTGGGGGAGAAGCCTGGGAGGTCGAGGCTGTCCCCCTTCGGTACATGGTCTGGAGGCTCCCCTTACGAGCTGCCTCGATCCCAACTCCTCCGTGGATCACCCTGATCCCTCCCCGGGTTCCTACATCCACCCGGTCCTCACATTTATCCTCTGTCTCTCCCTGCTACACTTCCACGATCCTTACCGACGGCTCCTGCCTCCTCCCCCTCCTGGCTTCCCTCACTTCTAAGAACTCTGGGCAGGTGGCCGTTGCGTGACCCTCCTCCTAATGGAAGTCACAGAAAGGCAATGACATCGTGCCCCTTCTTCCTTCTCCACCATCTCTTCTCCCAGATCCTCCCCGAGCTCCTCTTCTTCCTCCTCTACCTCAACCGATCTCCATTACCTCTTGCTGTTGATGGAAGAGATCCCTCGGCCCCTGCCTCCATGCCGCTTGATCGAACCTCCTCCGCTCGCGGAAGTTATCTCTTCCCTGAAATCCTCCTCCTATCTCCTGGGGGCGACCCTCCTGAGGCCTGCAACCTAAACGGTTGTTTGGCTCCCGGACCCCCCCTCCTTGATGTTGTCCCTGCTGTCCCTCTCCTCGGGGCTCTTCCCTCCTCCTCTCTTCTCTCTGCTCCCTCTGCCTTCCTGCTTCCGGCACCTTCACATCATCCTCTGCCAACCTGGACAGCTTCCTTGCAAACACCGGATTAGCCCTCTAAAAGTCTGTCTCCTTTTCCTCCCTCTTCATGAGCTCCTCAAAGGACAGGGGGGCACTCTCTTCAACTCCATACTAAAGAAACTTGGCCTCAGTCCCAGAGTAAACGCGAGCATCAGTGTATACCCTAGAACTTCCTGGACCAAGAGGACCTCTTCCTGAAACCGATCCACATAATGTCCCAACGTCTCGTCCTGCTTCTACCTCACAGCAAACAGGCACTCCGCCTCCTTCTTGTGCTTATTCAATATTGAGAACCTCAACAGGAAACTTTTTCGCAGATCTTCGAAACAGTAGATCGACCTTGCCGGAAACTGGTGGAACCAGTCCCATGCCTTCTCCTTCAACGTGATGGCAAATAGCCGACACTTGAAGGCATCTGTCATCTGCCTTATCGAAACAACATCTTCAAACCACTGCACGTGCTGTACAGGGTCATCCTTCCCCGAGTAGTAGAACATGTCAGGCTCCCGGAACCCCACCGGCACCGGAGCAGAGATGATGAGCTCGCTGAATGGGCTCTCACCACCTACTTGCCGAGAGGGCACGTCTCGCGGCCTCGGCTGGCTGGCCCGATCCGTGAGACCATGACCAGGGAAGAGCTATCGCACAGCAGCCTCCCTCTCGCCAACTTCTGCCGGAATCTCCTTCCCGGGACGCTGGCCTGGGAAGAGCTCTCTCGCTGCCACGTCCCTCTCGCCAGCCTCCGCCGGGACATCCTTCCCCGGGCGCTGTCCAGGGGCATTCTCGCCCAAGAGCGGGACCTCCTCTATCAGAACCTGAGGTGTTGCCCACTCGCTTCTGGCCGAGAAGGCCAAGCTGATGGTCTATAAGACCTCTCGCCTGAAGTCATCCAGCATCTTCCTTATCGCCTCCTCTCCCCGCAAGGGGGAACCTCCTGAACCAAATCCTTCACCTTCACCTCCTGCCATAGGACTAAACTCAAGCTTTTCTTGTATCAGCTACCTTCCATGCTCACCGCACCAGAACTATTGAAGCCAAAATCTGACTTCGACAAAAGTTTAAAATTCAAGGGTGTAGCCAACACCTACTCGTCCCAAGCTCTGACCTATGACAGGTCGTGAAGGACTAGAAATCGACCCAAAGCCTTAGCAGGGAGGTCACACCGCTTACCCAGAAGATCTCTGAGAGCTTCCCCTCCAAAGTGAAAAGATGGGCTTGGAGCTCCTCAGAAAGCACAAAAAAATCCTCTCAAGTCCCGGGCCAAAATCTGTGTGCTTCTGAAGAACCCCTATGGGCCTATTTATAGTTTTCTGAGTTGGATCTGCAAGTAACCACACTAAGCTGACATGAATTTACCAGAGTACCCATGGTTGGGTCTGCCAACATTCAAACTCTACTATTCTGAGGAGTTATACGCAGACCACCGAGGGCAAAAGAGTAAAAATACTAGGGGTAGAAGAGTAAAATCCCCTTGGGGGTAGAAATGTAAAAAAACAGCCTCCTTTCTGTGCAGCGAGTGGGGGAACACCTGGCAGCGAGACGGGCCCTCCTGCTCGTCTCGCCAATAACCTTTGCTATGAGGTCTTCTCATAGTTAAAGGTCTTCTCTCCCCCCTAGGAGGGGCGTCTCGCCTACAGCAAAGGCCACTCGTCTCGCCACCTGCGAGTAGACGCTCATGGTCCCACTCACTCATCAATTCCTCTCGCCCGCTTCGACTATTCGCTCCTTGAGGACCTCTCGCGAGCCCGAGGTTGTCAATGAATTTCATTGTTGAGGACATCTACAACTCTATTTTGACAGGTGCTCCTCAATCAACTATATCTACATCTACAGCAACCTCAAGCACACATGTTGTTCCACCACCTGAGTGGACAGAAGCACAGAAGAAGGCTAAGATTGCTTATGTAAAGGCCATGAACATTCTGGCTCAGAATATGTCTGATGATATTTTCCAGAAGGTGTCTGAATGCACATCAGCCAAAGCTATTTGGGATTCTCTCAACCAAATGGTAGTTGGCTCTGCTGATGAAAGGAAAGACGGAATGTCAAATCTCATATCCCAGTATGAGAACTTCAAAAAGGATGAGTCAAAATCTATTGATGAGATGTACAACAGACTGAGCTCAATAATCAATGAGCTGAAGACATTAGATAAGGACATCACCCTTATTGAAGTAAATGATAAAATCCTTATGTGCTTCCCAAGCTCATGGGATTCAAGGATCTGGTCATTCAAGGTGGCCAGAAGCTTAAATGAGATTTCCACAGAATCTCTATTGAGAAAGCTCAAGTATTATGAGCAGTTAATAAAGTCCAGAGAGGCTGCAGAATAAAGGACTCCTCCACCAAAGAAAGGAGCACAACTTAGCATTCAAGGTTGCTCAAGAGACTGAAGCTTCAACAGTAAATGAAGAATTGATGAGTCTACTTACCAAGAGATTTTACAAAATGGCAAGAAAGCACTTCAGGAGAAAATCATCCAGGCAGGATGATAAGCCAAGGTATGATAAAACACCTACTAAAGAAGTAGTATGTTTTGGGTGCAGGAAACCTGTACACTTTATCTCAGAGTGTCCAGAGAATTAGAAGAAAGAAAGAAGAAGAGAGAAGGACTCCAGAAGACAACAAAGTAGTAGGCCTTCCTCCAGCAAATACAAAAAGAAGGAGAAGGGCTTTGTTGTTGAATCCTGCAGTGAGACAGAAGATGAATCCACATCTTCCAGTTCCAGTGAAGAGGAAAAAGAGACAAGGGCCAAGGAGGTCTGCCTCATGGCCATCAATGCCTCCAGTAGTCAATCAGATGGTGAAGAATCTGATAAGAAAGGAGCTTCAGAATCAGAAGATGATCAGGTACTCTTATCTTTTGATTACAATTCTGATAGTTTCAAAACTGAATTTAAAATCATGTGCATTAACTTAATCAACTCTGAAAAGAAAATCAAAACACTTAGGGAAAGACTGACCAATCAAGAAAATCGGATTTCTGAAAACACAGTTAAAAGATAAACTAACACTAGTTAATGAACAAATCATTTCTTTAAAAACACAGCTATGTCAGGCTAGACAACTTGAGGAATCTCTCAATGGGAGAAGCCTCAAGCTGATGGACATTACAAGCACAGTCAATGTCAGACTGAATGGTAAACTGGGCTTGGGTACATCATCAAGCTTACCCCCCATACTTAAGAAGAATATATTATCAACTCCCATTAGATTTGTTTCAGCCAAAGGTAAAGAGGTAATAAACAACAAACAAACCACAGAAGAATTACCTAACACTAAAAATCAAAATAATAGAAACCAGAAAATCTTAAGTAAAAAAAAAGTTCAACAGATTTCGTCGACCTCAGACCGACGAAATTTGGCTAGTTCGTCGAACTCCGATCGACTATATATGAACGTCAATATTAGCTACACTAATTCGTCTTACTACGATCGACGAACTGTGTATGGTTCGTCGAGCAGAGATCGACGAACAAGGGGCATAGAAAATAAATATGTTCATTCTCTGAGCAGAGATCGACGATCTCATCCCACTTCGTCGAACTTTGATCGACGAACTTACAACTTTTCGTCCAACCCAGACAGACTTAATAAAAATCATAATTATAACAACAACTCTAATCAAACTAGGAAACCTTTTAATCCACTTGCTGATTGGATAATTCCTCCTAGAAGATATCAACCCTTAGGGTATAAATCTCAACCTGAATTTTCAGTAATATCAAGCTTTTCTTATCAACAATATAAACGACTGAAGGTAACCTGGGTCAAGAACAACTAATTACTTTCATTACAGGAAAAGAGTTGTCCGGCTGTTAATCAAAATGGTACTTGTATAGTGGATGCTTCAAGCATATGACTGGCAGCAAGGACAACTTAATTAACTACAAGTCCAAGTTGGGACCAAAGGTGATCTTTGGTGATTCAAATTGTGGCCAGTCTGAAGGCTTTGGAGAAGTAAAGATTGGAACAGTCACTTTCAAAAAGGTGATATATGTAAGTGAACTCAAGCATAACCTCATATACATAAGTCAACTATGTGATAAAGGTTATCAGGTACACTTTAACTCAACATCTTGTATTATTTCTAATAAATAAAAACAAACTATTTTAATTGGAAATAGACAACGTAACATATATATAGTAGATTTTCATTCTGCAAATTCAGATATCTGTTTACTTAATATTGTTACCAATCAAAATGATCTTTGGCATAAAATGTTAGAACATGTTAATATGAAAAACATTGCTAAGCTATCTAAAGACAACCTTATGAGAGGTTTGACTTCTGATCCCTACAAGAAGGAAGGCCTCTGCAGGACTTGTCAACTAGGCAAGCAAACTAAATCTAGTTTTAAATCAGTTAATAAGAGTGATTCACTGAGGATCTTGTACTTGCTACACATGGACCTTTTTGGACCTATTGTTGTACAAAGTCTAAGAGGGAAATCTTATACCCTAGTTATTGTAGATGACTTCTCAAGATTCACTTGGGTGTTCTTTCTGAGATCTAAGTCAGATACATTCAAAGTTCTTACAGATTTTCTCAGGACCATACAGATTGAGTACTCTACTCATGTTGTATTGATCAGAAATGATCATGCTACAGAGTTTGAGTCTTTTCTTATGCATGCGTTCTGTTGGAAGGAAGGTATTAGGCATTGCTTCTCAGCTCCTAGAACTCCTCAACAAAATGGGGTAGCTGAAAGGAAGAATAGAACCTTAATTGAAGCTGCAGGCACATTACTTGCAGATGTATACATGCCCCTATCGTTTTGGGCAGAGGCTGTAAGCACAACAAACTATGTACCGAATAGGAGTTTAATACATAAACTTAAGGATAAGACACCCGATGAATTGCTCAAAGGGAAGAAACCTAAAATCACTTATTTTAAAGTATTTGGTTACATATGTTATATTCATAATAATAACAAGAAGTATATTAGAAAGTTTGAAGCTAAGGCTGAAGAGGGAATTTTTCTAGGATATTTTCAAGTTAGCAAAGCTTATAGGGTGTTCAATAAATCATCTTTAAAAATTCAGGAATCAATTCATATAATCTTTGATGAGGCTAAAATGTCTTATAAGGAGAAAGAAATTTCTACCAATAACATCTTGCAGGCACCTCACTTGTGTGAGAAAATGGGTGAGTTAAACCTTCCACAAGAGGTTATATCACCTTCTCCTCCACAAGCTGATGAAGATAGTGAAGATGAAGTTCTGGAAGTGGCTGAACCTACTCAAACAGCAGACATTATTCCATAAGAGGAATTCATTCCAAATGTTGTTGCTGAATCAACTCCACCCACTGATCTTGTCACACTAAGGGATCACCCTAGATCCCAAGTGATTGGGGACATTTCAATAGGTATACATACATGGCATCAACTCAACCAATATGTGATGCATGTCTGTTTCCTCTCTCAAGTTGAGCCTCAATCCATAAAAGATGCTGAGCAAAATCCCCACTGGATCATTACAATGTAAGAGGAACTCAATCAATTTGAGAGATGCAGAGTTTGGGATTTAGTTCCAAGACCCAAAGACTACGCAGTCATTGGAACTAAATGGGTATATATAAACAAACTTGATGCCCATGGTGTAATTGTAAGAAACAAGGCTAGGCTTGTTGCTCAAGGTTATAGGCAAGAAGAAGGAATAGATTATGACTAAACTTTTGCACCAGTTGCAAGGTTAGAAGCAATCAGAATCTTCCTTGCTTATGCTGCATACAAGAAGTTCAAAGTCTATCAGATGGATGTCAAGAGTGCCTTTCTGAATGGAGTACTTAAAGAAGAGGTTTATGTTGAATAACCTCTAAGTTTTATCTCTCCAACCCATACTTCATATGTCTTTAGATTGCATAAAGCTCTTTATTTTTTAAAGCAATCTCCAAGAGCTTGGCATGACACCTTAGCTAGCTTCCTGATAGAGCATAATTTCACTAGAGGCATTGTAGATAGGACATTATTCACTAGGCAACATAAGGACCAAATCTTGTTAGTACAAATTTATGTATATGACATTATATTTGGGTCTACAGATTCCAAACTATGCAAGAGGTTCTCTGACCTCATGCATTCTAAGTTTGAAATGAGTAGTATGGGTGAGCTCTCCTACTTCCTTGGTCTCCAAGTGAAGCAGCTACTTGATGGCATCTTCATATCTCAGGCTAAGTATGCTAAAGAGCTTATTAAAAAGTTTAGGATGGCTGATGCCTCAGCAAAGAAAACACCCATGACCACTAATACTGTAATAGATTCTGATGAACATGGGAAACCTGTAGATCAGAAATTATATAGGGGCATTGTTGGGTCCCTACTATACCGTACAGCTAGCAGACCTGACATAATGTTTGCTACATGTCTTTGTGCAATGTTCCAAGTGAACCCTAAAGAATCTCATCTAGTTTTCCTAAAAAGAATTTTGAAATATATAAAGAGTTGTCCTCGTCTAGGACTCTGGTATCTTACTGAGTCAGAATTTGAGTTAACTGGATACTCAGATGCTGACTTTGTTGGGTGTATGGTAGACAGAAAGAGTACCTCTAGAACATGTCAGTTCCTTGGTATGAGATTAGTCTCATGGTTTAGCAAGAAACAGTCATCTGTGTCTACATCAACTGCTGAAGCAGAATATATTACAGCTGCTAGTTGATGTTCCCAGATGCTGTGGATTCAAAACCAACTCCTGGACTATAGGTTCAACTTAAATAATTCAATTCTCTTATGTGATAGCACAAGTGCTATATCCATAGCACAAAATCAAGTCCATCACAGTAGGACTAAGCATATAGACATTAGGTATCATTTCATTAGAGAATGTGTAGACAAACATAAAATTAATCTTGTATATATCTACACTGATTTACAAAGAGCTGATATTTTCACCAAACCCCTGGATGAAAGAAATCACTTGTTCTTTATAAATCAGCTTGGTATGATAAGTGGAGAAGACTTAAATTGATTTCTGTCTGCAGTCGACGAATTTTTCAAAGTTCGTCGAACGGAGATCGACGAACTGAAAAAAGTTCTAGAGATATTCGTCGAACGGAGATCGACGAACTCTGTGTGAGTGAAGTTATTTTCGTCGAACGGAGATCGACGAATCTGCTTTAGAAAATTTTTGTCGAACGGAGCTCGACGAAATATTTTCCAATCTTCAGAGTAAGATCGACGAATTTTTTTTAACTATAAAATATTTCGTCGACCTCAGATCGAAGAATTCTTTATTTTTCATGGAACGGAGTTTGTCGATTCATATTCTGAAAAATCTTATATCTAGGTTTTTCTTCGACCTCCGCCCCGTGCTTTCAGTTTCATAGCACTTGATCTCTATTTCTCTCTTGCAGGTGCGCTATGGCGATTCCAGCAGGTAATCTTGCAACAATGAAATTTGATACTAGATTTGACATAGATTTCGAGTTATTTCTACACTCGGATCCTGTCTTTCTGGAGATTGTGCAACTGTTTGAAGATCAACAGTTGAAAAACTTGATGACCACCCGAATCAAGATAGCCAGTGCAGAGATTAGGGAATGGGTCTACACTTACTCCACCACAGATGAAACCACCATGACAGGCATAATATCGGGTAATGATGTCTCTCTTACCCCCACCGTCCTGACTGAGATTTTTGGATTAACTAATGGTGAAGCAAATTTGGAGATTGATAATGAGGAATTTGATGAAATGCTAAATAAAATGGGTTATTCTGGAGAAACCCCCAACAAGCTGCTGAAAAAACACTTATCTACTGAATATAAGTTTCTAGCAGATGTTGTGGGCAAGGTGCTGCTGGGTAAGCACACAGCCCATGATTACATCACCAGGCATCAATTTCTGGTGATGTATGCTGTGGTGAATAAGAAGCCTGTGAATTGGGCTAAGATTATGTTTGAGCTGATTAGGAAAAAGAACACTAAGAAGGAGGTGTGTTTTGGAAGAATTCTTGGAATCTTCCTTCAGGAAAAGACTGTTGAATCCCTGGTCACCCCGACCATATTCATTAATGTCTCCAAGAGGCTCACATGTGCCCTCTTTGACAGGTGGGAGAGGACCATCACCAAGACATCCAAGGCTTCTTCCTCTTCCTCCAGGCCTTATGAGAGTTCAAGGGCTGCTCCAGCCACTCCCCACCATGCTGAGGATGTCCCTCCTCCACCTCCACCGCCTCCAGTCATCCAAAGCCATCCTCAGATGGTACAACAACTCCCCTCACCTGTTCATTCCTCAGTTCATACCACAGTTCACATTCCTCCACCTCCATCCCCCCATGGTACACCAACTCCATCATCTACAGTACCTCCATCACAAACTCATATTCACTTTCATACATCAACTCAATCCCCAGATGGTACAAAAATTCCATCACCATTCTCATCTCCACTACCACCACATTTGGCTGTTATTCCCCTTTCCAATCTGTCATCTCTACCATCATTCAATCTGCTTTCATCCCCCCTTCATACTCCTTCTTCCCCCGATGAACTTATGCAAGACTCTCTACCTCCTCCTCCACCATCATCTTCCATTCACCCTTCTATCCCCACTGAGACACCTCCTGCATTCCTGCCATTGGACCCCTCCATCATTCCACCTCATCTAGCCCTTCTCACTCCCCCCCTCAAAACCCTCATAGCAAAGGCTATTTCACCTCTTGCTACCTCCATTTCCTCCCTTGCTACTCAAATCTCTGCTCTCTCCATCCCTCCTTCTTCAGTCAGGGGACTGACTCCAGTACCCCTGAAACCAGGCAGGGGGAGATACTCTGTAAAGAAGTAGCAACAGCAGCAGAAGCAGTAGCAGCAGAAGTAGCAGCAACAGCAGTAGTAGCAGCAGTAACAGTAGATGCAGTAGCAGCAGTAGAAGCTGAAGCAATTGATGATTTATTTGATTTAATTAATTTTATTGAATCTGACATGGATCTGGATGAGACAGTCACAGAGGAAATAACAACTGTTGGTGATTACATTATAAATCCCACAGTAAATCTTTTGAATTTGTTGAGTATTTTTGATACAGTTCATTTGAACTCTCTTCCAGTATACATCATAAAGTCATTCATGGCTATAGTTCCTTATACCTCCCCAATAAGCCTCAAAGTTGCCAAGCAACTCAAGGCTAGTTTTACTATTATAGAGGCTCTTGTCATTCCATCTCCACCAAGAACTGATTCCTCTATTACTTCATCCCCTCCCAAAGTCATTTCTGCCCCAACATTCATTATTGATGATAGCCCCATGCCTGATCTTGATGAGTTGATCATGACTGATATTGAAGAAGAGAATAAGTCAGTTGCTGAAAGCACTGATGTACTCAGTTTTCTAGCTCCAGCTCTTCCTCCAGCTTCTCCCCAGGTAGAAAAAGTGTCGATATCTGCAGAAGCATTAAGAGATTAATGCTTTATATGATAATCCACAAAACTCTTCAGATGATAATGATGAAGAGGATTCAGATGATTGTACATCTGCTAAGAAAAAGAAACTTTCTAAGAAGAGAAAAGCTCATCCACCTCCTGCTCCAAAGCCAAACCCAACACATGACACTCCATACTACATTCTTCAAAATATTACTTCATACAAGGGCATGTCAGCTTGGATGTGGCTGTCCAAGAATCAACAGAAAGAAAGAAAGAAAAGCAGAAAGTATTCACCTCCTCCACAGAGATTCAAGAAGGACCCTCTTCCTCCTCCACCTGCTGCGGGTGCTTCAGGCTCTTCATCTCAAAGGACTACCCAGTATCAAACCTATTAGAGGCATCAGGGTAGATCCTCCTCCTCTTCTGGAAGCAGCCAGCACAGGTACTACTCCTCAGGCAAGCAGCATCAACAACAACATCATCATCAACAACAATAAACTAGTGAACATCAGAAAGCTGAAAGCCCAAAAAGACATGCGTCACCTAGTGTACCTTTTGAGGACCCAGAAACAGCTACAACTGCAAGGATGGTCAAGTTCCAAGAATTGGTTGGTCTATCTATGATCAATAAAGCCAGAGCTGAAGGAAAGGATCCCTCTGAATACACAACAATGTCAAAATACAAGAAAGAAAAATTTAGCAGGTTTGCTAAAGTGAACAAATTTTTTAATGTTGATGATTATATGAAGTTACATCCATAAGCTGTGGTGCCAAGGGCCACTTCCCTGAATATTATTGGAGATGCTGTTATGACAATGACAAAGACTCAAGCAGCCAATCCAAATAGGAAAATCAAGTTTACACGGCCTGGTGATAAAACTAAAAAGGTTAAGCAAAAAGAGTCAAAGCAGAAGAAATGAATTTTAACTGCTTATTCTATCTATTATTTTAAACTGATTATTTATTTCATGATACAAAGCTCTTTGTATATATATATATATCTGCTGCATATCTTAAAGTTTTCTGCCAGATATATTTTTCTTTCTTTGTAAATGATTTGTGTCTGTAATTTGTGACCTCGCCCAAATAGGGGGAGATTGTTGGATCTCTAATTGGATTTGGGCTAGGTTCACTAAACTAGGATGTTTGACCCAACATGTGTAGCCAGGGTCATGTTTGTGTCCTAGATTTTAGGTCATGTCCTTCAAGTCAACATTACTTGGACCAGCCATCAGCAGACTACAAAGACTCAAGACTTAGAGAAATTTGAAAGGCTCGGGAAATGAGTTCGACGTTCGTTGAACTCAGCTCGACGAAAGTCGTGCTCAGCTCGACGAACTCAGAGACAATTCTCTGAGCTGAGCTCGATGAACGTGATTCTCAGGTCGACGATTTCTGGATGCTCTACTTCAACATTCTAAGTCCAGAATCATTTCACTGAACTCCAGTCGACGAATTCATGTTCTCAGCTCGACAAACTTACACCACAGTATAGACAAGTTTTATCAAGTAGCAGTCAGTAGTTCCCAGGTCGACGATCTTGTATCTCAGGTCGACGTACAACAATTATCTGGTCGACGAACATGACTTCTCAGCTCAACGAACTCTGGACCAAGGTCGACGAATTCTGTTCCTTGCTCGACGATTTCTGTGTAGTTCCAAACTTGGACTTTTCCTTCCTTCTGTCCTTATTTTATTGCAGTAATTCCTGAATAATCAATGTTTAATATTCTCTGAATATTACCGTTAGAAGCAGCATTGATTATGGTATTCATCAGGAAAATTACTTGTCATTTTTCAATGAGACAGTTGGGGAAATCAATTAATGCAGACATTCTCAAGCCCGTCAGCAATCAATGAAGGAATTCAAAAATTCAAAGGGAAGATTTCATAGAAAATATAAAAAGGATTTCTTCCTCCTTCTCGAAGACAGACATCAACCAATAACATAGATATAGAGTCAAGAAACAAGAAGCCCGGACCAGAAAAATAATTCAAGATACTGAAGAAGAAGAAGAACATCCATACTAATCAAGAGTCTTCTTCACTATTCATTCCAGGATTCTTCAAGGACAACAAACCTTTATCAGTCAAGAAGTTCCTGGATCTATTCTGGTCAATGCTAAAAGATTGAAGACCTACTCACCCTGAAGCAAAGCACAATATTCCTGAACAACTCAATAACTCAGGGAGAGCTTTGTTAACATCAAAGATCCACTAGTCTTCTCTGTTGTATTTGAAAAAGAGAAGACACCATTATTCTCTCACCCCCTCACTGTACAAAGGGTTCATTAACTCCCTTCAAAAGTTATTCCTTGGTTGCAAGTCACCTGATCAAAAGACTTGGGATTGGTTTTTGAGCAACTGATCAAAAGCTTATTGGTGGCAGTCACCTGATCAAAAACCTTAGTGGATTCCTACCAGGGTGGTAGAAGAGTGGATGTATCCGGTTGGGGAAACACTATAAAAATTCTTGTGTTGTCTGATTGCCCTCTTTCTTTTGTTCTTTTTGTGTCTGTACTAGTTAGGTTTGATGTGCCTGTGTTAATTAATTCATTATTGTTGTGTCTGTGGTAGATTAGGTTATCTTAGTTTGCACTTTTACTTATAGTAAATATTGGTATCAAATAGCTGTTATACTCTGAAGTTTTTAATTAACCGCAAAAATCTTTAAAGCTTTAAAGATACTCTATTCACGACCCCCCCCCCCCCCCCCGCCTAGAGTATATCAGATCTAACCCTCACTTTCATACACGAGTCCACTCGACGAACATTTCGACGGATTTCACAAGTCCACTTGACTTCACTCGACGAATTCGTCGAGTCCACTCAATGAATTCACGTGTCTTCTCGATTCCTTTTGACAAATCATTCTGACGGATTTCACAAGTCCACTTGACTATACTCGACGAAGTCATCGGGTCCACTCGACGAATTCATATGTTTTCTCGAGTCCTTTCAACAAATTATCCCGACAGATTTCACAAGTCCTTTCGAGCTCTCTCCACGAATTCGTCAATTCTTCTTTAGTCCACTCAACGAATTCATCGAGTCCTCTCGAGTCACCTCAATGAACATACAAGCCTTCTCGACTATTACTTGAATCATCTCGATGAACTCCCTTCAGGCATGTTCTAACTGTCGTCTCAACTCGCCATAGTGACACCACAACACTCACGAGAGGTCTAGCTCGAAATGGGACGTTACAAGACTCTTGGCCGACAATGGCCACGTTTGACCGCAGGAACTTGGTCGGCCGCTAGCGGAAGATCGATCAGCCGAGGGGAATGTTAAGCTGCCCCTAACCGAGGCTGGCCGACCGAGGCCGGGAGAAAAGCCTCCCGTGATAGGGGCGGCTGGCCGAGGATGGGCGGCCAAATTGGGCGAGAAAAATGCCACCCCTGACAGGGGCGGCTGGCAATGGATGAGCGACCAAATGGCCCCCCGTACTGGGCTAGAAGAAAGTCCCCCCAGACAAGGGTGGCGACTGTCAAAGGTTGGACGGCAAAATGACCTCCAGTCCTGGGCGAAAGAGGGGCTGCCCTTGTTAGGGGCGACGGCCGAGGCCTCCCGTCCTAGGCATCGGAGAAAGAGGGGGGAGGGCGGCCCGAAAGCCCTCCCCAGAAGAAGAACCAACCGCCCTATCTGGGCGACCAGGGAGGCAGGAAGTTCGGGTGGCCATGAGGCCGCCCGGTCGGAGAGGCGATGCAGCGTGCAAATGCACGCATCCATCCCTGTGATCTGTCAAAGGTGCGCGCACGCTCAGGCTCGCACGTGCGCGGGAGGGAACTGCGCCAAGGTGCTCACCATGCTCGCACGCGAGGCCCGAAGATTCGTGCGTGACGGATCTTACCATATGCATTTTTGCGCGCAATTTGGAGGGGCGTGCTCGCAAAGCCCCATGCCTTTTCAGACAGGCTTACGGGAAACGGCTCCGCGCACAGGAATTTACGCGACCGGAACAGAAGGCTTGGACTGCACTTACTGACCCCGCGGTTCAGTTGAACCCATTCAGAGGTCCTGGTCGCGACAGAAGGGTTGGACTGCACTTACTGACCCCGCGGTTCAGTCGAACTCATTCAGAGGTACCCCTATATATATATATATATATATATATATATATATATATATATATATATATATATATATATATATATATATATATATATATATGCATCTTCGAACGGGCTCCGCCCGTTCTCGATGCGTCGCTGCGGGCTAATCAAGCGGGCTTCGCCCGCTTGACTCCCCGGCGGGCTTCGCCCGCCCCCCGCATCTTCGAACGGGCTCCGCCTGTTCTCGATGCGTCGCCGCGGGCTTCGCCCGCAGTCAAGCGGGCTTCGCCCGCTTCAAGGCTTCGCCCGCCTGAGCAAGGCTTCGCCCGCCTGACCCCCAGGTTTCGCCCGCCCCGGGCAAAATTTAAATAATTTAATAAATAATTATTATTTTTAAATCTAATTATAATTTAATAAATAATTATATGACCAAAATTCCGCCCGTTCTCGATGTGTTGTTGCGGGCTTCGCCCGCTTGGCATTCAGGCGGGCTTCGCCCGCCCCCAGTGAGCTTCGCCCCAAGTCAAGCTTTTAATAAAAATTATAATAAAAAATTTAATAGAAAATGTAATAAAAATTTATATCGAAATTTAATAATTTTATAAATTATAAATAAATTTAATAAATTATATAATTAATTAAAAATGAAAAAAAAAAGAATAAATCCTCCCGTTTCTGCTCACGCGGCGGAATTCTTGGACGCCGGCGGCGGAGCCGCCGGCGGCCTGCCCGGCGCCCACCGGCGGGTTCGCTGGCCTCCGGCGAACCCGCCGGGGGTTGTCCGGCGGCGAGCGGGCAGGGCCACCGCCGGCGGTGGCCCTGCCGTGAGACCCAGATCTGGGTGGGCAGGGCCACCGCCGGCGGTGGCCCTGCCCGCTCGCCGCCGGACAACCCCGGCGGGTTCGCCGGAGGCCGGCGAACCCGCCGGTGGGCGCCGGGCAGGCCGCCGGCGGCTCCGCCGCCGGCAGAGAGGTGAGGCAGTGAAGAGGCGGGATGCGGACTTCGCATTATCGGGTTTTTCTGCTTGATGAACAGTGCCCGCCTGCAGCTCCAGTTTGTTTTGAATCCAACGGCCTGTGCTTGATGAAGTTTGATCGGACGGTCCAGATACGTTTTATGGTGTGATCCAAATATGTCTATTGTATTATATAATAAAGATATATATATATATATAATGTCTGTTAGGCTTATATATTTTTAAGACAAATTAGAAAGAGCAATCTGACTTCTTCACGTATTTTTACAGTACCAAAATTTCCTCAAAAAGTAGGTTAAGGCTCCATTTGGGGACTTATTTTCACCGTTCAAACGGTTACGATCGATTCATACGATCGTAACCGTTTGACTGGTGAAAATAAATCCCCCAAAAAATCCTAAACCAGCATTGATTGAAGAAATTAAGTAAAAAAATTGAGGAGCATTTCCATCATAGAAACAACTACAATCAGATCTTTGAGAAATGAAATTAAAAGTAAGAAATTTTAGGATTATTTTCATGATTGAAACAGCTAGTCAGATCTTTGACGGGCATTTACATGATTGAAACAGCTACAGTCAGTGTCCGGATTTTCAGCATATTAGTTTTGCTTTTTAATCTTCCTTTCCTTCAACGCAGGCATCTCTTTTAACTGCAAGGAGGTTCAAAGTAGCAAGTAATTTTTAGATAACAATACATTTATTTGGATCACATTATTTTTGAAATTATTCAGTACATTAATCGTTTCAAAAGCAATTTACAATGTTTTTATTTATCATGTCAACTAATTCAAAACTTTGTTGAGGTGACGCTGTCATGAGCACATACAAACATTTGTGCGGGGGAACCATATTGACTTACCTGGACTTGTATCCGTAACAGATGATATTACTTTATCAACAAGGGTCACACCATCAGAGCATCCTAAATATGAAAATTGGGCAAGAAAATATATTTAATATCAGCAAGTAATAACACCCAAAAAAATTAAAGAAGAGAATTGTAATTACTTCAAAATTGGTTGTGTAACCTTGCATTCTGATACCCTCTAAATATGAGCCAGGGGTTGTTGATACGGAGGAATCGGGTAAAATTTGACCTGTTTCTAAGCACCCACTGCCTGTGCATTGCCCTGTCCTGTGATTTCGTGAATAAGTCAGGCCTAATCCATTAATCATTATATCATTAGTGTGCAACATTTGATTTAGGCTCCATTTGGGGGGACTTATTTTCACTGGTCAAGGAGTTACGACCGCATGAACCGGACCTTAATTATGATCCGGTTCATACGATTGTAACTGTTTGACCGGTGAAAATAAGTCCTCCCAAACGAAGTCTTAGATGTGGAAAGTATGTTTTCAAGTTTTTTATGCCTTTAGGAGAAGCAAACGTCTCCACCTTACCAACATGGTGGACCGGTGAAAGTAAGTCCTCTCAAACGGAGTCTTAGATGTGGAAAGTATGTTTTCAAGTTTTTTATGCCTTTAGGAGAAGCAAACGTCTCCACCTGACCAACATGTTGGTTCAGAATGATGTATATTTAGGGTGAGTCTCTTTGGGGTGGCCGGAGGACTCCTGTTGTAACGTCACGAATCGCACTAGACCCCTCGTGCGTGTTTTTGAGTCAGGAGAGCTGACTTGGGTTCAGGATGAGTGCTGACAACTGGGCAGCACATGTGAAAAGGAGGAGAAATCGGTCAAGCATAGGACACGGGTAGAGACACGGGCGTGTCCCTACCCGTGTGGGAGTGGCCAGCTCTCAAGTCGATAACTCGAGTATGTCCAAAAAAGGACACGGGTAGTGACACGGGCGTGTCACTACCCGTGTGAAGTGACACGGGTAGAGACACGGGCGTGTCCCTACCCGTGTGTGTGTGTCGAGTTAAACTCGACACAGCGTGTCGAGATCGACGAATTGTATGACACGGGTAGAGACACGGGCGTGTCCCTACCCGTGTGCCGTTGCGTCGAGTTGAGTTCGTCGAAATGTATCCAGAGAAGGATACGACCAGGGAATACGGCCGTGTCATGTGGACACGGGTCGGGACACGGGCGTGTCGGGACACGGGCGTGTCCCTACCCATGTCGAATATTGAACCGACACTAAAACCGTCGTTGACGCTTCGCCCAAGCAGGACACGGGTAAGGACACGGGCGTGTCCCTACCCGTGTCACTCTTTATATATAAAGGGGAAGTGAAAACCCTAGCCGTTTTCATGCTCATTTCATCCCCTATTTTCTGAGAGAAAGTTCTGTTTAGAGATGGAAGTTGCTGGACCTACTTCTAGAGGAGGAGATCCTCCGCCGTCGTGAAGGAGAAGATGCCGCCGAGAAGAGTTACACGATTTATGGTCGGAAATAGTGGAAATGTCGAAAATGAGGTGAGCTTTCTACCCTCTCCCTTAGTGCTAGATCTGTAGATATCTAGGTGAGATGTCGACTCAAAAGAGTCTTAACTAGCGAGATGGTGATTTATTTAGGATGAGGCCGATCTAGGGCTTGTGCTCTTGGTTAGTGGTATCTTCAACCTCTCCAACCTTCTATACGAAGATGGAGGATGGTTTTGTGAAGAGTAACGGCCTCATGAGGGTGAATAAGGGTGGAGGAATTTCTGGTGTGATTTTGGAAGACCGACTTGAGGAGAAAGATGAACTGATGTCGTTCATTCCTCTTTAAGAGGTGTGCAGAATCTGTGTTCTGCGCGCAGCAATCTTCTTGGCTATTTTCTGATGTGATATGGCCAGATCTGGGCTGTCGACTAAACACGAAAGTTGAAGTCTTTGAAAATACCTTTCCGACGAGTGGTTGCACGACTGCAGGCGAAGTCTGTAGCTACGGGAAAGTTTGAACGAATATGACGTCCGATAAATCCTGCATGCAGAAATTGCGTTCTGTACGCAGCGGACTTCAAGGCCGATTTCAAGTATGTTACTATTGAATCTGGGTTGTGGCCTGAACATAAAAGTCGTAACCCACGGAAAGACCTTTCCATCGAGGGGTTACACGTCTTCACCGGATTCCGGTAGCTTCGGGAGTCTCCGATCGAAATTACTGTCCAGATTTATTCTGCACTTAAATTCTTGGCTTTTATATAATATGAATTTGGATTCGGTGGAATTGATGTTGCAAGTTAAATCGAGATTTTGGTGAGTTATCTTATGTTAACCACCGTAGTGCTATGAATGATGAAGACTACTAATTGGATTTCATATAACTGAATTGTGAAGCAAGCTTACTTAAACGAAATGACTTGTTAGAAATTGATAGACTATTATTTATGTGTATTATGTTATATTATATTGAAATCATTTGAAATGACATATAGAAGGATAAACTATGGTCATGAGTATGATTGATGGTTGGAATGAAATTTAGTAGTTCAATAATTAGAGCGTAGTCTCCCTACTGGTAGTATTGTGGATGGATGTAAGTGCGGTGTTGACCGTCACTAGTTGGGTTAGTATTGAGATGAGGTATAGATGGATGGTTGGGCTGTGTCTTCGTGCTTACTTCCGAGGCCCCTTCCATGCCACGGTGATGTGGAATTTGCATGCGGTGTGAGTAGACATGCGGTGTCGTAATCCTGGGTTAAGGATAGTGTGGCAGGTCTACGGGCTCGCCGATCGTCACACCGACGGGAGTTGACAGTTAGAATTTGGGCGGTTGGGCTGTGTCCTCGGTGTTCACGTCCCGGGGCCCCTTCCGTGCCAAGTGAACGGTTGGGCTGTGTACTCGTGCTTTCTTCCGAGGCCCCTTTTGGGTCACACAAGGCCAGTTCGGGTTGTGTTCTCGGTGCACATCTACCCGAGACCCCGCTGGGCCATAGTACGCATGGGCTCCGCTGTTGTGTTCTTAGCGTCGAGGCGTACGGAGGCTTAGGTAAAGTAGTGTGGATACCCTCCTAGTAGTAGAAATGCCCGCTCTACTGTCACCGCCTGGCCACGGCGGTTGATGCCTGAGAGATTAGCTACCTGCTTGAATAGTGGGAACTATAGTCGGTGTCGACATAGCAATTGCATGTGTGTGATCATGGGTGAGTCATTGCATAGCATACATACCATTCGTAGCATTGCACAAACAAGATTCTCATCTTATAAGTTTGTATGGGCACTCTTATACGATGAGTTACTTTTATGTAACCTGATCCTTAACTTATAAGCTTGTATGGGCATCCTTATAAGTTAAGTTACTTACCTGCTGTATTTACTTGTACTTGTTGAATTACTATTGCTTAAGTAGAATTGCTAGTTTATATTATTGTTATTCATGTACTATTACCATCTGCTTGTACCTACGCACACTGTTTATTATACTTGTACCCTTGCTCTTTTCTCCGCCCGGTGCCGAGGAGTCGCCGGGGGAGCGGATGTGAGTGTTGAGCGACTCTGATGTAGCTCGTTTGGGCAATTTTATAGCTATACTCTGATATTGTAGAAGCATGTTTAGCTTCTCTTATCTGCTGTATTTGGACTATATACTTAGTGTCGATTTGACTTCTCTCTTTTATATTATGGTTGGGTTGGCATGTTTATATTAATATTGGTTGTAGCTGGCGGAATAGTCGTCTTGTAGTACAGGTTAGCTCGTGTGTTAATGCTACCACAAGGCGGCTGGGTCATAGTACGTATGGGCTCCGCTGTTGGGTTCTTAACGTCGAGGCGTACGGAGGCTTAGGTAAAGTAGTGTGGATACCCGTCTAGTAGTAGAAATGCCCGCTCTACTGTCACCGCCTGGCCACGGCGGTTAATGCCTGAGAGGTTAGCTACCTGCTTGAATAGTGGGAACTATAATCTGTGTCGACATAGCAATTGCATGTGTGTGATCATGGGTGAGTCATTGCATAGCATACATAACATTCATAGCATTGCACAAACAAGATTCTCATCGTATAAGTTTGTATGGGTACTCTTATACGATGAGTTACTTTTATGTAACCTGATCCTTAACTTATAAGCTTATATGGGCATCCTTATAAGTTAAGTTACTTACCTGCAGTAGTTACTTGTACTTGTTGAATTACTATTGCTTAAGTAAAATTGCTAGTTTATATTATTGTTATTCATGTATTATTACCATCTGCTTGTACTTGCTTACACTGTTTATTATACTTGTACCCTTGCTCTTTTCTCCGTCCGGTGCCGAGGAGTCACCGAGGGAGCGGATGTGAGTGTTGAGCGACTCTGATGTAGCTCGTTTGGGCAATTTTATAGCTATACTCTGATATTGTAGAAGCATGTTTAGCTTCTCTTATCTGATGTATTTGGACTATATGCTTAGTGTCGATTTGACTTCTCTCTTTTATATTATGGTTGGGTTGGCATGTTTATATTAATATTGGTTGTAGCCGGCGGAATAGTCGTCTTATGATACAGGTTAGCCCGTGTGTTAATGCTACCACAAGGCGGTTGTTCTGGGCATAAGACCCCCCTTCGTACCTTGTTCTGCGATCCGGGAGGGGGGTCTTACAAATGGTATCAGTTTGCCACGATTCTCAACTAAAGAAGTCATTCAACAATGGTACCACCCCCGTTCGACTAGTCAGTGTGCGGACAAACTGACTTAGCGGAAGCAGTGGTGTGCCCATATGTAATTTACACTAAGTATGTCCAACTTCGACCCTACGATTAGCCAACCTGACCTTAGGTACGTACCTTTATACGTCGATCTCCTAAGGTTTGGACGACCCTAGGTATGTAAACCTATTGTATAAAGTCTTGCGAGATCCCCTAGGGCAAGCACTTTTGTGTATAGCGGATTTTGAATCTAGCGGAGATAATAGACATGCCAGATTTCCTAGGGCAACCACTTTTGTTTATAGCAGACTCGAGCTTGGCGGAGATAATGGATATGGTAAAGTGGTTGGAAGCGGATCTTTTGGGTGTTCAGATAAGCGTTAAAAGACTCGCTGAAGGAGTAATTGAAGCATGACCCAACTCCAGGACGAGGACTACGAGGAAGAAATTAAGCATTCGTCCTTAGTCTGCCTAAGTTGTTTTAAGAATCTGGCTTGAGCCTTCACAATTCTGATACTTAGGCGTAATGGTTAATGAGAAACTGGCCTACACTCTATTCGATACCGGTGCCACACATTCGTTTGTGTGGCGGACTTCGTTAAAAAAACCTAGCAGGAGTGCAATACTTCACTGGTATTGCTCGAAGAGTACGCCTACCGGACGGCTCTGAGATGACCGCAACCGCTAAGTGAGAGCTAGAGATAATCATTGAGGGAAAAGCCTTTGATAAGTCTGCCACGGTCTTGAGAATGCCGGAGTTTGACATCATTTTGGGCAAGGTGTGATAGGACTGACACTTTGCAAGGATTGACTGTGCAGAGAAACGAATCTACTTGAGACATGGAGACTCCGATGTCATCTTCCAAGGTATTAGCTTTGCACCTCGCATGTCGTTATCTTCCGTTCAGATTGTAAAAGCCCATATGAAGGGGGATGAAGTCTTCATGATCTGGTTCGAGTTGAAAGACATAGCATTGGATATAAAGGATGTACGGGTAGTGCGGGACTTCCCCGAGGCATTTCCTGAGAAACTGTCAGGATTACCCCCGCATAGAAAGGTTGACTTCCAGATTAATCTAGTACCGGGTGTCAAATCTGTATCCAAGGCCCCTTACCGAATGGCCCCGAAGGAACTCGCGGAGTTTAGTGTTCAACTGCAAGAACTGATGGAGTCAGGGTTCGTTCTCCCCAGTTCGTCACCCTGGGGAGCCCCTGTATTGTTCGTGAGGAAGAAGGATGGAACCTTGCGGTTATGCATAGACTATCGGGAACTCAATCGTCTGACGGTGCGGAACACTTATCCGCTTCCTCGGATCGACGAGTTGTTCGATCAACTGGTGGGAGCAAATTGGTTTTTTAAGTTGGATTTGCGCTCGGGATATCATCAGTTGAGGATACAAGAGGAGGACATCCAGAAAACGGTCTTTAGTTCAATGGACTGTACGAGTTCACTGTAATGCTGTTTGGGCTCACAAATGCCCCTTAGGCCTTCATGAGCCTGATGAATAAGGTATTTGAACCGCATTTGGACAACTTCGTCATTATTTTCATCGACGACATCTTGGTCTACTCAAAGACGGAGGAGGAGCATGTCAAGCACCTGACACTGGTATTGAAGAAATTTAAGGAGCACGTCTTGTTCGCCAAGTTCAGCAAATGCGAATTCTGGCTTAAAGAGGTTACTTTCTTGGGGCATGTGATCATTGAAGCAGGACTAGCGGTGGATCCGGCCAAGGTGCGTTCTGTGAAGGAGTGGTCGCCCTTGAAGTCGGCGGCCGACGTGCGGAGCTTCCTTGGACTTGTCGGGTACTACCGCAAGTTCGTAAAAGAATTTTCAAAGATTGTTCTTCCTCTTACTTCCTTGACAAAGAAAGGTGTGTCATTTGAGTGGACACCCCAGTGCGAAGCGGCGTTCCAAGAACTGAAGGATAGACTTACCTCCGCCCCCATCCTAACACTTCCGTCTGGGAAGGAAAGATTTCAAGTCTACACCGACGTGTCATATCAAGGTATGTGAGCGGTATTGATGCAGTACGGACACGTGATTGCTTATGCTTCAAGACAACTGAAGAAATATGAAAGCAATTACCCGGTTCACGATTTGGAGCTGGGAGCAGTGGTGTTCGCCTTGAAGGTTTGGAGGCATTATCTATACGGCGTCCACTGCGAGATCTTTTCAGATCACAAAAATTTGAAGTACGTTCATACTCAGAAGGAGTTGAACTTGAGACAATGGCGGTGGTTAGAATTTCTATGCGACTATGAGTTCACCATGAACTACTACCCTGGAAAGGCGAACTCGGTGGCCAATGCATTGAGTAGAAAGGTACCAGGTTCTAGACCAGAGTCTCGGTTGATGAGTATGGAGTTTGCTCGGATGATTGAGGAGATGGATATTACATTGATACTTAAGGCTCATTCGGCAGAGTATATGGAGTACTTGGCAAGCATGAGCATAGTTTGTGATATCCGGGACCGAATCAGAGTGGAGTAAGGAATGGATGCGGCTCTGGCCCCGGCGATCAAGTCAATCGAAGATGGGGCTACGGATGAGTATACGCTAAAAGACGGCCTCATTTATTTTTGTGGCCGGCTCTACATTCCCATGGGCGGTAAAATCTAGGAGGATATCTTGAGAGAGGCTCATTGCTCTCAATATTCAATGCACCAGGGCATTGCTAAGACATCAGATAAATCTTGCATGCAGAAATTGCGTTCTGTACACAACGGACTTCAAGGCCGATTTCAAGTATGTTACTATTGAATCTGGGTTGTGGCCTGAACATAAAAGTTATAGCCCATGGAAAGACCTTTCCATCGAGCGGTTACACGTCTTCACCGGATTCCGGTAGCTTTGGGAGTCTCCGGTCAAAATTGTTGTCCAGATTTATTCTGCACTTAAATTCTGGATTTTTATATAATATGGATTTGGATTCGGTGGAATTGATGTTGCAAGTTAACTCGAGATTTTGGTGAACTATCTTATATTAACCACTGTAGTGCTATGAATGATGAAAACTACTAATTGGATTTCATATAACTGAATTGTGAAGCAAGCTTATTTAAATGAAATGACTTGTTAGAAATTGGTAGACTATTATTTATGCGCATTATGTTATATTATATTGAAATCATTTGGAATGACATATAAAAGAATAAATTATACTCATGAGTATGTTTGATGGTTGGAATGAAATTTAATAGTCCAATACTTAGAGCGAAGTCTCCTTACTGGTAATATTGTGGAAGGATGTAAGTGCGGTATTGACCGTCGCTAGTTGGGTTAGTATTGAGATGAGGTATAGGTGGATGGTTGGGCTGTGTCCTCGTGCTTACGTTCGAGACCCCTTTCATGCCACGATGATGTGGAATTTGCATGCGGTGTGAGTCGACACGCGGTGTCGTAATACTGAGTTAAGGATAGTGTGGCAGGTCTACAGGCTCGCCGATTGTCACACCGACGGGAGTTGACAGTTAGACTTTGGGCGGTTGGGCTGTGTCCTCGGTGTTCACGTCCCGGGGGCCCTTCCGTGCCAAGTGAACGGTTGAGCTCTGTTCTCGTGCTTTCTTCTGAGGCCCCTTTCGGGTCACACAAGGCCAGTTCGGGCTGTGTCCTCGGTGCACATCTACCCGAGACCCCGCTGGGACATAGTATGCATGCGCTCCGCTGTTGTGTTCTTAGCGTCAAGGCGTACGAATGCCTAGGTGAAGTAGTGTGGATACCCGCATAATAGTAGAGATGCCCGCTCTACTGTCATCGCCTGGTCACGGCGGTTGATGTCTGAGAGGTTAGCTACTTGCTCGAATAGTGAGAACTATAGTCTGTGTTGACATAGCAATTGCATGTGTGTGATCATGGGTGAGTCATTGCATAGCATACATACCATTCATAACATTGCACAAACAAGATCCTCATCGTATAAGTTTGTATGAGCACTCTTATACGATGAGTTACTTTTATGTAACCCGATCCTTAACTTATAAGCTTGTATGGACATCCTTATAAGTTAATTTACTTACCTGCTGTAGTTACTTGTACTTGTTGAATTACTATTACTTAAGTAGAATTGCTAGTTTATAATATTGTTATTCATGTACTATTACCAGCTGTTTATACTGTTTATTATACTTGTACCTTTGCTCTTTTCTCCGCCCGGTGTCGAGGAGTCGCCGGGGGAGCGGATGTGAGTGTTGAGCGACTCTGATGTAGCCCGTTTGAGCAATTTTATAGCTATACTCTGATATTATAGAAGCATGTTTTAGCTTCTCTTATCTGCTGTATTTGGACTATATAATTAGTGTCGATTTGACTTCTCTTTTTTATATTATGGTTGGGTTGACATGTTTATATTGATATTGGTTGTAGCCGGCGGAATATGCTTCTTGTGGTACAGGTTAGTCCTGTGTGCTAATGCTACCACAAGACGGCTGTTCTGGGCATAAGACCACCCTTCGTGCCGTGTTCTACGATCCGGGAGGGGGGGCTCTTACACCTGTGCAATCAGGAGCTAACGCCACCGCCATGGCACGGTACCTTGATATTTTTTTGCCATCCCTCACTGTTTCCGGCTGCTGCCCCTCCGACGAATGGAGAATTCCCTCCGTCTCCAAACCCAGCTCGTCACCACGGGTGTCTGCCGCTCTCAACCCCAAAAAGACCCTTACTCGAGTAAACAATCCAAGCTAGAATTTCTAAGGATCCGTTTGAGGGGTATTTTGGAAGGAGCCCCTGTGCAAAAGCATGGTCCACGGTCCTTCACGTTCATTTAGGAACCGAGAAAATGCCTCCCTCTGACGGAGCCTAGAGGCTTTGTTTGGCACGGTGGTAGTTGTCATAAATGCATGAGTTAAAACATCATTCGTTAAGGATTACCTAACAAACATCGTCCGTTTGAACATAAAGGTGAATAAAGTTCCTTAGGTGAACGTTAACTAATAATAATTTAACCCCTATGTTCATGACCACCGTGCCAAACGGAGCAAATAGTACAAGCAAACTTGGCAAAGCTGAGAAGCATTGGTCATAAAATGATAGTACATAAAAAGGGAAAATTGCGGTACCCTGTAATCATGGAATTAACATCTGAATGGCCGCCCGAAAATTTTTCAGTCTGAACATCAAAATCAACCAGAAGCCCAGATAAGAAATCCCCGTCAAAAATTTCAAAATCAGTAAGGTCAAACTCAAGACCGCCTGGTGTTTCAGCATCAGATGGAGAAGATGTGGACTTATCAACAAGTGGACAAGGTGCTTCAATTCTTTCGAAAGCATCGAACTTATCAAAATCTAGTCTGCCTTTGACATTCTCTCTCTTGCTAAGCTTCGTAGCACTTGTTTTCAGAGGTGAACAGGTTACCTGATAGCTCCTTTCAACAGCATAATAACCTTTGTTCTTAAGAGGACTGATGATGATTGTTTCGGAAGAAATCAAAGAACAGCTCCTCTCAACAGCAGTAATGATCGAATTTTCTGAAGGTGAAAGTGATTTGTCCATCTGGGAAGCAAGTGGCTGAGGAGGAGTCTTAGGGGAAGAAGTATTTGGTTGATAATTATCTGGATGTTTGAACAACTCCTTTACTACAGATGGTCCTTTAAGTGGAGGAGGCTTTATAGTTGAATTATCATCCAATTTTGACAGAACTAGGCTGTTCCCTCTGTTTGTGAATGCTTCTAGTGAACAGGATCCAAGTTCTGAGAACAAAGCAAAATATTGTTTGTGCCTCATATTGCTTGTGGAAGTTCAAAAGGTAAGAAAAAACGGTACCTTGTTCAATGTTTGATAAACAAGGGGAATGTGTTCGGAGTTTCTTCATAGAAGGAGCTTCTTTCAACTTCGAAGCCTTCCTCTTCTCAGCAGATGATTGAGTGCGTACTGGAGCTGAAAATCTAGCATTACTGTCCTTAGGTGGAAGCAAAAGTGGTTTTGAAATGTTGATGGTAGAAGCTCCATGAATCGTATTATCTGAGTTGAGTAAATAAAACGAACATAGGATCAATTTTCAAAGAAACTTCAGCATGGTATTACAAAAATGAAATAATCAGATACTACGGCAGAATTTATTCTTTGAACAGATGAAGAAATCAGGACACTCGTGTAGCAGAGAAGAGAAAGAAGCTAAAACGTTAGGGAAAAAAACAATGTTAAAAACACACCTAAAACAGCTATTAGCACACCAATAAACTTTCTATAAACACAAAAATCATAATACACCAAACTTGTGTGCACCGAAACACAAATGCCTGCCGCAGCTCTTCTTTCTCGTGACACAGCCCGCCCCAGCCCTTCATTCTCGTGACCCAACCCGCACGAAGAACAAATCCCCTCTGCCGGAGGAAATTGCCTTTACCGGAGGAAAACGCCGGCAATAACCGCCGGAGGAACGCCTCCTCTCTTTCCGTATGTATGCTTAAACCTCTCCTTCAATCTCCCCCTTCCCAATTCCAATTTGACCCCATCCAGCAGCCAACTTCCATCTGATAGCAGCCAGTTACCATTGCAACAGAGATGTTTGGCTCACCTCCAAATCGGTAATACTCGAGGTGAAGAAAAAAGCAGATGATAGAGGAGAGTATGAGAAGTTCTGTATCAAAGAACTGAAGCCTGGGTTGCAGCAACTCACCTTTGGGTCTTCTGTTTTTGCCAACATCACTTATAAAGCTGGATAATACTGACAAACTCACAAAATAAATACCCCTCTTCGAACTTATGTTCCAAAAAATTGATTTTTCCCCTAGAAAAGAATAGTCGGTTTTTATTGAAGTTGAATCAAAATTTCTTTCTACTTGCAAGAATAGTGGATTGTAATTTTATTCATAATTTAACTTCAGGAAATCAAATTCATATAAATTCAGGTTAGCACCAAGCATGTGGGGAGTGCACGCATATGGCAATTAATTTAAGGCCTTATTGTAACAACGAAGGATGAACTCTTGGGTTTCTCAGACATCACATACACAGCAGAATATTTAGAAGAAATCCATTTATTTGAACATGCAAAAACCAATAAATCAAAAATCGAGTTCATACCTGCGTCGGAATAACAGTAATGGAAAAACAAAAAAATATAATGAAATCTACATCTCCATGGGTACCCACGCAGAACACCGGAAACACCTCACTATTCGTCTAACGAACTCGGGCAAGAAGATTACCGTGCTTTTTCGTCTCCACAAAATATTAGTTTACTTCTCAAGAGAGGATGCAATTGACGATAGTAAAAAAAATGTCTATCTGTCACAACCCTAAAATACACTATACATATTGCAATTTCATAAACTGTCTATATATTTGTCGAAAACAAAAATTAAGAGCAACATGTGAGTCTAAAACTATTCGACACATGCATTGAATAGTGTCTTACTATTGGAAGTAGCGTCGATTTCTACAAATCAACGCATGCATCAAATAGTCCCACTATTAGACGTGATGTGGATTTCGATAAATTGACGTTGCGGCGAATACTATATGATAGCAAAGTATTAAACGCGCAACAATTCGACGTTGCGTCAATTTCTACATCTTGATGCATACGTTGAATAGTCCCACTATTCAACATTGCATCGACTTCTAAAAAACGACGCATGCATCAAATAATTCCACTATTCGACGCATAAGAGCATTTCTTTGAATTCAATGCATGTATCAAATAGTCCTACTAATCGATGTAGTGAAAACATTTCCACAAATTCAACACCTCCTTCGAATGTTGTTAGTTAATGTTTGGTGCATAACTAACATGATCATCTACCCAATTTATGTACGTTCTTAACACGTGATTTCATAGGCTCCTATCACGTTCATCTTAAGACAAAAATTTTGATCACTTCTAGATCACAGAGGATTACAACGGGAACTACTAATAAATAAAAGGAATTAAATAGGAATGACACTTCTTATTAGTTTAACAATAGATGTACGTATAAATTCAATGGGAACTACTCTTATTGGGGGGCTAAACATCTTGCCTGTTAATAATTAGTTTTTAATTATCTGTACTGTTTTTTACCGTTACTTTGTTTTCATGGGCCTTAATGTTGCGGCAGTTTTTTGGAGTTTATTTCCCTTAAATGGTTTAGGAGTTATGATTTAATTAGGTGTTAATTGTTTTGGTGTTTCTTTGTATATCTCCAACTATATAATGGAGTTGTATTGCTGAACAAAAATATCAAGAAATTACACAAGCTTTCTTCTTTATATCCTGTATCATTTTTCCTTTGTTTCCGTTGAGTTCTATCATTTGGTATCAGAGCCAGACATCGCCGCCACAGACCATCGTTCTCGGGAGGAGATCGATGGCGACATCTTTGAAAAACGATGTGCTCAAATACCCGGTGCTCACGAGGAGCAACTATGGCGTTTGGGCTATCAGAATGAGGGGGATCCTCGATGTTCAAGATGCGTTGGAGGTGGTGGAACCAATCGATCCAACGGCGAAAGTGGATGCGAAAAAGAACAAAATAGCTTTTTCGGCCATCCAACAAGCACTTCCAGATGACGTTCTCCAGATGGTTGCGGAGAAGAAAACTGCGAAGGATATATGGGACATGCTTAGGATCATGTACCAAGGCGCAGACCGCGTCAAGGATGCAAAGATTCAAACTCTGCAGACGGAGTTTGAGATGCTTCCCATGAAGGAGACGGATTCAATAGATGATTTCACAATGAAGCTCACCACCAACGTCAACATGCAAAGGGCGTTGGGAGGAGAGGTAGCGGAGGTTGCGGTTGTGAAGAAGTTTTTGCGGTCTGTCCCATCGAAGTTCGTCCAGATTGCTTCGACGATAGAGCAATTCGGCGACTTCAAGACGATGACCGTGGAGGAAGTTGTCGCTCGTCTCAAGACTCATGAAGAGCGTGTTGGTGGGGCTACCAACAAAGACGAGGAGAAACTTCTCTTGATGATGAGGGAGTTTATGGCTCGTGACAAGAAGCTATCCAATGGTGGCGGACACCAAACCGGCGGCCGTGGAGGCCGTGGCCGTGGACGAGGGCGAGGCGGACAACATCGCAACAACGACCGATGGGAAGGTCAAGATCGCAATAACGGTGTTAAAGACAAGTCAAGAGTCGAGTGCTTCTATTGCCACAAGATGAGCCACTTTGCCGCGGAGTGCCGCTCAAAGAAGAGGGACAAAGAGGAGAAAGCGCACATGGCCGAAGCCTTTGAGGATCTTGAACCGGCCCTTTTATTGGCGGAGGGCGAAGAAGATCGCTCGAAAATGATATGTTCTAATCTTCTCCTTAATGAAGAGAATGTGCAACCAAGCATTTTTCCCGGCGACGTGGAGAAATCAGTTTGGTACCTTTATACGGGGGCTAACAACCATATGACAGGTTGCAAGGATTACTTCTCCTCGCTAGATGAGATGGTGAGAGGCAAGGTGAAGTTTGGCGATGGCTCTTCGGTGGAGATATGTGGTCGGGGAGCGGTCTTCTTCAAAGACCAAAAGGAGAAGCACAAAGTCTTCACCAACGTCTACTACATTCCGAAACTCCGCACAAACATTGTGAGTTTAGGATAATTGGAGGAAAACGGATGCAAGATCGTCATGGAGGACGGATTCTTGTGTCTATTCGATCAAGAGAGGCGTCTCTTGGCGAAGGTGGAGAGGTCCAAGAATTGTCTCTACATCCTAAATATGAAGACGGGTGCTCCAGTGGCCTTGCTAGCGGAAAAATACAAAGACGAGGCGTGACTATGACATGCTAGATGGGGACATCTCAATTTTCGGGCACTTCATGATATGGGGCGTTTCAAGATGGTGGAGGGGATGCCCTCCATCAAGCACTCACAAGAACTTTGCGAGGGGTGTTTGGTGGCGAAGCACAGGCGATTACCATTTCCGAACGTTGCGGCGGGTCGTGCATCAATTCCTCTTCAATTGGTGCATGGAGATTTGTGCGGACCCATCAATCCGGCCACCCCTGGAGGTAAACACTACTTCTTCTTGCTAGTAGATGATCATAGCAGGTTTATGTGGGTGGAGTTATTAAAATCCAAGGACGAGGCCCTGGATGCATTCAAAAGGCTAAAGGCGCGAGCGGAGATGGAAACGGAGTTCAAAGTGAAGGGATTCCGTAGCGATCGAGGTGGGGAGTTCACCTCCAAGGGGTTTGATGCCTATTGTGAGGAGGTCGGGATCAAACGATTCCTCACAGCCCCTTACTCTCCGCAACAAAATGGCGTGGTGGAGCGCCGCAATCAAACCGTCTTGGGGATGGTTCGGAGTCTTCTCAAGTGCAAAAACGTGCCTATGAAGTTTTGGGGAGAAGCGTTGGCAACCGCGGTGCATCTTCTCAACCGAGCGGCTACTCATAGTGTTGTTGGGAAGACGCCTTATGAGGCATTCTACGGAAGGAAACCAAAAGTGCACCACCTTCGCACTTTCGGTTGCCTTGCATATACGAAGACGACGAAGCCAAATCTCACGAAGCTAGCAGATAGAATCACGCGGATGGTGTTTATCAACTACGAGGCAGGTTCTAAAGCCTATTGCCTGTTCAACCCAGCAACCGGCAAACTGGTGATCAGTCGGGATGTTGTTTTTCACGAAGAGGCGAAGTGGGAGTGGGAGGAGAAAAGCCTTGAGGAGCTCTCTGTCCAAGGTCCAATTTTTTCCTCAAAAGAGGGATCTGAAGGTGGATTTGGAGATCAGCTAGAACTGGGCCCCCAAAATTTGGAGGCAATCGGGGCCGGAACAAGTGCGGCCACAGCCCCATCAGGTGCATCTGCAGCACCTCAGGCTGCTTCGGGCGTGAATCTCGAGGCTCCATCTCCTGTGCACGACAACTCCCCAGTACCTCCACTACATCTTCAGTTGGGATCTCCTACCTCGTCAATTTCACAGAGCGGGTCCTCTTCCGACTCGGGCGGACCGATTCGATTTCGGTCACTTGAAGAGATCTACGGCGAAACTGAAGACATGGAATTGCAGCAGGAGGAGGCTGGACTTTGCCTCTTCGCAGCAGGAGAGCCGGCAACATTTGAGGAAGCCAAAGACGAACCATGTTGGAGACGAGCTATGGAGGAAGAGCTAACTTCCATCCGGGATAATGACACTTGGGAAATCACCACCCTTCCAAATGGTCAAAAACCCATTGGACTCAAGTGGGTCTTCAAGACAAAGAGAGATCCGGAGGGCAACATCGTGAAGCATAAAGCTCGGCTTGTGGCAAAGGGGTATGTGCAGCGACATGGGGTTGACTTCAACGAGGTGTTTGCACCCGTGGCGAGATTAGAGACGGTCCGGTTACTCATTGCTTTGGCAGCGGAGGAAGGATGGGACATCCACCACATGGACGTCAAATCGGCATTTCTCAACGGGGATCTAGTCGAAGAGGTATATGTTTCTCAACTCCCTGGTTTTGTCATTACTGGAGAAGAGCACAAGGTGCTAAAGCTCAAGAAGGCGTTGTATGGCCTTCGACAAGCCCCGCGGGCTTGGAACTTCAAGCTGGATCAAAGTCTATCCTCACTGGGCTTTGAGAGGAGTCCGACTCAGCATGCCGTCTACAAGAGAGTTGTGGGAGATACCAACTTGCTGGTTGGAGTCTATGTGGATGATCTCATCATCACCGGGTCAAGCGGCGTGGAGGTGGACAAGTTCAAAGCTCAGATGAAGGAGTTGTTCTGCATGAGCGATCTCGGATTGCTCACCTATTACTTGGGGATAGAGGTATCCCAAACACCTCAGGAAATCACCCTTTGTCAGTCTTCGTATACATTAAAAATTCTTGAGAAATTTGGGATGCGAGACTGCAATAGCGCTCAAGTTCCAATGGAACCAAGGCTCAAATTGAGCAAGACCGGCGATTATCCTTTGATGGATCCTACAGAGTATAGGAGCGCAATAGGATGCTTGAGATATTTGGTGAATACGCGTCCGGATATTGCATATGTCGTTGGGATTGCAAGCAGGTTCATGGAAAAGTCAAACACCCAGCACTTTGCGGCGGTGAAGCAGATTTTGCGGTATTTAAAAGGTACGAGCGGGTTTGGTCTTTCTTATGAAAGGAATCTTTGTGGAGGAACGAAACTAGTTGGCTACTGCGACAGTGACCATGGAGGGAGCATTGATGATAGGAAGAGCACTACAGGAGTTGCATACTTCCTAGGCCAGAACATCATCACTTGGATGTCGCAAAAGCAACGGGTTGTAGCCTTATCTTCTTGCGAGGCCGAATATATATCCGCTTCGATTGCGGCACAACAAGGAGTTTGGTTACTCAATCTACTCGATGATATTCGGAAGTGGATTAGGTGCAAAGCAACTATCTTTGTTGACAACAAGTCGGCAATTGCACTAACCAAAAACCCCGTGTATCATGATCGGTCAAAACACATTGATACTCGTTACCACTACATTCAGGACTGCGTGGAGCGTGGGATGATCGAGGTCGAGTATGTACATACTAACGACCAGCTTGTTGACATATTCACTAAGGCACTCACAAGGAACAAGTTCGTTGAAATGCGGGAGCGACTTCGAGTGCGTGACGTGAAGGACAAACTAATTAGGGGTTTAATGTTAATAATTAGTTTTTAATTATCTGGACTGTTTTTTACCGTTACTTTGTTTTCATGGGCCTTAATGTTGCGGCAGTTGTTTGGAGTTTATTTCCCTTAAATTGTTTAGGAGTTATGAATTAATTAGGTGTTAATTGTTTGGATGTTTCTTTGTATATCTCAACTATATAATGGAGTTGTATTGCTGAACAAAAATATCAAGAAATTACACAAGCTTTCTTCCTTATATCATGTGTCATTTTTCCTTTGTTTTCGTTGAGTTCTATCATTGTCAAGGATGTTTGAATGGTTTTAGATGTTTAACCATCAAAATTTGTAAAAGATTGACCTGAATTCATTATCATCTGAACTTTGAGAAGTAAAGATTAATCCAAATAAAAAAATTCTTTCCAAATGGTAGACAATGCCACATTCATGGGCATGTTAACAAAATTAAAGTCATCATCACTATTCTTAGAATTCTCTATAATACTTAGGCTCTGCTTGATTGGGCTTTTTTCACCATTGCAGTTCCGAAGAAATGCAAACAATATTTTTATTTAATTGGATCCATGGAACTCAAAAATGTCATTTAATTACAATTACAATAATAATCGCTTCATCTTCATTCACACTGCCCAACCAAACGGAGCCTAACAGTCAATGTTATGAATTCTGTTTTTTCTATAACAAATACCTTAGGCCAGCCCACAATACATCTCAAGTCTTCAATCTAATCTTATCCAAGACAACCGCTGGATAAACTAGTTCATGCTATGAATGGACACTAATGACAGAGTGGAAATCGTCTAACCGCTCGGCCAAAGCCCAATGTTAGGCAAGAATTGCAAAACAGTGGTAAGAGCTGTATCATTAAAATATCTAATAAATGTTTTCCGTTTAGCCATACTATAACAAGTGCCGCAGCTCTAACCAAAATGCAATGCGGAAGAAGCGAGATTACCAGACTGGGATCCATTTCTAGGGTTTGATGAACAAAGAAGCGGAACTTCGGCAGGAGATGCCATGATCTGCGGCAGGGATGTTGCCAAAGAGGTCGACATGGTCTCGGCGCTATCAGAGTGGTAAAGCCGAATCACATCCTGCATTCCCCTCATTGCTGCATCTACTCTCTGCTTCTCACGATCCATCGCCAGTCTCTGTTCCTTTAGGCGAATGTAATCATCAAGTATGTCTGCAAGACCCATCAAACCCTTCGGAACCTGCCCGAGACAGCCATGCCAGAATAGCCATTATGCGATGTTGTTAAGGTATAGAAGAATATGGATTTAAAGAAATCCTAACCTCTTTCCCGTGTGTTCTTGATAGGAGATCCGAGGCTTCGGCTCTGAAGTTGGAGAGAGCTTGGGTGTAGCAGTTGTCCGAGAGATAGCGGTCGACTATGAAGGCAATCTGCATGGGAGTTACCATCCCAGTGCCCAACCTTTCATGTTTCTTGCCTCTGCCCTGCTTCGCCATGGCAAACCTTGGGGATCGTCTGAGAGAGAGAGAGAGAGAGAGAGAGAGAGAGAGAGAGAGAGAGAGAGAGAGAGAGAGAGAGAGAGATCGAAAACTACAAGCCAAGAAGGATAGATGCGTTCTGTAAAGGGGGGGGGGGGGGGGGGGGGGGGGCGACGGGAATTATGGAGTGGCATGAGGAGAAATGGGGGTAAAAAGTGAAGCGGCGGGAATTTTCGAAAGTTTTCGGCGGGCGGGAGGTTGACACAGTACAGATAAATGGGCGGGTATTTATTAGTGTTCGCGCGTTAGCTATGCCCGGCCTCGGCGTTTCCATTTTTACATCAACTGGAAATTGGAACCGATCAACTTTCTTGTATCAATCGAGTCGAGTTCGTTTTCAATCTATCTTACAATAAAAATTTTATCATTTTCGAGTCAAGTCGGTCTGAGTTGAAATCGATTCCGAACCTGCTCAAATAAATGTAAATTAATTATTTCTATAAAAAAAATTTACACATTATACTATTAATCTATTGGTGTTAAATTTTTTACTTAACTATGATAAGCATCATTCAGCATATATTTTAAAATTATAATAAATATATGAAAGCATGAACCCATTGGGGAGTAGTGGTGGGCATAAAGTCTGATCGGGCCGGCCCGATACAGGGTCGAACGGGCCCGGGTTTTAGTCAACCGGGCTTAGCCCGGGCTTTCCTTAAATCGGGCTCGGGCACCTGCCCCGGGAAGTGGTCTGATCCGATGTAACGCCCCTGATTTTTCGATGTTTATTTTAAATTCTCGTAGTGACGTAATAATAATGTTAGTACGTTACGTTGACGCGTAGTTAACGGACGTCGTGGTTGGAGTGTGATTTTGCTCATCGGAATCTGAGATTTTGACTCGGTGGTTTTTTAGTAGGTTGATGTTAGTTTTGACTTCGAAGAATTTTAACCCGAGTTTGGTTTGTCGAATTTTAATTTCGACTTCGTCGTTGGTTTTGTAGCATTGGTATTTAGCTTTGGTGCGAATTTCGTTCAAATCCGAGATGTGTTGAAGCCAAAATTGACCTCTGTGGAGTTCAGAGTCTCAAAAGAGTGGTGACCTCACACCTACTACACTCGGGGGAACGTCACGGACCAAAGACTTGGGAAACTAAGAACAAACCCTCGGCTCTAGCGTGGAGGTCCCACCACACACCCGGAAGGTCACAAGAGCACTTCCCCTCCCTCACCAATGGCTGAGCTGGGTACCTTGGAGAGCTCTCACTCAACCAAGCAGAAGTCTAAGGAAGAGGAAGCCCAGAAAAACACTTCTCCAAAGGTACCCAAGGGGGTCTATTTATAGTTTTTCCAAGTCTAAGGACGAAAATATCACAAATACCCCTAGGACAAAAAGGTCATGGATCAATAGAAAACATCCACAACAGGGGGTAAAGAAGTAATTTCACCTCGAGGGTATAACGGTAAAAGCATGGCCAAAAGAGGTCCAAGGGCGGGAGGAGCCATACCCCCCATCTCCCCGGGCACCCGAGACGACCAAGTGACCGCCGTCGAAGAGCTCCCCGCCCGGGGCTGCAGCCTGGCCGCAGGCCGCTCTCGCCCCCGCGAGCTCGCCGCCCGGGGCTGCCGCCTGGCCGCAGGCCGCTCTCGCCCCCGCGTGCTAGCCGCCCGGGGCTGCCGCCTGGCCGCAGGCCGCTCTCGCCCCCGCGAGCTAGCTGCCCGGGGCGAGAGCCTGGCCGCCGGCCGCTATCGCCCCTGCGAGCTAGCTGAAAGTCCACCTAGTGTCAGCTATGTGCACCTATGGGGGGGGGAATAGGTGACGAGTAGCGCTTTTGCGGAATTTACGAACGTACCTGCACAATAAAAATAAAAAGCACAGCACACAGAATACACAGGCAATTTATAGTGGTTCCCCGACTTGGGTACATCGACTTTCCCCCTTCGACCTATCTCCCCAACAAGGGACGACTCGGTCACTTCTCCAACGGGATTGAAATCCAATCCCTGCACTACCGGAAGGAACCCTTCCACACGTGAGAGTCAACACTCCCACAAAACGGGTTGCACCCAACCCTTACAACACGGAACAAAAGTTCCTTTACAACAAAAGAAAATATAGAATGTACACGAGATACAAACTTCTTTTGAAGACTACGGTGTTCCTCTTCGTTCGACGACGTGTTCTTGAAGTCGATGAAGAGTCTACAACCTCGGTCTCTCTTGGAGAGGATCTCCCCGGAACCGGCGGCGGCACACGAGCGGCGGCTAGCTTCGGGATCGGCGGCTACGATGATGAGCGGCTGCTGAACTTGGAGATCCAAACTTCGTAGCGAAGCAAACTAGGTCTACCAATGGTCACTCTAGGATCGGTCGTCTCGATCGATTCGGACGGAGGAGTTTTTCCCGGTCAACAAATCGAGAGACAAGAGATCTCTGGATAGACGCGTGAGACTCAAGCTTTGCTAAGCTTCTGTCGCCGGAGATTACGAAGGAATCTCAAATGTTGACGGCGACCAACAATCCCGAGCGCGACGGCGGCGGCGGAGAGGAGTCGCGGAATTAGGGTTACGAGTCGGCTCGGTTTCTTTCTCCTTGTGTTTACTGTTCAAAATACCTGTATATAAATACTGTAGAAGTTTTCCAATATGACCGTTTGTGGGACCCACAATAGAAATCCCCAAATCCCGGTCCAGGAATTTAACAGCGGCAGAATCTGGTTCAGGAAATTCCAGAGAAAACGCCAAGGAAAAATCGGCGAGAATCACAGGCGATTCTCGACGAATCGGCGAGAATCACCAAGTGATTCTCGACGATTCGTCGAGAATCGTTAGTGATTCTCGCCGAATCACTTATTGATTCTCAACGAATTTCACTTTGTATACATGGGCTGGTTGGCCACTGGTTCGGCGAGAATCACTAGTGATTCTCGCCGAATCTTACTTGGCACCGTTTTGAGGTAGCCAGAAGGAGTCGGCGAGAATCACTAATGATTCTCGTCTATTCGGCGAGAATCACTAGTGATTCTCGCCGAATCGGCGAGAATCACTTGGTGTTTCTCGTCGAATTTTCCTTAGACGAATTTTCGTCTTCCGCCCAGGAGCTGCTCCTTGATCCATCCATGCTCCTTGTCTTCTCTTGCATATGAACTGCCCTGTACTTGAAAGTAAGTGCACTCCAATAGAGAGAGTACACGTAGGCCAACACACTGATCTGCTCAACGAGGGATTACGTCGTGCAGACCCGTGTATATTGACCTACTGCACCCTGACATTGGTGTGCACTTAGCGTGGAGGAGCTGCAAGTACAACTTAAGATGTTTCATCAAATACATTGTGAATTCATCTTAGCTTGACAGGTGGCTTCCTCAAATCTAGGTAATCGTGGATACAATACCCAACAATCTCCCCCTATTTGACGAAGCCAAAACCCTACTAGCTAAGATGAATAACACATATCAAATAATAAACATAGCATTCAGAAATTAAACATGCAGCACAAGAGAATATATGCAATCAGATCAGGACTTGAGTCATTCACAAATTCAAAAATATATACCAATATAAATATATACACATATAATCCAGAATTGTTTCTATGACAACAATAATCATTAAATGTTCTTAAGACAAAGTGACAAGCTATAAGTTTTTGACTATTTTTCCTTAGCTAAGTCACCCTTAGGATTTTGAGCCAAGTACTTCTTGCTTTGCCTCTCCATGTATTCTTTGGGCTTCGGGTAATACCTAGGAGGAGCAACTTTATCTGGATCCTTGTTGTTTCTGAAAAAGATGTTGCGTTTCGCTTCAAACGTTTTGTGCGTTTCCCACTCATACTGGCTATATACTTCGTTTCGATTGATCTCTCCTCTTTCTTGCAGCCAGAAGGTGTCTAAGATGATGTTCCTTGAAACTGGACTCCACCTTTCGTTTCGTACATCCTCCTCATTCATTCGAGTTCTCTTTGCAGCCTGTGTCTCCTTGGAGGTCCCTTCTTGAACTTTTCTCTTTCCCCTGGCTTTTGCTAAGGCCTCTTGGTCAAACATGCTCCTCAGTTTAGCTTTGGAGAGAGCCCTAGCATCAGCGTCATGTGTGGGAATATCTGCAGCACTTGCACTTACATCCTCAGCAACACTTACTTCCTCAGCGGCCTTAGATGTCTCAGGGACATGAATACCGGCAGGATTGTCAGGCAGAACGACGCCTAACGTACCTAGCGCCTGTTGGAGCATCCACCAGCAGCTCTCATAGACATATTTGCTTGATTGTGCGAAGTTTGTGTCCATGCTTTATTGAAGCTCGGCCAACTTAGCTATATACTCTTTCTCCCCCTTTTTGGCTTCGACAGCTATGCAGTTGGCATATGAGTGCAGGGAGTCATCAATATGCTTGGTGGTCTTGGAGAATTCAGAGACTAAGGTTTGCTGATTGACGTTAAGAGTTACCATATTACCATCAAACTTCTGAATGTTGTTGGCTATAACGTGTGCGTTCTGATTTACGACAGCCAGAGTATCAGTATTCTTTTTAAGCCGGCCATTAAGAGTGTGACAGCTTCGCCGACAGCGGTATACTTCTCTTCAAATTTCTTCTCCATTACGGCCAGTTTATGGTTGATTTCCACCATATTCTTAAGCATGAGATTTTCAGAAGTCTTAATCCTTTTCAGTAGTGTTTTCTGAGCTGCATCAAATGAGACTTTAAGTTCATTCACAATGCCCTGAATGATATTGACAGTGTGAGTGGCTAGCTCATCTCGTAACGGAATAGCCGGAGTCACTTGTGGGCCATGCATTTCAGCGGACGCATCTGTAGAGCTGGATACCATCATAGTCTCTACAGGAGGAATGTTGGCAGTCTCTGTAGATTTATCTAACTCCCCCTCCACTGGTGCAGACTTGTCAGATGGAGGTTCAACAGGATCCGGAGTCTCAAATGCTTCATGTCCCTCATTCTCAGCTTCCTCTCCGTCCTCATCCAAGAATTCATCTATATCAGCAACCTCTTCCAATTCTCGGTCAGCAGTCTCCAGTGCTTCAGCTTCGGTTCTTTGAGTGTTTCTGTTCAGGACCTCCTCATCCTCCAGCTCAGGTTCACTTACTTCATGAATTTCGGCCACCGCATCCCTGGCCACCTGGGCAATTTCAGAAACTACATCTGTATGAGGGGGTAGAGTCTCCCCCTCGATTCCTGCAGTCACGGTATCAGGAATTTCACCGGGGGTGACTGCTGGAGATACCTTTTGTTGCTCTTCCACAGCAGGCTGCCCGATACGCCGCTCCCATCGATCAAACACACTTGCATCCATCTTCTTCAAGTAGTGGAGAGGGACGCCTTTGCTCATGTCAAACTTGTCTCCGTTCAGCTGGTTTAGATATAAGCTTAGGATGCGGCCAAAACTTGGAGTGCCCAAGGTGTCCTTGATCTTTTGAAACAGCAACTCCCCCCAGTTGAACCTCTTGCGGCAGACAATCGCTATGAGGATCTTGAACATATCTCCTGAGATATGGTCATGCGAGCCCGGCTTGCAGATGAGCACTTTTCCGATAACGTCAGATAGGAGTTTCCCTTCTTCATTCATCTCCTTTCTCTTTATGGATCGAGTTTCTCGTGGAAGACCGCAGAACAAGAGAGTTCTGGTCTTGTCCTCGTCCTCCAGATAGTCCTCCTGCTCCGAACTAGAAAGCTGCAGGTAGCGAGTCAGCTTGCAGGCAGACATCTTTACTTTTGCTCCAGCCACCTTGCTCTTGATTATGGAGTCTCCATCTCGGAGTCTTGCGGTAGCGAAGAACTCCAGCACCTCTTTGTCCAGGATATTGCAAGGGTGCTCCAAGACGAAGGTTAGCCCAGCCTCTTCCAGCATGAGAATAATGTTGCGGAATTCGTTCGAGGCGTGAGAAAACCCAGTTCGAACCAGCTCGCAGCCAGAGACCAACCCTGCAGTTGTCCTTGGAGCCATCGTAGATCTAGAGAGAGAAGCTCTATTCATCGCTTAATCAAAAATCAAAATAGAAGTGATTCTAGTGATCACGTCCAAGTGAGGGTGAGGGGATACCTAGAGGTGAAGTCGGTGAGGTGGTTCGAGCGGAGAAAAATCGAAACTTGGGGAGATCGACGGTGCGAGCTTCGGCGGGATTCGTCGGGAGCCTTTCGACGAGAACTTTGCGAGAACCTTGCGGGAGCTTAAGGAAGAAGCTTTGCGAACTGGCGTGGTTTCTGCGAGAGTCGGCGGGACTAGTATCGCCTGCGCCTTCTGCGGTAAACTTGAGGAAGTTGAACGGTCGGCGAGCTCCTTCGGCGGGTTGCGGCGAATCGGCGGAAGAACTCGGGAGAACTCTTGCGGGTCGTCGGGAGAGTTCTTGCGGGACTCGTGAAGAAGGCGAATAGGCGGAAGAACTCTTTCGGCGGGATTTTTCTAATTCGTCGGGATTTGGGGTGAATGCCAAGGGTCGGCGGGATTAGTCTGTCAGGAGATTTGTTTAATTCGAAATTGAGAGGTCCCCTGACTAGAAATTTTCACGTTGAGAATGCTTGCAACATTTTTTAGATTTTCTGATGTCACGTCTATATACACATGATAAATACATGTATATTTTACAGTCAATCTATTTGGATTTTAACGAGGCTTTTTCAAAGACTTCTTGATGTCAATTGTGAGTTGTCGAGATTCACGATGACATAACTTCGTTAACCCTTTATTGATGTGTAATGGTTTGCATGCATCGAGTTAATCTCTCCGTAGAGGTGCACACATACATGATAAGCATAAGTATACGTATACACATGGATAGAAATATATATATATATATATATATATATATATATATATATATATATATATATATATATATATATATATATATATATATATATTTGAATGAGGATGCATCATGACAAAAGTCCTTGAACTGATCAAAATTACCTGGGATTTTGAGAGTCATCGTCTTAGTCCCACAGGTAGAACACATTAGAGGATCAGTGTGAGTATGCTCAAACAGATAGCACATCTGGTATTGCAGATGCTTGTTCCAATTTAGTCTTGAGCCACCTACTGTCTAGTTCCCATCATATTCACGGGGACCTAGACTACCCTGCAAGAAAGAATTACTTTACCTTAGGAACCCAAATCATTTTGGGTCCTAGGTTCCTGTTAGCAAAAGCACGCAACTGCCTTCCTTCAGAAAACCTGTCTGGAAGACTACTTCTGTCCCGAGAATGTGGATAAGCCCTAGCTGTGGGCACAGAGGGGTTGTGCCAACAGTCGATGGCAAAGTGCCCCACTTTGCCGCAGCACCAACATGGGTGAATGTTGTATCGCCGTTTCCGACCTGATCTCGTGACTGATGTAGTCACGGTCCTAGGTCTGAACGGAATAGGGCATGATCTTGTCACAAAAGTTCCTCTTCCATCGTGACACGTGGAAGGGTGGAAAGAATGCATGTTGTGAGCGTTATGAGGCCGGGAAGGTGGTGCCATTCTTTCAGGCATCTCCCTTACAGGGGCCCCATGGAACCTGACATCATGACTTCTATCCTCTCTATCTCGTGTCCTCGAGTGGTGAGAGGTCTTCTGTGAGCTGGGACATGCAGATCCACACTGTGTTGGGGCAGTGGCAGTGAATACAAAGGGCTCAGAATGAGCCTTAGGTATTCTCTCGTGGGTGGCCATGCCGGCCCTTGCACTCCGGGTGTCTCCACATGGGGACAGATCACCCTTGCAGTGACCACGATTATTCCTGTGGTCATACCTGAAGGCATGATGAGTTGCCTTCCTGCTTGGAGTGGGGGGTCGGAATACCGTTTCCCCATTTCTCCACGAATTGACAATCCGGGAGATCCACCCGGTTTCTTGCTTTCTCTTTATAGTATCAACTTTGGAAAAGTTTGATACTATACGTTTCTCATTATCTAGACTATTCTCTAGAGCTGAGATCTTAGAGTCCTTGACCTTGTTGGACGCCAATTGGAGAACCAACAAGATCTTCAGTCGAGCAATCTCTCGAGCGTGCTCCTCAGCAAGTAGGTTGCTTTCCTGAAGGGCTCTCTTCAGGGAATCAGTATTTTCTGGAGGAGAGCAGTTTCTGTCTTCAGAAAGGTCAAAAGATATGGGGCAGGGTGAAGATGTTACCTGCTCATCTGAGTTATTGTCATTAGAATCAGGGACCATTGTTTCATCCTCGTCAGAGCTGCTTTCCTCACTGGTCTCGTCAGTCTCTGACACGGACACGGGAGCTTTGATGCAATCCGAGGGATCCTTGCATTCATCTTCAGAAGTGAGGACCCCCACATACGCTTCATCCTCTGATTGGCAGCATATTTCAGCTTTCTCTGACCCCCCCATTAGCTCTGAGATCATCATCCACAGAGATTTAGCCGTTCTACATTTTTCCAATCTAGAGCGAGAGGCTCCAGACCAGACATCCATGATAATTTGTCGAATCCTCTCGTCCAAGTGAAATAGAGATAGTTCCGTCTCAGACATCTCAGCAATGCCCATGGGCACTTGGATCCCAGAGTCGGAGGTCTTCATGGGGATAAACGGACCCTCTTTCAGGATGAAGGATGCTCGAGGATCGATAGCATCAAGGTGAAAGGATACTCTCATTCTCCAGATGGGATAATAATCCTTTGTGCAGGCGGGGAGTTTGAGTGGCGGAATCTCATAATCCAGATCCATGCTTCTGACACTGGTGGCAGGATTCTACTCAAGGTGTTAACCTTTTTGAAGAGTAACCTGGCTCTGATACCACTTGAAAGTCCACCTAGTGTCAGCTATGTGCACCTATGGGGGGGGGGGGGGAATAGGTGACGAGTAGCGCTTTTGCGGAATTTACGAACGTACCTGCACAATAAAAATAAAAAGCACAGCACACAGAATACACAAGCAATTTATAGTGGTTCCCCGACTTGGGTACATCCACTTTCCCCCTTCGACCTATCTCCCCAACAAGGGACGACTCGGTCACTTCTCCAACGGGATTGAAATCCAATCCCTGCACTACCGGAAGGAACCCTTCCACACGTGAGAGTCAACACTCCCACAAAACGGGTTGCACCCAACCCTTACAACACGGAACAAAAGTTCCTTTACAACAAAAGAAAATATAGAATGTACACGAGATACAAACTTCTTTTGAAGACTACGGTGTTCCTCTTCGTTCGACGACGTGTTCTTGAAGTCGATGAAGAGTCTACAACCTCGGTCTCTCTTGGAGAGGATCTCCCCGGAACCGGCGGCGGCACACGAGCGGCGGCTAGCTTCGGGATCGGCGGCTACGATGATGAGCGGCTGCTGAACTTGGAGATCCAAACTTCGTAGCGAAGCAAACTAGGTCTACCAACGGTCACTCTAGGATCGGTCGTCTCGATCGATTCGGACGGAGGAGTTTTTCCCGGTCAACATATCGAGAGACAAGAGATCTCTGGATAGACGCGTGAGACTCAAGCTTTGCTAAGCTTCTGTCGCCGGAGATTACGAAGGAATCTCAAATGTTGACGGCGACCAACAATCCCGAGCGCGACGGCGGCGGCGGAGAGGAGTCACAGAATTAGGGTTACGAGTCGGCTCAGTTTCTTTCTCCTTGTGTTTACTGTTCAAAATACCTGTATATAAATACTGTAGAAGTTTTCCAATATGACCGTTTGTGGGACCCACAATAGAAATCCCCAAATCCCGGTCCAGGAATTTAACAACGGCAGAATCCGGTTCAGGAAATTCCAGAGAAAACGCCAAGGAAAAATCGGCGAGAATCACAGGCGATTCTCGACGAATCGGCGAGAATCACCAAGTGATTCTCGACGATTCGTCGAGAATCGTTAGTGATTCTCGCCGAATCACTTATTGATTCTCAACGAATTTCACTTTGTATACATGGGCTGTTGGCCACTGGTTCGGCGAGAATCACTAGTGATTCTCGCCGAATCTTACTTGGCACCGTTTTGAGGTAGCCAGAAGGAGTCGGCGAGAATCACTAATGATTCTCGTCTATTCGGCGAGAATCACTAGTGATTCTCGCCGAATCGGCGAGAATCACTTGGTGTTTCTCGTCGAATTTTCCTTAGACGAATTTTCGTCTTCCGCCCTGGAGCTGCTCCTTGATCCATCCATGCTCCTTGTCTTCTCTTGCATATGAACTGCCCTGTACTTGAAAGTAAGTCCACTCCAATAGAGAGAGTACACGTAGGCCAACACACTGATCTGCTCAACGAGGGATTACGTCGTGCAGACCCGTGTATATTGACCTACTGCACCCTGACATTGGTGTGCACTTAGCGTGGAGGAGCTGCAAGTACAACTTAAGATGTTTCATCAAATACATTGTGAATTCATCTTAGCTTGACATGTGACTTCCTCAAATCTAGGTAATCGTGGATACAATACCCAACACTAGCCTCCCGGGGCGAGAGCGTGGCCGCAGGCCTCTCTCGCCCCCGAGAGCTGACCGCCCGGGGCGAGAGCCTGGCCGCAGGCCGCTCTCGCCCCCGCAGGCTGACCACCCGAGGCGAGATCCTGGCCGCAGGCCGCTCTCTCCCCCGCGAGCTGATAGCCCGGGGCGAGAGCCTGGCCGCAGGCCGCTCTCGCCCCGCGAGCTGGCCGCACGGGGAGAGAGCCTGGCCGCAGGCCGCTCTCGCCCCGCGAGCTGGCCGCACGGGGCGAGAGCCTCGCCGCAGGCCGCTCTCGCACTGCGAGCTGGCCGCACGGGGCGAGAGCCTGGCCGCAGGCCGCTCTTGCCCCCGCGAGCTAGCAGCCTGGGGCGAGAGCCTGGCAGCAGGCCGCTCTCGCCCCCGTGAGCTGACCGCCGAGGGTGAGAGCCTGACTGCAGGCCGCTCTAGCCCCCGCGAGCTGACCTCCCGGGATGAGAGTGCAGGGGGCGGGGTTCTGGCCTCCAGCCGGTCCTACTGTTCCCACCTTGCACCTATCAGGTCGGGGCGGGTGTCAGCCAACCTGTCGCACCCGCCCCCCAAAAAGGGGCCACTGGGGGAGGTAGATTTTTCCTCCCCCTACTAGTATATTACAAGGGCTAGGCCTAAATTGGCCACCAAGAGTGCAAAACTTCTCTAAAAGCTTAAAAACTCATAGTTGGTCCTGCGCCTGCCGGGAGGACCCCCACTCTACAAATACAGGGTTGTACACAATCCCCGCTCTTTTCGAGGTTGGCACAAGCTCGGAAAGAAAACATCCAACCCAACGTATTCGCTGAGTGTAATTTTCTTGCGCGGTTACAAAGATACTTAGCCACTCGGAGTAGAAAAAATCCAACCCAGAGGGGTCAACCTGCGAAGCCAGCTAATGGGAGCCTGGGTGATGAGACGGCCTCGGGGTAAGAAACACTCGACCACCCCGAGGGGTCAACCTATCATGCCAGCTAATGGGAGCCTGGGTGACGAGACGACCTCGGGGTAGGGAAGACTCGACTACCCCGAGGGGTCCTATCATGCCAGGTAATGGGAGCCTGGGTGACGAGACGGCCTCGGGGTAGGGAAGACTTAGGGTCCTCGAGAGGTACCACCGGCCCTGCCAGCTAGTGAAAGCCTGATAGTGAGACTGTCTCAAAGCAAAGAGAACAGGGGCATCCACGAGAGGTACCACCGGCCCTGCTAGCTAGTGAGAACCGGGCAGCAGGATCGTCTCGGAGCAAAAAAAGAACTTACCCTCCCCGAGGCTCATTCGACCCAACCAGCTAGTGAGAGCCTGAATGAGGAGATCCTCGCGAGGGTGGGACTTGCTCTTCCCAAGGCACATTTGACCCAACCAGCTAGTGAGAGCCTGGATGAGGAGATCCTCTCGGGGGTGTAATACCCCCCCTCCTCCCGGATCCTAAAACACGGCACGAAGGGGGTCTTATGTCCGGAACAGCCGCCTTGCGGTAGTATTAGCACACGGGCTAACCTGTACCACATGACGCCTATTCCGCCGGCTACAACCAATATCAGTATATACATGTCAACCCAACCATAATATAAAGAGAGGGAGAAGTCAAATCCACACCAAGCAATAATGTCCAAACAGTACAACAAATAGAGAAGCTAAAGCATGCTTCTACCATATCAGAGTACAGCTATAAAATTGCCCAAACGGGCTATATCAAAATCTCACACACTCATATCCGTAACTGGCGGTAGCGACGTCACCATCACATCAGGCCCTGTCGTCCTGGCCTGGCTATCATGCTGCAATGTCTGTGGCTGCTCTACCTGCGGGGTGACCTCCTAAAAAGGAAGATGTAGCAACCGTTAGTCGTGTAAGACCCCCCCCATCCCGGATCCCAAAACACGGCACTAAGGGGTGGTCTTATGCCCGGAACAGTCGCCTTGCGGTAGCATTAGCACACGGGCTAACCTGTACCACAAGTCGCCTATTCCGCCGGCTACAACAATATCAATATAACATGTCAACCCAACCAAAATATAAGCAAGAGAAGTCAATTCACACTAATTAATAATGTCCAAATCAGTACAACAAAAGAGAAGTTAAAACATGCTTCTACATATCATAGTACGGCTAAAGAAATTGCCCAAAAAGGGGCTACATCAAAACCTCTCAACACTCACATCTGTGACCGACGTTATCGACGACACTGTCATTTCAGGCCCTGTTGTCCTGGCCTGACTATCCTGCTGCGTAGTCTGTGGCTGCTCTACCTGCGGCGTGACCTCCTAAGAGGAAGACGTAGCAACCGTTAGTCGAAACGACTAAGTGGCTTCATATCCGCTCCCCCGGCGACTCCTCGGCACCGGGCAGAGAGAAGGAACAAGGGTAATATATATATGCAAGTAAAAGAAGTACAAGCAGGTGGCAATAATGTAAGAGTAACAGTATCATAATCTAGCAGTTATTTAAGAGTTATAGTAAACTAACAAGTATAAGTAACAGCAGGAAAGTAACTTAACTTATAAGAATGCTTATACAAACTTATAAGTTAAGGATCGGGTTACATAAAGGTAACTCATCGTATAAGAGTGGCCATACAAACTTATACGATGAGGATCTTGTTGTGCAATGTTATGAAATGTTATGTATGCTATGCAATGACTCACCCATGATCACACACATGCAATTGCTATGTCGACACAGACTATAGTTCCCTCTTTTCGAACAGGTAGCTAACCTCTCAGGCATCAGCCGCCGTGTCCAGGCGTTGACAAGAGAACGACACTTCTACTACTAGGCGGGTATCCATACTAATTCACCTAGGCCTCCGTACGCCTCAACGCTAAGAACAAAAAAGTGGAGCCCATGCGTACTATGGCCCAGCGGGAGCCTCGGGTAGATGTGCACCGACGACCAAGCCCCGAACTGACCTTGTGTGACCCGGAAGGAGCCTCGGAAGTAAGCACGAGGACCAAGCCCAATCGTTAACTTAGCACGGAAGGAACCCCGGGACATGAACACCGAGGACCAAGCCCAACCGTCCAAAGTCTAATTGTCAACTCTCATCGGTGTGACGATCGGCGAGCCCGTAGACCTGCCACACTATCCTTAACACAGGTTTACGACACCGCGTGTTGACTCACAGCACATGCAATTTCACACCACCGTGGCATGGAAGGGGCCTCAGAAGAAGGCACGAGGACACCGCCTAACCATCCATCCATACCTTATCTCAACACAAACCAAATAAGTGACGGTCAACACCGCACTTACATCCTTTCACAATACTACCCGTAGGGAGACGACGCTCTAAGTATTGGACTACTAAACTCATTCCATTAATCAAACACACTCATGGCCATAGTTTATTCTTCTACGTGACTTTCCAAATGATATCAACTTATTGTAAACATGATGCGCATATAAAGATCTATCAATCTTTTCAAATGATAACAACTTATTATAAATATGATGCGCATATAAAGATCTATCAATCTTTCCAAATGATAACATATTATAAACATGATGCACATAAATAATAATCTACCAAATTTCTAATAAGTCAATTTGTTTAAGTAAGCTTGCTTCACAATTTGATTATATGAAATCTTATTAATAAACTTCATCGATCATGCAACTAAAATGATTAACCATAAAAGAGTTCATTCAAGACAAGTAACTTGCAATATTAATTCCACCGAATCCAAATCCATATTATATAAACCCAGAATTTAGGTGCAGAGTAAATCTGGACAGCAACTTCAACCGGAGATTACTGAAGCTACAGGAATTCGGTGAAGACGTGCAACCCCTCGATGGAAAGGTCTTTCCATGGGCTACAATTTCGTATTCAGACCTTAACCCAGATTTGAATATATCCTATTAGAAATCAGCCTTGAGCTCCGCTGCGTACAGAACACAATTTCTGCATGCAGGATTTATCGAACACCATTTTCGTTCAGACCTTCCCATGGCTACAAACTTCGCATGAAGACGTGCAACCATTCATTGGAAAGGTATTTGCAAGGGCTTCAACTTTCGTGTTTAGCCGAAAGCCCATATCTGGCCATATCCTTCATGAAAATGGCTTAGAAGATCGCTGCGCGTAGAATACAGATTCAACACGCATCTTGAGGCGGAATGAACGTCATCGGTTCATCTTCCTCCTCAAGTCGATCCTCTCAGATCACCTCTAGAAATTTCCTCCACCCTTATTCACCCTCATGAGGCCTTTGCTCTTCACGAAACCATCCCCCATCTGCACATAGAAGATCGGAGAGGTTTAAGACACCACTAACCAAGAGAACAAGCCCTGGATTGGCCTCACCCAAGAGAAAGCATCTTCTCACATGTCTAGACTCTTTTGAGTCGACGTCTCGCCGAGATATCTACAGATCTAGCACCAAGGGAGAGGGTAGGAAGCTCACCTCGATTCCAGCGGTTCCTCCATTTCCGGCCATGGATCTCGTAATTCTCGTTGGCGGCATCTTCTCCTTCGCGGCGTTGGTAGATCTCCTCCTCCAGAACTTGCTCTAGCAACTTCTCTCTCTCAATCAGAAATTTCTCTCAGGTAAAACGGCTGGAAAGAAGAGTGAACACGGCTAGGGTTTTCACAGTCCATATATATAACAAGAGCGGAGCTTTACGAATGATTATAATGTCAAATCAATTCATCGACACGGGCGAAGCGTTACAGACGGTTACAATGTCGATTCAATATTCGACAAGGGTAGGGACACGCCCGTGTCCCATCCCGTGACACCTGTGTTATCCCTTTACTTGACACTCGATGATCGTCGAGCGCAAGTCGTCGCACAGGGGGAATTCGTCGATCCCAGCACTTCGATCGTCGAACTCTACCAAAATCGTCAAACGGAGCACACGCCCCGGTCACGCCCATGGTCACGCCCGTGACATTGGGCGTGACTCCCATCGTCGAACGGAATTCGTCGAACGCAACTAAAATCATTGAACGGAGAACACGCCCTGGTCATGCCCATGGTCACGCCCGTGACATCGGGCGTGACTCCTATCGTCAACCGGAATTCGTCGAACTCAACTAAAATCGTCGAGCTCCCCTAAAATCGTCGAACTCAACCAAAATCGTCGAACGGAGGAAATTCGTCGATCTTGACACCATGATCGCCGATCTCAACACACTATGTCGAGCTTAACTCGACACACTGGCACACGGGTAGGGACACACCCGTGTCTCTACCCGTGTCATATAATTCCTCGATCACGACACATCTCGTCGAGCTCGACACGCCCTGTCGAGTGTGACTCAACACACACACGGGTAGGGGCACGCCCGTGTCGCTACCCGTGTCATATGATGTCGACACACCTCATCGATCTTGACATGCCTCGTCGAGTTCAACTCGACGCACACGCACATGGGTAGGGACACGCCCGTGTCTCTACCCGCGTCCTATGTTTGACTGACTTCTCCTCCTTTTCACATGTACTGCCCTGTTGTCAGCACTCCCCATGAACCCCAGTTAGCTCTCCTGACTCAAAAGACATGCATGGGGGCCAGTGCGGTTCGAGACGTTACAAATCCTATAAACAAAATAAAAGATTTCGTCCTCGAAATCAGGCTTGGGGTAGGGGAGAAAAGCATAACAGGAAAATTAACATATGCTTTTAAATAAAATTACCTTGGGCAAACAACTCTGGGTAGCGTTGTTGCATCAAATCCATTGGCTCCCATGTGTACTCCTCCTTCCCATGGTTAGACCATAGCACCTTCACCAAGGGAACACTTTTGCGGCACAATATTCTCGTCTCGTTATCTACGATCTGCACCGTCTCTAGTCACACAGACCTATCGGACGGAACAGCACCATCAGTAGTGGGGGTATATTGATACGGCCGTAACAACGCCTTTCGAAGTGATGACACATGGAACACGTCGTGGAGTTCTCTAGCTCTGGCGGTAACTCCAACCGATAGGCCAATGGGTCAATCCTTTCCAGTATAGTATAAGGCCCAACATACCTTGGGTTGAGCTTTTTCACTCCACGCACCCGCGACACTCCATGCATCGGCCGAATCTTGAGGAACACTTTATCACCCACTTGGAACTCAACCATCTGGTGGTTTGCATTGTAATACTTCGCCTGCCGACTTTGAGCCTCCAACATGCGATCCCGTATCAATCTGACCGCCGCATCAGTATCATCTTTATATTCATTTCCCAATGCCTTCAGATCTTCATCATGCACCCAAGACAAGGGAGTCCTGCAACTTCTTCTATAAAGGGCTTCATGGGGCGCCATACCGATGCTCGCCTGATGGCTATTATTGTAGGAGAATTCCACTAGGGGCAAGAGTCTTTCCCACGGCTCTCCTCTGTCCAGCACACATAACCTCAATAAATCCTCCAGTGTTCTGATGGTCCGCTCAGACTGCCCGTCCGTCTGAGGGTGGAATGCAGTACTAAAGGTTAGGCGCGAGCCCAAATACACCTGCACCGCCTTCCACTCCTTGGAAGTAAACCGATCATCCCGATCCGAAATAATTGTCTTGGGCACGCCATGATACCATACGAACTGTGTAACGCCCCCACCTGTCACATGACATATAACGGTGGGTCCGGCCGGGGCCCCACGCCATATAGCACAGACAAGCAAAGGAGTCACGTGTGGTAATCAAACTCTACTCGTGTCCTTAACTCATTCCATTCTAGCGCAGCATTTTTCTTGTTAGCATGAACTCAAACCAGAATGTCCACCCACATATAAATACCACATTTATATAGAACAACACCAGGAATGTATACAACTCACACACCCTGGCCTTATGGCCTTACAAGTTTCTCTTGACATAACAACAATTTCGTACATCGGCACGCAGGCCGGCCACACATGAAATCCAAACACTGCTCTTCACATAGCCTTCAAGGACTAAGAGCACCAGGCTAGCCAATCCACTTATTCTAGTCCAGCCACAGCACCTGTAATTCCATCATCCAAAGCAACACAGAAAACAAGGTAACGGTCAGCATTGCTGACCCATTATAACGACCCTACCCCTACCCGGGTGTTAGTGGTTCCTTCCCTGTTTCATCAAGCATCAGCAAACATCACCAAATTATATCATAGGATCATTCGCTTTATCACTACCTAACAAACACATCACATACACAAACGCTGGAGTCCACCAACGTTCCGTGCAATCAGGGCACCTTCTTGGCGTACCGGAATCCACCGTCGTACACCGCTGTCTCTCGAGGTGTTAACTTGTTGGTTGACCGGCCCTAGTCCACCAGCTCGCAGGCTGGCGGACATCCCGCCCAAGCCACTCAGAGGTCCATCCTCACAGACATCACAACCAGAGTAGACCGACCCACACTCCGTGGTGTAGCAAGCCGGTTTATCTAAGCTCCCCAGGCAATGTCTACCCATCGGTCCCCCTCCTAATCCGATCGACCACACCATGTGGTGCAGCAAACCCGGGTTTTAACTTGGCTCCCCTAGCATTGCCGCCCATCGATCCCTTCCTTAACTAGATCAACCCACCCCTAGTGGTGTAACAGGCCGGGTTTATCACGCGCTCCCCAGTGAAAGATATGGTACCTAAACACCTTGAGAGGGGGGGGGGTGAATAGGTGACCTAATCCTTTTCTAAATTCTCTTGTTGGCAGTCAACTGTTTATATACACAGATTTCTGGTAATAAGTTATCACAGCACACAGCAAATTCTCAACACAGTACATATCACAGCACAGAATACCAAGAATTGTATAGTGGATTCCCCAATCTTTGGGTACATCCAATTTCCCCCTTCGCCTCATCTAGCAGTGTACTAGATTCGGACAAACTTCTCCACTAACTCAGAACCAAACTAGGTTCCTACCTCAGGCCCAAAGCCTTACACTCAGCCAAAAGGCCTACACTCAGCCACCCAGGCCTACACTCAGCCAATTAAGGCCCTACACTCTAGAGTTCTTCAACATCCCTACACTCAGGCAACAAGCCCTACCCTCAGCCTTTAATAAAATAGGCTTACAATCACTCAGATCCAATGGATCTTACAAGATGTAATTTGAAATAAAATTGCTAACTTACAATCAGAGAAAGATTGAGAGAGAGTTGAGAGTTTCTTGAAGAGTTCTTGGGAAAGAACTCAGCTTGATCCAAACTGAATTTTAGCTTTCTTCAAAAGCTTCTTGAGTAGAACTGAATTAGTCTGAATCTTCTGCTGTCTTGAAAATCCAGATGACTCTGAATGTCTTATTCTCAGCCTTAGTTCCAAAGACTGAATTCTTTGGATGGTGCTCTCTCTCTCCTCAACTTCTTAGATCTGCAGTTTGGGACTGCCTGCATCTTCTTGTGTTGATCCTCAGTGTATCACTTCTTGATTTAATCTGATCAACCCACTTCAGTTATTCTCACACAACATGTAATGGATAATGGAACAACCTTCTATTTATGTATTCGTTTATGGTAAACTATTGGGCCGGCCTATTTTATAGGCTTCCTTCATGGTAAACCGGCTGGTCACGGTTCATAAACAGACTTCTGACTTCTCTTGACAGTTGAATGTAGAACGGTGGGATCGGCAGCTTGTCATGTCAACCAGTCACTTCTTGAAATTCTCTAACTGTCAGATAGTGTCGAGACTTTCTGTTCTTAAGTGTCGACACTTATAGATAAGTGTCGACACAAGTAGTGTAAGTGTCGACACAAGTCTACAAGGCGTCAGACACAATTCCTTGTATGTCTCGACACAGATACTTCTGCATGTGTCGACCTGAAATTGAGTAGTGACACAATGTACGTTGTTCTTCAATTCTTTAACTGTATTCTTCTAAAGTGTCGACCACATCTCCTTTGTGTCGACACATCTATTCATGTGTTTGAATACTGTCAAGTGTCGACACCAGCTTTTTGTGTTGTCGACACAAGTCTTCAAATTTGATCCTTCAGCTGGAGTTGTAGCGACACATTCCCTTAGATGTCGACACTTGTACTTAGAATTTATTTTGTACACTTTTCTGGTTCTCTTGCTAAGTGTCGGACACAGCTCCTTGTTGTCGACACTTTCTTCTCATGTGTAGAGTACTTCAACTAAGTGTCGACACATTTGTGCTGAGTGTCGACACTTTCTTTAAGTGTTGACTCTTCTGGTTGTGTGTCGACACATTGTGTGGAGTGGTCGACAACATTCTTCAAATACTGAGTCTTTAGCTAAGTGTCGACCACATTGTGAGTGTGGTGTCGAACACTTACTTCAATGTGTTGACTCTTCTGGTTGTGTGTCGACACATTTGTGCTGAGTGTCGACACATTCTTCAAATATACTGCAGTCTTTTGGCTAAGTGTCGACATCATTGTGCTGGGTGTCGGACAACTTACTTCAAGTGTTGACTCTTCTGCATAGTGTCGTACACATTGTTGTTTGAGTGTGCGACACTGTACTTAGATTCTGCAGACTTTTGCTGAGTGTCGACACTCACTTCAAGTGTCGACACTTTCTGGTGTTGACTCAGCCTCTTCTAGGTGTCGACACTTTCTGCTAAGTGTCGACATAGCTTTTCTGCATTCTTCTACACTGAGTGTCGACTTACAGCTCCAAGTGTTCGACCCTTTTCTGACTGGTGTTGTCGACTCTTCTTCCAGGTGTCGACACAATGACTCCAAGTGTCGACACATGGGACTTAGAATTTTAGCTTCAGTCCAGTGTTTTCCTACCTGCACAAGTAACTCAAACAAACATCAAATACACTATGATGTATATCATTGAGTTAGGTGAGGCTTCTTCAAATCAGGTACATTTGACCAATGTACCCAACAATCTCCCCTATTGGAGAAGTCATAACCCTTAGTCAATGATATATATCACTCATAATTAAAAATTATAAAATGAAGTAAACAGATATATGACAACAGAGTTAAACTTAAACATGTAATAAAGCACACATGTATACTCATACAACATTGCAGAACAATTAAGAAACATACATATTTCAGAACAATCATAGCTATATTTATCATATACTGTTCCAATATGTTCTTATACATTTTCAAATGATGTACTACAATGTTTTTCACTTAACAGAGTTACAACAAGCATCAAGTTAATTTCCTAATCATTTCGATCAGGTTCTTTTAAATAACATTTCCTTTTCCAGCTTTAACTTGAGCTTTTTACAGAGTCAGCAGCTGCAGGCTCAGCTTCAGCAGGCTTCTTCCCTTTGGCAGTCCTTCTTCTTCTGTCTTCAGCTTGATCTTTTGCCTTTCAAAATAAGATAGGGCTTAGGAAAAGTACATGCTAGGCTCCACAGCTGTAGGATGTTAGCTTTCCTAACTTAGCCTTTCTTCTAATATTGGGACAATTGCTTCCTCCTGTAACACCCCATCCGTCGCATGGCATATAACAGAAGGTCCAGCTGGAACCCGACGCCATATACCACAGACAGTCGGAAGGGTTACTAAATGAATAAATCAAACCATTAATTAAGACTACTCGTCCTAATCACAGAGCATTCTAGCGGAAGATTTTAAAGTTGAAGGAACCCCAAATTAATTCCATCAATATGAATGTCCACAGCTACTAACAAAAGGAATGAACCCCAAATACACTGAAAAAGGTACATGGCCTTATGGCCTTACAAATGTTCATAAATATAACATGTCTTACATACATCGGCTCGCAGGCCGGCCACACATGAGAAATGTAAAAACAACTATTCTACGGCCTTCTAGGGCCAGCACAGCAACATTGGGCTCCAGCCCGCTATTTGGCGCTCGGCTCCGCAGCACCTGCAAGCACATACCACCGCACGGTGGCAAATAAAGCATCGGTCAGCTAAAAGCCGACCAAATTATAACGACCCCGCGCCCGTACTCGGGACGGCGGTGCTCTTTCCCTGCAAAACTTTAGCCAACAATATATATATAGCGCAATTATAATTCGCCACAGGTGTAGGCTCGCACGGCCAAACACCCCGTGCATCAGGGCACATTCATGGTGGACCCTGACCCATCAGTGCATCCACCACCACCCTAGATGGCAACAACATGTGAGCATTTAGCCTTTCTGACCACCGTCTAAGGCTCCAACTATGCCAACGGCCAGTCCCCGTTTCGGGTCTCTCGCACCGAACCACACATAGCCTAGGTCCAATTCCACTTGCCCGTTGCTTCACGCCGCATGTCCAATTTAAGGAACTTTGCGCGGGCAAGCTTCTCTCGGATCCCAAATTTTCCAAAACAGTCTCATAACCCAGTTATGATCAAGGCCGTTTCCCAGACCGCCAAGTTAGCAGAAACGTTTCCGCTCATTTCCGGGTGCGCCTTGAAGCTAACCTTCAAGGATCCCTGCTGCATCTCTACCGCGTAGAAACCCGAAAAATCCAAAGCACGGAGTCTTCTCCGGCAAAACCATATCAAATGCAACATCACCGATCCAGACAAACACGTCCGGGTAGGCTTCACACACAATGCCTATGCCCGTACTTACGATTCCGGGCTCTACATGCAACACAAGGGGGACTATTCCCGTCAACCCAAGGAACACCCACGCACTCACCGCATACTCGCGGGAGCGGGATTCCCTATGCAGAAAGAAAGAGCTTCAAGCGCTCGAGTTGAGAATCGTTACCCTTGTAGTCCGTTTTGGCGCCATGGAAAAAACTACGCGGTTAGAACTCTTCGCAATGACTTCCCTCCACGGATCCGCTCTCCGATTTCGAAATGGCGCTCCGATGCTCCGCCGGCGGCCGGAAACCTCCTTCTTCTTCCTCTCTCTCTCACTTTGGAAGGGGAGATTTTTGGAGAAAAATGAGGGAATAACTCCCTATTCCCGGCCTTAACAGAGCCTAAACTAATCTGGGCCGTCAGATCTAATTAAAGAAAATGACGGCTCGGATCTGCACAAAATTCCCCAGAACTGGGCCGCACACGGCTTGGCACACGGCCGTGTCCAGGCCGTGTGCCTCGATCCAGGCACGATCGTCGAACGGGAACGCACACGGCCAAGACACGCCCGTGTCTGACCTGACACGCCCGTGTCGGGTTCCTCGACACGCCCGTGTTCGAGGGCGTGGTCACGCATAACCGCCACGGCAACGGACACGACCCCTCAGGACACGGGTCTGGACACGGTTGGCACACGCCCCGTGTCAGATGACACGCCCGTGTCATCTGGCCGTGTTCCTGCCGTGTCCTTCTCGGGTTGGAAACGGCCAAAAAATCACAGCCAGACACGGCCTTGGACACGCCCGTGTCCTAGGCCGTTGTACCCCTACAGGCACCAAAAACTCTTTTTCCCGACCGACTCGCACACAAATTCGGGGCGTTACAACTCCCCCACTTAAGGAATTTCGTCCGAAATTAAGCAAAGGTACACGAAAGCTAAATGATACCTGAGTGTGAATAACTCGGGTATTCCTCCAACATAGCTTGCTCTCGCTCCCAAGAAAGCTCCTCACGTCCGCATTATCCAACGACTTTAACCATTCTGACCTCCTTGTTCGGAGTGTGTTTGACTGCAACATCTTCAATTCGTACTGGTCTGACCCTTGTTGTTAACTCATAATCAACCGGTACCTGATCGTCTGCAACGATCTGCGAAGCCTCCTGAACTGCCTTACGCAACACTGATACGTGGAATACATCATGCAGCCCCACTCAACTCCGTCGACAGCTTTAATCTATACGCCGCCTCGCACACGCTCCAGGATTTCAAATGGTCCAGGTATCTCGGACGCTTCTTCAAGCGTCGAACCCGCGATACACCTTGAACGGCTTGATTTTTAAATACACCATGTCGCCAACGTTGAATCCACATTTCTATGTTTGGCATTGTAGTACTTTGACTGTCTATCCTGAGCAATCTTCAGCCTTTCTTGAATTGTCCGTATCATTGAAGTGGCATCTTCCACCGCTTGACGTTTATACAACTTTGATTCGCCTGCCTCCAACCAGACAACGGCGTACGGCACTTCCTCCCTACAAAGCTTCAAAAGGCGCCATCCAATGCTTGCCTGAAAGCTATTGTTGTACGCAAACTCACCATGTAACTGGTGATCCTCCCAATGCTTCCCGAAATCTAGGACGCACATGCGAAGCATGTCCTCCATAGTTCTGTTGACTCTCTCGGTTTGGCCATCTGTCTGCGGGTGAAATGCTGTGCTGAACTTTAGCTTAGTACCCAACAGACCATGCACCAACCTCCAGTCATTTGACGTGAAGCGTCCATCACGATCACTAACAATACTGCGAGGCACACCATGCAGTCGTACAATATTATCCACGTAGAGTTTGGCTAACTTTTCCACTGGATCCTCCTTTCTCACTGGGAAAGTGCGACACCTTTGTCAATCTATCAACACCCCACCCAATGGCGTCATTTCCTTTCTGCGACTTCGGCAAACCGTGCACAAAATCCATAGATATGTCGTCAAACTTCCATTCTGGGATAGGAAGTGATTTCAAGAAACCTCCGGGCTTCTGGCATTCCGCCTTCACTAATGCACAGTACGGCACTTGGCCACATAAGCGCCCACATCCTTCTTCAAACCCGGCCACCACGAATAATTTCTTCATGTCTCTAATACATCTCGTGCTTCCGGGTGGATTGAGTATTTGGTATGATGAGCCTCATACATCAACTCCTCCTCGAATATTATCCGCACTAGGAACGCATAGACGACCGTCCTTCCTTAGCAACCCATCTTCAACCACAAACTGGGAATTTGACATCCAAAGATCCATCCAAGAATTGCTTCATGCTGCTATCCTGAACCAAAGCCCTCCGAACTCTATCCGCTAGGTCACACTGCACCTCTGTCCAAAACAGTTTCGCCTCGGCACTAGACTGCTTGTCACGCAAGATATCTCCAATGCCTCCAACTCTTGGACCAATCTCTTATCATGCACTGATAACCAGTTGGCTTGTGCGGGAATCTTACGACTCAACGCATCCGCCACTACATTTCCCTTCCCAGGCACATAGTGTATCTTGAAGGTGTAGTCCCCTAAGAACTCCATCCACCTCCTCTGCCTCATGTTCAGATCTTTTTGGTCCAATAGGTACTTCAAACTCTTTATGATCGGTGTAAATATCCACCTTCACACCGTACAGATAGTGCCTCCAAAGCTAAGAGCAAATATCACGGCCGCTAACTCTAAGTCGTGGACCGGATAATTCCTCTCATGAACCTTCAGTTGTCGTGAACCATAAGCCTATCACTCTCCCATGCTGTAGCAGAACACAGCCCAAACCACTGCCTGAAGCATCACTATAAATCTCGAATCCTTCGGTACCACTTGGCGACATAAAATTGGCGCCGTGGTTAACCGCCTTCTTCAACTCTACAAAAAGCCTGTTCGCACTCCGAAGACCACACAAACTTCTGATCCTTCCTTGTCAACGTCGTGAGTGGTAGTGCTATCCGCGAGAAGTTCTCTACGAAGCGCCTGTAGTAGCCACAAGCCCAGAAAACTCCGGACCTCTGCCACTGTAGTCAAAGTAGGCCACTCCCGTATCGCCACTATCTTCGCCAGGATCACAGCTATTCCTTCTCCACTGACAACATGACCAAGGAACGCTATAGAGGATAACCAGAACTCACACTTGGAGAACTTTGCATACAACTGACTTTTCTCAATGTCTCCAACACCATGTGTAAATGCTTGTAATGATCCTCCTCGCACCGCGAATACACCAGGATATCATCGATGAATACTATCACAAACTGATCCAAGTATTCTCTGAACGTCCTATTCATCAGATCCATAAACACGGATGGAGCAGTCGTCAACCCAAACGGCATAACCGTGAACTCATAAGCCCAAACCGCGTACTGAATGCTGTCTTTGGAATGTCGCTCTCCCTTATCCTCAACTGATAGTAACCGGACTTCAAATCAACTTCGAATATACAGTTGACCCAACCAACTGATCAAATAGATCGTCAATCCTCGGGATGGATATTTGTTCTTCTCCGTAAGTTTTGTTCAATTCCCGATATCGATACAAAGCCGCAAGCTCCCATCTTTCTTCTTAACAAAGAGAACTGTGCGCTCCAAGGCGATGAACTTGGACGCACATAACCTTGCTCTAGCAACTCTTGCAGTTGCACCTTCAACTCCGCCATTTCTCTCGGGGCTATCCGATAGGGGAGCGTGACACCGGTTGGCACCCGGTACCAGCTCTATAGTAAAGTCTATCTCCCGCTGAGGAGGGGCTCCTGGGAGATCATCTGGAAAACATCAGGATACTCGGACACAACTGGGATGCTGTCCCAAACTAGGCTTAGGCGTCGAAGTCTGCACTAGAGTGACATATAGTTCTGCTCCCAGACCGAACTGCCTTGAACACCTGAAGGGCTGATATCAGAACTTTCCCTGACCCCTTCATGCCCGCAAAAGTAGTCTCCCGACCAGTGTCCAGACCCAACTTAACTTCTTTACGGTTGCAATCAATACATGCACTCTGCTCCGAGAGCCAATCCATACCGAAAATTACGTCGAACTCCACTAATGGTAGAACCAACGCCCGCAAATCAACTCCCGGTCTCCAATCTGAATCTTCACAACACAAATCCTATCCGCACGCATTGAGCACCCATTAGGCAACAACACATCCAACTTGTTTTCTGCCATCGAGAACGGAACTCCGATGCGCGATATAACTTTTCAGACAAGAAGGAATGTGATGCTCCGTATCAAAAAGGGCTCTCGCCGGAAACCCAAAGATTACACAAAGCCTAGCATAACGAACGTAAGCTAACAAATACGAAGGTAACAACTATAAAAGTTAAACCACTGTAATTTAACTCATACCTGTCCCACGTCTGCTTGCTTAATGGCCTCCTGTAGACCAGGTTGTAGACTCTAGGCTGGGCTGGAGCATGATGGGATGCGGTTGACTCCACCGCCTTCCCTTTCTCCTCATAAGTCGCTCCAGGTCTCCTCTCGGACTTTGGACGTCCGCTCCAACACTCCAGCAAATGCCCCATCTTCCCGCAGTTGTAGCAAGCTCCGGGGACTCGACTTGTAGTTGCCCCCGATGCATCAGCCGAAGGGGCTGAGTTTGAAGTCCTCCGCTTCTTGTTCATCTCTGCGGAAACCTGTCTTGTGACTTGGCACCTTGAACTCGGTCTTCTTTTCTCCTGGGTCCTCTTCTCTTGAACTTTCTTCTTCGCAACCTTTCCACGATCGGGCCGAATTGACCAAGGCTAGGAAGCCCTGCGCCTTAGCCCAGCAAGGAGTAACTGTAAATTCGCCAGAAGACCCTCATAGAATCGTTGGTCTTCTCTCTTCTTCTGAAAACATAGCACCAGCATAACGACCCAACCGTGTGAACTCATGCAGATATTCGTCCACGCTTCTGGATCCTGAGTCAACCCAAGAAATTGATTCTCCATCTCCAACCTCTGAGCAGAAGGTACAAATCTGGCTAGGACAATCTTGAAAATTCTTCTATCGGCACATCCGCAAGTTGCCTTCCCACTAGAAGATGAAACTCAACTCGTCCCACCACAGCCTCGCCTCACCTTCCAAAGAAAAAGTCGCTATGGTGGTCTTCTGCCACTCCTCAGTCATTGTGGCCGTCAACACCCTCTTTATGGAAGAGAGCCAGTCCTCAGCTTGAGTTGGTGTTCCAACCCCATTAAACCTCGAGGATTAAAGCCCATCACATGCTTTAGCTGCCGCTCCGTAGTTCTCCTCGCTCTACTAACTCAACTGCTGCGCGATCAACCACTCTCGGCTCTGCCGCCCAAACCGGTTCTTGCTCATCCGCAGGAGGTGCGCGATGCATTTGCCCCGCAGGTTGGGCATTTATCATTGCGAACACGGCTTCAGCCACCATCCTGATGGTTTCCGCTGAAGGAGGTGTAGCAGGCACGTCCCTTGGTGCACTACTTTCCGTGATTGCGGACGCTCTGACTGACCAGCACCGCTCCTAGCTGCCTATAATAGCAAAGACACACGATTAGGCGACAAACAAATTGCTAAAAGCAATCATTGGAAACACTCAGGTCCACAAAACAAGTGTATTTTCATTCCTAAGTTGACATTCATGGGTTCTTTTTGATGTTATTAACGATGACGCACACATGTGCTCACCACCCCTTAAAAGAATTCGCCCCACGAATTCATTTAAGCTTGACCGTAACCAGAAGTCTGATACCAAATTGTAACACCCCCATCCGTCGCATGGCATATAACAGAAGGTCCAGCTGGAACCCGACGCCATATACCCACAGACAGTCGGAAGGGTTACTAAATGAATAAATCAACCATCTAATTAAGACTACTCGTCCTAATCACAGAGCATTCTAGCGGAAGATTTTAAAGTTGAAGGAACCCAAATTAATTCCATCAATAATGAATGTCCACAGCTACAACAACAGAATGAACCCCAAATACACTGAAAAAAGGTACATGGCCTTATGGCCTTACAAATGTTCATAAATATAACATGTCTTACATACATCGGCTCGCAGGCCGGCCACACATGAGAAATGTAAAAACAAACTATTCTACGGCCTTCTAGGGCCAGCACAGCAACATGGGCTCCAGCCCGCTATTTGTGCGCTCGGCTCCGCAGCACCTGCAAGCACATACCACCGCACGGTGGCAAATAAGCAACGGTCAGCTAAAAGCCGACCAAATTATAACGACCCCCGCCCCTTACTCGGACGGCGGTGCTCTTTCCCTGCAAAACTTTAGCCAACAATATATATATAGCGCAATTATAATTCGCCACAGTGTAGGCTCGCACGGCCAAACACCCCGTGCACTCAGGGCACATTCATGGTGGACCCTGACCCATCAGTGCATCCACCACCACCCCTAGGATGGCAACAAATGTGAGCATTTAGCCTTTCTGACCACCGTCTAAGGCTCCAACTATGCCAACGGCCAGTCCCCGTCTTCGGGTCTCTCGCACCGAACCACATAGCCTAGGTCCAATTCCACTTGCCCGTTGCTCACGCCGCATGTCCAATTTAAGGAACTTTGCGCGGCCAAGCTTCTCTCGGATCCCAAATTTTCCAAAACAGTCTCATAACCCCGTTATGATCAAGGCCGGTTCCCAGACCGCCAAGTTAGCAGAACACGTTTCCGCTCAATTTTCCGGGTGCGCCTTGAAGCTAACCTTCAAGGATCCTGCTGCAATCTACCGTAGAAACCCGAAAAACCCAAAAATCAAAGCACGGAGTCTTCTCCGTCAAAACCATATCAATGCATCCTAGCAAAACAATCACATCGATCCAGACAAAACACGTCCGGTAGGCTTCACACACAATGCCTATGCCCGTACTTACGATTCCGGGCTCTACATGCAACACAAGGGGACTATTCCCGTAACCCAAAGGAAACACCACGCACTCACCGCATACTCGCGGGAGCGGGATTCCTATGCAGAAAGAAAGAGCATCAAGCGCTCGAGTTGAGAATCGTTACCCTTGTAGCCGTTTTGGCGCCATGGAAAAAACTACGCGGTTAGAACTCTTCGCAATGACTTTCCCTCCACGGATCCACTTCCGATTTCGAAATGGCGCTCCGATGCTCCGCCGGCGGCCGGGAAACCTCCTTCTTCTTCCTCTTCTCTCTCACTTTGGAAGGGGAGAATTTTGGAGAGAAAATGAGGGAATAACTCCCTATTCCCGGCCTTAACAGAGCCTAAACTAATCTGGCGTCAGATCTAAATAAAGAAAATGAACGGCTCGGATCTGCACAAAATTCCCCAGAACTGGGCCGCACACGGCTTGGCACACGGCCGTGTCCAAGGCCGTGTGCCTCGATCCAGGCACGATCGTCGAACGGGGAAACGCACACGGCCAAGACACGCCCGTGTCTGACCGACACGCCCGTGTCGGGTTCCTCGACACGCCCGTGTTTGAGGGCGTGTCACGCATAAACCGCCACGGCAACGGACACGACCCCTCAGGACACGGGTCGGACACGGGTTGGCACACGCCCGTGTCAGATGACACGCCCGTGTTCATCTGGCCGTGTTCCTGGCCGTGTCCTTCTCGGTTGGAAACGGCCAAAAAATCACCAGCCAGACACGGCCTCGGACACGCCCGTTGTCCTAGGCCGTGTACCCCTACAGGCACCAAAAACTCTTTTTTCCGCGACCGCTCGCACACAAAAATTCGGGCGTTACACTGCCTACTCTCATGTTTCCTCCATTCAGCCTCTGAGGAACCACTTGTTCCTCTCATGGGCATTGTCCTTGGCTGCTTTCCATGCAGTGAGAATGATGTTCCTAGAATAGGGCTCCACTGTTCAAAATCTGGTTTTGTTCAGCAAGTTCCCTGAACTTCTTCTTTGATAGCCTAGTCTTTCTTCTTTGTCCAAAGCCTCTTGCATAGCAGCTGTGATAGGTTGAACAACCTTTTCAGAATAACATTAGGCTTGCCAGCAGTTGGACTATACATTGTGCTTATATCTGCATGGATCATTTCAAAATCTGGAGGTGGATAGATTACATCAGCCACTGCCTGTTGCTCACCTCCAAGATATGTTCCTTGAATACCAGATTCAGCTACTTCATTGTCATCACACAGGGGAGGATATCCAAGTGTAGCCCTGATTGAATTTGAAATCCATTGGGCATGCTCAGAACTGGCCTTGACTAACACTCTCTCCCCCTTTATGACTTCTTGGGCTACATGATCTCTCACATCATCTTTCTGAAACTATATTTGGCTATCCAAATACTTATGCCCTCTTTGAAGAAAGGTCTTAGCTTGGTAAGCTGTTCAGAAATGACCTATTGTGAGTCCTTGATGGCAGACTTGACAGCATTAATTCAGCTTGAAAAAGTTTATCAAAATCAGCTTTGGCAGTAGCAGAAGAGGTTGTGGTTCATCAGACTTTTTTCTTGAGTTCAGTGACTATGGCATTGTGAGATGCAGTCAAGTTATCATTCATCCTCAATTGGTTTTCCAACACATATCCTTGCTGAGTGCAATATCTTCTACCTTCTCTTTGATGATTTTCTTGATGTTTAGCCAGATAGACCACAACATTACCACCCTTGTGGGAAGCATTCATTCATTTCCTTCTTATTCATGTTCATTTCAAACCTGATTGATTTGATATCTTGAGCTAGATCAAAGTGTAGAGATTTTTGGCCCTCATCATATATTTCTCTATGGCCCTCCTTTGCTCATCCATCTTTATTGCATTGCAACCATTAGGCTTGTATAATCAGTTGATGGAGCTTGTTGAACCAGTGAGTGCTTGAGCAACAGTTTGGAGAGCCTTCTTATAGCTCTGGCTCCTTCTTTTGAAAACAAAGAACTTCTTTTTCTTAGCTTCCTCAGCTTCATCATCTTCAGATTCTGATGTACTGCAATATCCACCCTATCCTTAGGGTGGATGGTTGTTCAGTGTGCACATCTTGTGCTTTCTCTGTATCTAGCCTTATAGGCTCTACTTGAATATCCAAATTCTCCCCCTCAGCAGCAGCATCCTTCTCTGTATCAGCAGCATTCTTTTCCATATCAAAATCATCCTGATCTAAATTCAGAAAAGATCTTCCATGGTGTATTTCTGCTGGAGACTGTGCAGAGTGTTCTGGGTTCATCAGCTACAACAGATGTGTCTTGGAGAACAACATCTGGTTCTTGAGTTGCTGGCTGATTTTGCTGATGATCATCAGACAATATCAGAATTTATTATAGAAAAATTCAAAGTATTAGGTCAACAAGTACCTCTTGAATGAGGAGGTGGCTTGCTCACTCTCCAGTGTAGATGGTTCTGCTACACCTGGAAGCTCCCCCTGGATGTTCAGCTGGCTCCTGAGGAGCAGGTGACTTTTCTGCAGCCTATCCATTGGACTATCAGGAGTGAAGACCAATGTTCTTCACTGCCTGAGCTGCTGGATGGCTCTTGAGGCACAGCAGCAGTCTTCCTCTTCTTCCTGGGAGGAGATCTTTCTTAGAAGTTTGTTCTCAGGGGTGGTCAATTCTTTGACACCAGCACCCTTTCCCATCTAGAGAATATTCTTGAGTCCATCTTCCTCATATGATTGATCTTAGTTCCTGCAGCAGTGCTCATTACCTCTGGAATTGATCCAGCCAGGTAGAGACTTAGTATCCTGCCCAGATTGGGCTTCTTCAGGCTTTCCTTCACATTTTCATAAACCACCATTGACCAGTCTTGTTTTCAGATTGAAGATGATTCTGGTCATGACTTCAAACATGGAGGCAGACACCCTGTCATGTCCTCCTGGCTTGCTCAGTATTACCTTGCCCACTATTTCTGACAAGAACTTGCCTTGGATTATTCATACCTTTTCTGTTAAAGACTGATCCCACCTTCATCTTTGGATCCAGTCCACACACAAGTAAGAGCTTCCCTGGTCTTAGAAGCAGTTACTTCCTCTTCATCTTGAACTTTAGGTAGCTGAAGTACCTTTCTTAAAGACTTGGGGTGAAATCTTGACCTTGGTGCCATGCACCCTTGACTTAATTCTGTAGCCTGAGTCATCTACAGCCGCGCCAGTAAAGGAATTCAATGACTTCCTTCTTCCATATCTTCGTTGGTTCTGAAACCAAGAACTCCAATCCTGAATTGGCAATTAGGGTTATCACTGATTTGATTTCTTGTTCGCAGTCGTTCGAATGCGCCACGCACGAGTTCATATCCTTCGTTAACGTTCTCTTCCAGCTTGGGAGCCATTAGGGTTTGAAGATTTAGTCTTGAGATGAGAGAAATGTCGACACAAGAGTTTAGGTCTCGAAACTTTGAAAGCGTGTCGACAAACAAAGACAGAACCCTATTTATACCTTTCTAGTTTGAAGACGAACAGGCGGGATGGAATATTCCTAAAGATGTGTCGACACTGTCAATAAGTGTCGACACTGACTTATAATGTCTCGACACTTATGTGTCGACACAAGTTTAGTCAACAGATTTTATGTGTCGACACTTGGTTAAGTGTCGACACCACTATACTCGACATGTTGTCGAGACTTTACTTAGAAAAATTCTGAGTAAAACTTAAGTGTCGACACCTTTATTTGGATGTGTCGACACCTACTCGACATGTGTCGAACACTAACATTCTGAAGTGTCGGCACCAACTTCCTAGATGTGTCGACACTATTTTCCTGAAGTGTCGACACTTACTATTCTGTGTCGACATAGACTTGTCTATGTGTCGACACCTTTTTACTTAGCCAATTTTTGTTCTGTATACTTAATCTAAGTTTATCATACCTAGTTCAATTTTGAACCTATTAAACTTAGCTTCATCTAAGGGCTTAGTGAACATATCAGCTATCTGATTATCAGTTCTTAAACATATTCAAGTGCAATATCATTTCTTTCTACATGCTCCCTAAGAAAGTGATATTTAATCTCAATATGTTTAGTTCTACTATGTGATACAGGGTTGTTAGCTATTGAAATAGCACTAGTAGAATCACAATAAAGTGGAGTTCTACTTACCTGACATCCATAGTCTTCTAGCTGATGTTGAATCCACAGAAGTGTGAGCACAGCAACTTCCTGCAGCTACATATTCTGACTCAGCTGTGGAGATGGCCACACTGGTTTGCTTCTTACTACTCCATGAAATGAGTCTTCCACCTAGGAATTGACAGGATCCAGTAGTGCTCTTTCTATCTTCTTTGCATCCTGCAAAGTCTGCATCTGAATAACCTGTTAGATCAAAATCTCCATTCCTAGGGTACCAGAGGCCTAGATAAGGTGTGCCCTTTAGATATCTCAAGATTCTCTTGACTGCAGTCAAGTGAGACTCTTTAGGGGCAGGCTTGATACCTGGCACAAACACATGTAGCATACATAATGTCAGGTCTACTTGCAGTCAAGTAAAGTAGGGAGCCAACTATCCCTCTATACAAGGTTTCATCTACAGGTTTCCCTGCATCATCCTTGCTTAGAGACATACTTGACCCCATAGGAGTCTTCATGGTACTGGATGAATCCATACCATATTTCCTTATGAGTTCTAGGGTGAACTTAGACTGACATATGGATAGACCACTTTCAGTCTGTTTAACTTGGAGACCCAAGAAAAACTTCAGTTCTCCCATACTACTCATTCAAATTGACTTTGCATAAGCTTTGCAAACTTTTTGCAAAGGCTACTTTCAGTAGACCCAAATATAATGTCATCTACATATATTTGGACAAGTATTACTTTGCCTCTAGATTCCCTAAGGAATAGAGTCTTATCTATTTTCCCCTTGTGAACTTGTTCTCAATGAGGAAACTAGATAGGGTTTCATACCAAGCTCTAGGAGCTTGCTTTAACCCATACAATGCTTTCCTAAGTCTATAGACATAATGTGGAAGAGTAGGATCAACAAAACCTGAAGGCTGCTCCACATATACTTCTTCTTTTAAATTACCATTAAGGAATGCTGACTTCACATCCATTTGGTATACTTTGAATCCTTGGTAGGTTGCATAGGCCAAGAACATCCTTATGGCTTCCAGTCTGGCTACTGGAGCAAAGGTTTGATCAAAATCAATACCTTCTTCTTGCCTATATCCTTTTGCAACCAGTCTTGCTTATTCTTAATGATGACTCCTTGTTCATCTAACTTATTTCTGTAGATCCACTTTGTTCCTATCACATTGTGATCTTTAGGCTTAGGAACCAGCTCCCAAACCTTGCACCTTTTGAACTGATTAAGCTCTTCCTGCATTGCTTCAGTCCACTGTGGATCTTGTATAGCTTCTTCAAATTTCTTTGGTTCTATTTGAGACAGAAAACTTGAATATACTACAGCATTCTGATTTCTGCTCCTTGTCTGAACACCTTGTCTTGGATCTCCAATATCAGCTCTACTGGATGATCTCTTAGATGCCTGTTGGCTGGAGGCATCCTTACTTCTGGTTGTACTTCTTCAGCATCTTCATCATGCTGAGTTCCTTGTACTTCTTCAGCTCCTTGTACATGTAGTTCTCCCCCTGGACATAAGCCATCTTCTTCTACTTGCTGTCTTGCAGCAGGTACATCTTCTATGGTTAGCTTGTCCATCTTCTTAGTAAGACCTGAGGGGCTGCACACACTACTAGACAACTCATTGTTAATTAGTTGTGACTCATCAAAAACTACATGCACAGATTCCTCTACAACTTGTGTAGTCAAGTTGTAGACTCTATAAGCCTTACTATTATTGCTGTACCCAACAAACACTCCCTCTTGGGACTTGGCAGCAAACTTAGTTAAGTAAGACTTCCCATTGTTAAGTATGAAGCATTTACAACCAAAGATCCTAAAATAGGACAGATTTGGTTTCCTGCCTTTCACTACTTCATAGGGGGTCTTGTTTAACCTTTTAGTGATGGTAGCCCTATTTATCACATGGCATGCAGTGTTAACTGCTTCAGCCCAGAAATATTCTGGCAGTGATGAATCACTTAATAGGATTCTACCAGCCTCTATCAAGGTCCTATTTTTCCTTTCAGCAATGCCATTTTGCTGAGGTGTTCTAGGTGAAGAGAATTCTTGAAATATCCCATAGTCTTCACACAGCTTTGTCATGCTTTCAGACTGAAACTCAGTACCATGGTCACTTCTAATTTTGACCACTGTACAGTTCAATTCATTCTGAATTTGCTTAACAAAACTATAGAAGACACTAGGTGTTTCAGATTTCTGCTTTAAGAAGAACACCCAGGAAAACCTTGAGTAGTCATCAACAACTACAAAGGTGTAGACCTTCCTACCTAAGCTGTGAACTGGCATTGGACCAAATAGATCCATATGCAAGAGGTATAAACACCTCACAGCATCTTTGTTGACTAAGCTTCTAAAGGTGGATTTAGTCTGCTTGCCCTTTTGACAAGCTGAGCAAATGCCATCTTTGACACACTTAACTTGAGGACCATTCCTCACTAACTCTTTACTAAAGAGTTTGCCAATAGTCTTGTAATTAAGATGAGCAAGCCTCTTGTGCCATTTGACACATTGAGAGACTGTCTCATCAGCTACAAGACAGACTGGAGAATAATTGTTCTCAACCATAATGTCTAAGCAGTAGACATTTCTCTTTCTATATCCAGTCAAAATGATCTCTTGATCACTTGACCTCTTGATATGACAACCATTTTTAACAAATGAGATGTCATACCCTACATCACTTAATTGACTTATACTAATGAGGTTGTGTTTCAAACCTTTAACATAAGCCACTTGAGTAATGGTAACAAGGTTAGAAGAAATGTTACCAAACCCTTTGATGATTCCTTTTTCAGAACCACCAAAGGTCACCTTTGGACCATTTTTGATTGGGATGTAGTCCTTCAGTAGTCCCCTAGTTCCAGTCATGTGTCTGGAACATCCACTATCCAAGTACCATGTAGGGGTATGGCCACTTGGATTCTCCTGCAAAACAAATTAATGAACCTTAGAACCCAAAGTAAACTTGGGTCCTTGGTGATTGTTAGTTTGCAATTTGACATAGCTACCTGCTGTCTTTCCAACAGGTAACTTGCTACTCAACTTGGCACTGGCATTGTGCCAACAATCCAAAGCAAAGTGGCCAACCTTGCCACAGCACCAACATTCAAATTTGTTGTACCTTTGCTTAGGTTCTGACTTAGCTGTCTTAACTACAGCAGTCTTGTTGAATGTTGGGGCTTTGCCCTTGGACTTGGACTGATCCTGAACAGTCCTAGCTGGATTAACAAAACCCAGTCCAGTCTTTCCTTTATGATGAACAAAATCATCAATCAAGGGTAGCACTGATTTAGGTTTTGAAAACCTAGCTACTAGCTCTTTCTCCTTCTGAAGATTAATCTCCAGTTTCTTAATTTGATCATTTTTAAATGTAATAGTTCCCATCTGAATCACTGTAATATGTTTCAGCCTGGCTACCTCATTAAGTTTTTGATCATAATTCTTCTCATAATCTATTGCAGCTGCCTTGAGATCAGCAATCTCCTTGGCCAAATTTTTGGCTAGGGTCTTGCTTTTCTTATAGGCTTGCAATAGTACTTTATATTCATCTAGGAGTTGATGAATATCTCCCTCAGACTCAGATATATTCTCATCACTTGATGAAGAATAATCTGATTCTGAACTAGAACTGGAATCAGAACTTTGAGTTAAACCTTGTACCTGACTGGGTCCTGGCTGCTCCAGGTTTTTGGTACTTTCAGTCAAAGCCATCAGTCCTTGGCTCTGGCAGTCTTCTTGCTCATAGATAGATTCCATGATCTGCATAAACTCTTCTTCTTCTTCAGCAAATAGCCCTATGTAGGCTTCAGCATCTGTCTCTGTGTCTGAAGAAGACATGTCTGAAAGAGTCTTCTCATTCTTTGCAACAAAGGACTTTTCCTTCTTTCCTTTGAAGTGAGTTTTCTTTTTGTCACTGGATTCCTTCCTTCTTTCAGGACAATCTGCAATTACATGACCCTGTCTATTGCAGCAGTAACATACTATCTTAGACCCAGTTGCCTTACTAGTCTTGGTCCTCTTCTTGTCCTTCTTTGAAGGCTTCTTTTCCTGATACTGGACTTCTTTCCCTTTGGAAGATGAAGGTCTAGACCTCCACTGTTTCTTCTTCAGGAACTTCTGAAAATGTCTGGTGAAAGCAGCAAAGTCTTCATCACTTTCACTGCTTGTAGATTTAGTGCTAATAGACTCATCAGAATCTGATTCAACTACCTCTGGAGGAGGAGTTGATGACTTTGTCCTGTTCTTTCTAGGTACTTCTGACTTAAAGGCAACAGTCCTTTCCCTGTGTTCAGTCCTTGTTGACTTTTCCTCCTCTTTTCTTACTGACAATTGCATCTCATAAGATAACAACTTGCCAAACAGTGTGGGAGGAGGAATTTCTCCCAACTTTGCCATTTCTCTGATGGCACAGATCTTAGTGTCCCAATCTTTGGTTAGGGACCTCAAGAACTTGTCATTCAATTCATAATTTGTGAACTCTCTTCCATAGGACATGAGTTCATTAACAATTCTGTAGAACTTTTTGTAGCATTCAGTGATGCTATCTCCTCTTCCTTGCCTAAAGCTCTCATATTCTTGATTAAGCAAGGATTTCCTATCTTGTCTTACTTCTTCAGAACCTTCCATGTAGACAATGAGGGTATCCCACATTTCTTTTGCTGTTTTACAGTGAATAAGGTTCTGGAAGGTGGCATCATCAATTGCACTAACTATTATGTTCTGTGCCCTTTTGTCCATAGTGGCTAGGACAATTTCATCCTTGGTCATCTCAGAGAAATCCTTTGGAGTCCTCTGATTTGCATCCAATACTGAGATCTTCATGGGCACATATGGCCCTCTTTGACTGTGATGTAGATCCTAGGGTCAGAGGCCTCCATGAACAGCCTTACCCTTTCTTTCCAGATTCCAAATATCTCTTTTCTGCATATGGGCAGTTTCATTGAACCCAACTCCTTATGATTCTCTGAAGAACCCATATTTCTTGATTTTCTTGAAACTGTGTTCAGACTCAATCTGTTCCTGCCAAACTGGATCTCCTCAGACAGTTAGTCCTGATTTTGAGGAACCTCCCTCTGATACCACTTGAAAGATATGGTACCTAAACACCTAGAGGGGGGGGGGGGGTGAATAGGTGACCTAATCCTTTTCTAAATTCTTTGTTGGCAGTCAACAGTTTATAACACAGATTTCTGAATAAGTTATCACAGCACACAGCAATTCTCAACACAGTACAATCACAGCACAGAATACACAAGATTTTATAGTGGTTCCCCAATCTTTGGGTACATCCACTTTCCCCCTTCGCCTATCTAGCAGTGTACTAGATTCGGCCAAACTTCTCCACTAACTCAGAACCAAACTAGGTTCCTACCTCAGGCCCAAAGCCTTACACTCAGCCAAAAGGCCTACACTCAGCCACCCAGGCCTACACTCAGCCAATTAAGGCCTACACTCAGAGTTCTTCAACTCCTACACTCAGACAACAAGCCCTACCCTCAGCCTTTATAAAATAGGCTTACAATCACTCAGATCCAATGGATCTTACAAGATGTAATTGAAATAAAATTGCTAACTCTACAACTCAGAAAAGATGAGAGAAGTTGAGAGTTTCTTGAAGAGTTCTTGGAAGAACTCAGCTTGATCCAAACTGACTTAGCTTTCTTCAAAGCTTCTTGAGTAGAACTGAATTAGTCTGAATCTTCTGCTTCTTGAAATCCAGATGACTCTGAATTCTTCTTCTCAGCCTTAGTTCCAAAGACTGAATTCTTGGATGGAGCTCTCTCTCTCCAACTTCTTAGATCTGCAGTTGGACTGCCTGATCTTCTTGTGTTGATCCTCAGTGTATCACTTCTTGATTTAATCTGATCAACCACTTCAGTTATTCTCACAACATGTAATGATAATGAACAACCTTCTATATATGTATTCGTTTCTGTAAACTATGGGGGCCTATTTATAGGCTTCCTTCATGGTAACCGGCTGGTCCGGTTCATAACAGACTTCTGACTTCTCTGACAGTTGATGTAGACCGGCTGGATCGGCAGCTGTCATGTCAACCAGTCACTTCTTGAAATTCTCTAACTGTCAGATAGTGTCGAGACTTTCTGTTCTTAAGTGTCGACACTTATAGACTAAGTGTCGACACAAGTAGTGTAAGTGTCGACACAAGTCTACAAGGTGTCGACACAATTCCTTGTATGTCTCGACACAGATACTTCTGCATGTGTCGACACTGAAATTGAGTGTCGACACAAGTACTTGTTCTTCATTCTTTAACTGTATTCTTCTAAGTGTCGACACATCTCCTTTGTGTCGACACATCTTCATGTGTTGAAACTGTCAAGTGTCGACACAGCTTTTTGGTGTCGACACAAGTCTTCAAATTTGATCCTTCAGCTGAGTGTCGACACATTCCCTTAGTGTCGACACTTGTACTTAGAATATTTTGTAAACTTTTCTGTTCTCTGCTAAGTGTCGACACAGCTCCTTGTGTCGACACTTTCTTCAAGTGTAGAGTCTTCAACTAAGTGTCGACACATTGTGCTGAGTGTCGACACTTTCTTTAAGTGTTGACTCTTCTGGTTGTGTGTCGACATATTGTGCTGAGTGTCGACACATTCTTCAAATACTGAGTCTTTAGCTAAGTGTCGACACATTGTGCTGGGTGTCGACACTTACTTCAAGTGTTGACTCTTCTGGTTGTGTGTCGACACATTGTGCTGAGTGTCGACACATTCTTCAAATACTGAGTCTTTAGCTAAGTGTCGACACATTGTGCTGGGTGTCGACACTTACTTCAAGTGTTGACTCTTCTGCATAGTGTCGACACATTGTGTTGAGTGTCGACACTTGTACTTAGATTCTGCAGACTTTTGCTGAGTGTCGACACTCACTTCAAGTGTCGACACTTTCTGGTGTTGACTCAGCTCTTCTAGGTGTCGACACTTCTGCTAAGTGTCGACATAGCTTTTCTGCATTCTTCTACACTGAGTGTCGACACAGCTCCAAGTGTCGACACTTTCTGACTGGTGTCGACTCTTCTTCCCAGGTGTCGACACAATGACTCCAAGTGTCGACACATGGACTTAGAATTTTTAGCTTCAGTCCAGTGTTTTCCTAACCTGCACAAGTAACTCAAACAAACATCAAATACACTATGATGTATATCATTGAGTTAGGTGAGGCTTCTTCAAATCAGGTACATTTGACCAATGTACCCAACACCCAGGCGTGCTACCAATTGATCATCTCATAACCAGGAGCTTCACCAAAGCCTCCTCACAAGCAGTACATCCATACATTCATCACAACAAAAATCCATTTTGCACATCATCAAAGCCACGGAGTCTTCTCCGGTTTACCCATGAACATCACCAATCCAGACTACCGGTCCAGATGGGCTTCACACAGCATGCCTACGCCGTACTTCCTAATTCCGGCTCTAGATGCAGACTCAACAAAGGAATCACTTCCGCGATCCACCTCTTGGTGGAGGATTCCAAGCACATGTATAGAGAAAGGACTTCAATGTCCAAGAAGGAGATCGTTACCCTTGAAGATCGCTTCGGCGCCATGAAGTAGCCGGATGGAAATCACCGCCTCGGCTCTGCCTTCACGAATCCGTTCTCGGATCTTCGATCCGCTCTCCGCAGCTCCTACAGCAGCTGGAAATCTCCTCCCTTCCCTCTTGCCTTAGCCTTTCTTCTCTCTCCCTTGGAATGGAAATGAAGAAGAAGAAGAAGAGAATAAGAGGATTTATCCTCCAAATCTCGGCCTTCTAGACACCTGGACAAAGCCCAGCCACTGGATCCAGGAAGAGGGAAACAAACGGCTCAGATCTGGCCAGAAAAGCTAAAACACGGCCTGACACGCCCTGTGACACGCCCGTGTCACAGGCCGTGTCCCCCTAAGCGGCAGACAACCGACTCAATCCAACCAGTACATGCCCGTGTGACACGCCCGTGTCACGGCCGTGTACCCGACACTCCCTCAGACACGCCCGTGTCTGAGGCCGTGTACCTCAACAGAAATAATCCCAAATCAACCCGAGACTTCACACGGCCTGGTACACGGCTTGGCACACGCCCGTGTTCCTGGCCGTGTGCACCCGGACACACCCGTGTCCTTCTAACACGGCCTAACCCGAGACGTCGAGCTAAATTCGACGCCCACTGACACGCCCTGTGACACGCCCGTGTCACAGGCCGTGTCCTCACGGGAAACCCGATACTCGACGATCGTCGAGAATACTCGCCGAACCTATGACACGGCAGCCGACACGGCCGTGTCCTGGGCCGTGTGCCCCACTCTCGACGATATCCCGCGAAAATCGTCGACACCAAGGCCCGATCGTCGACACAACCCGACACGCCCTGCGACACGCCCGTGTCGCAGGCCGTGTCAACTGACACGCCCTGGGACACGCCCGTGTCCCAGGCCGTGTCACCCAAGCCTGAACCCAATTTTGCTCAAAATGATCCTCTTGACTTCGGGGTGTTACAATCCTCCCCCCCTTCAAATAATTTCGTCCTCGAAATTGGACTTCAAATAGCCAATTAGGCACAATCATCACCAAAGCGTACACCGCAATTCTCCGCACACACTACCAAACAGACAACACAACAAACATCCCTAACTTCCACTTGTGCACATGCAGCCACATACAACCTCAAAACAAAATAACCGAATTGATGGATTCCAGCACAAGCACAAGAGCTCGACAACTATAGATATCAAAACATTATTACAGTGATACATCAACATCATGTCCATCAACCAGCCAGTTCAACCAAAAGTGAAGCACATCAGCTATTAGTCATCACACTTGATAGCAACACATAGTTACATACACAACTTAACATTGAAATCATTCACATCACCGCTCACTTCTGCTCAGCCTCGCGATTTTGAAATTCACGATTTAATGATAAATGAACCGCTCGAGGCCAAATGTCACCAACTGAACTTTGCGGCTCCTGTACTTCCATCGCATGCAATCTAGGTTGCGTCCGGGGTGCAGATGACTCGGCCACTGCTTTCCCTTTTTCTTCATATGACGCACCTGTCTTTTTCTCACTCCCTGGAGGGACATTCCAACAGAATTTTGCGATGTGTCCTGGCTGCCCACACTTATAGCATATACGTGTATCCACACGTCCTGGTCCAGATGTCGGGGGCGACGAAACAGTCAACGGCGCTGAGTCCACCGGTCTAAATCTTTTCTTTTCTTGTCGTCGAAACTCCGATTCTTTCAACTCAGACTTTTCCCTTGCCAGTTTCTTATTCTCATGTACTCGCTTCATATCCTTCTCCAACGCACGAGCTGTATCGACTAACGCCTGAAAGCCTTGGCTCACCGAACTCGGAAGTGCCAACCTCAATTCATCCCGCAATCCTCCATAAAACCGATTTGTCTTTCGCACTTCCTCCGCAAAGGTCGATCCCGCATATCGCCCCAATCTTGTAAACTCATGCAGGTAGGTATCAATATCTTGCTCACCCTGCACCAAGCGGAGAAACTCATTTTCCATCGCAATCCTCTGCGACACTGGCACATACTTGGCTAAAAATATTTGGGAGAATTCATCCATCGAAATCTCCATTAAACCTCGACCTGCCAAGTGGTGCACTTCAATTTCATCCCACCACAATCTCGCATCTCCTTCCAACAGAAACGTGGCCAACATCACTTTCTGTTCTTCGACCGTCCTGATTGCGGTTAGGATCCTTTTTACTCTTGCCAACCAATCTTCTGCCTGCGTTGGTGAAAGCGCTCCACCAAACGTAGGTGGGTGAAAGTGCATAAAACGTGACAATGCGTCGTCACTTGCTTGCGCTTCCACCACCTCGGCAGCATGCTCTTGCCTTCCACCAGATCTTGCCTGTCCAGTTGGGTGTGCTTGTAACACTGCAAGCACTGTCTCCGCGACCACCCGTATGGCCTCTGCCGAGGGAGGCATCGGCGCTTCCACGGGTGCTGCACTTTCATCCGACCGCTGAGGCTCAGACGGCCCAGCTCCATCCCTCGTCACCTACAGAACACCATTAAATTCTTCCAAATCATAACGGTACTGGTACATTGCCTACACACGCACGCACATCATGTGCATGACATACATTCCTAGTGGACATTCATGAGTTCATTTATGTTCTCTCCTCCCAAACAATCTCAACCTGCCTCTGATACCACTTTGTAACGCCCCCACCTGTCACATGACATATAACGGTGGGTCCGGCCGGGGCCCCACGCCATATAGCACAGACAAGCAAAGGAGTCACGTGTGGTAATCAAACTCTACTCGTGTCCTTAACTCATTCCATTCTAGCGCAGCATTTTTCTTGTTAGCATGAACTCAAACCAGAATGTCCACCCACATATAAATACCACATTTATATAGAACAACACCAGGAATGTATACAACTCACACACCCTGGCCTTATGGCCTTACAAGTTTCTCTTGACATAACAACAATTTCGTACATCGGCACGCAGGCCGGCCACACATGAAATCCAAACACTGCTCTTCACATAGCCTTCAAGGACTAAGAGCACCAGGCTAGCCAATCCACTTATTCTAGTCCAGCCACAGCACCTGTAATTCCATCATCCAAAGCAACACAGAAAACAAGGTAACGGTCAGCATTGCTGACCCATTATAACGACCCTACCCCCTACCCGGGGTAGTGGTTCCTTCCCTGTATACGGTGCTTCCTTTTTCATCAAGCATCAGCAAACATCACCAAATTATATCATAGGATCATTCGCTTTATCACTACCTAACAAACACATCACATCACAAACGCTGGAGTCCACCAACGTTCCGTGCACTCAGGGCACCTTCTTGGCGTACCGGAATCCACCGTCGTACACCGCTGTCTCTCGAGGTGTTAACTTGTTGGTTGACCGGCCCTAGTACACCAGCTCGCAGGCTGGCGACATCCCGCCCAAGCCACTCAGAGGTCCATCCTCACAGCATCACAACCAGAGCAGACCGACCCACACTCCGTGGTGTAGCAAGCCGGGTTTATCTAAGCTCCCCAGGCAATGTCTACCCATCGGTCCCCCTCCTAATCCGATCGACCCACACCATGTGGTGCAGTAACCCGGGTTTAACTCGGCTCCCCTAGCATTGCCGCCCATCGATCCCTTCCTTAACTAGATCAACCCACCCTAGTGGTGTAACAGGCCGGGTTTATCACGCGCTCCCCAGGCGTGCTACCAATTGATCATCTCATAACCAGGAGCTTCACCAAAGCCTCCTCACAAGCAGTACATCCATACATTCATCACAACAAAAATCCATTTTGCACATCATCAAAGCCACGGAGTCTTCTCCGGTTTACCCATGAACATCACCAATCCAGACTACCGGTCCATATGGGCTTCACACAGCATGCCTACGCCGTACTTCCTAATTCCGGCTCTAGATGCAGACTCAACAAAGGAATCACTTCCGCGATCCACCTCTTGGTGGAGGATTCCAAGCACATGTATAGAGAAAGGACTTCGATGTCCAAGAAGGAGATCGTTACCCTTGAAGATCGCTTCGGCGCCATGAAGTAGCCGGATGGAAATCACCGCCTCGGCTCTGCCTTCACGAATCCGTTCTCGGATCTTCGATCCGCTCTCCGCAGCTCCTACAGCAGCTGGACATCTCCTCCCTTCCCTCTTGCCTTAGCCTTTCTTCTCTCTCCCTTGGAATGGAAATGAAGAAGAAGAAGAAGAGAATAAGAGGATTTATCCTCCAAATCTCGGCCTTCTAGACACCTGGACCAAGCCCAGCCACTGGATCCAGGAAGAGGGAAACAAACGGCTCAGATCTGGCCAGAAAAGCTAAAACACGGCCTGACACGCCCTGTGACACGCCCGTGTCACAGGCCGTGTCCCCCTAAGCGGCAGACAACCGACTCAATCCAACCAGTACACGCCCGTGTGACACGCCCGTGTCACGGCCGTGTACCCGACACGCCCTCAGACACGCCCGTGTCTGAGGCCGTGTACCTCAACAGAAATAATCCCAAATCAACCCGAGACTTCACACGGCCTGGTACACGGCTTGGCACACGCCCGTGTTCCTGGCCGTGTGCACCCGGACACACCCGTGTCCTTCTAACACGGCCTAACCCGAGACGTCGAGCTAAATTCGACGCCCACTGACACGCCCTGTGACACGCCCGTGTCACAGGCCGTGTCCTCACGGGAAACCCGATACTCGACGATCGTCGAGAATACTCGCCGAACCTATGACACGGCAGCCGACACGGCCGTGTCCTGGGCCGTGTGCCCCACTCTCGACGATATCCCGCGAAAATCGTCGACACCAAGGCCCGATCGTCGACACAACCCGACATGCCCTGCGACACGCCCGTGTCGCAGGCCGTGTCAACTGACACGCCCTGGGACACGCCCGTGTCCCAGGCCGTGTCACCCAAGCCTGAACCCAATTTTGCTCAAAATGATCCTCTTGACTTCGGGGTGTTACAAACTGCTCCACAAAGAGGCGTACCAAAACGTCCACGTATGCTTCCTTCTTCATTGGAATGAATCGGGCCACCTTTGTCAGTCGATCAACAATAACCCACACTGAATCATTCCCGGAGCGGGAGCGAGGTAGCCCATGGACGAAGTCCATGGAGATAACCTCAAACTTCCACTCGGGGATGGGCAACGACTGCAACAAACCACCGGGACTCTTACATTCAGCCTTCACCCTTTGACAAGCATTGCAATGTGTAACATAGTAACGAACATCCTTCTTCATTCCCGGCCATCACATGGTCTTCCCTAAGCCAGCGTACATCTTGGCAATACCCGGGTGTACAGAATATTGAGAGCAATGTGCCTCTCTCAAGATATCCTCCCGGATTTTGCCGCCCTTGGGAATATAGAGCCGACCACGAAAATAAATGAGGCCGTCTTTTAGTGTGTACTCATCGGTGGTCCAATCTTCAATTGCCTTGACTGTCGGGGCCAAGGCCACATCCATTCCTTGCTCCACCCGAATCTGGTCCCGGATATCACAAACTATGCTCATGCTTGCCAAATACTCCACATACTCTGCCGAAGGAGCCTTGAATAGCAGAGTAATATCCATCTCCTTAATCATCAGAGCCAACTTCATACTCATCAACCGAGACTCTGGGCTAGAGCCTGACACTTTTCTACTCAATGCATCGGCTACCGAGTTCGCTTTCCCGGGGTGGTAGTTCATTGTGAATTCATAGTCGCATAGAAATTCCAACCACCGCCGTTGTCTCAGGTTTAACTCCTTCTGAGTGTGCACGTACTTCAAGTTTTTGTGATTGGAAAAGATCTCGCAGTGGACGCCATATAAATAATGCCTCCAGACCTTCAAAGCGAACACCACTGCTCCCAACTCCAAATCATGAACCGGGTAATTGATTTCATGTTTCTTTAACTGCCTTGAAGCATAAGCGATTACGTGCCTGTGCTACATCAATACCGTTCCCATCTCTTGATATGACGTGTCCGTGTAAACCTGAAATCCTTCCTTCCCAGACCGAAGTGCAAGGATGGGGGCGGAGGTAAGCCTATCCTTCAGCTCTTGGAACGCCGCTTCATATTGGGGAGTCCACTCAAATGGCACACCTTTCTTTGTCAAAGAAGTAAGAGGAAGGGCAATCTTGGAAAATCCTTTCACGAACTTGTGGTAGTACCCAGCAAGTCCAAGAAAGCTTTGTATATCGGTCTCCGACTTCAAGGGTGATGACTCCTTCACGGCTCGCACCTTTGCTGGATCCACTGCTAATCCTGCTCCACTGATCACATGCCCTAAGAAAGCAACCTCCTTAAGCCAGAATTCACACTTGTTAAACTTAGCGTACAAGGCGTGCTCCTTCAATTTCTTCAACACGAAGGTTAGATGCTCGACATGCTCCTCCTCCGTCTTTGAGTATACCAAGATGTCGTCGATAAAAACAATGACGAAGATTTCCAAATACGGTTCAAACACCTTGTTCATCAGGCTCATGAAGGCCGAAGGGGCATTTGTGAGCCCAAACGGCATTACCGTGAACTCATACAAACCATATCTTGAACTGAAGGCCGTTTTATGGATGTCCCCTTCTCGAATCCTCAACTGATAGTATACAGAGCGCAAATCCAGTTTGGAAAACCAATGTGCTCCCACTAGTTGATCGAACAACTCGTCGATCCTAGGTAGTGGATAAGTGTTCCGTACCGTCAACCGATTGAGTTCCCGATAATCTATGCACAACCGCAGGGTTCCATCCTTCTTCTTTACGAACAGTATAGGAGCTCCCCAGGGTGATGAACTGGGGCGAACGAACCCTGACTCCACCAGTTCTTGCAATTGAACTCTAAACTCCGTGAGTTCCTTCGGGGCCATTCGGTACGGAGCCTTGGATACAAGCTTGGCACCTGGTATTAGATTAATCTGGAAGTCAACCTCTCTATGCGGGGGCAATCCTGGCAGCTTCTCAGGAAATACCTCGGGAAAATCTCGCACTACCCTACATCCTTCACTTCCAATGCTTCCTCCTTCAACTCGAACCAGACCATGAACACCTCGTCCCCCTTCATATGGGCTTTTACAGCCTGAACAGAAGATAATATCATACGCGGCGCGAAGCCAATACCTTGGAAGATGACGTCGGAGTCTCCATGTCTCAAATAGATTCGCTTCTCTGCGCAGTCGATCCTCGCGAAGTGCCAGTCCAGCCATGCCATGCCCAAAATGATGTTGAACTCCGGCATTCTCAGAACCGTGGCCGGCGTATCAAAGGCCTTTCCATCAATGAATAACTCGAACTCGCACTTGGCGGTTGCGATCATCTCCGAGCAGTCCAGAAGGCGTACTCGTCGGGCTATGCCGGTGAAGTACTGTACACCATCCATGTCTTTTATGAAATCCTCGGACACAAAGGAGTGTGAGGCACCGGTATCGAACAGCGCATATGCCGTCTTCCCGCCAATTATCACGATGCCTAAGTACCAACAACCAAAACTTATTGCTAGTTGTCTAGTAAGTCTTAATCAATTCAAGTTAGAACAAGAAAATATGTTAATTAATTAAATCATACCTGCAATCACATCTTGGGTGTTCTGTTCCTGCGCCATGTCAAGCGCGTACACGTGATCCCTAACAGGGCCGGGGTTACCTCCTCGCGGTCCTCGTCCTCGACCACGCACGTGACCCCGCCCTCGAGGAGGTGCCGGAGGGAGAGCGGGAGGGACGTCCCAAACAATTGCGGGCAGTAATGTCAAATATGGCCCGACTGGTTGCATTCAAAGCACACCAGCCCACGACTCCCTTCAGGTTGTTGGAATTGTTGTGGCTGTGGCGGTGGAGGCAACGCAGCCGGCTGCGGAACCGGATGCTCCACTCTATAGTTCTGGTGGACACGCCCTCCACCTCCTTGATATCCTCTTCCTCCTCTGAAGTCCCGCCTCCTTCTATTGCTTGGGTCGGCTTCCATCACGTCCTCCGCAGGCCTCTTACTACATCCCAACTGGTCCGCCTCCAATCGTTTCGACATATCAATGATCTTCGCCAAGCTACCATCCACTATAAACAAAAGGGACTACCTTAGGGGATCTCGCAGCCCTTTGTAGAAGCGCTTGGCATAACCTCTGTCATTCAACTCGTAAAAATCCGCAAGCCTTGCGAGATGCTAGAATTCCTGCTGGTATTCCGTAACCGACTTTGCTCCCTGCTTTAGTAGAATAAACCTCTGCTCAAGCTCATCTCGGGCCGATGTAAGGATAAAGTGCTCTAAGAAAACACCCGAGAATTCACTCCAACTTATCTCTGTGTAGACCCGGCCTTGGAATGTAGAGCCCATGAGGGACTTCCACCACCTCTTAGCATGTAAGTCCAAGACGGACACTGCCAATGTCACTGCCATGTTGGTCGGGCAATGGATACCAGCCAACAACTCCTGTACCGTATCTAGCCATTCCTCTGTACGTATGTCTGACTCTGTCCCAAGGTAGGAGGGAGGGGAAAGAGCCCGAAAGTTTCTCAGCTAGTTGGAGCTCGGGGCGTGTTGTTGCACCGGGGTCTGCTGCACCCTAAAAGCATCGAGGATGGCAGTGAGCGTCTGCCACAACTCAGATTGTTGGAACTGAGTGGGAGTCGGTATGGAGGGTGCAGGAGTGCCTCCCATCTGCTCAACGAGCGCTGGAATCTACACATAAAACGCAAATGTATGGTCAGGTTGGCTAATCTTAGGGTGAAAGTTGGACATACTTAGCGTGAATTACATATGGACACACCACTGCTTCAGCTAAGTCAGTTTATCCCCAAAATGACTAATCCAACGGGGGTGGCACCATTGTTGAATGACTTCTTTAGTTGAGGATCATGGAAAATTGATACCATTTGTAAGACCCCCAGGATCCCAAAACACATCACAAGGGGGGGGGGGGGGGGGCTTATGCCCGGAACAGTCGCCTTGCGGTAGCATTAGCACACGGGCTAACCTATACTACAAGTCGCCTATTCTGCCGGCTACAATAATATCAATATAACATGCCAACAAAACCAAAATATAAGCAAGAGAAGTCAATCCACACTAAGTAATAATGTCCAAATCAGTACAACAAAAGAGAAGCTAAAACTTGCTTCTACATATCAGAGTATAGCTAAAGAAATTTCCCAAAAAGGGGCTCCATCAAAACCTCTCAACACTCACATCTGTGACCGACGGTATCGACGATACCGTCATTTCAGGCCCTGTCGTCCTGGTCCGGTTGTCCTGCTGCGTAGTCCGTGGCTGCTCTACCTGCGGCGTGACCTCCTAAAAGGAAGACGTAACAACCGTTAGTCGAAACGACTAAGTGGCTTCACATCCGCTCCCCCGGCGACTCCTCGGCACCGGGAGGAGATAAGGAACAAGGGTAATATATATATTCAAGTAAAAGAAGTACAAGCAGGTGGCAATAGTGTAAGAGTAACAGTATCATAATCTAGCAGTTATTTAAGAGATATAGTAAACTAACAAGTATAAGTAACAACAGGAAAGTAACTTAACTTATAAGAATGCTCATACAAACTTATAAGTTAAGGATCGGGTTACATAAAGGTAACTCATCGTATAAGAGTGCCCATACAAACTTATACGATGAGGATCGTGTTGTGCAATGTTATGAAATGCTATGTATGCTATGCAATGACTCACCCATGATCACACACATGCAATTGCTATGTCGATACAGACTATAGTTCCCACTTTTCGAGCAGGTAGCTAACCTCTCAGGCATCAGCCGCCGTGGCCAGACGGTGACAGTAGAACGGGCACTTCTACTACTAGGCGGGTATCCACACTACTTCACCTAGGCCTCCGTATGCCTCAACGCTAAGAACACAACAGCGGAGCCCATGCGTACTATGGCCCAGCGGGAGCCTCGGGTAGATGTGCACCGAGGACCAAGCCCCGAACTGACCTTGTGTGACCCGGAAGGAGCCTCAAAAGTAAGCACGAGGACCAAGCCCAACCGTTCACTTGGCACGGAAGGAGCCCAGGGACTTGAACACGAGGACCAAGCCCAACCACCCAAAGTCTAACTGTCAACTCCCATCGGTGTGACGATCAGCGAGCCCGTAGACCTGCCACACTATCCTTAACCCAGGATTACGACACCGCGTGTCGTCTCACACCACATGCAATTTCACACCACCGTGGCATGGAAGGGGCCTCAGAAGAAGGCACGAGGACACAACCCAACCATCCATCTATACCTTATCTCAACACAAACCAAATAAGTGACGGTCAACACCGCACTTACATCCTTTCACAATACTACCCGTAGGGAGACGATGCTCTAAGTATTGGACTACTAAACTCATTCCATTAATCAAACACACTCATGGCCATATTTTATTCTTCTACGTGACTTTCCAAATGATATCATGTTGGATCCCTATTTGATTTGGGCTAGGTTCACTAACTTAGGATGTGACCCAACATGTATAGTCAAGGTCAAATTTGTGTCCTAGAGTCTAGGCCAAGTCCTTAGAGTCAATATCAGATGGACCAGCTATCAACAAGACTTAGAAGATTTCAAGACTAAGTAAAATGAGTTCGACGTTCGTCGAACGCAGTTCGACGAAAGGCATTCTCAGCTCGACTATCTTGAGATATTTCTCTGAGCTGCATGACGATCTGCATTCTCGGTTCAACAAATATTGGGACACTTCAACAAACTAAAGTCAGGGTAACTCCAGATTTTTCTAAGTCCAACTTCAGGCTTTGGTCGACAAACAAGATTCTGAGCTCGACGAACTTGGACCTCAAGTTCACAACTTCTCAGGTCGATGAAGTCAACTTCTCAAGTCGATGAACTCAGTTGTACAACCTCGTAGCCGGGCGAGTGGGACCCTCCCCAAATATCAGCCTAGGGGCATTGTATGGGCGACGAGTTGGTGCGACCCCGTTCGAAGACGTGTGGGTCCTCGTGCGTGCGTGCGGAGGTCTTATGTTCCTAGACTTATAATATATATATATATATTATATTATATAATATATATTATATTATATATAAATATTATATGTATATGATAGAGAAAAAACAGCAGGAGGGGGGAATATAGGAGGGGCGGGATACAGCTGGAAAGTGAAAAAAAGAGAAATGAGATGGGGGGAAAATAGGAAGGAAAAGGGGTGGGGCTCGGGTAGAGCAGGGGGGGGGGGGAAGGAAAACGGAAGCAGGGAAAAAATGAAAAATGCAGATTAGAACCCTAGCCCAGCGGATCCGGAGCCCAGCCGCCACCCCCTTCCCTGCTCTCTCGTCGGCCTGGAGCAAGACAACCCCGCTCCCTTCCTCTCTCTTTGGTCGGCTGGAGCAAGACAACCCCGCCTCCCTCTCCTTCTTTCGGCCTGGAACAGCAAGGGGCCTCCCGCCTCCCTCTTTCTCTCCGGCCACCTGAAGCAGCGGCAACCGCGCGCCGCTCCTTATTTTTCAAGCCGCCTGGAGCAACCCGACCCTCCTCCCTTTTTCCCGGCCTAGAGCAGCACACCTCGACCTCCCCCTCTCCCGACAGCAAGCTCGGCCTGGAGCGAGGCTTGGACTGTAGCGAGGCTCGTCCTGGAGCGAGGCTCGGCCTGGAGCGAGGCTCGGCCTGGAGCGAGGCTCGGCCTGGAGCGAGGCTCGGCCTGGAGCAAGGCTCGGCCTGGAGTAGAGATCGACCACCGACGCGGCCGCATGCAGTAGGATCAACCCGGAGCTCCTCTCCCGGCCCCGCCGCCAAGCACGCGACAGGGGTAACGATGTTTCAACTTGGGCAGGTGAAGCCTTCAGTTTACATATTCGCATGGAAGCCCCTCTCCACCAACGGGTGGGGGGAAGGGAGCTTTCCGACGAGTTGACGTGTGCGTCCCCGCAGTTAATTGCATTAGTACCCGGAAGCGTGAGTACGGGTTTAGGCGTGCTGTGTGAAGCCCATCCGGACGTGTGAGCCGGATTGGTGATGTTCTGGGGTTCCCAGAGAAGATTCCGAGGAAGATGTTTATTGGTCGTTTGCAGGGAATGCGCGCCACTAGCCCCAAAAAAGGGGGTGTGCGCAATATGTTTGGCCCGCTTATGTTAGCCGACCGATGCCTAGTTGGCCGTCGCTTGCCGAGATGTTGAGATACAAGTGTTGCAGTACCAAGCGGGGAATAACGGGTTTAAGCCCGAGCTCGTGCCGGCCCTCGAAGGTCTTTTTTGTTTATATTGCCGGCCTGCGTGCTGAGTATGGAATTTATATTCCTATAATATTTTTTCATATCTGTGATGCTCTGTGGATATGTAGTTTACTCCTGTCTTGGGCGAGCGGCGTGTTCGTGAACCGCTTTCCCCGTGTGGGCCCCGAGGAATAGATGCCGGGAAGCCCCTGATGGCCTATTGTCATCCTTTCAGAATAGCAGAGTTCCACTGTTAGCGGCCCAATTGGGGGTGCGTAGAGTAGGGCTGCTGTGCGATTTTGCTCCAATAGTAAGGCGGGCAGGGAACATTTTGCATAGACCCGAGGTGGCACCTTTAGTTAAGGAGTGGATCTTGAGATCCTCCTCAGATGTTCCGGTCAGACAAGAGAGCCCTCCGAAGGTGCCTTAGCTCAGCCCTTGGCTTGGGAGGGGGAGAGTTTGTTAGTCTTCCGGGTATGCGGCGGGTCCTCCACTCTGAGACCTTAGGTCTGTCCCTCGTGTTCCTAGTCTTGTGCCTAGATCGTTCGCTTGAGGGTAGTAGGTGCGCGGTCACCCCTTCCCCTAGTGTCGAACTCCATAGGAGACTGATTTTCGGTTTCAACATTTTGGTGCGGTGAGCGTGGAGTGTGACCAGCACAGAAGAACTCTTGCGAGCGTCATGGTTGTAGAAGAGGAACCAGGTGACGACCAAGGTCATGCGTTGATACCTTATATGTATGGTCCTCATACTCAGAGTTGTCCCCTCCCATAGCTGTTGTTTGAATCCCATAGCATTTGGAGTAGCATTTGCACCTATTTGAAGAGTTTCTACCTATGAAAACCCATGTGTCCCCACTTATTACATCAACGAGAAACCTGGAGGTTCTTGTCTTCTAGATCAAGTAAGAGAGCAGCTGAGAGGTATTAGAAGCCGGGGTGACCTGAAAGGGTTCCCTCCCTAGCGGTAATATGTTATCTCTTCCTTGTAATTCAGTAGCGGTCAAGTTTTCTCTTTATTACCAATTCTCCTCGAGCTTCTAAGGGCTTCAAGGGTTAGCCTCGCGATCGACTCTGGTAGCCAAACGTCCAACCCGTTCCTTTTAAATAGTCTAGTTCGGACGCTGGGACGGTGCCGCGGGACTTTAAGCGTTATTGTAAGACCGTGCCTCTGCACTGACGGCCGAGATCAGCTCCCCCCTTGCACGTCGGCCTATGTCCTCCCGAACGCACATCTCCTCCGACTAGGGGAATTATCAGGAACGAGCCTAGATGCTAACCTCCCAGATTTGATAAAGGGCCGATCTCTCCAAGCAATCACGAGTGACATGGCAGAAAGTGATCTTTGTCATTAGATCGGGATACGAGCCGTCGACCTGTTCCTTCTAAATAGCCCAGTTCGGATGATGGGACGATGCCTCGGGACTCTAAGCGCTATTGTAAGACCGAGCCTCTGCACTGACGGCCGAGATCAGCTCCCCCCTTGCATGTCGGCCTATGTCCCCGCGATTGCATCTCTCTTCTGATTGGAGGACTTATTAGGAATAGGCTCAGACACCAGCTTCCCGATTTGACGACTTCCAGATCATCCCTCTTATGAAAAGACTGCGTCCTCCATTTGTAAAAGCATCGATACAATTAACTCTCCAACACCTCTTAAGTAAATAGGATGTCTCCATCTCGAGCAAAGTCAAGTAGAGTAGTTTTGGACCCCGAGCAGATCCCGCTGCCAGGCTCTCATCTAGCTGGCAGGGCCGGAAGTTACTCGGTGTCATCCGTGGGCCTCGAGCAGATCCCGCTGTCAGGTCTCACCTGGCTGGTAGGGCCGGAAGTCACTCGATGGCAGTAGTTGTGGACCCCGAGCTGATCCCGCTGTCAGGCTCTCACCTAGCTGGCAGGTCCGGAAGTCACTCGGTGTCCTCCATGGGCCTCGAGCAGATCCCGTTGTCAGGCTCTCACCTAGCTGGTAGGGCTGGAAGTCACTCGATGGCGGTAGTTGTGGACATCGAGCAGATACCGCTATCAGGCTCTCACCTAGCTGGCAGGGCCGGAAGTCACTCGGTGTCATCCGTGGGCCTCGAGCAGATCCCGCTGTCAGGCTCTCACCTAGCTGGCAGGGCCGGAAGTTACTCGATGACGATAGTTGTGGACCCCGAGCATATCCCGCTGTCAGGCTCTCACCTAGCTGGCAGGGCCAGAAGTCACTCGGTGTCATCCGTGGGCCTCGAGCAAATCCCGTTGTCAGGCTCTCACCTAGCTGGCAGGGCCGGAAGTCACTCTATGGCGGTAGTAGTGGACCCTGAGCAGATCCCGCTGTCAGGCTCTCACCTAGCTGGCAGGGCCGGAAGTCACTCGGTGTCATCCGTGGGCCTCGAGCAGATCCTGCTGTCAGGCTCTGACCTAGCTGGCAGGGCCGGAAGTCACTCGCTGGCGGTAGTAGTGGACCCAGGGTAGACTCGCTGTCAGACTATCATTAGCTGGCAGGGCTATAGGCACACCTGGGGGGAAGGGTTGGTTCGTGGAGACTTTTTGCAGGACCCCGAGTGATGCTCGGCCCCGGGTAGACCCGCTGCCTGGCTCCTACTAGCTGGCAGGTCCGTAGGCTCGCCTGGGGGGTAAGGGACCCGAGTGTTGCTCGGCCCTAGGTAGACTCGCTGCTCAGGCTCTTATTAGCTGGCAGGGCTGTAGGCACACCTGGGGGGAAAGGATTAGCTTCGCGTGTGCAAGAATATACAAAATATATGGCTTTGTTGTTTCACGATATCACGAGAAATTGTATACTTGTTGTAAGTAATGGTATAAGGGTAATTCGATAGCAGTGAGCCAAAGGGTATTGAGTGATTCAAAATGTTCAGAAAGGTCATGAAGAGATTGATGCTCCAAGCGCAGATTTCAGTTTCTCTCAATTTTTTTTTTGGGTCGGCTCCCACTCGCCGGATACGTTGGGTTGGATGATTCTTTCCGAGCTTGTGCCAAGCTCGAAAAGAGCAGGGATTGTGTACAACCCCGTAGCCGGGCGAGTGGGACCCTCACCAAATATCAGCCTAGGGGCGTGGTATATGCGACGAGTTGGTGCGACCCCGTTCGAAGACGTGTGGGTCCTCGTCCGTGCGTGCGGAGGTCTTATGTTCTTAGACTTAGAATATATATATATATATATATATATATATATGTATGTGATAGAGAAAAAACAGCAGGAGGGGGGAATATAGGAGGGGAGGGATACAGCTGGAAAGTGAAAAAAAGAGAAATGAGATGGGGGGAAAATAGGAAGGAAAAGCGGTGGGGCTCGGGTACATCAGGGGGGGGGGGGGAAAGGAAAACGGAAGCAGGGAAAAAAATGAAAAAGGCGGAGTAGAACCCTAGCCCAGCGGATCCGGAGCCCAGCCGCCGCCCCATTCCTCGCTCTCTCGTCGGCCTAGAGCAAGACAACCCCGTTCCCTTCCTCTCTCTCTGGTTGGCTGGAGCAAGACAACCCCACCTCCCTCTCCTTCTTTCGGCCTGGAAGAGCAAGGGGCCGCCCGCCTCCCTCTTTCTCTCCGGCCACCTGAAGCAGCGGCAACCGCGCGCCGCTCCTTCTTTTTCCAGCCGCCTGGACCAACCCGACCCTCCTCCATTTTTCCCGGCCTGGAGCAGCACACCTCGACCTCCCCCTCTCCCGGCAGCAAGCTCGGCCTGGAGCGAGGCTCAGCTTGGAGCAAGGCTCGGCCTGGAGCGAGGCTCGTCCTGGAGCGAGGCTCGGCCTGGAGCCAGGCTCAGCTTGGAGTGGAGATCGACCACCGACGCGGCCGCATGCAGTAGGATCAACCCGGAGCTCCTCTCCCGGTCCCGCCGCCAAGCACGCGACAAGTGTAACGATGTTTCAACTTGGGCAGGTGAAGCCTTCAGTTTACATATTCACATGGAAGCCCCTCTCCACCAACGGGTGGGGGGAAGGGAGCTTTCCGACGGGTTGACGTGTGCGTCCCCGCAGTTAATTGCATTAGTACCCGGAAGCGCGAGTACGGGTTTAGGCGTGCTGTGTGAAGCCCATCCGGACGTGTGTGCTGGATTGGTGATGTTCTGGGGTTCCCGGAGAAGACTCCGAGGAAGTTGTTTATTGGTCGTTTGCAGGGAATGCACACCACAAGCCCCAAAAAGGGGGTGTGCGCAATATGTTTGGCCCGCTTATGTTAGCCGACTGATGCCTAGTTGGCCGCCGCTCGCCGAGACGTTGACATACAGGTGTTGCAGTACCAAACGGGGAATAACGGGTTTAAGCCCGAGCTCGTGCCGGCCCTTGAAGGCCTTTTTTGTTTATATTACCGGCCTGCGTGCTGAGTGTGGAATTTATATTTTTGTAATATTTTTTCATATCTGTGATGCTCTGTGGATATGTAGTTTACTCCTGTCTTGGGCGAGCGGCGTGTTCGTGAACCGCTCCCCCCATGTGGGCCCCGAGGAATAGATGCCGGGAAGCCCCTGATGGCCTGTTGTCATCCTTTCAGAATAGCGGAGTTCCGCTGTTAGCGGCCAAATTGGGGGTGCGTAGAGTAGGGCTGCTGGGCGGTTTTTCTCCAATAGTAAGGCGGGCAGGGAACATTTTGCATAGTCCCGAGGTGACACCTCTAGTTAAGGAGTGGATCTTGATATCCTCCTCAGATGTTCCGGTCGGCCAAGAGAGCCCTCCGAAGGTGCCTTAGCTCAGCCCTTGGCTTGGGAGGGGGAGAGTTTTTTAGTCTTCCGGGTATGTGGCGGGTCCTCCACGCTGAGACCTTGGGTCTGTCCCTTGTGTTCCTAGTCTTGTGCCTAGATCGTTCGCTTGAGGGTAGTAGGTGCGCGGTCACCCCTTCCCCAAGGGTCGAACTCCACAAGAGACCGATTTCCGGTTTCAACATCAGCACTATACTCGACGAATTCTGGAATCAGAGGATTTGTGTCGACACTTAGGGCATGTGTCGACACAAACTTATGTCGACACCAGGAAAACTTATGTCGACACCAGAAGATTTGTGTCGACACCAAGATTAATCAGTCGACACCAACTTATGTCGACACCAGGAAAACTTATGTTGACACCAGAAGATTTGTGTCGACACCAAGATTAATCAGTCGACACCCACTTGTGTCGACACCAGAAGTTTTCATGTCGACACACAGGATATCAGTCAACACAAACTATTTGTCTAAGTCCAGAACTATTGCTGAACTCTGGTCGACGAATTCTATTATCAGCTTGACAAACTTCAGACAGAAAAGGCAAAGGTTATGAAGTATGCAAGTTCTGTTATCATCTCGACGAACAGAAGCTGTCTGGTCGACAAATAAAAAATCTCAGCTCGACGAACTGGTAACTCAGCTCGACAAAATCTGTTATTCGTTCGACGAATCCAGACTTAGCCATTTCTGGTATTCTGTCCTCATTCTAATGCGGAAATTCTTGAGTAATTAATGCTCTACATTCTCTGAATGTATCCGTTAGAGGAAGTATTAATTACAGTACTCTTCAGGAATATTACTTGCAGATTTTCCACAAGACAGTTGGGGAAATACATTAATGCCGATTATTCTCAAGGCGTCAGCATTAATGACAGAGGATTCAAATTTTTGAATAGATACAGAAGACAAAAAAGGTGAACAATCAGAAAGATCAAGCAAGAACGAGCAAGAACAAGAAGAAAAATTTTCAGTCACAAAATACAGATACTGATACAGACTGACTGAAAGAATTCATACAACACCAAAAAGCTTCACACAAAATATCATACTGAAGCTTACAAGTGACAGGCAGTGATCTTCAATTCAGAAGAAGAAGAATAACTATACAATATCAAGAGTCTTCTTCTTCAACATTCTCTCCAGGACCTATCACCCTACAACAAAGCTCAAGATCTTCCCGGAACCATTCGACATCTCAGGGGGAGCTGTTTGCTAAACATCAATCCGCAAGTCTTGAGTTGCAAGTCTCCTTACCAAAAGACTTGAGTTGGTTTTTGGGACCTGATCAAAACCCATTGGTGTCAGGCACCTGATCAAAAACCTGAGTGGATTCCTACCAAGGGTGGTAGAAGAGTGGATGTACCCAGTTGAAGGGGAACCACAATAAATTTCTTGTGTCGTCTGGTTGCTCATCTTTTCTTTTTGTTTCTTGCTGTGTGGCTGTGACTAGGATTATTACTTATTGTTTTTCAGTTTTCTACTTACTGCACATTTTCAGTTTACAGCAAAAGCTGTAACAGCACTTGAATTGGGACCTATTAAATTTTTAACATACTCTATTTACCCCCCCTCTAGAGTATTGTAGATCTAACCCTCACTTTCATATCAACTTATTGTAAACATGATACGCATATAAAGATCTATCAATCTTTCCAAATGATAACAACTTATTATAAACATGATGCGCATATAAAGATCTATCAATCTTTCCAAATGATAACATATTTTAAACATTATGCGCATAAATAATAATCTACCAAATTGCTAACAAGTTAATTTGTTTAAGTAAGCTTGCTTCACAATTTGATTATATGAAATCTGATTAATAACCTTCATCGATCATGCAACTAAAATTATTAACTATAAAAGAGTTCATTCAAGCCAAGTAACTTGTAATATTAATTCCACCGAATCCAAATCCATATTATATAAACCCAGAATTTAGGTGTAGAGTAAATCTGGACAACAAATTCAACCGGAGATTCCCGAAGGTACAGGAATCTGGTGAAGACGTGTAACCCCTCGATGGAAAGGTCTTTCCATGGGCTACAACTTTTGTATTCAGACCTCAACCCAGATTTGAATGTATCCTATTATAAATCATCCTTGAGGTCCGCTGCGTACAGAACACAATTTCTGCATGGAGGATTTATCAAACACCATTTTCGTTCAGCCCTTCCCATGGCTATAGACTTCGCATGAAGACGTGAAACCATTCGTTGGAAAGGTATTTTCAAGGGCTTCAACTTTTGGGTTTAGCTGAAAGCCCAGATCTGGAAAAATCCTTCATGAAAATGGCTTAGAAGATCGCTGCACGCAGAATATAGATTCAGCACGCATCTTGAGGCGGAATGAACGACATCAGTTCATCTTCCTCCTCAAGTCGATCCTCTCCGATCACCTCCAGAAATTTTCGCCACCCTTATTCACCCTCATGAGGCCTTTGCTCTTCACGAAACCATCCCCCATCTCCACATGCAATATCGGAGAGGTTGAAGACACCACTAACCAAGAGCACAAGCCCTGGATTGGCCTCACCATAGAGAAAGCATCTTTGAGGTCCGCTGCGTACAGAACACAATTTCTGCATGGAGGATTTATCAAACACCATTTTCGTTCAGCCCTTCCCATGGCTATAGACTTCGCATGAAGACGTGAAACCATTCGTTGGAAAGGTATTTTCAAGGGCTTCAACTTTTGGGTTTAGCTGAAAGCCCAGATCTGGAAAAATCCTTCATGAAAATGGCTTAGAAGATCGCTGCGCGCAGAATATAGATTCAGCACGCATCTTGAGGCGGAATGAACGACATCAGTTCATCTTCCTCCTCAAGTCGATCCTCTCCGATCACCTCCAGAAATTTTCGCCACCTTATTCACCCTCATGAGGCCTTTGCTCTTCACGAAACCATCCCCCATCTCCACATGGAATATCAGAGAGGTTGAAGACACCACTAACCAAGAGCACAAGCCCTGGATTGGCCTCACCATAGAGAAAGCATCTTCTCATATGTCTAGACTTTTTTGAGTCGATGTCTCGCCTAGATATCTACATATCTAGCACCAAGGGAGAGGGTAGGAAGCTCACCTCGATTCCAGCGGTTCCTCCATTTACGGCCATGGATCTCGTAATTCTCCTTGGTGGCATCTTCTCCTTCGCGGTGTTGGCGGATCTCCTCCAGAACTTGCACCAGCAACTTCTCTCTCTCAATCAGAAATTTCTCTCAGGGAAAATGGCTGGAAAGAAGAGTGAACACGGCTAGGGTTTTCACAGTCCATATATATAACAAGAGCGGAGCTTTACGAACGGTTACAATGTCAAATCAATTCACCGACATGGGCGAAGCATTACAGACCGTTACAATGTCGATTCAATATTCGACACGGGTAGGGATATGCCCGTGTCCCATCCCGTGATGCCCGTGTTATCCCTTTACTTGACACTCAACGATCGTCGAGCGCAAGTCATCGCACATGGGGAATTCATCGATCTCAGCACTTCGATCGTCGAACTCTACCAAAATCGTCGAACGGAGCACACGCCCCGGTCACGCCCATGGTCACGCCCGTGACATCGGGCGTGACTCATATCGTCGAACGAAATTCGTCGAACGCAACTAAAATCGTCGAACGGAGAACACGCCCTCGTCACGCCCATGGTCACGCCCGTGACACCGAGCGTGACTCCTATCATCGACCGGAATTCGTCGAACTCAACTAAAATCGTCGAGCTCAATTAAAATCGTCGAACTCAACCAAAATCGTCGAACGGAGGAAATTCGTCGATCTCGACACCACGATCGCCGATCTCGACACGCTTTGTCGAGCTTAACTCGACACACTGTCACACGGGTAGGGACACACCCATGTCTCTACCCGTGTCATATAGTTCCCCGATCTCAACACATCTCGTCGAGCTCGACACGCCCTGTCGAGTGTAACTCGACACACACACGGGTAGGGACATGCCCGTGTCGCTACCCGTGTCATATGATGTCGACACACCTCGTCGATCTCGACACGCCTCATCGAGTTCAACTCCACACACATGCACACGGGTAGGGACAAGCCCGTGTCTATACCCGTGTCCTATGTTTGACTGACTTCTCCTCCTTTTCACATGTACTACCCTGTTGTCAGCACTCCCCATGAACCCCAGTCAGCTCTCCAGACTCAAAAGATATGCATGGGGGCCTAGTACGATTCGGGACGTTACAAGTCGAAAGACTAAGTGGCTTCATATCCGCTCCCACGGTGACTCCTCGGCACCGAGCGGAGAAAGGAACAAAGGTACAAGTATTATAAGTAGTAGAACATGTACAAACATGTGGTAATGGTACAATAAGATTAATAGTATTGTAATCTAGCAGTTCTACATAAACAATAATAAACTATCAAGTACAAGTATCTACAACAAGAAAGTAACTTAACTTATAAGGATGCCCATACAAGCTTATAAGTTAAGAATCGGGTTACATAAAAGTAACACATCGCATAAGAGTGCCCATACAAACTTATACGATGAGGAACTTGTTGTGCAATGTTATGAAATGATATGTATGCTATGCAATGACTCACCCAAGATCACACACATGCAATTGTTATGCCGACATAGACAATAGTTCCCACTATTCGAGCAGGTTGCTAACCTCTCAGGCGTCAGCCGTCGTGGTCAGGCGGTTACAGTAGAGCGGGCATCTCTACTACTAGGCGGGTATCCACACTACTTCACCTAGGCCTCCATATGGCTCAATGCTAAGAACACAACAACAGAGCCCATGCATACTATGGTCTAGCGGGAGCCTCAGGTAGATGTGCATCGAGGACCAAGCCCCGAACTGACCTTGTGTGACCCGGATGGAGCCTCGGAAGTAAGGACGAGGACCAAGTCCAACCGTTCACCTGGTACGGAAGGAGCCCCGGGACGTAGACACCGAGGAACAAGCCCAACCGCCCAAAGTCTAACTATAAACTCCAATCAGTGTGACGATCAGCGAGCCCGTAGACCTGCTACACTATCCTTAACCCAGGATTACGACACCGTGTGTCGACTCACACCACATACAAATTCCACAACACTGTGGCATGGAAGGGGCCTTGGAAGTAAGCACGAGGACACAACCCAACCATCCACTCAGCACGGAAGGAGCCCCAGGATGTGAACACCGAGGACCAAATCTAACAGTCCATCTATACCTTATTTCAACATTAACTCAACTAGTAACGACCAATGCCACACTTACATCCCTCCACAATAGTACCCGTAGGGAGACTACACTCTAAGTATTGGACTACTACATTTCATTCTAACCATTATACATACTCATGACCATGGTTTATCCTTCTATTTGTCATTCCAAATGATTTCAACATATTACAAGCAGGTTGCACATAAATAATAATCTACCAATTTGTATTTAGTCGTTTCATTTAAGTAAGCTTTCTTCCCAATTCAGTTATATGAAATACAACTAATAATCTTCATCATTCATAGCACTACGGTGGTTAACATAAAATAGTTCACCAAAATCTTGAGTTATTTTGCAACATCGATTCCACCGAATCCAAATCCATATTATATAAAAATCCAGAATTTAAGTGCAAAATAAATCTGGATAACAACTTCAACTGGCGATTCCCGGAGCTACAGAATCCGGTGAAGGCATGTAACCACTCGATGGAAAGGTCCTTCCATGAGCTACAACGTTTACGTTCAGACCATAACCCAGATTCAAAGGTATCATGCTTGAAATCAGCCTTGAAGTCTGTTGCGTACAGAACACAATTTCTGCATGCAGGATTTATCGGATGTCATATTTGTCCAGACTTTCCCATGGCTACAGACTTCACATGGAGGCGTACAACCACTCGTTGGAAAGGCATTTTCAAGGGCTTCAACTTTCGTGTTTAGTCGAAAGCCCAGATCTGGTGATATCACATAAAAAAATGGCCAAGGAGATCGCTGCGCGCATAACACCGATTCTGCACGCATCTCAAAGAGGAATGAACGGCATTGGTTCATCTTCCTCCTCGAGTCGGTCTTCCAATATCAGACCAGAAATTCCTCCACCCTTATTCACCCTCATGAGGCCTTTACTCTTCACGAAACCATCCCCCATCTTCGCATAGAAGGTTGGAGAGGTTGAAGACACCACTAACCAAGAGCACAAGCCCTAGATCGGCCTCATCCTAGAGAAATCACCATCTCACAAATCTAGACTCTTTTGAGTCGACATCTCGCCTAGGTAACTATAGATCTAGCACCAAGGGAGAGGGGAGGAAGATCACCTTATTTCCGGCATTTCCACTATTTCCGGCCATAGATCGTGTAACTATTCTCGGCGACAACTTCTTTTTTCATGGAGGCGTCGGTTCTCCTCCTCTTGGACTTGCTCCAGGAGTTTTCCCTCTCTACAGAAATTTCTCTCAGGAAAAGTGGCTGGAATGAGGAGTGAAAATGGCTAGGGTTTTCTCTTCCCCTTATATATGAAAAGTGATACGGGCAGGGACACGCCCATGTCCCTGCCCGTGTCCTGCTTGCGCGAAGCGTTACAGCGGTTTTCAGTGTCGGTTCATTATTCGACACGGGTAGGGACACGCCCGTGTCTTTACCCATGTCATACTTATCTCACACACTCACACACACGGGTAGGCCCGTGTCTTGCATCATGGTGTCGACACCAGAGTGTCGACACCTCAACATCTGGGTATCGACACAGCATGTGTCGACACACGGTGTCGACTGATAAGTCCATTTTATATACCTATTTTCGGACTCATCTGGGCTTGTTTTCTCATTGATGAACTTCACTTTAGAGCTTTATTTGTTCATATTTGTTAGTATGTCCTTTTTATGAGTAAGTGCACATTTATGCCCGTGGTTGTGTATTTTGTTACTTTTATTGTTTGTACTCCTTTTTGTGATTGCCTGGAATGTCTGCACAGATTAGTGATTTGTTTTTCCTATCGATACAGGGGTCGTGTGCGTGTTCCGGGATCGTTGTGAAAATAGGAATACTGCGCACGATCATAGGATCTAATGCGCACGACCACTGGTCGTGCGCCCCTGATCGTGCGCACTACTCTTCGTTTTCCAAAATCTGCCTGGGGTAATCGCACGACCACTGGACCTAGTGCGCACGACCACCGGTCATGCGCCAATGATCGTCTGTATAGATTCCTCTTTTCTGGGGTCCTGTCTGGGGTAATCGCACGACCATTGAACTTAGTGCGCACGACCACTGGTCGTGCGCCACTGGTCGTGCGCGTTATCCCAGTTCTTCTTCCTAATCTGCCATTCCAGTGCGCACGATCACTGGACATAGTGCGCACGACCACTGGTCGTGCACCCGTGATCGTGCGCATTGTTCATTTCTTCTTTGTATAAATATTGCAGGTCTCGCCCTAATTCAGAATCGCTGGGATCGCTCGACATTTCTCTGCCGTTTTCCGCCTTCTCCGCCGTTTTTCATCATCTTCCACCCTAGGGAGGTGCTCCGGGCAAGCTTTCACCGCCAAATCCAAGCCGGAGCTTCCTCTCGGCCTCCTCCATCATCTCTTGGGTTCATTTCAAGCTTCAACGCCATAGCCATCAAGCAAAGGGAAGCTTGCAACTTTCATTCGTTATCATGACACGAAGAAGACGGGCCATTGGAAGGTGGTGACAGCCCTTCTCTACCCCAGACACAGTTGAGGACTGAGCTTGGACGCGGATTGACAACCCGATGATTACAACCGTGAATCATCAACAAGACTTCGGATTCAGTCGATCTCTTGCCTTGTTCTTCCTTTATTGTTGTTTATTTATAGATGATGTGTGCTTATTTTTAAAATGTTTTTATACAATCATGTCTTTGTGATTTGTAATTTCGTATATTTGCTTGAGGTGCGCCATATTTCATCTACCATCCATCCCCACTTGCCGCACTAGCAATTGCTAGTGGCGTGCATAGCGAAGAGGTGCTCACGACCCTCATTCCACCATTCTCATCACCTCATCCTCAAGCCTACTCGCCCATCCGCCTAGTGATTCGGTGCATAGCGGCCCGCCTAGTCTTCCATCCCGCCTGGCGAAGCATCGCATAGCGGCATTGCATATGAGTAGTTGATAGTGTTTTATTTTCTTTGTCCGCAATTTCAAACCCCCCCCTTAGTTAACTCCGACCTAAGGACTTCAATCTCAAGTCCTCATCGAAATTAACTCCACCTTATTGTGTTCCTTGAGAGATCGATACTTGGGAAAGCCCACATTTTATATTACTTGTGCGACCGGTTCACTGCCGTGATCTTTAGCATCAAGTTTTTGGCGCCGTTGCCCGAGAACACAGTCGTGTGAGTTTTTGGAGAGGGAGATAGGAGATAGAAGCCCTTTTCCATTTGTATATCTCATGTTTCTTTTTTGCTTTTGTTTTTAGAATCTATTTCTTGTTATTATTTGTTCCTCTTCTAGTTTTAATTTTTCTGTAGCAGGTTTTCCTATTTTTTTGTGCTGTGTAGTTAATTGTTGCTTATAAACTTTCTGTTGGTGAATTCTTCTTGTTGCACCATGTATTCTTATATGAATATTCGTTGCCGATGGTGCGGGGATTATAGGCATGGTAGTGATGAGTGCCCCACTGAAGATTGGGAGCATAATTCTCATGGTTCTGTGTATGGAGCACCGTCTTCCTATGGTACTTCATACACCCAACCCAGGTCTTATGGTCACTCCTCTTCTACGTATTCATCTTTTTCTTATTCCTCTCCGGTCCCACCTGGATTGAGGAGTAATGAAAAACGATGTTTGTGTTATCGTAGCACAGACCACATGTTGAAAGATTGCACAGAATTTCAGCACCAGTTAGAGGAGGATGATGAACCGGGTATCCGATTCACTCTATCACCCTCTCAAATGGCCGCCCCTTCTGATTCTGATGATATGTTCACAGCACCACCTTGTCTATGTGGGACTGCAGCAGATATACCCATCAGACTTTCTGCTGATCGGTGTGACGATATTGTGGCACCGTCTCTCCCCATGCACTCTTCCCCTTTTGTTGATTCACCCCCAGAGGAACCCACACATATTTTCTCTGATGCTGTTGTTCCTCCACCTTCTTTGCAAGAATTATCTATCCCTATTTTTAGTGAGTCGGTTGATGATGTTCGGCCGGATTGTGATTCTGAGCCTGAGGATGTGCCCATGTTTGACGAGGATATTATTTTCATTAATGGACAATATTACATCTTGGAACATGTGGACAAACCGAGGTGTGTTGATGAGGAGATCCTCTTAGTTGAGGAAGTTTCCACTTCCTTGATGGATGAGGAGGTCCAAACCACCACCGAGGACCTCGAGCTCGCGGATTCCCCTCGCCATGACTCATATGACGCCGTCAATGATCTATGTTGGGATCCTGCTGGGAGTGAGACCGGGACCACTCCCCCTATTTATGATTATTTTAGTTCTTCTTCTCCTTTATTTCTTTATCCCCCTTCTTTATCTGAGCCTGGGCGGGTTGAGTCTCCGCAGGAGCTTCAGGAGGACTTGGAGCTTTCAGCTCGAGTCATCGATGATGACATCCTCTCTCGTGAGGAGGTTGATTCCTCCTCTGTTGAGGAAGCTCCATTGATTGCTTTCTCCTCCTGCCTTCTCCCTATAGTAGACGATACCTTGCTGGACAAGGATTCATTTTGTGGTGAGAAGAGTGAGGACCAGCGCTCCTTCTCTTCTTACTTCCTATTTCCTCTACTTGTGTTGGACAAGTATTACTATTTAGGTATAGGGGTAACTGTTCTATCGTCATATCGGTACCCGTTACTGAAACAGATATTGGAACAGTTACCTGTGCATTTTTCTTTTCATAGGCCTATTAGCTAGAACCTTTTCGTAGCCAAATAAGTCGTGCTCGGATGACAATAACCCCAATACTTATCTTTCATTTTCTGTATTTGTTTTTCATGTCTATTTAGTTATATTATTTCCTTGTAGTTTGTATATTTTTGTTTTATTTTTGCGGAGCTCAGCCCTGCAGGTATTCATGGCAAATCGCATTGGAGGGGTTGTGATTCTTCGTATGGCGGGCCTGCTTCAGGTTTCCACGCATCTTCTGGTATGCTCACTAGCTGAGCATTGGGTAACCTCTTCCCTTAGCTCTTTATGATTTAAATTTCTCTATCATATGCTGTGTAGTTTAGTTTAAGGCTGGGGGAGAGCCAGTTTTGTTGCCTTTTGCACGTGCACATGTCATGTGCATACTAGAAGATTTTATAGTTTTATTTTGATTAGTTCATTGCACTGCACACCACTACACCCACATGAGCGCGTGCTTAGCTTTTTGCGTGCTGCGAGTTAAACTTGTTTCTTTTGTATGATTTTGGAAAATTATGGTGCTCACATAGGATTGTGAGACGGAGTAAAATGTTGACCCTGCTGTGCTCCTAGTCGAGTGCTCTCGTCTCGTGTAGAAATTAGAGTAGATTTAATTTTTTTGTATGCTTTTAGTTTTATATTTTTCTAATTGCGTAAATACTTTATATTCTACACAAAAATTGGTGAATCCGGTGTGAATCCGACGGTAGCTTAGGGATGTGTGTAGACGGCCGTTAGTTTTGTATTGCTCGAGTCGGGAGGATGGATAGTCTTTTTGGTTGGCAAAGAACTTGCCCCAAGCTATTCTTGAAGCATGGGTATAGGTTAGTTCACTCGCATGAGCATGATGTAGGCCATCATTTTGGCCCGGTTGAGCTTTGTACCGTTCCTAACGTCTTGTCCTCGCTAGCCCCATTGTGCATACCCATTCTTTTGATTCAGCTCCACCTTTATTTCACCAAAGCCTCAAATCCGATCCTAGTCGCACTCCCAAGTCGAGCTTTAGAGTTTTACATTTTTCATGTTGGGGTGTTGATGTGGTGCTTTTACATGTGAATATGTGGATGTGCTTCAAAGCTTATATTTGCTAAAATTGTTAAAAGAGAAGAAATTTGAAAAAGAAAAAGAAAAGTTAAAAAATGATGTTAATTGTGAAAAAGTGAAAAGTAAAAGTAAAATTGGAAATCCTATTTGAGATGTGAGTATTTTTGGAGTAGGCAGTGCACACACCCATATATTAAAAGTTAAGTCTGGGGGATGTGGTGTACCCGCATATATTTTGGTTAGCTGATGGATTCTTTCTTTGATAGCTCATTTGGGTTAGTTGCATAGCCTTCCTGTTTATCTTTGTTTACCTCACCGAAACCCAAGCCCCATCTCTTCAGCCAAAGTCCTACTGATTCGTGTGTAAACCAAACCAGTGCCGTGGAGAGAATGCGAAAGGGCAAGCATATGGTCACCGACATTGGTGGATTCCTTTGGAGGTTATCCCAAGCCCCGATCTTTCGTAATGCTCGCCTAGCGATTAGTCTACTTTCTCCCTACGCATGACCGGATGATTCACCGTGATTCCATTTTTGAGTAATAATAAAATGTTGATACACATTGTGAAAAATATAAACTATTTTGCATACTTAGAAATTTCTTCTATTATATTTTTACGCGTGCGAGCATGCGACTTCGCATGGTACTCCGTATCGCAATTTCTTTGTTAGCTAGTAATTTTCCCTATTTGCTTAGATTTTGTTTGCTCGGGACACGCAAACTGTTAAGTCCGGGGGTGTGATGAGTCCATTTTATATACCTATTGTCGGACTCATCTGGGCTTGTTTTCTCGTTGATGCACTTCACTTTAGAGCTTTATTTGTTCATATTTGTTATTATATCCTTTTTATGAGTAAGTGCACATTTATGCCCGTGGTTGTGGATCTTGTTACTTTTATTGTTTGTACTCCTTTTTGTGATTGCTTGTAATGTCTGCACAGATTAGTGATTTGTTTTTCCTATCGGTAAAGGGGTCGTGTGCGTGCTCCGGAATAGTTGTGAAACAAAAATACTGCCCACAATCATGGGATCTAATGTGCACGACCACTAGTCGTGCGCCCCTGATCGTGCGCACTACTCTTCGTTTTCCAAAATCTGCCTGGGGAAATCGCACGACCACTGGACCTAGTACGCACGACCACCGGCCGTGCGCCACTGATCGTGTGCATTGATTCCTCCTTTTTGGAGTCTTGTCTGGGGTAATCACACGACCATTGAACTTAGTGCGCACGACCACTGGTCGTGCACCACTGCTCATGCACATTATCCCAGTTCTTCTTCCTAATCTGCCATGCCAGTGCGCACGATCACTGGACATAGTGCGCACGACCACTGGTCATGCGCCCGTGATCGTACGCATTGTTCATTTCTGCTTTGTATAAATATTGCAGGTCTCGCCCTAATTCAGAATCGCTGGGATCGCTCGACATTTCTCCGCCATTTTTCGCCTTCTCCGCCATTTTTCATCATCTTCCACCATAGGGAGGTGCTCCGGGCAAGCTTTCACCGACAAATCCAAGCCGGAGCTTCCTCTCGGCCTCCTCTATCATCTCTTGGGTTCATTTCAAGCTTCAACGGCATGGCCATCAAGCAAAGGGAAGCTTACAACTTTCGTCCGCTATCATGAAACGAAGAAGACGGGCCATTGGAAGGTGGTGATATCCCTTCTCTACCCTGGACGCAGTTGAGGACCGAGCTTGGATGCGGATTGACAACCCGACGATTCCAACCGTGAATCCTCAGCAAGACTTCGGATTCGGTCGATCTCTTGCCTTGTTCTTCCTTTATTGTTGTTTATGTGTTGTTGTAAACTTTATATATGATGTGTGCTTATTTGTAAAATGTTTTTATACAATCATGTCTTTGTGATTTGTAATTTCGTATATTTGCTTGAGGTGCGCCATATTTCATCCACCATCCATCTGCCCTTGCCGCACTAGCAATTGCTAGTGGCGTGCGTAGAGAAGAGGTGCTCACAACCCTCATCCCGCCATTCTCATCCTCTCATCCACAAGCCTACTCGCCCATCCGCCTAGTGATTCGGTGTATAGCGGCCCGACTAGTCTTCCATCCCGCCTGGCGAAGCATCGCATAGCGGCGTTGCATAGGAGTAGTTGATAGTGTTTTATTTTCTTTGTCCGCAATTTCAAACACCCCCTTAGTTAACTCCGACCTAAGGACTTCAATCTCAAGTCCTCCTCGAAATTAACTCCACCTTACTGTGTTCCTTGGGAGATTGATACTTGGGAAAGACCCCATTTTATATTACTTGTGTGACCGGTTCACTGCAGTGATCTTTAGCATCATCAACACCGGTGTGTCGACACCTCGACCCCAGGGTGTCGACACACTGTGTCGACACCTTGTTCCAGTGTGTCGACACAGTGAGTGTCGACACACGGTGTCGACACAGCGAGTGTCGACACACGGTGTCGACACCAGTGTGTCGACAACTCAACCCTAGTGTGTCGACACACTATGCTGACACCTGGTTCCAGTGTGTCGACACAGCGAGTGTCGACAGCCGGTGTTGACACCAGTGTGTCGACACCTCAACCTGCATGTCGACACACTGTGTCGACACCTTCTCCCAGTGTGTCAACACCTCGACACCAAACTGTTGACCAATAACTCGGGTGATACAAATCCTATTCACATGTGCTGCCCAGTTATCAGCACTCCCCCAAACCTAAGTCAGTCCTCTTGTCTCAAAAACACGTATGAGGGGCCTAGTGCGATTCAAGACACTAAAAATCCTATAAACAAAATAAAAGATTTCGTCCCCGAAATCAGGCTTAGGCTACGGGGAGAAAAGCATAACAGAAAATACAATATGCTTTTAAATAAAAAATACCTTGAGCAAACAACTCCGAATAGCATTTTTGCATCAAATCCATTGCCTCCCATGTGTATTCCTCCTTCCCATGATTAGACCATAGCACCTTCACTAAGGGAACAATTTTGCGACGTAACTTTCTTGTCTCGCTATCCACGATTCGCACCGGATCTAGTCGCACAGACCTATCAGACGCCACAACATCATCAGTTGTGGGGATGTATTGATCGGGCTGCAACAACGCCTTCCGAAGCGACGACACATGGAACACATCGTGGAGGTTCTCTAGCTCGGACGGTAACTCCAACCGATAGGCCAACGGGCCAATCCTTTCCAATATAGTAAAAGGCCCAAATACCTTGGGCTGAGCTTTTTCACACCACACACACGTGACACTCCATGCATCGGTCGGATTTTCAGGAACACCTTATCACCCACTTGAAATTCCACCATCTGGTGCCTTGCATTATAATACTTTGCTTGCCGACTTTGAGCTTCCAACATGCGATCCCAAATCAGTCTAACCACCGCATCGATATCCTCAATATATTCAACACCCAAAGCCTTCGGGTCTTCATCTTGCACCCAAGACAAGGGGGTTCTACACCTCCTTCCATAAAGAGCTTCATGCGGAGCCATGACGATACTAGCCTGGTGGCTGTTGTTGTAGGATAATTCTACCAACGGTAAGAGCCTTTCCCACGAACCTCCTCTATCCAATACACATAATCTCAACAAATCTTCTAATGTCTGGATGGTCCTTTCAGATTGCCCGTCCGTCTGAGGATGAAACGCGGTGCTGAAGGTAAGGCGTGAGCCCAAATATGCATGTACCTCCTTCCACTCCCTTGAGGTGAAACGACCATCCCAGTCCGAAATGATTTTCTTAGGCACGCCATGTGTTAAAAGTAGCGAATAGAAAAGAACAAACGGATAGACTTTTGAATAATTGAAATTTTATTATCCAAAAAAGGTATCTATTACAAAGGTATGCCCTCCTTTATATAGAATGGAGGAGAGATGAGAGAATACAAATAAGAGATGTGGGACTATAATTTACAGGACTAAGCGGACTATACAAAACAAACCGCACAAGCCGCGCGGTTAGACAGCAGGGCTAACCGCACGGCTACCACCAGAGAGGAAGAGAGACTGCCAGGGTAGACCGCCAGACCGCCCGGTCTCCAAGCCGGCTGAGACAAACCGCCAGACCGCGCGGTCTTCAACCCGCCAAGACAAACCGCCAGACCGCCCGGTCACCAACTTCAACACTCCCCCTCAAGCTGGAGCATATATATCGATCATGCCCAGCTTGTCGCAGATGTGGAAAAAGGAAGCGGACACCGGCTTGGTGAAGACATCTGCCAACTCGTTGTCGGAAGTGACGAATGGAGTGCAAATCTGTTTCTTCAATATTTCTTCCCGAATAAAATGACAGTCGACTTCTATGTGTTTTGTTCTCTCATGAAAGACTGGATTTTTGGAAATGTGTATCGCGGCCTTATTGTCACAGAACATAGGAAGAGGATAGTTGTAAACCTCTCCTAAGTCAAGCATGAGAGCCCGCAACCACTTCAACTCACATGTAGTCGATGCCATGCTGCGATATTCCGCCTCTGCACTAGACCTGGAAACGACAGACTGTTTCTTGCTCTTCCAACTCACAAGATTGCCTCCAACAAATGTGCAGAAACCTGAAGTCGATTTGCGGTCCCCTTTGTCATCCGCATAGCTTGAATCAGAGTACGCTTCAACCCTAAGGTGACCATTTTTCTGAAATTGGAGTCCTTTCCCTGGAGCAGCTTTAATATACTCTAATATCCTCAGAGCAGATTGTAGATGACACTCCCTCGGAGCTTGCATGAACTGGCTCACCTTGCCAACAGCATAAGAGATGTCGGGTCTGGTTACCGTGAGATATATGAGCTTGCCCACCAGATGCCGGTATCTCGTAAGATCGGAGAGAAGAGGTGAGTCATCTGTCCAAGTTTTGTCTTCTCCAACAGCCATAGGACAACGTGCAGGTTTAGCACCAGTCAGTCCTGCCTCCTTTAAAAGATCAAGAGCATACTTCCGTTGTGAAAGGACCATGGAGTTGGGCTTTCTAGAGATTTCAATCCCCAGAAAGTATTTCGGGGAGCCCATATCCTTTGTGACCAGATGTTGACGAAGGTGTTTCTTGGTCATCAATACCCCATCCTGGTCATCGCCAGTAAGAAGAATGTCATCAACATAAACCGCAAGAACAACAAGACCAGAGGCGGTTTTCTGAACAAACAAGGAGTGATCTGCTGAGCTTCTTGTAAAACCAATGGCCGCAACAATGCCACTGAACTTGTCAAACCAGGCACGGGGACTCTGCTTGAGGCCATAGATAGCCTTCTTTAGCCGACATACCCGTGTCTCCCCCTGAGCAACATACCCAGGAGGTTGCTCCATGTAAACATCCTCCTGCAGATCACCATAGAGGAAGGCATTCTTAACATCTAGCTGCGAGATGGGCCAATCCCTGTTGACAGCCACAGAGAGAAGAACCCGAATAGTGCTGAGACGAGCCACGGGAGAGAAAGTGTCAAAGTAATCAATCCCATAAGTTTGGGTAAAACCCTTGGCAACCAGGCGAGCCTTATAACGATCCACACTGCCATCCAGGAGAAACTTCACCACGAAGACCCAGCGACAGCCAACAACATCTGTGCCGAAAGGAGGAGGAACAAGGGTCCAGGTACCCCGTTCAGTGAGAGTAGCAATCTCCTCATCCATGGCAACTTTCCAATGAGGAATAGTAAGGGCCTCCTGGTAGGAACGGGGGGGTGCCAGTGGCCGAGATTGCCAGTGCAAAAGCTCTGCGAGCAGGGGTAAGACGATCATAGGAAACAACTACAGCAAGCGGGTGTTGGGTACAGGCCCGAACCCCTTTGCGAAGAGCAATCGGGAGATCCAGGTCAGCAAGTGCCTCAGTATCCGGAGTATCCGTGGTGGAGAGAGCTGGCCCGGGAGTAGAGAGAGATGGCAGCGGAGTGGAGGGAGAAAGCGGAGTAGAGGGTAGAGATGATGAGGATGGGGAAGACGGTGGAGTGGGTGGAGAGGGCGGAACATCAGTGGGAGCAGAGGGAATGGATGGGTTGGTATGAGAAGTAGGATCAGGAGGAGTAGAAGAGGAAGCGGGAGAGAAGTAAGAGGCATTGGCAAAGAAGGTGACATCCGCAGAGACAAATTGCTTGCGGGTAACAGGGTCAAAGCAGCAATATCCTTTCTGAGTGGGAGAGTAGCCCAGAAAGACACATTTGGTGGCACGTGGTGAGAGTTTATCACGGGTGGCAGTGGGAGAGTGCACAAAAGCGGTGCACCCAAAGATGTGTAGAGGAAGAGGAAAGGGATCCTTGTCTGGATAAAGAATTGAGAAGGGGGTAGCACCGTGGAGAACTGTGGAGGGAAGGCGATTGATGAGATAGCAGGAGAGGAGGACAGCATATCCCCAATAGGAGCGAGGAACATGCATTTGAGTCATCATAGTGCGAGCGACATCAAGGAGGTGACGGTTTTTGCGTTCCGCCACCCCATTTTGTTGGGAGGTGTAGACACAACTTGTTTGACGAATAACACCATGGTGAATGCAAAAGGAGGAGAAGTCGTGGCTAAGATACTCCTTAGCATTGTCAGAACGAAGAAGTTTAATAGATGTATCAAATTGAGTCTTAACCATAGAATAAAAGGAGGTCCAAACAGAGAACAGCTCGGAGCGATCTTTGAGAAGATATACCCACGTACATCGAGAGAAATCATCAATGAAGGTGACAAAATAGGAACTACCCCGACCGATGGTGAGGTTAGGAGCGGGACCCCATATGTCAGAGTGAACGAGGTCGAACGGACGGGAAGAGCCCCGACTTTACGTTGGTGGGAAGGATGAGCGGTGATGTTTGCCAAGTTGACATGCATCACAGTTTAAAGGAGGATGATGAGGAGGGAGGTGCGGCAGGAGCTGGCGGAGATTTCGGGGAGGAGCATGTCCAAGGTGAAGATGCCATTGGAGAAGATCTGTAGAGGAGGAGGAGAAGGCGGATAGAGCAGAAACGTTGTCGAGGAAGTAGAGGCCACCACTCTCAGTCCCGGTAGCAATCGTCCGTTGGGAGTCCGGATCCTGAAAAACACAAGAGCTAGGGGTGAATATGACAGAACACCGTAGTTGCTTGCATAAAGAAGTAACCAATAATAAATTGCACGGAAACTTGGGCACATAGAGGGTATCAGCCAGGCAGAGAGATGGAGTGACTTGAACCATGCCCGTCCCATGGACCGGGGAGGGAGATCCATCAGCAACAATGACCGGGGGCAACTGAGCATGTGTGTCAAGAAGAGAGAAACATTGAGGATTGCCTGTCATATGATTGGTTGCACCAGAGTCGATGAGCCATCTTCCGCGAGTAACAACATGAGCACTACCAGAAGAGGTGACCATGGAGGCGGACAGGCTGGAGGAGGGGAAAGCCATGGAAGCAAGAGAGGAGCAAGCCGCGACGATAAGAACAAGCCGCGAGAAGAGAAAAGAGCACCAAGCCGGGCGAACAGAAAATAGGTCGGGCGGCTAGGAGGGCCGCTACCAAGAAGCAAAGCAAAGCAGAGGGAAAGAAGTCGCACGGATTGAAAAAGTCGGGCGAACAGAGGAGAACAGGTCGCACGACAAAAGATGAGGCCGGCGCGACTAGCAAGCAGGAGCGGGTAGAAGGCAACAACAAGTAGAGCGCGAATAGTAGCGGCTAGCAAGAGGTCAAAGGCACAGCGGGGAAGAGGTCGCGCGGACTGAAAAGGCCGAGGGAACAGAAGAGAGGAGAAGAGCAGGTGACCGCGACCAAGATGCGGGTGAGAAAGGAACAACCCGCACGGTCAGGCAGATCACAGTAGCAAACCGCGAGTATAGGGACAAGCAGATATGGGGAAAGCAGAAGCGGACAGGGAGAAGAAGTCCGCAGCGAGTAGACACAAGCCGCAAAGACAAGGAAGTCGGAGAGGCAAGAAAGAGCAAGGAGCGCGGTGACAAGGAAACAGGTCGCTGCGACGAATAGCAGTAGGAGAAGAGAACCAAGAAGCAAGCCGCGCGAACAGGGCAGCGGACAGAAACAAGCCGCTCGAACAGGGCGGCAGACAGAAGAGAAGGCAAGCCGCGAGAGAGGTCGCGGATAGCGGAAAACAAGCCGCTAGAAGCAGAGAGCGCACAGAATCAGGAGGAAATGACCGTGTCCTCTGATACCATGTTAAAAGTAGCGAATAGAAAAGAACAAACAGATAGACTTTTGAATAATTGAAATTTTATTATCCAAAAAAGGTATCTATTACAAAGGTATGCCCTCCTTTATATAGAATGGAGGAGAGATGAGAGAATACAAATAAGAGATGTGGGACTATAATTTACAGGACTAAGCGGACTATACAAAACAAACCGCACAAGCCGCGCGGTTAGACAGCAGGGCTAACCGCACGACTACCACCAGAGAGGAAGAGAGACTGCCAGGGTAGACCGCCAGGTCTCCAAGCCGGTTGAGACAAACCGCCAGACCGCGCGGTCTTCAACCCGCCAAGACAAACCGCCAGACCGCCCGGTCACCAACTTCAACACCATGATAGCGTACGAATTGCTCCACAAAGAGGCGTACTAAGACATCCACATGAGCTTCTTTCTTCATTGGGATAAACCGGGCCACTTTCGTCAGGCGAACAACTATCACCCACACCGAATCATTTCCTGAGCGTGAGCGAGGTAATCCATGGACAAAGTCCATGGAGAAATCCTCAAACTTCCACTCGGGGATGGGCAATGATTGTAGCAAACCACTGAGACTCTTGCATTCCGCCTTCACCCTTTGACAAGCTTCGCAATGTGTAACAAAATATCAGACATCCTTTCTCATTCCCGGCCAACACATGGTCTTCCGTAAGTCGGCGTGCATCTTAGCAATGCCCAGGTGCACTGAATATTTAGAGAAATGAGGATCTCTCATGATATCCTCCTTGATTTTACCGCCCTTGGGAATGTAGAGCTGGCCAAGAAAATAAACGAGGCCGTATTTTAGCGTATACTCATCCGTAGTCCCATCTTCAATTGACTTGATCGCCGGGTCCAGAGCCGCATCCATTCCTTGCTCCACTCTGATTCGGTCCCGGATATCACAAACTATGCTCATGATTGCCAAGTACTCCATATACTCTGCCGAAGGAGCCTTAAATATCAATGTAATATCCATCTCCTCAATCATCCGAGCCAACTCCATACTCATCAACCGAGACTCTGGACTAGAACCTGATGCCTTTCTACACAATGCATCGACCACCGAGTTTGCCTTTCTGGGGTGGTAGTTCATGGTGAACTCATAGTAGCATAGAAATTCTAACCACCATCGTTGTCTCAAGTTCAACTCCTTCTGAGTATGAACGTACTTCAAGTTTTTATGATCTGAAAAGATCTCGCAGTGGACGCCGTATAGATAATGCCTCCAAACCTTCAAGGCGAACACCACTGCTCCCAATTCAAAATCATGAACCGGGTAATTGATTTCATGCCTCTTTAACTGTCTTGAAGCGTAGGCAATCACGTGTCTGTGCTGCATCAACACCGCTCCCATCCCTTGATATGATGCTTTAGTGTAGACTTGAAATCCTTCCTTCCCAGACGGAAGTGTAAGGATGGGGGCGGAGGTAAGTCTATCCTTCAGCTCCTGGAACGCCACTTCATATTGGAGTGTCCACTCAAATGGCACAACTTTCTTCGTCAATGAAGTAAGAGGAAGAGCAATCTTTGAAAATCTTTTTACGAACTTGTGGTAGTATCCGGCAAGTCCAAGGAAAATCCTCATATCGGCCGCCGACTTCAAAGGCGACCACTCCTTCACGGCCCGCACCTTGGCCGGATCCACTGCTAGTCCTGCTCCGCTGATCACATGCCCCAAGAAAGCAACCACTTTTAGCCAGAATTCACACTTGCTGAACTTGGCGAACAAGGCATGCTCTTTTAATTTCTTCAATACCAAGGTCAAGTGCTCAACATGCTCCTCCTTTGTCTTTGAGTAGACCAAGATGTCGTCGATGAAAACAATGATGAAGATATCCAAATAAGGTTCAAACATCTTGTTCATCAGGCTCATGAAGGCCGAAGGGGCATTTGTGAGCCCAAACGACATTATAGTGAACTCGTACAACCCATATCTTGAACTAAGGGCCGTTTTCTAGATGTCCCCTTCTTATATTCTCAACTAATAATACCCTGAGTGCAAGTCCAGCTTAGAAAACCAATGCGCTCCCACTAGTTGATCGAACAACTCGTCGATCCGAGGTAGCGGATAAGTGTTCCGCACCGTCATCCGATTGAGTTCCCGATAATCTATGCACAAACGCAGGGTTCCATCTTTCTTCTTCACGAACAATACAGGGGCTCCCCAGGGTGACCAACTGGGGTGAACGAACCCTGATCTACCAGTTATTGCAGTTGAACTCTAAAATCCACGAGTTCCTTCGGGGCCATTCGATAAGGGTCCTTGGATACAGGCTTGGCACCCGGTACTAGATTAATCTGGAAGTCAACATCTCCGTGCGGGGGTAATCCTGGCAGTTTCTCAAGAAATACCTCGGGGAAATCCCGCACTACCTGTACATCTTTCATATCCAATGTCATATCCTTCAACTCGAAACAGATCATGAAGACTTCATCCCCCTTCATATGGGCTTTTACAACCTGAACTGAAGATAATAGCATACGAGGTGCGAAGCTAATACCTTGGAATGTGACGTCGGTGTCTCCATGTCTCAAATAGATTCGCTTTTCTGCGCAGTCGATCCTTGCGAAGTGCTAGTCCAACCACGCCATGCCCAGAATGATGTCAAACTCCGGCATTCTCAAGACCATGGTAGGCGTATCAAAGGCCTTTCCTTCAATAAATATCTCGAACTCGCACTTAGCGGTTGCAATCATCCCAGAGCCGTCCGGTAGGCGTACTCTTCAAGCAATACCAGTGAAGTATTGCACTCCTTCTAGGTTTTTAACGAAGTCCGCCACACAAACGAGTGTGTGGCACCGGTATCAAATAGAGTGTAGGCCAGCTTCTCACTAACCATTGCGCCTAAGTGTCAGAATTGTGAAGGCTTAAGCCAGATTCCTAAAACAACTTAGGTAGACTAAGGACGAATACTTAGTTTCTTCCTCGTAGTCCTCATCCTGGAGTTGGGTCATTCTTCAATTACTCCTTTAGCGAATCTCTTAACGCTTATCTGAACACCCAAAAGACCCGCTTCCAACCACTTTACCCTATCCATTATCTCCACCAAGCTTGAGTCTGCTATAAACAAAAGTGGTTGCCCTAGGGAATCTGCCATGTCTATTATCTCCGCTAGAATCAAAATCCGCTATAAACAAAAGTGCTTGCCCTAGGGGATCTCGCAAGTCTTTATACAATAGGTTTACATATCTAGGGTCGTCCAAACTTTAGGAGATTAACGTATAAAGGTACGTACCTAAGCTCAGGTTGGCTAATCGTGGTGTCAAAGTTGGACAAACTTAGTGTGAAGTACATATGGGCACACCACTGCTTCCACTAAGTCAGTTTGTTTGCAAACTGACTAATCGAATGGGGGTGGTACCATTGTTGAATGACTTCTTTAGTTGAGGATTGTGGCAAATTGATACCATTTGTAAGACCCCCCTCCCGGATCCCAAAACACGGCACGAAGGGGGTCTTATGCCCGGAACAGCCGCCTTGCGGTAGCATTAGCACACGGGATAGCCTGTACAACATGACGCCTATTCCACCGGCTACAACCAATATCAGTATATACATGTCAACCCAACCATAATATAAAGAGAGAGAGAGAGAAGTCAAATCCACACCAAGCAATAATGTCCAAATAGTACAACAAATAGAGAAGCTAAAGCATGCTTCTACCATATCAGAGTACAACTATAAAATTGCCCAAATGGGCTACATCAAAATCTCACACACTCATATCCGTAATCGACGGTAGCGACGACACCGTCACATCAGGCACTGTCGTCCTGGCCTGGCTGTCCTGCTACAAAGTCTGCGGCTGCTCTACCTGCGGGGTGACCTCCTAAAAAGGAAGACGTAGCAACCGTTAGTCGAAAGACTAAGTGGCTTCACATCCGCTCCCCCGACGACTCCTCGGCACCGGGCGGAGAAAGGAACAAGCGTACAAGCATTATAAGCAGTAGAACATGTACAAATAGGTGGTAATGATATAATAAGATTAATAGCATTGTAATCTAGCAGTTCTACATAAACAATAATAAACTATCAAGTACAAGTATCTACAACAGGAAAGTAACTTAACTTATACGGATGCCCATACAAGCTTATAAGATAAGGATCGGGTTACATAAAAGTAACTCATCGCATAAGAGTGCCCATATAAACTTATACGATGAGGATCTTGTTGTTCAATGTTATGAAATGATATGTATGCTATGCAATGACTCACCCAAGATCACACACATGCAATTGCTATGCCAACATAGACTATAGTTCCCACTATTCGAGCAGGTAGCTAACCTCTCAGGCGTCAGCCGTCGTGGCCAGGTGGTGACAGTACAGCAGACATCTCTACTATTAGGCGGGTATCCACACTACTTCACCTAGGCCTCTGTATGCCTCAACTCTAAGAACATAACAACGGAGCCCATGCGTACTATGGTCTAGCGAGAGCCTCGGGTAGATGTGCACTGAGGACCAAGCCCCGAACTGACCTTGTGTGACCCGGAAGGAGCCTCAGAAGTAAGTACGAGGACCAAGCCCAACCGTTCACCTGACACGGAAGTAGCCCCAAGACGTAGATAACGAGGACCAAGCCCAACTACCAAAATTTTAACTGTCAAATCCCGTCGGTGTGAAGATCGGCGAGCCCGTAGACCTGCCACACTATCCTTAACCCAGGATTACAACACCGCGTGTCGACTCACACCACATACAAATTCCACAACACCGTGGCATGGAAGGGGCCTCAGAAGTAAGCACGAGGACACAACCCAACCATCCACTCGGACGGAAGGAGCCCCGGGACATGAACACCGAGGACCAAACCCAACCGTCCATCTATACCTCATTTCAACATTAACTCAACTAGTGACAGCCAACGCCGCACTTACATCCCTCCACAATACTACCCGTATGGAGACTACGCTCTAAGTATTAGACTAGTACATTTCATTCTAACCATCATACATACTCATGACCATGGTTTATACTTCTATTTGTCATTCCAAATGATTTCAGCATATTACAAGCAAGTTGCGCATAAATAATAATCTACAAATTTGTATCTAGACATTTCATTTAAGTAAGCTTGCTTCCTAATTCAGTTATATGAAATCCAACTAATAATCTTCATCATTCATAGCACTACGGTGGTTAACATAAAATAGTTCACCAAAATCTTGAGTTAGTTTGCAACATCGATTCCACCAAATCCAAATCCATATTATATAAAAATCCAGAATTTAAGTGCAGAATAAATCTGGACAGCAAATTCAACTGGCGATTCCTGGAGCTACATGAATCCGGTGAAGGCGTGTAACCCCTCGATGGAAAGGTCTTTCCATGAGCTACAACGTTTATGTTCAGACCACAACCCATATTCAATGGTATCATACTTTAAATAATCCTTGAAGTCCAATGCGTACAGAACACAATTTCTGCATGCAGGATTTATCGGATGTCATATTTGTCCAGACTTTCCCGTGGCTACAAACTTCATATGGAGGCGTGCAACCACTTGTTGGAAAGTTATTTTCAAGGGCTTCAACTTTCGTGTTTAGTCGAAAGCCCAGATCTGGCCATATCACATCAGAAAATGGCCAAGGATATCGCGGTGCGCAGAACACCGATACTACACGCATCTCATAGAGGAATGAACGGTATCGGTTCATCTTCCTCCTCGAGTCAGTCTTCCAATATCACACCAAAAATTCTTCCACCCTTATTCACCCTCGTGAGGCCTTTACTCTTCATGAAACCATCCCCCATCTTAGCATAGAAGATTGGAGAGGTTGAAGACACCACTAACCAAGAGCACAAGCCCTAGATCAGCCTCATCTTAGAGAAATCACCATCTCACAATTCTAGACTCTTTTGAGTCAACATCACGCCTAGATAACTATAGATCTAGCACCAAGGGAGTGGGGAGGAAGCTCACCTCATTTCCGGCGTTTCCACTATTTCCGGCCATAGATCGTGTAACTCTTCTCGGCGGCATCTTCTTTTTTCACGGTGGCGGCGGTTCTCCTCCTCTTGGACTTACTCCAGGAGTTTTCCCTCTCTACAGAAATTTCTCTCAGGAAAAGTGGCTGGAATGAGGAGTGAAAATGGCTAGGGTTTTCTCTTCCCCTTATATATGAAAATTAACACGGGTAGGGACACGCCCGTGTCCTTTCCCGTGTCCTGCTTGCGCGAAGCATTACAGTAGCTTTTAGTGTCGGTTCATTATTCGACATGGGTAGGGACACGCCTGTGTCTCTACCCATGTCATACTTGTCTCACACACTCACACACACAGGTAGGCCCGTGTTTTGCATCATGGTGTCGACACCAGAGTATCGAGACCTCAACATCTGGGTGTCGACATAGCATGTGTCGACACAAGGTGTCGACACCAGTGTGTTGACACCTCGACACCAGGGTGTCTACACACTGTGTCGACACCTAGTTCAAGTGTGTCGACACTGCGAGTGTCGACACATAGTGTCGACACCACTGTGTCAACACCTCAACCCCAGGGTGTCGCCACACTGTGCCGACACCTGGTTTCAGTGTGTCAACACAGCGAGTATTGACACACGGTGTCGACACCAGTATGTCGACACCTCAACCCCAGGGCGTCGACACACTTTGTCGACACCTGGTTCCAGTGTGTCGACACAGCGAGTGTCGACATTAGTGTGTGGACACCTCAACCTAGGTGTCGGCACACTGTTTCGATACTGTAAGACCCCCTATTTTTTTCTTTTTTAAACACCGGGGTCTTAGGCCCAGAACTGCCACTTTGCGGTGACACCTTCATGCCCTGAAGGGTCATCACCATGAAACGCCGATTCTGCCGGCCGATTCGATCACAGAAAAGCAACAAAAGTAGAGTAAATACAAGTGAGGTAAAAACTCTAATCAAAAGTCCACAATAAAATCACATCAGAGTAATAATATATACACGAAGGGAGAGTCCACAAAATATAAATATACTGAAAATAAGGGCTAAAGCCCGATACACCAAATCCTCACTACATAGTCACTCAAGCGGAAGCAAAATAAAACACTACTAAGGTCAGGGGCTCACAGTCCCCGCCGTCTGAACTCCGATGCTAGACTGCCCCATCTCCAAGCGTGCCAACCTGCGGGGCTGCTCCTCCATGCTGGGCTCCATGGTCCCTTAAAATGATGTGGTTCTAAAATTATTAGTCTAAAAGACTGAGTCCTATCATCCCCACCCCTTCCCCCATGGCCCCTAGGCACCGAGCGGAGAGTAAGAAAGGGGAGGACTAGCTCTTGAAGGTGGATAGTAATCAAGAAATAGATGGCAGCGGACCTATACTAGCAATTTTATAGTACATGTGGCAGTAAAGTATGAAAAGTAACCTTAACTTATATGGAAACATATAAGCAAGGGATCTTTTACAGGGCTCCCATCGTATAAAGAGTCCCATAGCAATTTATACGTTGGGGTGTCGGTTATTATCAGCAATGTATATATAAAGAATTTAACCTTAATTTATAAACTTGCGCACACAAGCTTATAGACCAAGGGGTCATTTTGCAGGGCCTATTGTATAAGCGTCCCATACCACTTATACAATAGGTGACAGGGGTTTTATGCTATGATTATGCTATGACATGCAAGTGGGTTATGATGTGATCATGCAAGTGCAACTCACCCACCCGACTCTGTGCACACAGACCTTTAGTTCCCCCTTTTTGGAGCCGAACCTCCCAGGATACCTCCGTAGTGGCAGACGGAAGCGGTGGGTTGGGCCTCGCCCACCTCTAAACCAGTAAAGCACTACTGGTCAGACCTATCGTACGCCTCAATGCTGGTGCACTAAGCGGACTCCTGCGTACTCTTGCCGGCTGGCGCACCGGACTTCTGTTGGCGAAGTGCTAGCCACACTTGCCGAGTCAACGTATTGGTGTCGGTGCATCGACACTCCAATACCGAAGACCCACCACCTTTACTTTATGAACATGAAACCTTATGTATTAGTACCAAGCCAAAGCTCCCCGGACCATCCCGTCCGTCACAAACATCAACCGAGCTAAGGCTCGCCGGGACATCCTGCCCCTCACAACCATCAACCGAGCCAAAGCTCGTCGGGCCATCCTGCCCGTTTCCACAACCACCGAGCCTACCGCTCGGACATCCTAGTCAAACTAACTTCCCATGACACCGGGGTGTGTGAATGTGAACCCCTAATTATTCTAGTTGCTCTTAAGATTTATCACACCTACAGATTACGTTAGCCCAGGACTGCCCAAGGTATACCCCGTGAAGGGCTCTTGAAGGCACTAGGAACTACGAAGGGATTACGCCCAAAGTTCCCTTTCGTAAGGCACTTACTATTATTGTTTGTTACCCGATTTCCCAACCCTTAATTAATTTTACAGAATCTAGCCCTAGTGCATTAAACACTTCCTCCCTACGGGAAGGACGATCTTTCGCCGATCCCGAACGCCACCTAACACTAGTCAACCTCACACTCTACTAATCCTGTCTTCCAATGATGAAGTCCTTTATTTACCCAAACCAGCAACCTACTAAGGATTCCACTCTTCAAATTCATTACACACTCCAGTTCAATTTACGCAGTTACTATATGCAGACCACCCTATACTATATGAGATGTATAAAGGAGGTACTCCGGATTGTCTTCCAAATTTCCTATAAAATTTATCGGAGGACCACCATAACAAGTTTAGTCTAAAATCATAGATTCATAATATTTCTAATTAATTTGATATTTATTGAATTTTCCCAAATGTTTGGCCACAGGTAATTTTGAACATGAACTATATGATCTACTCAAGTAATGACCACCAAAAACTTTTGATCACTACATAACAGAGATATATTACTAGATACTAATTTCCATAATTTTTCAGAGAATATTTGACCTCTAATTAATTTATCAAAAATAATTCCCTTAATCATATGTAAAGAAGGAAGTACCAAAATTGTTCATCAGAAAATTATACAAAAATTACAGAATCTTAATATGGTACAGAGAGGGTCATTGTGCAAAAATCATAATTTTTTAGGTTTGCTAGACACCAAAAAAAATTTAATTAAGTTTCCATGGGAAACAATACTTAATGAATCAACACTTAGAAATATTCTTCCAAAAATCCCATAAACATTTACAGAGTTTTAAAACATAATAAAAAGAACTCTCGCTAAATTTCATCAATTTCCAGCAAGTAGTTACTTCATAATATATTTCTAAGTAAATAATACAAATTACTAAATTGTTAATGAAGTATCCAAAATAATAATCCAAAATTCATAATAAAATCTCCAGAGCTTGTACTATCTTTAAAAACTACTCAACCCAAATCTCATCACTTTTCAATGAGTTTTAGTGACATTTTCCTTCACTACAAGGTTTGTTCCCTAAGCTATGGTTAGGGTTTTGAGGGGGGTTTAAGGCTTCCAAATTCCCTAAAATTTTAAACAGAGGACCATACTAACCTTATGGTCCTCTCCACAAATTTTCAAGTCATTCCAAGGTCATTTGACCCCATGACCTTCAAGCCCTAAAAATCCCCATTAAGGGACTTACCCTAGGGCTCAAGGGCTACCCTACTCTTAACCACCCCAAACTCCATTGGAGGGTGAGTCATACTATAGAGAGTCAGTGGCCAAAATATCAGCCTCTGTTGAGGTGATTTGACCACTCAAAACCTAAAGGGGGTGCTTGACCTAGTTAACCCTAAAAGGGTCAACCTAGGGTTGGATCAATACCTAACCAAAATATCTCCAAATGAGATGAAAATTTTACCAGAGCCCTAACATTCTCTCTAAGACCACCCACCCAAATTTGGGGAGATTTTGAGGTGTTTATGACTCATAATTAATTTATTCAATGATTATAACATTTTTCTAAAAACTATCGAAAAATATCTTCCAAAAATTCTGATTTTTGGATGTGTCCTAGATATAGTTAAAAGTAGCCCATTCCCCAAATTTCAGATCATTTGGATGTCTGGTTTGGAGTGGGCATCCAATTTATTCTCTGGACAGCCCTAGAGATAGACCTCACCAAAATGAGTGCTGTAGTCTAACAAAAATGAGTGCTACATTTTCTATGTTGACCACATTTTATGAAACAGCAGCTCGTTATTTTTAAAAATTAAAACAATTAAACACCAAAGAGTGTGACATAATTTAATAATAAGAAATTTATATCCTATGGTTTTATATCATTCCCAGCATGAATCTTGGCGCACAGTGGATGGCATCCCGTCATCATCTAGCTCCAGCCGACGGCCTGGATTCATCCCGCCTGGAGCTCTTTCCAAGCGCTGCTGCCGGCGATCCAGCCCCTGCCCCGGCCGGCCACCACCACCATCACCTCCATTGAGGTGGTGGCTGTCGCCAGGAGGCGGCACAGCTGCCGGAGAGGCATATTCCGGCGGTACTACCAGGTTAATTCTCGGCCCGAAACCATGGAAATACAAAATTGGTTCGGGCTCAATTGAGCCCGAACCTTGAACCTAGACGTTGCTACGATCTAACCATGAGATAAGGGTAGGAGGAGGACCTTGCCGGCGGCCTGAAGTCGAGAAGATCGCCGGGAACCATCCTTGAAGGCGGCACCGCTCGGTTTCTGCAACTACAAAGTGGGGTGGCTCGATTTCTTTAGGTAGGGATTGGGAAATCCTCCTCTCGGCCCACTGAAGGTGTTTAAAGCCTCAGAGGGGGAGAGGAGAGGCTGGATCATCAATGGCCATTAATGGCCTTGAAAGCTACCTCTCGGCCTTGGTGGTTCAGTGTATCCAGCCAGTGGAAGAACCTGGAAAGCCTCCTGATCTTCTCAGGGATATTAGGGGAGGTGAACCAAGCAAAGAAGAATGGCCCTTGGCTTCCACATGGCATGAATGGCCTTTACACCATTTTCCCTCTCCTCCATTAAAGGGAAATTGGAGCTTTCTCTCTCCTGCCCCTCATGGCCGAATTTGTTCATCACTCTAGCCTATTTGCAGCCCACTCATTCATCATTTCCATGATATCAAGGATAACCTAAATGGGGGGAAATTTGCTTGAGCTTGGGTTAGCCTATTTGGTCTAATTTGACTTAACCTTAAGGTAGAGCTGACCTTGGTCAACATGACCATTTGGGTTGACCCCAATGGGTCCCTGGTGACCCATTGGCCTCCCCTAAGTTCTATGTATTGTTGGGTAGGGTTGACTTGGCACCTTGGAGGTCACTTGACCCTTGGTAAGGGCACTTTGACCACTTTGGGCCTTGAGTTAACTTGGGTCAACTTGGTCACTAGGACTGCACCCAATGTGTCTTTAGTGACCCATTAACCTCAATTTAGGTCTAGGAACACCTGGACAAGGTTGGTTGGGCACATTAGAGGCCAACTCCCCTTTGTTAGGGCACCTTGCCCAATTTAGGCCTATGGTGGTCTTAGGTCAAATTGGCCACTTTGGGTTGACTCCAATGGACCCTTAAGGCTCTAGTGGACCCTCTAATGGGTTAGTGATGTTATGGTGGGGTCATGGAGTCATGGTGAAGCCCTAAGGCCAAACGCTAGGTTTGGTGATGAGGTTCTGCCATATGCAGACCAAGGTGATTCTCATCTTGGCCTTCTATCACTTGGCCCTTTTTAGCTTCCTAGGGTTTTGTCATGACCTAGTCATGGCCAAAACCACTCTTAGGGGTCTAGTTGAAAATGAGATGTTACAAATCCCAATAAACAAAACAAAGATTTCGTCCCCGAAATCAAGGTTAAGCCTACGGGAATTTCTATCGAAGAAAAGGAAACTTGTAACATCCCATAAGAAGTGAAAGATTACATCTCGACGCCATGTTTGCTAAGTGGGGTTTAAAGGGAAACCTAAATCTATGACCAATTCGCCCAATTGGCAAAGCCAAGATCCCAATAAACAAAAGATTAGCCTCTACTCTTCCTAGTGCAGCCCTACTAGTTTAAAACAGGAAAGTAAATTGAACATCTTGAGAGGTTGTGAGGTATACTTAACTGAACAGCTCTGAATACTTTTATCGCATCAGGTCCTGCGGTTCCCAGGTATGCTCCTCCTGGCCATGGTTTCTCCACAGAACTTTGACTACGGAACCTTCTTGCGACGCAAGATCCGTACTCCTCTGTCATCGATCCGAACCGGCTCCAAGTGAACTGACCGGTCTGAAGCTACCGGTCCATCTGTGGTCGAAATCTGCTGCTCCGGGCATAGTAGAGCCCTCCTAAGCGAAGATATATGGAACACGTCATGTAAACCTGCAAGTTCCGGTGGAAACTCCAGCCTGTAAGCTATGGGTCCGATCCACTCCAGGATCCTGTAAGGGCCCATATACCTAGGGCTGAGCTTCTTCTTCCGACTACGCACCCGTGGAAATCCGTGCATGGGCCGAATCTTCAAGAAAACCTGGTCTCCCACCTGAAACTCTACCTGACGGTGTCGGGCGTCGTAATACTTAGCCTGTCGGCTCTGCGCTTCCAGCATTCTGTCCCGTATCAGTCTCACTTGAGCCTCGGTGTCTTCGACAAAATCCGATCCCAACGCCTTCGGATCCTTGTCCTGAATCCATGAAAGCGGAGTCCTACATCTCCTTCCATACAAGGCTTCATAAGGAACCATCCCTATGTTGGACTGGTAGCTGTTGTTATAGGAGAACTCGACCAGTGGTAAAAGCTTCTCCCAAGGCTCGTTTCGATCCAGAATGCATAGCCTTAGGATGTCCTCCAATGTCCGGTTGGTGCGTTCTGTCTGCCCATCCGTTTGGGGATGAAATAATGTGCTGAATGTCAGCCGCGTGCCCAAGTGAGCCTGCACTGATCTCCACTCCCTGGATGTGAACCGACCATCCCGATCCGACACGATCGTCCTGGGCATCCCGTGGTAACAAATGAACTGCTCTACGAATCTCCGCACTAGTACCCCAACTGAGTCATCTTTTCTGATCAGAATGAATCTAGCCACCTTCGTCAGCCGATCGACGATGACCCAAATCGAATCATTTCCCGTCCGTGATCGGGGAAGGCCATGAATGAAATCCATCGCGATGTCCTCAAATTTCCACTCCGGCACCGAAAGTATCTGTAGCAATCCTGCGGGGTTTCTGCACTCCGCCTTCACCAGCTGGCTTGCCTCGGAATGAGTCACGAAGTATGTAATGTCCTTCTTCATCCCCGTCTAGAAAATCGTCTTCTTCAATTTTGCCGTCATCTTGGTGATCCCTGGGTGCATAGAATATCTGCTACAATGTGCTTCGCCATGATGTCCTCCCGAATCTGACCTCCTGCGGGTATATAGACCCTGCCTCTGAAATATAGCAATCCATCCATCAGTGAATAATCTCCCGTCGAACCCTCCTCCAAGGCTTGGAATATTGGCTCTGCCCATGCATCTGTCTTCTGTCCGTCCCGGATGCGGTCCCGAATATCATCTATGGCAACCATCGATGTTAGATACTCCATGTACAGCTCTGGGTCATTCTCGGACACTAGGGATATCTGCATATATCTAAAAGACCGGTCTAGCTCTATGGACATCAGTTGTGTTCCCTTCCCTGAGGTATCTCCTCTCCGGCTCAGAGCATCTGCCACCACGTTCGCCTTCCCGGGATGGTAATGCATGGTGTACTGCTAATCCGACAGGAACTCCACCCAATGTCTCTGTCTGATGTTGAGTTCCTTCTGTGTGTCCACGTATTTCAAATTCATGTGATCTGAGAAGATGTCACAGTGAACCCCGTAGAGGTAGTGTCGCCAAATCTTCATAGCAAAGATCACTACACCTATCTCCAGATCATGCACCGGATAGTTCTTCTCATGTATCTTTAGCTGTCGGGAGGCATAGGCTATTACGTGCCTGTTTGCATCAGAACGGCACCCATCCCCTGGTATGAGGTGTATGTGTACACCTGGAATCCCTCCCTTCCTGACGGAAGAGCGAGAATGGGAGCCGAGGTAAGCCGACCTTTCAACTCCACAAAGGCTGCCTCGCACTGTGACGTCCAAAAGAAAGGGGATTCCTTCTTCGTCAGGGATGTAAGAGGGAGTGCAATCCTGGAGAATCCTTCGACAAACTTTCAGTAATATCTGGCAATTCCTAGGAAGCTCCGTACATCCATGACTGTCTTCAACGGTGGCCAATCCTGAACTGCCCGAATCTTGGCTGGGTCTACTGCTGACCCAGCACCGCTGATGATATGACCTAAGAAGGCCACCTCCTTTAGCCAAAACTGGCATTTGCTAAACTTCACATACATCTGGTGTCCCGGAGCCTCTCTAGAGTCAAAGTCAGGTGTCGTGTATGCTCCTCCTCTGTCCTTGAGTAGATGAGGATGTCGTCAATAAATACGATGACAAATACATCCAAATACTCCTCAAATACCCTGTTCATGAGGCTTGTAAATGCTGACGACGCATTTGAGAGCCCGAAGGGCATCACTGTAAACTCAAACAGTCTGTACATACTACTGAAGGTGGTCTTCGGAATGTCCTCCTCTCGAATCCGTAGCTGGTAATAACCTGACCTCAAGTCAAGTTTCGAGAAGAAATGCGCTCCTTCTAGTTGATCGAACAACTCGTCAATTCGTGGCAGCGGGTATGTATTCCGGACCGTCAATCTATTCAGCTCTCGATAATCAATACACAAGCGGAGACTTCCATCCTTCTTCTTGACGAATAGCACCGGGGCTCCCCACGGTGAAGAGCTTGGCCGGACAAACCATGCCTCTACTAGTTCCTGCAACTGACTTCGGAACTCTGTCAACTCTTTCGGGGCCATCCGGTAAGGGGCCCTAGATGCCGGCTTGGCCCCCGGCACAAGCTGTATCTGGAAGTCCTGCTCTCGGTGCGGAGGTAGTCCTGGCAGTTTCTCTGGAAAGACGTCAGCAAAATCTCGCACCAACGGGATGTCTGTCACAGACTCCTTGGCCTCCGCCATCTCAAATAGAATCTAATAAACCTCCTCTCCCTGCAGATGGGCCTTAATGGCCTGTACTGAAGATAAAAGTATACGAGAGACAGATCTTATACCTTCGATGACAATGACAGAGTCCCCGTGCCTCACGGTGATCCTCTTTGCTTGGCAATCAATCTGGGCATGGTTCCAGTGCAACCATGTCATGCCCAGGATCAGCTCGAAGACTGGCATCCTTAGGATCATTGCCGGTACTTCCAATGACTTTCCGCCAATCTCCGCCTCCATGTTGCAGTGGGCAGAGGTGAATAGCTCCGATCTGTCGGGTAGACGCACCCTCCTCATCAGGCCTGTGAACTGCTCCACACCTTCCAACCCTTCCACGAAGGCTTCCGACATGAACGCGTGCGAAGCACCCGTGTCGAACAGTGTATAGGCGGGCTTGTTGCTGATGAAGACTATACCTGGTGTGATTAAATGTCTTAGGATTCTACAACAAGTTTTCTTTCCTATTTATTCTATCTAGTGTAGTTCTACAAAATTTGACAACTGAGAAAGGGAATTCTATTTAAACAATTAAACATCTTGGCGTACCTGCTATTACCTGCTATGGGTTCTGAGGCTGCGATAGGTCAAAAGCATACATCAGCTCCCTTTCTTGTCTACGATCCCCACCCTGGTATCCACATCCTCGGCCACGACCTCGACCTCCAGAATATTGCGCTGGCTGGGTAGCCGGTGGTTCTGGTGGGGGTGCCCCCCTCATGGGGCAGTTCCTCCTGATGTGCCCCACCTGATGACAATTGAAGCATTCTGGCGGGTGATATGCCATTCCCCCGGGTCTCTGTCCCTCGCATGTCTGAAGAGGTGGTGGAGCCACCACCACTGCCTCCCTTATCTCCTGTCTTGCCTCCCGACGAGGCTGGTCCTCGACCCTCCTCTCGTCCGTGATACGGGCTCGTCTCTGATCGTTCCTTGCTCCTCGACCCTGATCCTCCGATGGCTGTTTCCGGCCCCTAGTAGCTTGCCAATCAGCCTCTATCCTTTTTGCCATCTCTAGAATCCGGGAAATGGGCCCGTCGGATACAAACAGTAGAGTCTCCCTCAGCTCCTCTCACAAGCCCTTGTAGAACCTTTTGGTATATCCTGCCTCGTCTAATTGATAAGAGTCCGCAAACCGGGCAAGATGGTTGAACTCTCGGCGGTACTCCACCACCGTCTTGTTCCGCTGTCTCAACTACAAAAATCTATCCTCCAGCTCGTCCCTGGACGACTGTGGAATAAAGTGTCCCAATAGCGTGCCCCTGAACTCATCCCAAGCAATCTCTGTAACCTCCCTGTCAGCAAATGTCGTATCCAGCGAAGTCTTCCACCATCTCTTGGCATGGGACTCAAAGCAAGAGACAACCAAGGGCACCCTCTCCTCCCAAGGGCACCGTATCCCGGTCAGCATCTCATACATAATGTCCAACCACTCCTATGTCCGAACGGCCGACTCAGTCCCCAAGTAGGACGGGGGAGCAAGTCCTCGGAAAATGGTCAGCCAGTTGGCCCCCGGGTTTGGCTGTGGTGCCGGAACCTGTTGAGCCCTAAAATATTCCAAGATGGCTGTCAGAGTCTGTCCTATCTCTGACTGTAGGAATGGAGTGGGTACCGGGGGAGGTGGTGCAACATCCGGAGTCTGCTGGGCTCCGCCTTGTGGAGTGGGCTGAGCTGGTGGCTGCTAAAACAAACTACATTAGTAGGTAATCGACTAAATACCTAATAAAAAGTGGATAATTTCCATGTGATCCCCCATAAGGGCACACCACTGCTTCCGCTGCTTAGTTTGCCCCAAAACTAAACTCGTGCGGGGGTGACCCAGGGGTTGTCGACTGTTAGTTTTCGATCGAGGTTTGCTCTGATACCACTTGTAAGACCCCCTATTTTTTTCTTTTTTAAACACCGGGGTCTTAGGCCCAGAACCGCCGCTTTGCGGTGACACCTTCACGCCCTGAAGGGTCATCACCGCGAAACGCCAATTCTGCCGGCCGATTCGATCACAGAAAAGCAATAAAAGTAGAATAAACATAAGTGAAGTAAAAACTCTAACCAAAAGTCCACAATAAAATCACATCAGAGTAATAATATCTCCATGAAGGGAGAGTCCACAAAATATAAACCTACTGAAAATAAGGGCTTAAGCCTGATACACCAAATCCTCACTACATAGTCACTCAAGCGGAAGCAAAATAGAACACTACTAAGGTCAGGGGCTCACAGTCCCCGCCGTCTGAACTCTGGTGCTAGACTGCCCCATCTCCAAGCGTGCCGACCTGCGGGGCTGCTCCTCAATGCTGGGCTCCATGGTCCCCTAAAATGATGTGGTTCAAAAACCGTTAGTCTAAAAGACTAAGTCCTATCATCCCCACCCCTTCCCCCATGGCCCCTAGGAACCAAGCGGAGAGGAAGAAAGGGGAGGACTTGAAGGTGTAGAGGAATCAAGAAATAGATGGCAGCGGACCTATACTAGCAATTTTATAGTACATGTGGCTGTAAAGTAAAGTATGAAAAGTAACCTTAACTTATAAGGAAACATATAAGCAAGGGATCTTTTACAGGGCTCTCATCGTATAAAGAGTCCCATACCAATTTATACGTTGGGGTGTCGGTTATTATCAGCAATATATATATATATAACTAATTTAACCTTAATTTATAAACTTACCCACACAAGCTTATAGACCAAGGGGTCGTTTTGCAGGGCCTATAGTATAAGCGTCCCATACCACTTATACAATAGGTGACAGGGGTTTTATGATATGATTATACTATGACATGCAAGTGGGTTATGATGCGATCATGCAAGTGCAACTCACCCACCCGACTCTGTGCACACAGACCTTTAGTTCCCCCTTTCTGGAGTCGAACCTCCCAGGATACCTCCGTAGTGGCAGACGGAAGCGGTGGGTTGGGCCTCGCCCATCTCTAAACCAGTAAAGCACTACCGGTCAGACCAATCGTATGCCTCAATGCTGGTGCACTTAGCGGACTCCTGCGTACTCATGCCGGCTAGCGCACCAGACTTCTGTTGGCGAAGTGCTAGCCACACTTGCCGAGTCAACGTATTGGCATCAGTGCATCGACACTCCAATACCGAAGACCCACCACCTTTACTTTATGCACATGTAACCTTATGTATCAGTACCGAGCCAAAGCTCCCCGGACCATCCCGTCCGTCACAAACATCAATCGAGCCAAGGCTCGCCGGGCCATCCTGCCCCTCACAACCATCAACCGAGCCAAAGCTCGCCGGGCCATCCTGCCCGTTTCCACAACCACCGAGCCTACCGATCGGACATCCTAGTCAAACTAACTTCCTGTGACACCGGGGTGTGTGAAGGTGAACCCCTAATTATTCTAGTTACTCTTAAGATTTATCACACCTACAGTTTACGTTAGCCTAGGACTGCCCAAGGTATACCCCGTGAATGGCTCTCGAAGGCACTAGGAAGTACGAAGGGATTACGCCCAAAGTTCCCTTTCGCAAGGCACTTACTATTATTGGTTGTTACGTGATTTCCCAACCCTTAATAAATTTTACAGAATCTAGCCCTAGTGGATTAAACATTTTCTCCCTATGGGAAGGACGATCTTTCGCCGATCCCGAGCGCCACCTAACACTAGTCAACCTCACACTCTACTAATCCTATCTTCCAATGATGAACTCCTTTATTTACCCAAACCAGCAACCTACTAAGGATTCCACTCTTCAAATTCATTACGCACTCCAGTTCAATTTCCACAGTTACTATATGCAGACCACCCTATACTATATGAGATGTATAAAGGAGGTACTCCGGATTTTCTTCCAAATTTTCTATAAAATTTACCAGAGGACCACCATAATAAGTTTAGTCTAAAATCAGAGATTCATAATTTTTCTAATTAATTTGATATTTATTGAATTTTCCCAAATGTTTGGCCATGGGCAATTTTGAACATGAACTATATGATCTACTCAAGTAATGGCCACCCAAAAATTTTGATCACTAAATAACAGAGATATATTACTAGATACTAATTTCCATAATTTTTCAGAGAATATTTGACCTCTAATTAATTTATCCAAAATAATTCCCTTAATCATATGTAAAGAAGGAAGTACCAAAATTGTTCATGAGAAAATTATACAAAAATTACAGAATCTTAATATGGTAAAGAAAGGGTCATTGTGATAAATTTAATTAAGTTTCCATGGGAAACAATACATAATGAAGCAACCCTTAGAAACAGTCTTCCAAAAATCCCATAAAAATTTACAGAGCTTTAAAACATAATAAAAAGACCTCTGGATATATTTCATCAATTTCCAACATGTAGTTACATCATAATATATTTCTAAGTAAATAATACAATTTACTAAATTGTTAATGAAGTATCCAAAATAATAATCCTAAATTCATAATAAAATCTCCAGAGCTTGTACTATCTTTAAAAACTACTCAACCCAAATCGCATCACTTTTCATTGAGTTTTAGTGACATTTTCCTTCACTACAAGGTATGTGCCCTAAGCTAGGATTAGGGTTTTAAGGGGGTTTAAGGCTTCCAAATTCCCTAAAATTTTAACTAGAGGACCATACTAACCCTATGGTCCTCTACCCAAATTTACAAGTCATTCTAAGGTCATTTGACCCCATGACCTTCAAGCCCTAAAAATCTCCATTAAGGGACTTACCCTAGGGATCTAGGGCTACCCTACTCTTAACCACCCCAACTTCCATTGGAGGGTGAGTCATACTATAGAGAGTCAGTGGACAAAATATCAGCCTCTGTTGAGGTGATTTGACCACTCAAAACCCAAAGGGGGTGCTTGACCTAGTTAACCCTAAAAGGGTCAACCTACGGTTGGATCAATACCTAACCAAAATATCTCCAAATGAGATGAAAAGTTTACCAGAGCCCTAACATTCTCTCTAAGACCACCCACCCAAATTTGGGGGGATTTTGAGGTGTTTATGACTCCTAATTAATTTAGTCAATGATTATTAAATTTTTCTAAAAACTATCGAAATTTTTTTCCACAAATTCTGATTTTTGGATGTATCCTAGATATAGTTAAGAGTAGCCCATTCACCAAATTTCAGATCATTTGGATGTCTGGTTTGGTGTGGGCATCCAATTTTTGCTCTGAACAGCCCTAAGGATAGACCTCACCAAAATGAGTGCTGTGGTCTAACCAGGACTCCAAATTGCATGAACTAAATTTTAAATTAAACAAGACATCAAGGGCTAGATTTTCTATGTTGACCACTTTTTATGAAACAACACTTAGTTAGTTTTGAAAATTAAAACCATTAAAAACCAAAGAGTGTGACATAATTAAATAATAAGAAATTTATATCCTATGGTTTTATATCATTCCCAACACAAATCTTTGGGCACAGTGGATGGCATCCCGTCATCGTCTAGCTCCAGCCGACGGCTTGGATTCATCCCGCCTGAAGCTCTTTCCAAGCGCTGTCGTCGGTGATCCAGCCCCTTCCCCGCCCGGCCACCGCCACCATCACCTCCATTGAGGTGGTGGCTGTCGCCAGGCGGCGGCACAACCGCGGAGAGGCATATTTCCGGCGGTACTACCAAGTTAATTCTCGGCCCGAAACCATGGAAATTTGAAATTAGTTCGGGCTCAATTGAGCCCGAACCTTGAACCTAGACGTTGCTACGATCTAACCATGAGATAAGGGGACGAGGAGGACCTTGCCGGCGGCCTGAAGTCGAGAAGATCACCGGGAAGCCATCCTTGAAGGCGGTGCCGCTCGGTTTCTGCAACTACACAGTAGGGTGACTCGATTTATTCAGGTAAGGATTGTGAAATCCTCCTCTCGGCCCACTGAAGGTGTTTAAAGCTTCAGATGGGGAGAGGAGAGGCTGGATCATCTGTAACGCCTCGAAACTCAAAAGAGCGACGGGGGACGTTTTGGGCCAGTTTTGGGTTCTAGCAGGAGGCACACGGCCTGGGACACGGGAGTGTCCCAGGGCGTGTCAGGCCTGTGTCGACACTCAGCCGACGAAGTCGTCATTTTGCTCTCGATATTGTGTCGAGACTGGGCACACGGCCTGCGATACGGGCGTGTCGCAGTGCGTGTCGACCTGTGTTGACACTCAGCCAGCGAAGTCGACACTCTGCGCTCGACGAAGTGTCGAGACATGGCACACGGCCTGCGACACGGGCGTGTCGCAGGGTGTGTCGACCCGTGTCGACACTCGTCCCGGGAGTCGATGAACTTTGCTTGACGATGTGTCGAGACAAGGCACACGGCCTAGGACACGGGCGTGTCCAAGGCCGTGTCGTCGGGTCGACGATCTTCACTCGACGAAGTGTCGAGTGTCGAGACCGTGTACACGGCCTAGAGCGCAGGCGTGTTGAGGTAGACACGGGCAGGAACACGGGCGTGTCCTAGAACCCATGCAGTGCTCGGGTTGTTTTCGGGATAAATCGATGGAGATACACGGCCGGCCACACGGCCGTGTCAGGTGGAACACGGGCGTGTCAGGTCGAACACGGGCGTGTTCGATACCCGTGTGTTGTTCCAGGTGAGTCGATTTTGATGGCGAATGAGGCACACGGCCCTGGACACGGGCGTGTGTCAGGCCGTGTGTGGTCCAGATTCGGCATTTCAGTCTCGAATCAAAGCCGTTTGTTTCTTTAATTAATGATCCAACGGCTGCGGGTGGTTCCCAAAGGGATATACCCGGGATTGTGTCTTAGAAACCCTCACTTTTTATGAGTGGTTGTCTTTCTAAATCTTAGAGAGAGTGGAGAGCCAAGGAAGGAAGAGGAAGTTAGATCTGGCCATTGGAGGAGCTTCGAAGCTCCAAATCGCGAGCCGACTTCGGATCCATGTAGGCAAAGCTAGTGCAGTGCTTTTCATCTGCTTACTTTTCCATGGAGCCAAAGAAGAATGCAAGGGTAACGATTCTCTTCTTGAGCATGAGTAGCTCCCCTTATTTGCATAGGAAGCCCGCTCTCGCGAGTTTGCAGTGAGTTGGAGGCGTTCCTTTGGGTAGATATGTGAAGTCCCCGTTGTTTAGAGTCTGTAAGCGAGAACGGACATAGGCATGATGTGTGAAGCCTATCCGGACATGTTGGTCTAGATCGGTGATGTTGCATTGCATAATGCCTGAAAAGACTCCGTGCTATTGGTTGTTTTTCGGGTTTTCTACATGGTAGATTGCAACAGGGAACCTTGGGGATTAACCCAAAGCTGCACCAGGAAAACTGGGCGGATGCGTGATCTTGCCAACTTGGTGGCCTGAGAGCCAACTTGAACATAACCGGGTTATGTGAATTGTGATGGAAATGAGACTCAGGAGAAGTTTGACCCGCGCAAATGGCTTAAATTATCGTTGCGATGTGAGCACGGGTTAGATGGAACCGTACCTGTTCTATGTCGTTCGGTTAAAGATACCTAAGGGTACGTGGCACTTGCCGTTGGCATAGATTAGGGTCTTCGGCGGTCTATGGCTTAAATTGTTGTGACCCAGGCCAAGAAGACAAAATGTTCATAGGTTTGGTCGTCAAAGTGGCGGTGGTGAGTCCGGAATGTCTATGGCTTTAATTGACGTGACATCGACCGGTTCACCGAGAATATGCCCTGAGAGCACGGGGCGTGTGCCCGTGCGAGCCAACGTCTATGATGAAATGAATATCGTTATATTGCTCGCTTATGCTAATGAAATGCAGGGGAGGAGCATCGCCGCCCCGAGCCGGGGGCGGGATCGTTATAATTTGGTCAGCATTGCTGACCGTTGCCTTGTTTTGCCACCATGCGGTGGTTTATTGCTTGTAGGTGCTGCTGGACCAAGCGGTCAATAGCGGGCTAAAGCCCAAATTACAAAGCCAGCCCAAGAAGGCCTAATTGGAGTGTTTACTGCTTTATTCATGTATGACCAGCCTGCGTGCCGTGGTTTGTAAAACATGTAATATGAAGTGAACAATTTTCGTAAGGCCTTAAGGCTTGTACTGGTGTATTTATAACATTCCTATTTGGTATTAGTGGACATTCATGCTTCAGTGCTGGGTTCTTTGTTGCAACTTTTATAAACTACTTCCGCTAGAATGCTCTGTGTAGGACGTTACGATTGGTTGGATGGTTTCCATGAGTAACCACCCGGTATGTCTGTAGTATATGGACTCGGGCCCCGGCCGGACCTACTGATATATGCTATGCGAAGGATAGGGGGTGTTACACCGGAGATGTTTCAGCGGGTTGATTGATAAGCCAAGAGCGGATTCATGGAGGCAAAGCCGTGGCGGTGATTCCCATCCGCCTAGTTCATGGCTCCAAAGCGATCATCAAGGGTAACGATCTCTTTCTTGGATGACGAAGTCCTTTCTTTATGCATATACATGAAATAATCCATCAAGAGGTGGAAAGCGTAAGCGATTCTAAGTTGATTCTGCATCTAGAGTCGAAACTGTGTAGTACGACAAAGGCATGCTGTGTGAAGCCCATCCGGATGGTTAGTCTAGATTGGTGATGGTTATATTGACTACCGGAGAAGACTCCTTGTATTGTCTGTGTATGCTTGTGAATCGTGACTACGCAGAAAGCTTGATATTAGCCCTTGTGTGTGTGTGTTGAATGGAAATGAATTGGAAAGTGGCTCTGTGAGAGCTGTGTGTGGAGCAGGAAAGGGAAAACCGACCCGCATAAAGATATGCGCTATTGACGAATTGAGCAACGGGAAAAGGAGGACCTGTACCTGTATGGTGGAAGATCGATTGGTGGCAGGGCCTGGTGGATGCGAGACAGACCCGGCTTTCTGCACCACAATGTTGGGTCAATCTGATGTAGAAATGCCCATTGGTTACCGTGAGGTGAGTACCTCTGAGTGGGATGGGCGAGGATGTCCCCAGCATGCGTGTTGGTCAACTAAGGCCCAAACTCAACAAGTTTAGAACCTCTAATCGCTGGTGGGCGACTGGTATATCTGGTACACCAATAATGTGCCCTAAGTGCACGGAGCGTCTGGCAGAGGCCGGTGTTTGTGATAATATGGTGCGTGAGAGCACCGATTGTGATATAAATATATGTGGTGTTGGCAATGTATACAAGGAATGAACCACTACCCGGGAAAGGTGTTGGGTCGTTATAATTGGCCAGCTAATGCTGACCGTTGTTTTGTCTCTGATCGTTCCTTGCTCCTCGACCCTGATCCTCCGCTGGCTGTTTCCGGCCCCTAGTAGCTTGCCAATCAGCCTCTATCCTTTTTGCCATCTCTAGAATCCGGGAAATGGGCCCGTCGGATACAAACAGTAGAGTCTCCCTCAGCTCCTCTCACAAGCCCTTGTAGAACCTTTTGGTATATCCTGCCTCGTCTAATTGATAAGAGTCCGCAAACCGGGCAAGATGGTTGAACTCTCGGTGGTACTCCACCACCGTCTTGTTCCACTGTCTCAACTACAAAAATCTATCCTCCAGCTCGTCCCTGGATGACTGTGGAATAAAGTGTCCCAATAGCGTGCCCCTGAACTCATCCCAAGCAATCTCTGTAACCTCCCTGTCAGCAAATGTCGTATCCAGCGAAGTCTTCCACGATCTCTTGGCATGGGACTCAAAGCAAGAGACAACCAAGGGCACCCTCTCCTCCCAAGGGCACCGTATCCCGGTCAGCATCTCATACATAATGTCCAACCACTCCTATGTCCGAACGGCCGACTCAGTCCCCAAGTAGGACGGGGGAGCAAGTCCTCAGAAAATGGTCAGCCAGTTGGCCCCCGGGTTTGGCTGTGGTGCCGGAACCTGTTGAGCCCTAAAATATTCCAAGATGGCTGTCAGAGTCTGTCCTATCTCTGACTGTAGGAATGGAGTGGGTACCGGGGGAGGTGGTGCAACATCCGGAGTCTGCTGGGCTCCGCCTTGTGGAGTGGGCTGAGCTGGTGGCTGCTAAAACAAACTACATTAGTAGGTAATCGACTAAATACCTAATAAAAAGTGGATAATTTCCATGTGATCCCCCATAAGGGCACACCACTGCTTCCGCTGCTTAGTTTGCCCCAAAACTAAACTCGTGCGGGGGTGACCCAGGGGTTGTCGACTGTTAGTTTTCGATCGAGGTTTGCTCTGATACCACTTGTAAGACCCCCTATTTTTTCTTTTTTAAACAACGGGGTCTTAGGCCCAGAACCGCCGCTTTGCGGTGACACCTTCACGCCCTGAAGGGTCATCACCGCGAAACGCCAATTCTGCCGGCCGATTCGATCACAGAAAAGCAATAAAAGTAGAATAAACATAAGTGAAGTAAAAACTCTAACCAAAAGTCCACAATAAAATCACATCAGAGTAATAATATCTCCACGAAGGGAGAGTCCACAAAATATAAACCTACTGAAAATAAGGGCTTAAGCTTGATACACCAAATCCTCACTACATAGTCACTCAAGCGGAAGCAAAATAGAACACTACTAAGGTCAGGGGCTCACAGTCCCCGCCGTCTGAACTCTGGTGCTAGACTGCCCCATCTCCAAGCGTGCCGACCTGCGGGGCTGCTCCTTAATGCTGGGCTCCATTGTCCCCTAAAATGATGTGGTTCAAAAACCGTTAGTCTAAAAGACTAAGTCCTATCATCCCCACCCCTTCCCCCATGGCCCCTAGGAACCAAGCGGAGAGGAAGAAAGGGGAGGACTTGAAGGTGTAGAGGAATCAAGAAATAGATGGCAGCGGACCTATACTAGCAATTTTATAGTACATGTGGCTGTAAAGTAAAGTATGAAAAGTAACCTTAACTTATAAGGAAACATATAAGCAAGGGATCTTTTGCAGGGCTCTCATCGTATAAAGAGTCCCATACCAATTTATACGTTGGGGTGTCGGTTATTATCAGCAATATATATATATATAAGTAATTTAACCTTAATTTATAAACTTACCCACACAAGCTTATAGACCAAGGGGTCGTTTTGCAGGGCCTATAGTATAAGCATCCCATACCACTTATACAATAGGTGACAGGGGTTTTATAATATGATTATACTATGACATGCAAGTGGGTTATTATGCGATCATGCAAGTGCAACTCACCCACCCGACTCTGTGCACACAGACCTTTAGTTCCCCCTTTCTGGAGTCGAACCTCCCAGGATACCTCCGTAGTGGCAGACGAAAGCGGTGGGTTGGGCCTCGCCCATCTCTAAACTAGTAAAGCACTACCGGTCAGACCAATCGTATGCCTCAATGCTGGTGCACTTAGCGGACTCCTGCGTACTCATGCCGGCTAGCGCACCAGACTTCTGTTGGCGAAGTGCTAGCCACACTTGCCGAGTCAACGTATTGGCATCAGTGCATCGACACTCCAATACCGAAGACCCACCACCTTTACTTTATGCACATGTAACCTTATGTATCAGTACCGAGCCAAAGCTCCCCGGACCATCCCGTCCGTCACAAACATCAATCGAGCCAAGGCTCGCCGGGCCATCCTGCCCCTCACAACCATCAACCGAGCCAAAGCTCGCCGGGCCATCCTACCCATTTCCACAACCACCGAGCCTACCGCTCGGACATCCTAGTCAAACTAACTTCCTGTGACACCGGGGTGTGTGAAGGTAAACCCCTAATTATTCTAGTTACTCTTAAGATTTATCACACCTACAGTTTACGTTAGCCTAGGACTGCCCAAGGTATACCCCGTGAATGGCTCTCGAAGGCACTAGGAAGTACGAAGGGATTACGCCCAAAGTTCCCTTTCGCAAGGCACTTACTATTATTGGTTGTTACGTGATTTCCCAACCCTTAATAAATTTTACAGAATCTAGCCCTAGTGGATTAAACATTTTCTCCCTATGGGAAGGACGATCTTTCGCCGATCCCGAGCGCCACCTAACACTAGTCAACCTCACACTCTACTAATCCCGTCTTCCAATGATGAACTCCTTTATTTACCCAAACCAGCAACCTACTAAGGATTCCACTCTTCAAATTCATTACGCACTCCAGTTCAATTTCCACAGTTACTATATGCAGACCACCCTATACTATATGAGATGTATAAAGGAGGTACTCCGGATTTTCTTCCAAATTTTCTATAAAATTTACCAGAGGACCACCATAACAAGTTTAGTCTAAAATCAGAGATTCATAATTTTTCTAATTAATTTGATATTTATTGAATTTTCCCAAATGTTTGGCCATGGGCAATTTTGAACATGAACTATATGATCTACTCAAGTAATGGCCACCCAAAAATTTTGATCACTAAATAACAGAGATATATTACTAGATACTAATTTCCATAATTTTTCAGAGAATATTTGACCTCTAATTAATTTATCCAAAATAATTCCCTTAATCATATGTAAAGAAGGAAGTACCAAAATTGTTCATGAGAAAATTATACAAAAATTACAGAATCTTAATATGGTAAAGAAAGGGTCATTGTGATAAATTTAATTAAGTTTCCATGGGAAACAATACATAATGAAGCAACCCTTAGAAACAGTCTTCCAAAAATCCCATAAAAATTTACAGAGCTTTAAAACATAATAAAAAGACCTCTGGATATATTTCATCAATTTCCAGCATGTAGTTACATCATAATATATTTCTAAGTAAATAATACAATTTACTAAATTGTTAATGAAGTATCCAAAATAATAATCCTAAATTCATAATAAAATCTCCAGAGCTTGTACTATCTTTAAAAACTACTCAACCCAAATCGCAGCACTTTTCATTGAGTTTTAGTGACATTTTCCTTCACTACAAGGTATGTGCCCTAAGCTAGGATTAGGGTTTTAAGGGGGTTTAAGGCTTCCAAATTCCCTAAAATTTTAACTAGAGGACCATACTAACCCTATGGTCCTCTCCCCAAATTTACAAGTCATTCTAAGGTCATTTGACCCCATGACCTTCAAGCCCTAAAAATCTCCATTAAGGGACTTACCCTAGGGATCTAGGGCTACCCTACTCTTAACCACCCCAACTTCCATTGGAGGGTGAGTCATACTATAGAGAGTCAGTGGACAAAATATCAGCCTCTGTTGAGGTGATTTGACCACTCAAAACCCAAAGGGGGTGCTTGACCTAGTTAACCCTAAAAGGGTCAACCTACGGTTGGATCAATACCTAACCAAAATATCTCCAAATGAGATGAAAAGTTTACCAGAGCCCTAACATTCTCTCTAAGACCACCCACCCAAATTTGGGGGGATTTTGAGGTGTTTATGACTCCTAATTAATTTAGTCAATGATTATTAAATTTTTCTAAAAACTATCGAAATTTTTTTCCACAAATTCTGATTTTTGGATGTATCCTAGATATAGTTAAGAGTAGCCCATTCACCAAATTTCAGATCATTTGGATGTCTGGTTTGGTGTGGGCATCCAATTTTTGCTCTGAACAGCCCTAAGGATAGACCTCACCAAAATGAGTACTGTGGTCTAACCAGGATTCCAAATTGCATGAACTAAATTTTAAATTAAACAAGACATCAAGGGCTAGATTTTCTATGTTGACCACTTTTTATGAAACAACACTTAGTTAGTTTTGAAAATTAAAACCATTAAAAACCAAAGAGTGTGACATAATTAAATAATAAGAAATTTATATCCTATGGTTTTATATCATTCCCAACACAAATCTTTGGGCACAGTGGATGGCATCCCGTCATCGTCTAGCTCCAGCCGACGGCTTGGATTCATCCCGCCTGAAGCTCTTTCCAAGCGCTGTCGTCGGTGATCCAGCCCCTTCCCCGCCCGGCCACCGCCACCATGACCTCCATTGAGGTGGTGGCTGTCGCCAGGCGGCGGCACAACCGCGGAGAGGCATATTTCCGGCGGTACTACCAAGTTAATTCTCGGCCCGAAACCATGGAAATTTGAAATTAGTTCGGGCTCAATTGAGCCCGAACCTTGAACCTAGACGTTGCTACGATCTAACCATGAGATAAGGGGACGAGGAGGACCTTGCCGGCGGCCTGAAGTCGAGAAGATCACCGGGAAGCCATCCTTGAAGGCGGCGCTGCTCGGTTTTTACAACTACACAGTAGGGTGACTCGATTTATTCAGGTAAGGATTGTGAAATCCTCCTCTCGGCCCACTGAAGGTGTTTAAAGCTTTAGATGAGGAGAGGAGAGGCTGGATCATCTGTAACGCCTCGAAACTCAAAAGAGCGACGGGGGACGTTTTGGGCCAGTTTTGGGTTCTAGCAGGAGGCACACGGCCTGGGACACGGGAGTGTCCCAGGGCGTGTCAGGCCTGTGTCGACACTCAGCCGACGAAGTCGTCATTTTGCTCTCGATATTATGTCGAGACTGGGCACACGGCATGCGATACGGGCGTGTCGCAGTGCGTGTCGACCTGTGTTGACACTCAGCCAGCGAAGTCGACACTCTGCGCTCGACGAAGTGTCGAGACATGGCACACGGCCTGCGACATGGGCGTGTCGCAGGGCGTGTCGACCCGTGTCGACACTCGTCCCGGGAGTCGATGAACTTTGCTCGATGATGTGTCGAGACAAGGCACACGGCCTAGGACACGGGCGTGTCCAAGGCCGTGTCGTTAGGTCGACGAGCTTCGCTCGATGAAGTGTCGAGTGTCGAGACCGTGTACACGGCCTGGAGCCCAGGCGTGTTGAGGTAGACACAGGCAAGGACACGGGTGTGTCCTAGAACCCGTGCAGTGCTCGGGTTGTTTTCGGGAAAAATTGATGGGGGTACACGGCCAGCCACACGGCCGTGTCAGGTGGAACACGGGCGTGTCAGGTCGAACACGGGCGTGTTCGATGCCCGTGTGTTGTTCCAGGCGAGTCGATTTTGATGGCGAATGAGGCACATGGCCATGGACACGGGCGTGTGCCAGGCCGTGTGCGGTCTAGATTGGGCATTTCAGTCCCGAATCAAAGCCGTTCGTTTCTTTAATTAATGATCCAACGGCTGGGGGTTGTTCCTGAAGGGATATACCCGGGATTGGGCCTTAGAAACCCTCACTTTTCATGAGTGGTTATCTTTCTAAAACTTAGAGAGAGAGGAGAGCCAAGGAAGGAAGAAGAAGCTAGATCCGGCCATTGGAGGAGCTTCCAAGCTTCAAATCGCGAGCCGACTCCGGATCCACGGAGGCAAAGCTAGTGCGGTGCTTTTCATCCGCTTAATTTTCCATGGCGCCAAAGAAGAACGCAAGGGTAACGATTCTCTTCTTGATCATGAGTAGCTCTCCTTCTTTGCATAGGAAGCCCGCTCTCGTGAGTTTGCGGTGAGTTGGAGGCATTCTTTCGCGTAGATATGTGAAGTCCCCGTTGTTTAGAGTACGTAAGCGAGAACGGATATATGCATGACGTGTGAAGCCTATCCGGACATGTTGGTCTGGATCGGTGATGTTGCATTACATAATGCCGGAAAATACTCCGTGCTATTGGTTGTTTTTCGGGTTTTCTACACGGTAGATTGCAACAGGGAGACTTGGGGATTAACCCAAAGGTGCACCCGAAAAACTGGGCGGATGCGTGATCTTGCCAACTTGGTGGCCTGAGAGCCAACTTGAACATAACCGGGTTATGTGAATTGTGATGGAAATGGGACTCGGTAGAAGTTTTACCAGCGCAAATGGCTTAAATTATCGTTGCGATGTGAGCAAGGGTTAGATGGAACCGTACCCGTTCTATTTCGTTCAGTTAAAGAGACCTAAGGGTACGTGGCACTTGCCGTTGGCATAGATTAGGGTCTTCGGCGGTCTATGACTTAAATTGTCGTGACCCAGGACAAGAAGACAAAATGCTCATAGGTTTGGCCGTCAAAGTGGCGGTGGTGAGTCCAGAATGTCTATGGCTTTAATTGACGTGACATCGACCGGTTCACCGAGAATGTGCCCTGAGAGCACGGGGCGTGTGACCGTGCGAGCCAACGTCTGTGATGAAATGAATATTGTTTTATTGCTCACTTATGCTAATGAAATGCAGGGAAGGAGCATCGCCGCCCCGAGCCTGGGGCGGGATCGTTATAATTTGGTCAGCATTGCTGATCGTTGCCTTGTTTTGCCACCGTGCAGTGGTTTGTTGCTTGCAGGTGCTGCTGGACCAAGCGGTCAATAGCGGGCTAAAGCCCAAAATGCGAAGCTGGCCCTCGAAGGCCTAATTGGAGTGTTTACTATTTTTATTCATGTATGACCGGCCTGCATGCCGTGGTTGGTAAAACATGTAATATGAAGTGAACAATTTTGTAAGGCCTTAAGGCCTGTACTTGTGTATGTACAACATTCCTGTTTTGGTATTAGTGGACATTCATGCTTTAGTGCTGGGTTCTTTGTTGCAACTTTTATAAACTGCTTCCACTAGAATGCTCTGTGTAGGACGCTATGATTGGTTGGATGATTTCCATGAGTAACCACCCGGTCTGTCTGTAGTATATGGCGTCGGGCCCCCGCCGGACCTACTACTATATGCTATGCGAACGGATAGGGGGTGTTACAATTTGGTATCAGACTACTAGTTTTTGGTCAGGCTTAAGATGAATTCGTGGGTGAATTCTTTTTAAGGGGTGGTGAGCACATTGTGTGCGTCATCGTTATAACAGTAAAAGAACCCATGAATGTCCACTTAGGAATGAAAATACACGTGTTTGAGGAACCTGCGTGTTCCTATAATTGCTGTTTGCAATTTTATTTGGTCACTTAACGGTGTTTTGAACCACTATAGGTGACTAGAAGTGGTGCTGGGCCGTCGGAACGTCGAGTTTCTGAGGCTAGCAGTGCACCAGATGTTGCTCCTGCAACACCTCTATCGGCTGAGAACATACGATTGGTGGCCGAAGCAGTGTTGGCAGTGATTAATGCGCAGCTTGCAAGGAAAACATAGCAGCCCGCTCCTGCGATGGAGCAGGTACCGCTGTAAGAGGCTGAGCCGAGGAGAGTGGAACAAGTGGTAGTGGAACCGTTGGTGCCAAGGAGGGCAACCGAGAGGCAGCTTAAGCATATAATGAGCTTTAACCCTCCGGTATTCTCGGGGTTGGGAACCCCATCTCAAGCTGAAGACTGGCTCTCCAGGATGAAGAGGGTCATGACAGCAACGGAGACGGAGGAGTGGCAAATGACCACCATCGCTACGTTCCTTCTGGACGGTGAAGCGAGAATGTGGTGGAAAGGTTTGGAGCTGCACTTATTGAGAGGTAGGCAACTTGTTGATGTCTCGATGGAGGAGTTCTCGAGATTGTTCTTGGCTAGATACCTCCCTTCGGCGCAGAAGATAGCGTTGGAGAATGAGTTTCTGAAGTTGGTTCTGGGTGAGAGGAGCGTGGATGAATATCTCCACGAGTTTACTCGTTTGAGTCGTTATGCTAGCTCCACTATCGTGGATGAGGAGCGCACGACTAATCGCTTCTATGAAGGGTTGAGAGATGAGTTGAGGTTACTACTCTCAGGGCCGATGACGTAGGGTTTCTTAACCTTGGTCAACACTGCCCGGTCCTTGGAGAAGGACATGAAGAATGTACAAGCAAAGAAAAGCTTGGGTGATAGGAAATCTGAATTCAAAGTGCCGACGACTTCAAAGTCCGGCTATCGGAGGTCCTTCAAGAAGCATAGGACTTTGGGTCCAGCTCCTTCTGGTGCTTCTGTGGCGACTACGAGTCGGACCCCGGGCGTGTGTTTTACTTGTGGAAAGACGGGGCACTTTGCCCGTGACTGTTGGAGCGGACGTCCTAATTCCGAGAGAAGGCCGGGAGCGACTTATGAAGAGAAGGGCAAGGCGGTGGAGTCGACCGCGTCCCACTATGCTCCGACCCAACCAAGGGTCTATAATCTTGGCCAACAGGAGGCCATCAAACAGGCTGATGTGGTGACAGGTACGGTTTACTTTATAGCAAGTCAATTTCTTTAAATACTTGTTATGCACATGTTACCTTACCACTGCTTGTTTAGGATTTGTTTTGATTTATGAAAATCCGGCAAGAGCACTCTTCGATACAGGAGCTTCACACTCCTTGTCCGAAGGATTTATATCACGCATTGGAGTTCCTTCTTCGACGACGAAGGATAAGTTGGATGTGTTGTTGCCCAATGGGTGTTCGATGCGCGCGGATAAGATCTGCGATGTTAAGATTCGTATTGGGAATCAGGAGTTCGATCTGTAAGCGTCGTTACTTCCGTTGGTGGAGTTCGATGTAATATTTGGCATGGACTGGCTCTCGGAGCAGCAGGCCCATATAGATTGCGGTAGCAAGGAAGTCAAGCTGGGAGCAAGTCGTGAAATGACTTTTACGGGCTTAAAGGGGTTGAGCAAGACGTTGATGTCTGCTCTTCAGGTGGTGAAGGCGGTTCGTGCCAGTGCAGAACTGTTCTTTACACTAGTGGAGGTTGCAAAGCCGAAGCCCGCGTTGGATTGTATTTCAGTGGTATCGGAATACCCTGATGTGTTCTCCGCAGATCTTCCTGGAGCCCCGCCTCAGGGGGAGATAGATTTTACAATTGAGCTAGTGCAAGGTGCAAAGCCTGTGTCACGATCTCCTTATTGGCTAGCGCCTAAGGAAATGGCGGAGCTGAAGGTTCAACTGCAAGAGTTGTTGGAGCAAGGGTATGTGCGCCCAAGTTCTTCGCCTTGGAGCGCGCCGGTCCTCTTTGTTAAGAAGAAGGACGGAAGCTTGAGGCTGTGTATTGATTATCGAGAGCTCAACAAGTTGACTGAGAAGAACAAGTACCCGATCCCCCGGATTGATGATACTTTTGATCAGTTAGTCGGGTCGACGGTGTACTCGAAGTTGGATCTCAAGGCTGAGTACTATCAGCTGCGAATAAGGGAGAGTGATATCCCGAAGACAGCGTTTAGTACGAGATACAAGCATTTTGAGTTTACGGTCATGCCGTTTGGGCTGACTAATGCGCCGTCAGTGTTAATGGATTTGATGAACATGACTTTCAGAGAGTACTTAGACAATTTTGTGATCGTCTTCATCGATGATATTTTGGTGTACTCGCAAAGTGAGGAAGATCACTTCAAGCATCTTCATTTGGTTTTGGAGACGCTAAGGAGGAATCAACTGTATGCCAAGTTCTCGAAGTGCGAGTTTTGGTTATCCTCAGTGGCGTTCCTTGGTCATATAGTGAGTGGAGAGGGTATTGCTGTGGATCCGGCGAAGATTGTTGTGATACGGGAGTTGCCTGAGCTTGCTACGGTAGCGGAAGTCCAGAGCTTTCTGGGGCTTGCCGGCTATTTAGACGCTTCGTAGAGAACTTCTCGCGGATAGCGTTACCTCTCACTACTTTGACGAGGAAGGAGCATAAGTTCGTTTGGACGCCGGAGTGAGCGAGAGCTTTTGAGGAGTTGAAGTGTCGGTTGACCACGGCGCCTGTGCTGAGTTCGCCATGTGGGACCGAAGGCTATGAGATTTACAGTGATGCTTCAGGCAGCGGTTTGGGTTGCGTGCTATTGCAACACAGAAGTGTAATAGCTTATGGCTCGAGACAGCTAAAAGTGCATGAAAGGAACTATCTGGTCCATGACTTGGAGTTAGCGGCCGTGATTTTTGCCTTGAAGCTGTGGAGACACTATTTGTACGGTGTGAAGATTGATATCTACACCGATCACAAGAGCCCGAAGTATCTAATTGATCAGAAGGATCTGAATATGCGGCAGCGTAGATGGATGGAGTTCCTGGGGGACTATACATTCAAGAGCAACTACATGCCGGGTAAAGGTAATGCGATTGCGGACGCGTTGAGTCGCCGAGCCCCAGCTCAAGCCAATTGGCTATCGGTGCATGATGAGCGGTTGGTGCGGGAGTTGGAGGCGTTAGAGATTATTTGTGTGGATAGGCAATCAAGTGCTGAAGCAGTTCTGAATTGGACTGAAGTCCAATATGACCTGGCTGATCGTATTCGGCAGGCTTTGGATATGGATGTTCATATGAAGCAGTTCATGGTAGAGGCTCTGGATGGGTCAAATTCCCAATTCATTGTGGAGGACGGATTGCTTTGGAAAGACGGTCGTTTGTGCATCCCAAGTGTGGGCAATTTGCGGGTGGAGTTGTTGTACGAGGCACACCATACCAAGTACTCGATTCACCCGCGGGAAGCACAAAGATGTACCGCGATTGTAAAGAAAACTGTTTTGGTGGCCGGGTGATGAACTGTAGAATATATGCGTATTTTTATGCACATTAATTTAGTCATTATTCATTTATTTTCGTCATTTTTACGGATTATTTTTGTTCAATAAAATGGTTTCCTTCCTATGTCTTCTTGTAAATTTCTCCTAACTTGTTTTATTTTGATTTTTCAGAAAAATTCCAAATCTGCCAAAAATTGGGAAGTACACACGCCGTGACACATGGGTCACGCCCGTGACCGAGCCGTGACTGTGCATTTCCCGTGAAATCGGAAAATTTCTGAAGAAAAGGCTTGACACGCCTGGCGACACGCCCGTGTCACCCGACACGGGGCGTGACCCAAGCCCGTGTCTCTCCTCTCGACGAATTCCACTCGACGATCGTCGAGTGTCGACCCCGACTGTCACGCCCATAGTCACACGCCCGTGACCTGGGGCGTGACCCAATTTCAGCTCAACGATTTCGACTCGACACTTTCCGCTCGACATTCGTCGAGTGTCGACCCAACTGTCACGCCCATAGTCACGCCCGTGACATGGGCGTGACCTTTCCAGCTGGCCCGACAAGATGCTGCCGAGGACATTTGACGCAACCCGCGCCCCGGTTCTACCTCCCCGACACGCCCTAGTCACGCCCGTGACCTGGGGCGTGACTGCTGCGAACTCAGCCCGAAGTCAACTTTGCTGTCCAATCGCCAGCCGCCTTCATGAATAGTACTGTCACGCCCCCATGTCACGCCCGTGACCGAGGGCGTGTACTTAGAAATTTTTTCCTATAAATAGCCCAGTTCTGTAAGGTCCAAGGGTTCAGATTTTTGGGCCAAGTTAGTGTCTTTTTGTGGGCTAATCCGTGGATACTAAGTGCTATGTAAGGAGATTTCTCCCTTTTTATTTCATGTTTGTTTTGCTTTATCTTTAGCTTTGTAATAGCTTGAAAATTTAATAAAAATGTTAGATTTTCTCTCTTTATTTGGCATGAAAAGTTCATTGGATGGCTCACCTCTTTCCCCTTTTTATCCTTTTTTCATCCTTGTTCTTCACTTGTTCTTCATTTATGAAGTGTGTGTGGTGTGTGTATGAGTGTAACATGCTTAATTTCATGTTTTTTTTACTTGTTTTCATGCTTAGGAATGTTAGTTTTTCCCTTTTTTTTTCTCCTGTTTTTTTTTTAACTAGTCTCATGCTTATGATTTTATTTTCATTCTTATGATTTTTTGAAAGAGATTTAAAAAGTGATTTTGTTCTTTTTTTTTACTTAGTTTTCTTTAGGATTGTAAACTTTTTTTTCTTGTTCTTTTCAACTTCTTTTTCACCCTTTTTATCACTTTCATAACATCATAAGAATGAAAATGTTGGTATTTTAATTTTCCAAAAACTTTGATTTTTGATTTACTTTGAAAAACTTTTGTCTTCAAAAAATTGAAATTTTCTTTTTTATTCATTTTGGCAAAACCTAAGCATGAAAAAGTTAAAATTTTAATTTTTGAGCACCTTTGATTTTGACTTTATTTTGTAAATTTTTGCTCATTCTCTTTTGTTTGTTCTTTTTATGTGTTTTGGGTAATTTTTAGAGTAGAAATCTTGTTATTTTCATTTTTAGGTAACTTTAATTTTTCTTGTATTAGTGTGTGTGAGTGTATGAGCCTAATTCTTTTTGTTCTTCTTATTTTTCATGAAGTGTGTGTGAGTGTAGTGTATTACTTTTATGCTTTAATTTAAATTGTGTAGAGTGTGTGAGTGTAGGTGTATAATTTTCATGTTTTCTTTTAATGCTTTGTTCAAATTATGTAGAGTGTGTGAGTGTAGGTGTATAATTTTATTGCTTTCTTGAATTCATATGGAGTGTGTGTGTTTGTTGTGCATTTATTTCCGCCTACTCGTTAAGAGTTAAATGGCGCATCGTTTCATTTTCCGTCCTACTCGTTGAGTAGGACTTGTAATTTTTCTTTCTTTATTTTTCCGCCTACTCACTTGAGTTTAAATGGCCGGACTTTTTTCAGTTCTACTCGTTTGAGTAGGACTTGCAATTTTTCTTTCTTTATTTTTTCCGCCTACTCACTTGAGTTAAATGGCCGGACTTTTTAGCCCTGTAATCGCATTTATTTTCTCCTACTCATTTGAGTAGGACTCGCTTTCCATTTCAGTCCTACTCGTTTGAGTAGGACTTGCAATTTTCAGCCTTTATTTACCGCCCCCACTCGTTTGAGTGGGACTCGCAAATTTAAATTATGCAAATTTTCTTTCATGTGTAACTTAGTTTTTTTTATAATTTGGAGTGTGCGTGAGTTCTCGTTTAGTAACTTTTTAGCTCTCTAATATTGTTATTTTTCTTTTGTCCCTTCTTATAATCGTTTAGCATTTAATTTCGAACTCGCGCCTCACTAAATTATAAGCCGTCCCCATACCGATGTGTGGCTAATCGCTATTAGCCTCGGCATCGAAGAGCATTGGGACATTTGAAATGATTTATAATAATTAAAGTTCTTTTTTCATTTTAATTTAAGCACTTAGGTTACCCCGGGTTTACGACGCGTAGGACCACATAATCGATGTGTGGGCCCTATTTCCGTAGTCCATATGCTAGCTAGCCGAGAGGCCGTGCATATGGACCGATCACCCCTGGGTAAATAGAGTTGCGTGCGCCCCTCGAGAGAGGACAAGCGTAATTCTACCGGATTGGGTCCCCCACCCAATAGCGGGGTCTTAGCGTAAAGCGGGCGTTAAGAGGAATCCTTCGTCGGACTAACGTTCGGTCGAATAGTCTTAACGTTTAGGTGAGCGATATCCTATAGCTAGGTGAGCTCACATTTGTGGAACCTCCACGGCCAAGTTGCCTTATTATTAATTTGAAAACTAAGTCTTTTTATTATTAAAATTGTTTTAGTCTTAATCCGATTCGATGCCGAGCGTTAACCCTTCATCGAATATTTTCTCTAAATCGTTTTTTTCGCTCCTTTGCTTTTCCGCCTTTTATTAAGTAAAAAAAAAATCCAACCTTACTTTCAGTAAAATAATAGTCCTCCCGGAGGAGTAAGAATAGTCAACGCGACCCCGAGAACAATACGACCTCGGTATTCCCCGAATATCGAGTACTACTTGCGATAGGTGCACTTGCCTACCCGAGCAAGCCCGCGGCGATCGACTCACCGAACCAACCACAGTAAGAGTCTGTTCGCGGGCCCATCAAGTTTTTGGCGCCGTTGCCGGGAGTCTCTTTTCGAGTTGCTATTTCGAATTCCGGAGTCTATTTTTACTTATTTTCTAAAAAAAAAAAAACTAAAAACTTTATTTAAAAAAAAAAAAAACACAAAAAAATTTATTTTTGTTTTATTTTTGTTTGGGTGTATGACCCGAGGACAACCCTCAGAGTCTGAAGATTTAGACTTCGACCCTGAGATCGAACGCTCTCTTGCGCGTATCCGATCTCATCGCCGAAATCCTTCTTTAGATCCCGAGGAATCTATCGGAGAACCCACTGCTGTAGTTATGGCCGCCCCTAACCTTCCCCCGGCGGCCGAGCGTACTATGTCTTATTACGCCCGGCCTAACCTGGATGATTCAGGGTCGAGTATTGTTCGCCCTGCGGTGGCCAATAATAATTTTGAAATAAAGTCAAGTGTCATTCAAATGGTCCAAAACGCCGTGCAGTTCGATGGAACTGCCGATGAGGACCCGAATGTCCACTTGTCCAATTTCTTGGAGATATGCGACACCTTCAAGATCAATGGCGTCACTGATGACGCCATTCGTTTGCGCTTATTTCCTTTTTCCCTTAAGTCCAAAGCCAAGGCGTGGTTGAATGCCCTCCCGCGAGGATGTATCACCACGTGGGCTGAGTTGACGGAACGGTTCCTAACGAAGTACTTTCCGCCCGCCAAAACTGCAAAGTTGCGGGCGGACATTTCTTCGTTTGTGCAGAACGATCCTGAGTCTCTATACGAGACTTGGGAACGATTTAAGGAATTCCTCCGCCGTTGCCCGCACCACGCGCTGCCAACGTGGTTGCAAGTTCAAATTTTTTATAATGGGCTGAATTTTCAGACGCGTCAAATGATTGACGCGGCTGCCGGGGGGAACGCTTAACAACAAAACCCCGAGGCCGCCCAGGCTTTATTCGAAGAGATGGCTATGAACGCCTATCAATGGAACGTCCCGCGGGGACGGCCAAAGCCGGCGGCTGGTCTTTTTGAAGTGGATGCCACTGCTCTCTTGACCCTTCAAGTTGAAAGGTTAACAAAGCAGGTGGCGGAGATGTCTGCTGCCTCCTCCACTCCTCCTTGTTTTATTCCCCCCAACGTCTGCGTAGCTGAAGAGTTCGTGGACTTCATGGGAAATTCGGGTCGTCCTCCCTTCAACCCAACAACAATCCTTATAGTAATAACTATAATCGGGTTGGAGGAATCACCCCAACTTCTCGTGGAGCAACCCGAATAATGCTCAGCGTCCCCCTATTTCTTATGCGCCGGATTTCTTCCTCCCCCTCCTCTTCCGAAACCCTCCCCCGATGGGAGGAAAATTTTTCGAAGTATATTGCGTCCAACGAGTCAAATATCCGGAACATCACCGGATCGCTAAAAACACTCGAACAACAGGTTGGACAGCTGGCGAGGATGATGTCCGAGCGCGCGCTCGGGGCACTGCCGGGAAACACGGAGCCCAATCCGCGGGAAAACGCCAACGCTATAACCCTCCGTAGCGGAAAGGAGGTGGTCGATCCAAAACGGACCGACCCTCAGGTACATATTTCACCTCCGACCCCTCTTCCCTTTCTTCGCTCACGCCGCCTTTACCTATTATAAAAGAAAAAATTATTTTAAACAAGGCTCTTCCGTATCCGCATAAGTTAGAAAACGAGCGTAAGGACGCACAATATGAAAAATTTATTTTATTATTAAAACAAATTCACATTAATGTTCCTTTTTGCGAGGCTATCTCGCAAATGCCCAAATATGCGAAATTTTTAAAAGAACTACTTTCTAATAAACGCAAATTAGAGGATATTTCGCATGTATCTCTCAACGCTGTCTGCTCGGCGGCCCTTACTAATAAATTGCCCGCAAAACAAAACGACCCGGGACGGTTTTCCATCCCGTGCCTTTTTGGCGATATATTAGTAAAGTACGCCTTAGCTGATTTAGGGGCTAGCATTAATCTGATGCCGTTCTCGCTCTTTTCGCGTTTAGGTTTGGGTACTCCTAGTCCTACGAATATGCGCATCCAATTAGCGGATCGCTCGGTTAAGTTCCCTATCGGGGTAGTGGAGGACGTCCTTGTCCGAGTCGACAAGTTTACCTTCCCGGTAGACTTCGTCATCTTAGATATCGAGGAGGACGCCGAGGTACCAATAATACTCGGTCGCCCTTTTCTCGCCACCTCCCGCGCACTAATAGATGTTAGTAATGGTAGCCTTCTCCTCCGAGTAGGCGATGACCAAGTTACTTTCTCTATTAATCCCTCGATGGACAATTTGTCATCGAGCGACGATTTCTGCTATTCTTTAAATACCTTTTTCGGAGATCGTTCTTCTCCCATTTTCGAGTCCGTATTTTTAAATGACGATATTTATGCGCTCGAAAATTTTAACTGCGATGAGGATACGTCTATAGACTTGCCTTTCGAACCAATTGGTAAGAAAGACATAGGAATTAAAACCTCCCTAGAAGAACCGCCCATCCTAGACCTCAAACCCTTACCCGCCTCGCTCAAGTACGCTTTTTTGGGAAAAGGTGATACGCTCCCCGTTATCATTTCTTCGGACTTGAGTGATTCGGAGACTTCCGATTTATTGGAAGTTTTATTTAAACATCGCCACGCAATTGCGTGGCAAATCTCTGACCTAAAGGGGATTAGCCCCTCCTTTTGCACCCATAAGATTTTCCTAAACGATAATTGCCGCAAAACGATTCAGCCGCAGCGTCGTCTTAACCCAAACATGAAAGACGTCGTTAAAGCCGAAATCATTAAGTTATTAGATGCGGGATTATCTACCCTATTTCGGACAGTGCATGGGTTAGTCCCGTGCATGTCGTGCCCAAGAAGGGCGGTCTTACCGTAGTGGCGAATGAGCATAACGAGCTTGTCCCAACTCGTACTGTTACGGGTTGGCGAGTGTGCATCGACTATAGGAAACTTAACGACGCCACCCGCAAGGACCATTTCCCTCTGCCATTTCTAGACCAGATTTTAGAGCGTTTATCCGGTCATCCGTATTATTGTTTTCTTGATGGTTTATCGGGGTTTTTCCAAATCCCCATTTCCCCCGATGATCAAGAGAAAACAACTTTTACTTGCCCGTTCGGCACCTTCGCATATCGAAGAATGCCATTTGGACTCTGCAACGCGCCAGCTACATTCCAAAGATGTATGCTAGCGATCTTTGGCGAGCTAGTAGAAGACATTATGGAAGTCTTTATGGATGACTTCTCTGTTTTCGGACGCTCTTTTCCCGATTGCCTTAACAATTTAGATCGTGTCCTTCAACGGTGCGAGGACACAAGCCTTGTTTTAAATTGGGAAAAATGCAACTTTATGGTTCGAGGAGGTTTGGTCCTCGGCCATATGATTTCGTCTAAGGGGATAGAGGTGGATAAGGCCAAGATAGAAATTATAGAAAAACTTCCGCATCCAACAAACGTAAAATCTATTAGGAGTTTCTTAGGCCATGCGGGCTTTTATCGACGCTTTATTCAAGACTTTTCAAAAATAACAAAGCCGCTAACTCACCTCTTGGAAAAGGAATCACGCTTCATCTTTAGTAGCGAATGCGAGTCCGCCTTTAATTTGATAAAACAAAAACTTATCTCTTCACCCAATTTTAGTGGCCCCTAATTGGTCCCTTCCGTTCGAAATAATGTGCGACGCTAGTGATATTGCCTTAGGTGCCGTTCTTGGCCAACGCGTAGAAAAACATTTTCATCCTATTTATTACGCTAGCAAGACGCTCACTTCCGCACAAGTAAATTACACGACAACGGAAAAGGAACTCTTAGCCGTCGTTTTCGCTTTCGATAAGTTTCGCTCGTATATAACGCTATCTAAAGTTATCGTTTTTACCGATCACTCCGCGCTTAAATATTTATTAGCTAAAAATGATGCGAAGCCCCGCCTTCTTCGATGGATTCTCCTCCTACAAGAGTTTGATTTGGAGATCCGAGATAAGCGGGGAGCGGAAAATCTAGCGGCGGACCACCTCTCCCGTTTAGAAAATCCGGGTGCGGAAGCGCTCGTCGAATCTGAAATAAATGACAGATTCCCCGAGGAACGCCTTCTTGCCATTAATAAATCTTCGTCATCTTCGCCTTGGTTCGCAGATTTTGCAAATTTTTTAGTAGCGCGGGTCCTTCCAAAAGAATTTTCCAGTCACCAAAAGAAGAAATTCTTTTCTGACTTGAAAAATTTCTTTTGGGAGGACCCATTTCTTTTTCGTATCTGCGCGGACCAAGCGGTCCGAAGATGCGTTGCGGGTGTGGAGTGCTTGCAAATTCTTAAGCACTGCCACGAGGGTCCAGCCGGTGGGCATTATCAAGCCAACCGGACCGCTCGGAAGGCGCTAGAGGCGGGCTACTTTTGGCCCACTCTCTTCAAAGACGCGCATAATTTTGTGCGCGCATGCGATAGCTGTCAGCGGTCGGGTAACATCTCTCGTCGTGACGAGATGCCCCAAAATATGTTTTTAGAATGCGAAGTCTTCGATTTGTGGGGCATAGATTTCGTTGGCCCCCTACCTCCGTCTTTCAAAAATATGTATATTTTAGTGGCGGTCGACTACGTATCGAGGTGGGCGGAAGCGCAGCTCTCCCCACCAACGATGCGCGAGTCGTCGTTACATTTCTTAAAAAATTATTTTCTCGCTTCGGCACGCCTCGCGCAATTGTTAGTGATAGGGGAACGCATTTCTGTAACGCTCTTATGGCTAAGACGTTAGCTAAATACGGAGTCACGCACAAGCTTGCCACCCCCTACCACCCGCAAACAAGTGGCCAAGTCGAGGTAGTAAATCGAGAGATTAAGCGAATTTTAGAAAAAACCGTTTCGCTAAATAGGAAAGATTGGTCCGTTAAACTCGACGATGCGTTGTGGGCGTATCGGACGGCATACAAAACCGCTATCGGATGTACGCCGTTCCGGTTAGTCTACGGCAAAGCGTGCCATTTACCCGTAGAATTAGAACATCGCGCACTTTGGGCTTTAAAACTCTTAAACCTCGACTCCAACTTAGCCGCTCAGAATAGAAAACTGCAACTAAACGAGCTCGATGAATGGCGTGCGAACGCTTACGAGAGCAATAAATTCTATAAGGAGCGCTCTAAGTTCTATCACGATCGAAAAATCAAGTCCCAAAAATTATTTTCTCCGGGCGATCTTGTCCTTCTTTACAATTCACGCCTTAGGCTTTTTCCAGGTAAATTAAAATCTAGATGGTCCGGTCCCTTCTTAGTTGAAGAAGTTTTTCCTTATGGAACCGTACTCGTCTCCCACCCGGACAAAGGCTCTTTTAAAGTAAACGGTCATCGGTTAAAGTCTTACATCGCGGGCGACCCAGTGATCGGTTTTAGCGAAACCATAACTTTCCTCCACACTATAAACCCGCCAAAATAGTCAAGCTACACGACTATAAACAAAGCGCTCCTGGGAGGCACCCCTCGCTTATCTTTTTCGCTCTTTCCTTATTATCTTTGTTATTTTTTTCTAATAAACGCAGGGTTTCTGATCGGCCTCCCCCTCCGCGTTTCAGGGAAGCTTCTACCCCCTTCCCTTTCTTTTTGTTGTACATATTGTTTTTCATTTCTGTTCCGCATACTTACGATACAACATTGGGGACAATGTTGGACTTAAGTATGGGGGTATTTTCGTGCTTTATTTTCTGCACTTCAATTTTTCTGCATCTCAAAAAAAAAAAAAAAAAATACAAAAAAAAAAAAACATATAACAACAAAACAAAAAAAAAAAAATTAAAACACATCTTAAAATGAAACAAAAAAATTTTTTAAATGAAAAAAAAAAAAAAAAGATTATTCCAAAAAAAATTATTTTTTGTTTTCTTCTCTTTCTTTTTCCAAAAAACTCAAAAACAACAAAAAAAATTTTATTTTCACTTTGTACATATTTTTTTTTTTTTTTTTTTTTTTTTTCGTCATACTCTTTTCTCTCTCCTTCTTGTACAAACTTTTTTTTTTTTCTCTCCCATATTTTTGTACATATTATGAAAAATCTCTTAAAAATAATACAAAAAAAAAATAATAGTTCAAAAAAGTTACAAAAAAAATCGAGAAAAACAAAAATACAAAAAAAAAGATAATAAATGAAAAACACAAAAAAAAAATGTTTACAAAAAAAACTATAAAAAAAAACAAAAAAATGTTTTGCAACAAATAAATTAAAAATTCCATACTTAACTTTTCTGCTATCCAAAAATTCTGTTTTGAGTTTATTTATATGTGAATACTATTAATTCTCTGTTTACTACCCGTTTGTTAATTATCGATTGAAATATTTAAATAGCCGGGGTTAAGTTTTAAAGAATTCTTTATGCTTTGTAAAAAACTAGCGAACTCGTTTTAGGCACTACTTCTAATTTTTCATTAATAGGAGCACGTATATTATGTTAGGAAATAACGACTATAGAATTCAATTATACTTACTTTTAGCTTTCTGAAAACATTGGAACGTACAAATTATTAAGGTTGCTCTCAAAAATTTTTAGGATTACAATCTAGTTTTTCCTTTCTCCCCTCACTTTTCATGACCTACTTGGCATGAAAAATTTTATCCTTAAAAGATCTTATGTCAATGGGAACAAGATTTCGTTCCGTAAACATAGGCACCCAATAATTTAAAAGATTATATAGGGAGTAAGAGGATAAAATTCATTACTCCTGCAAATATACATTGGGTTAATTTTTATTATTATGAAGTTGAAAAACAAAAATCATATTAGGAAAATAAGATTTCGTTTTCCTAATAATCCAAAAGAAAAAAAATGGAGGTTCGAGAAAAAATTACCTCACCTCAAATATCAAAACCCTCTTCATAAACCACACTACCCCCTTAGCCAATTACACGATTCTAGAATTAATTCAAAAATCTTTTTGAGAGCATAATTAGTAAATTGTATTATTTCCGGTAGCACTCGTATAAGCTAGAATTCTTATAATTCCAAACTATTTTCGTTAACCTAACCATTACAAATGTTGCCTTCTATTTGATTACATCAAGAAGTCTTTTGGCCAAAACTTTTGCGCTATTTAAATCATCTACATAATTTTAGGACTTAACTCTTACACCCCGTATATTTATTTCGATCTCTCTTATAATTAATTAAGCGATAGCCAAAACTTAGAGTTTTTTTTATTCCTTATAGATTCACCTCAAACTTTTGCTCTGGAATAGCAAAAGCCTAAGTATGGGGGTATTTGATGAACTGTAAATATGCGTATTTTTATGCACATTAATTTAGTCATTTTCATTTATTTTCGTCGTTTTTACTTATTTTTGTTCAATAAAATGTTCCTATTCTTGTAAATTTTCTCCTAACTTGTTTTATTTTGATTTTCAGAAAAATTCCAAAATCTGCCAAAATTGGGAAGTACACGCCCGTGACACATGGGTCACGCCCGTGACCGAGCCGTGACTGTGCATTTCCCGTGAAATCGGAAAATTTCTGAAGAAAAGGCTTGACACGCCTGGCGACACGCCCGTGTCACCCGACACGGGGCGTGACCCAAGCCCGTGTCCTCTCCTCTCGACGAATTCCACTCGACGATCGTCGAGTGTCGACCCCGACTGTCACGCCCATAGTCACGCCCGTGACCTGGGGCGTGACCCAATTTCAGCTCAACGATTTCGACTCGACACTTTCCGCTCGACATTCGTCGAGTGTCGACCCAACTGTCACGCCCATAGTCACGCCCGTGACATGGGGCGTGACCTTTCCAGCTGGCCCGACAAGATGCTGCCGAGGACATTTGACGCAACCCGCGCCCGGTTCTACCTCCCCGACACGCCCTAGGTCACGCCCGTGACCTGGGGCGTGACTGCTGCGAACTCAGCCCGAAGTCAACTTTGCTGTCCAATCGCCAGCCGCCTTCATGAATAGTACTGTCACGCCCCCATGTCACGCCCGTGACCGAGGGCGTGTACTTAGAAATTTTTTCCTATAAATAGCCCAGTTCTGTAAGGTCCAAGGGTTCAGATTTTTGGGCCAAGTTAGTGTCTTTTTGTGGGCTAATCCGTGGATACTAGTGCTATGTAAGGAGATTTCTCCCTTTTTATTTCATGTTTTGTTTTGTTTTATCTTTTAGCTTTGTAATAGCTTGAAAATTTTAATAAAAATGTAGATTTTCTCTCTTTATTTGGCATGAAAAGTTCATTTGGATGGCTCACCTCTTTCCCTTTTTATCCTTGTTTTCATCCTTGTTCTTCACTTGTTCTTCATTTATGAAGTGTGTGTGTGTGTGTATGAGTGTAACATGCTTAATATTCATGTTTTTTTTACTTGTTTTCATGCTTAGGAATGTTAGGTTTTCCCCTTTTTTTCTCCATGTCTTTTTCCTTTAACTAGTCTTCATGCTTAGATTTTGATTTTCATTCTTATGATTTTTTGAAAGAGATTTAAAATAGTGATTTGTTCTTTTTTTTTACTTAGTTTTCTTTTAGGATTGTAAAACTTTTTTCTTGTTCTTTTCAACTTCTTTTTCACCTTTTTTATCACTTTCATAACATCATAAGAATGAAAATGTTGGTATTTTAATTTTCCAAAAACTTTGATTTTTGATTTACTTTGAAAAACTTTTGTCTTCAAAAATTGAAATTTTCTCTTTTTATTCATTTTTGGCAAAACCTAAGCATGAAAAAGTTAAAATTTTAATTTTTGAGCACCTTTGATTTTGACTTTATTTTGTAAAACTTTTTGCTCATTCTCTTTTTGTTTGTTCTTTTTATGTGTTTTGGGTAAGTTTTAGGAGTAGAAATCTTGTTATTTTCATTTTTAGGTAACTTTAATTTTTCTTTGCTATTAGTGTGTGTGAGTGTATGAGCCTAAATTTCTTTTGTTCTTCTTATATTTTCATGAAGTGTGTGTGAGTGTAGGTGTATAACTTTTATGCTTTAATTTAAATTGTGTAGAGTGTGTGAGTGTAGGTGTATAATTTTCATGTTTTCTTTTAATGCTTTGTTCAATTATGTAGAGTGTGTGAGTGTAGGTGTATAATTTTATCGCTTTCTTGAATTTCATATGGAGTGTGTGTGTTTGTGTGCATTTATTTCCGCCTACTCGTTAAGAGTTAAATGGCGCATCGTTTTCATTTTCCGTCCTACTCATTTGAGTAGGACTTGTAATTTTTCTTTCTTTATTTTTCCGCCTACTCACTTGAGTTTAAATGGCCGGACCTTTTTTCAGTTCTACTCGTTTGAGTAGGACTTGCAATTTTTCTTTCTTTATTTTTTCCGCCTACTCACTTGAGTTAAATGGCCGGACTTTTTAGCCCTGTAATCGCATTTATTTTCTCCTACTCATTTGAGTAGGACTCGCTTCCATTTCAGTCCTACTCGTTTGAGTAGGACTTGCAATTTTCAGCCTTTATTTACCGCCCCCACTCGTTTGAGTGGGACTCGCAAAATTAAATTATGCAAATTTTCATTCATGTGTAACTTAGTTTTTTTTATAATTTGGAGTGTGCGTGAGTTCTCATTTAGTTAACTTTTTAGCTCTCTAAATATTGTTATTTTTCTTTTGTCTCTTTCTTATAATCGTTTAGCATTTAATTTCGAACTCGCGCCTCACTAAATTATAAGCCGTCCCCATACCGATGTGTGGCTAATCGCTATTAGCCTCGGCATCGAAGAGCATTGGGACATTTGAAATGATTTATAATAATTAAAGTTCTTTTTTTCATTTTAATTTAAGCACTTAGGGTTTACCCCGGGTTTACGACGCGTAGGACCACATAATCGATGTGTGGGCCCTATTTCCGTAGTCCATATGCTAGCTAGCCGAGAGGCCGTGCATATGGACCGATCACCCCTGGGTAAATAGAGTTGCGTGCGCCCCCTCGAGAGAGGACAAGCGTAATTCTACCGGATTGGGTCCCCCACCCAATAGCGGGGTTCTTAGCGTAAAGCGGGCGTTAAGAGGAATCCTTCGTCGGACTAACGTTCGGTCGAATAGTCTTAACGTTTAGGTGAGCGATATCCCTATAGCTAGGTGAGCTCACATTTGTGGAACCTCCACGGCCAAGTTGCCTTATTATTAATTTGAAAATTAAGTCTTTTTATTATTAAAAATTATTTTAGTCTTAATCCGATTCGATGCCGAGCGTTAACCCTTCATCGAATATTCTCTAAATCGTTTTTTCGCTCCTTTGCTTTTCCGCCTTTTTATTAAGTAAAAAAAAAAATCAACCTTACTTTCAGTAAAATAATAGTCCTCCCGGAGGAGTAAGAATAGTCAACGCGACCCCGAGAACAATACGACCTCGGTATTCCCCCGAATATCGAGTACTACTTGCGATAGGTGCACTTGCCTACCCGAGCAAGCCCGCGGCGATCGACTCACCGAACCAACCACAGTAAGAGTCTGTTCGCGGGCCCATCACCGGGATTGAAGAAAGATGTGGCGCTCTACGTGGAGAAGTGCCAAACTTGCGCCTTGGTGAAGGCGGAGTGCCAAAAGCCGGGAGGATTCCTTAAGTCCTTGCCTATTCCGGAGTGGAAATTTGACGACATCTCTATGGACTTTGTGCACGGTTTGCCAAGGTCGCAAAAGGGGAACGACGCCATTTGGGTGGTTGTTGATCGGCTAACAAAGGTGCCGCATTTTATTCTGCATAGGAAGGATGATCCGGGGGAGAAGTTGGCAAAACTTTATGTGGATAACATTGTACGGCTTCACGGTGTGCCCCACAACATCGTGAGTGACCGAGATGGGCGGTTCACGTCCAATGATTGGAGGCTTGTGCAGCAAATGTTGGGACAAAGTTGAAATTCAGCACAGCCTTCCATCCGCAAACGGATGGGCAGACCGAGAGGGTCAATAGAACCATGGAAGACATGCTCCGCATCTGCGTCTTGGATTTTGGGAAGCAATGGGAAGACGACCTTTATTTGGTGGAGTTCGCATACAACAATAGCTACCAAGTGAGTATTCAGATGGCGCCTTTCGAGGCCCTATATGGTAGAAAATATCGCACACCGTTGTCTTGGTTAGAAACGGGTGAGTCAAAGTTATATAAGCGATTGGAAGTGGAGAATACTACTTCTTTGGTGAGAACCATTCGGGAGAGGTTGCTTATCGCTCAGGACCGGCAAGCGAAGTACTATAATGCCAAGCATAGGAACGTGGTGTTCGCTGTGGGCGACTATTTGTACTTAAAGATCAAGCCATTCAAGGGTGTCTCGCGGGTGCGGCGATTGAAAAAGCTAAGCCCGAGGTACCTTGGGCCGTTTGAGGTTCTGGAGCAAGTTGGTGAAGCGGCCTATCGGTTGAAGCTTTCAGTGGAGCTTGGTGGATTATATGATGTATTCCATATTTCGGTGCTTCGGAAGGCGGTGCAAGAGCCTTCGCAAGTGATCGTGGTTGATCAAGTGTCGGTGGATAGTGGGCTGATGACAAAAGTCAAGCCCGTGCGGATTGAGGACTCGGAGGTCAAGCGGCTATGCAATAAAGAGATCAGGATGGTCAAGGTCCGGTGGGACAATTACGGTCGTGAGGAGCTCTCTTGGGAGCGAGAGCAGACTATGCTTGACGAGTATCCGGAGTTGTTCCGTTCAGGTACAAATTTTGGTTTTGTACATGTCCTTCCTTTATATAATTTCGTGGGCGAAATTCTTTTAAGAGGGGGAGAGTTGTAACGCCCCAAAACTCAAAAGAGCGACGAGGGACGTTTTGGGCCAGTTTTGGGTTCTGGCAGGAGGCACACGGCCTGGGACACGGGCGTGTCCCAGGGCGTATCAGGCCTGTGTCGACACTCAGCCGACAAAGTCGATATTTTGCTCTCGACATTGTGTCGAGACTGGGCACACGGCCTGCGACACGAGCGTGTCGCAGGGCGTGTCGACCCGTGTCGACACTCAGCCAGTGAAGTCGACACTCTGCGCTCGACGAAGTGTCGAGACATGGCACACGACTTGCGACACGGGCGTGTCGACCCGTGTCGACACTCGTCCCGGGAGTCGACGAACTTTGCTCGATGATGTGTCGAGACAAGGCACACAGCCTAGGACACGGGCGTGTCCAAGGCCGTGTCGTCAGGTCGATGATCTTCGGTCGATGAAGTGTCGAGTGTCGAGACCGTGTACACGGCCTGGAGCCTAGGCGTGTTAATGTAGACACGAGCAAGGACACGGGCGTGCCATAGAACCCGTGCAGTGCTCGGGTTATTTTCGGGATAAATCGATGGGGGTACACGGCCGGACACACGGCCGTGTCAGGTGGAACACGAGCGTGTCAGGTCGAACACGGGCGTGTTCGATGCCCGTGTGTTGTTCCAGACGAGTCGATTTTGACGGCGAATGAGGCACACGGCCCTGGACACGGGCATGTGCCAGGACCTGTGCAGTCTAGATTGGGCATTTCAGTCCCGAATTAAAGCCGTTCGTTTCTTTAATTAATGATCCAACGGCTGGGGGTTTTTCCTGAAGGGATATACCCGGGATTGGGCCTTAGAAACCCTCACTTTTCATGAGTGGTTATCTTTCTAAAATTTAGAGAGAGAGGAGAGCCAAGGAAGGAAGAAGAAGCTAGATCCGGCTATTGGAGGAGCTTCGAAGCTCCAAATCGCGAGTCGACTCCGGATCCACGGAGGCAAAGCTAGTGTGGTGCTTTTCATCCGCTTACTTTTCCATGGTGCCAAAGAAGAACGCAAGGGTAACGATTCTCTTCTTGAGCATGAGTAGCTCTCCTTCTTTGCATAGGAAGCCCGCTCTCGCGAGTTTGCGGTGAGTTGGAGGCGTTCCTTCGGGTAGATATGTGAAGTCCCCGTTGTTTAGAGTCCGTAAGCGAGAACGGACGTAGGCATGATGTGTGAAGCCTATCCGGACATGTTGGTCTGGATCGGTGATGTTGCATTGCATAATGCCGGCAAAGACTCCGTGCTATTGGTTGTTTTTCGAGTTTTCTACACGGTAGATTGCAACAGGGAGCCTTGGGGATTAACCCAAAGGTGCACTCGGAAAACTGGGCGGATGCGTGATCTTGCCAACTTGGTGGCCTGAGAGCCAACTTGAACATAACCGGGTTATGTGAATTGTGATGGAAATGGGACTCGGTAGAAGTTTGACCCGCGCAAATGGCTTAAATTGTCGTTGCGATGTGAGCACGGGTTAGATGGAACCGTACCCGTTCTATGTCGTTCGGTTAAAGAGACCTAAGCGTACGTGGCACTTGCCGTTGGCATAAATTAGGGTCTTCGGCGGTCTATGGCTTAAATTGTCGTGACCCAGGCCAAGAAGACAAAATGGTCATAGGTTTGGCCGTCAAAGTGGCGGTGGTGAGTCCGGAATGTCTACGGTTTTAATTGACGTGACATCGACCGGTTCACCGAGAATGTGCCCTGAGAGCACGGGGCGTGTGGCCGTGCGAGCCAACGTCTGTGATGAAATGAATATTGTTTTATTGCTCGCTTATGCTAATGAAATGTAGGGAAGGAGCATCGCCCCCCCGAGCCGGGGGCGGGATCATTATAATTTGGTCAGCATTGCTGACCGTTGCCTTGTTTTGCCACCGTGCGGTGGTTTGTTGCTTGCAGGTGCTGCTGGATCAAGCGGTCAATAGCGGGGTAAAGCCCAAAATGCGAAGCTGGCCCTCGAAGGCCTAATTATAGTATTTACTGTTTTTATTCATGTATGACCGGCCTGCGTGCCATGGTTGGTAAAACATGTAATATGAAGTGAACAATTTTGTAAGGCCTTAAGGCCTGTACTTGTGTATGTACAACATTCCTATTTTGGTATTAGTGAACATTCATGCTTTAGTGCTGGGTTCTTTGTTGCAACTTTTATAAACTACTTCCGCTAGAATGCTCTGTGTAGGACGCTATGATTGGTTGGATGGTTTCCATGAGTAACCACCCGGTCTGTCTCTAGTATATGGCATCGGGCCCCGGCCGGACCTACTACTATATGCTATGCGACGGATAGGGGGTATTACATCATCAATGGCCATTAATGGCCTTGAAAGCTACCTCTCGGCCTTGGTGGTTCAGTGCATCCAGCCAGTGGAAGAGCCAGGAAAGCCTCCTGATCTTCTCAGGGCTATTAGGGGAGGTGAACCAAGCAAAGAAGAATGGCCCTTGGCTTCCACGTGGCATGAATGACCTTTACTCCATTTTCTCTCTCCTCCATTAAAGGGAAATTGGAGCTTTCTCTCTCCTGCCCCTCATGGCTGAATTTGTTCATCACTCTAGCCTATTTGACGCCCACTCATTCATCATTTCCATGATATCAAGGCTAGCCCAAATGGGGGGAAATGGGCTTGAGCTTGGGTTAGCCTATTTGGGCTAATTTGACTTAACCTTAAGGTAGAGTTGACCTTAGTCAACATGACCATTTGGGTTGACCCCAATGGGTCCCTGGCGACCCATTGGACTCCCCTAAGGTCTATGTAGGGTTGGGTAGGGTTGACTTGGCACCTTGGATGTCACTTGACCCTTGGTAAGGGCACTTTGACCACTTTGGGCCTTGAGTTGACTTGGGTCAAGTTGGTCTCTAGGACTACACCCAATGTGTCCTTAGTGACCCATTGACCTCACTTTAGGTCTAGGAAGACCTGGACAAGGTTGGTTGGGCACATTAGAGGCCAACTCCCCTTTATTAGGGAACCTTGCCCAATTTAGGCCTATGGTGGTCCTAAGTCAAATTGGCCACTTTGGGTTGACTCCAATGGACCCTTAAGGCTCTAGTGGACCCTCTAATGGGTTAGTGATGTTGTGGTGGGGTCATGGAGTCATGGTGAAGCCCTAAGGCCAAACCCTAGGGTTGGTGATGAGGTTGTGCCATAGGCAGACCAAGGTGATTCTCACCTTGGCCTTCTATCATTTGGCCCTTTTTAGCTTCCTACGGTTTTGTCATGACCTAGTCATGGCCAAAACCACTCTTAAGGGTCTAGTTGGAAATGAGATGTTATAAACAACTTGTCCTAGTGTGTCAACACCTCGACACCAAAGTGTTGACCAATGACTCAGGTGATACAAATCCTATTCACATGTGCTGCCCAGTTATCAGCACTCCCCCGAACCCAAGTCAGCCCTCCTGCCTCAAAAACATGTGCGAGGGGCCTAATGCGATTCAGGACGTTACAGGGGGTGGGGCTTGAACTTCACCGAGGCACATTCGACCCAACCAGCTAGTGAGAGCCTGGATGAGGAGATCCTCTCGTGGGTAGGACTTGCTCTCCCCGAGGCACGTTTGATCCAACCAACTAGTGAGAGCCTGGATGAGGAGATCCTCTCTGGGGTGGGGCTTGCTCTCCCCGAGGCACATTCGACCAAACCAGCTAGTGAGAGCCTGGATGAGGAGATCCTCGCGGGGGTGGGACTTGCTCTCCCCGAGGCAAATTCGACCCAACCAGCTAGTGAGAGCCTGAATGAGGAGATGCTTTCGGGGGTGGGACTTGCTCTCCCCGAGGCACATTTGACCCAACCAGCTAGTGAGATTCTGGATGAGGAGATCCTCTTGGGGGTGGGACTTACTCTCCTCGAGGCACATTCGACCCAACCAGCTAGTGAGAACTTGGATGAGGAGATCCTCTCGGGGGTGGGACTTGTTCTCTACCTAGGCACATTTGACCCAACCAGATAGTGAGAGCCTGGAAGAGGAGATCCTCTCAGGCATGGGACTTGCTCTCCCTGAGGCACATTCGATCCAACCATCTAGTGAGAGCCTGGATGAGGAGATCCTCTAGGGGGTGGGGCTTGCTCTCCACCGAGGCACATTCGACCCAACCAGCCAGTGAGAGCCTGGATGACGAGATCCTCTCGGGGTGGGACTTGCTATCCCCGAGGCACATTCGACCCAACCAGCTATTGAGAGCCTGGATGAGGAGATCCTCTCGAGGGTGGGAAACTAATTGTGTCACTTGAACTCTACCAAATCCAACATCCTCAAACAGGGAAAAATTTGGGTTACATGATACCCTGACACAGCCGGTCGGGGGTAGAGCTTGTTACAAGATAAGAAAGAGTGAAAGACTACACTAAGGCGAGGCTTCTTCAAGGGGCCTGGGCATGATGACCGTCATCTGCTTCCTTCTCGTCGGACAATTCCATCCTTCTCAGGCTCTCCATGATCTTCTCCATCTCCTCCGCCCTGGCCAACCAAGAGATGGTATTGACGGCCGTGACATAACACTGACTTGCCATCCTAGAGTCTCCCATGAATCTGACCTGGATACCTCCTAAGCTGAACTTAAGGCACTGGTGGAACGATGACGACACGCAACTGAAGGCACTGATGAGGGGCCTTCCAAAGATGGCATTGTAGCTACTTAGAGCGTCAACAATGACGAACTGGCAGTTCCTTGAATTCCCCCCAATTTTACTTGGAGTCCTACACCACCCTCTACCTCCTACCTCTCCCCTGAAAATCCGAACAAGGGTCCGTCCAAGGCCAACACCCTCCTTGGCTCTACCTTCATCTCGTCAAACGCCTTCTTGAAAATGACGTTGACGGAGCTCCCGTTGTAAACCAAGATCCGGGAGATAGTGTAGCCTTCGATGGCTGTCTGGATGACCAGTGCATCGCAAAACAGATCCTCGTGATCTGGCATGTCCTTTGTCGAGAAGGTGATCTTCTCCTCCTGGGGCGGGGTCTGGGATGTTGAAGCGATGCTCCGTCGGTACATCACGTGGAGGCTTGCCTTTTGAGTGACTTCGAGCCCTACTCCACCATGGATCACTGCTATACTACCTCGGGGTTCGACATCGACTAGGTATTCACATATGTCATCCCCCGCCATTCTGGGTGGAATCTCCTTAACCTGTGCCGGCGGCTGCGGCTGGGCAGGGCCTCTCTCCCCACTCACTTCGAAGAACTCAGGGCAGGTAGCCGTGGCGCGCCCCTCCACCCGGTGGAAGTCACGGTACGGTAGCGCTCCTCCCCACCTTCGGCTGGCTTGGCGTTCTCTCCTGTTACCTCTTCCCCCTCCTATCGCCAAGGCTTACTGCGGTGGACTAAGAGCTGTCTTGGGGCTTGCTTCTGGAAGTTGAACCTCCCTTGGACCCCATGAAAGTTCCCTCCGCCTTGGATGAGAGCTCTTCCTGGACCCTGGGGAGGTCCTCCCAGCAGCCTCCAACCTGGTTCTGGACCCTCCTAAGCTCTCCGCTCATCTCTCTGCATTCCCTCTTAATGTCTCGAGCAACCTTGATCCTTCGATTCCATCTCTGTTAGCTTCGCCAACTTTTGGACAAATGCCGGGTTGGCCGCCTCCAGGGCTATCTCCTCAGTTGCCCTTTCCATCCACTCCTCGAAAGAAAGGGGGGCCTTTCAAGTCAGGCTCATCTTGAAGAACCCCTCGCACAACCCCACCGTGAACGCCATTTGGAGGGCATACACCGACATCTCCTGGATATCCAGGATCTCCTCTTGGAACCTGCCAACATAACGGGCCAGCGACTCCTCAGCCCCCTGCCTTATCAGGAAGATGGACTCCGAACTCTTCTTCCTCTTCTTGGAGGTAGAAAAGCGAAGCTGAAAGCTCCGGCTCAAGTCCTCGAACCCATAAATCGATCTTGGTGGAAGTTGATGGAACCAGTCCCTTGCCTTATCCTTCAACGCGATCATGAAGAGGCGACACTTGAAGGCATCCGTCATCGGCCTGATGGCAACGACATCCTCGAACCACTACAGGTGTTGGACGTGGTCATCTTTCCCGGTATAGTAAGCCATGTCGGGCTATCTGAACCCCTCGGGAACGGGAGCTGAGATGATCAGCTCGCTGAAGGGTGACCCCCTGAGGGGTGGTCTCGACAACTCTACTCGCACGACCTTCTTGCCTGGGAGGCTTGCACTTGCCGGGCTGGAGAACAATTCCCGGCCGGTGAGGTCTCGCTCGACCACATCTCCCATCCTCTCCTTCTCGGGCCTTCTTCCTGGTGCGCTTCCTTCTCCCCCTGCTGGGGTCATCTCGCCTAGACCCCTTGGAGTCAACCGTCGAGAGGGGGGGGGGGGGGGAACTAGCTCCTGGGGGGTTGGGGTGGAGCTTCCACCCTGAGGAGCAATGCTTCACAGCATCTCCATGATACCTTGGATGGAGGCCATGAACTCTTGCCTCCCCACAAAGGGTCTTGGGCTGGGGAGCTCGCCGAGGTCATCAATACCTCCCTGACCTCCAGCCATGACACTCTCCCGAGATCTTCTATGTTGGTCACTCTACACGCTCACCGCACCAAAAGTGTTGAAGCCAAAATTGACCTCTGTGGAGTTAGGGGTCCCAAAAGAGGGGTGACCTCACACCTACTACACTCGGGGGAATGTCACGGACCAAAGACTTGGGAAACTAGGAACAGACCCTCGGCTCTAGCGTGGAGGTCCCACCATACACCCGGAAGGTCACAAGAGAACTTCCCCTCCCTCACCAATGGCTGAGCCGGGTACCTTGGAGAGCTCTCTCACTCAACCAAGAAGAAGCCTAAGGAGGAGGAAGCCCAAAAAAACTCTCCTCACAAGGTACCCAAGGGAGTCTATTTATTGTTTTTCCAAGTCTAGGGAACAAAATGTCACAAGTACCCCTTGCTCAAAAATTCCATGGGGCAATAGAAAACATTCACACTGGGGGGTAAAGAAGTAATTCCACCTCGAGGGTATAATGGTAAAAGCATGGACAAAAGAGGTCCAAGGGCGCGAGGAGCCATACCCCCCATCTTCCCAGGCACCCGAGACGAGCAGGTGACCCCCGTCGAAGAGCTACCCGCCCGGGGCGGGAGCTTAGCCGCAGGCCGCTCTCGCCCCCGCGAGCTAGCCGCCCGGGGCGAGAGCCTGGCCACAGGCCGCTCTCGCCCATGCGAGCTAGCGGCCCGGGGCGAGATCCTGGCCGCAGGCCGCTCACGCCCCCACGAGCTAGCCGCCCGAGGTGAGAGCCTGGCCGCAGGCCGCTCTTGTCCCCGCGAGCTGACTGCCCGGGGCGAGAACCTGGCCGCAGGCCGCTCTCGCCCCCGCGAGCTAACCGCCCGGGGTGAGAGCCTGGCCGCAAGCCTCTCTCGCCCCTGCGAGCTGACCGCTCGGGGCGAGAGTGCAGTGGGCGGGGTTCTGGCCTCCAGCCGGTCCTGCTGTTCCCACCTCGCACCTATCAGGCCGGGGCGGGTGTCAGCCAACTTGTCGCACCCGCCCCCCCCCACCCTAAAAGGGGCCACTGGGGGGGGGGAGGGAAAGTTTTTCTCCCCCTACTAGTATATTACAAGGGCTATGGCTAAATTAGCCACCAAGAGTGCAAAACTTCTCCAAAATCTTAAAAACTCATAGCTCGTCCTGCGCCTGCCGGGAGGACCCCCACTCTGCGAATATGGGGTTGTACAAGATGATTTGTGTTTTCCGGTGGTTTGTGCGTGTAGTTAATAATAATAATATTATTATTTTATATATATACACATAAGCTTGTACGTTATAGCGAAACTATATTCATTGTCTCTCCCAAGCCGACAAGCTGATTTGCGGTAGAAAGTAGGCGACAGAGATCGTAATGTCTTCGGCTGCCACCTGTAGAAGTTCCGGTGCGTGAAATCATCGTCAGAGAGGACATTTGGAAATCTCTCGCCGAGATTTACCCGTGCACGGTAACGTTTTCACATTTTATGGATTTTTGGCGTTAAGGTTTTTGACCTTGACTCTCGTTTGCCACGAAAAGTTTCAGGAATCGTTGCATAGGAGTTCTTGCGGCCGATCCTTGGAGTGGAGCGCTCGTGAGGCCAGATTTTTGACGATTTGAGGCAAGTGGTGATTTCTTCCCATTGATATGTTCTCGTTCGTTTTGATTTCCTTTCCTCTTTCCTCCTTCCTCCTTAGATGATTGGAGTAGTGTAGGGTTCAGCTAGGTCAAGTCCACCAGGTTGTGAAGCGATTAACTGTGTCAAATTCATCTAGTATCAGTTTAAGTGTAACACCTCCATCCGTCATATGAAATATAATAGAGAGTCTGGCCGGGGCCCCCACACCATATTCCACAAACAGGCAGCGTGGTTACAAGTTAATATCACATACTACTCGCATCCTAACTCAGAGCATTATAGGGAAAGCTTTAGGGTTACCTGAACTCAAACTCATTTGAATGTCCACAATATATAAACCACCATTTATAGGAATGTCACTTACAAATACACAAAGGTTATGACCTTAAGGCCTTACAGTTCAACTTCACAAGTGTGGATTACAAACATCGGCACGCAGGCCGGGCATATATGAAAACAGTAAAACTTTTCCACTCGGCCTTCGAGGGCCAGCATAGCACTACAGCAAGGGATTCAACCCGCTATTTCCCGCTCGGTCCACCACCTACATAGAGACATTCCACCATAAGGGTGGTAAACAAGACAATGGTTAGCATTTAGCTGACCAATTTATAACGACCCTACCCCTTTCCCGGGGCAGTGATATTCCTTCCCTGTAGACATAGCATTAACACAAGCAGACATATCACAGAACGTACACTCACGCACAGTTCAATATATCATAAATGTCGGCCGCACGACCCGACACTCCATGCACTCAGGGCACATTATCGATGTACCGGAAAACCAGGGTCTCACCACCGTTCAGAGGTCCTAGACCTAACGGTAAACATTGAGCATTCAAACTGCATGGCCCACGGCCGTACACTTTAGTCTTGACGACGTACAGCTCAAGACTCTCATTATATGATCCTAACGAACGCCAATAACTATAGGCACTCAAGTTAGACAACCATAACGCGGATACAGCTCAGCCCTTGCTCGTTGCTGAAATTGTCAGTTCAATGTCTAGACTGACACGGGTCGGCTTCCACTTGTCCGTTAGGCTCACTGGCCTTTAAGAGCTCATAGCTCACAATAGCCACACTGTCCTCTAAGGACTGGCTTCATAATCAGAAAGGGAGTCAGTGGCAGCATTCGTCACGATCGCTTAGCGAGGCCAACAAAAGCTCTTTTTCTGCACCCAAACTCAACCCAAACCCTACAACATCCTATAGTGCTAAAACACTGGATTTGCTATAGTACACAACACATGAATTTCGAGGGTATTTTCTTGGAACTCCACTCTGTACATCGACTCCATAAATACACGTTTATACATGGAGTCTTCTCCGGTGTGCAAAATAAAGCATCACCAATCCAGACCAACAAGTCTGGATGGGCTTCACACAACATGGGTATTCTATACTACACATTTCGAATCTATATGCAAATGTAATTGGGGATAACACGTATCAACCCACAGAATTCTCTTAACAATTACACCTTCTAGCAGAGGATTCCATGCACATGCATAATAAGGACTTCACTTGTCCAAGAAGGATGATCGTTACCCTTGTCGTTATCTTCAGAGCCATGACCGAGCTTTTCTATGCAGATGGAAAGTAGCTCACGGCTCTCCTCTTTGCGGATATAGACTCTGATCTTGATTTTACCCACAAGATCTTCTCCAGCAACTAGTCCAGCACTCCTTAGTTCCTTCGTCCAAGAACACTCAAAGGAGAAGAAAGGAAGAGAGAGACTAGAGAAGGGAATATTGAATTCCTCAATCCATAACCCTCTGCATAAGTAGCCTCAGGTTTAACCCCAACCACATGATCTCTTCTCATCCTAAAGCAACAACCACGATTTGAGTTGAAAAGTCAACCCACCGCTCATCGGTCGTTGTTACTCCAAACTCTGTTCGACTTTCGTAAGGATACGACACAACATTCGCCGACCTTTACGAAATCTATTCGACGTTCATCGAAAGGATAACATAAGCACATTCGTCGAACGATGTTTGACGTTCGTCAAACGCTGGTCGACGTTCGTCGAACGCCGGTTCGACATTTGCCGAAAGAAGAGAAGGATAACAACACAACATTCATCGAACGCTGCTCGATGCTAAGACCGTTCAACATTCGTCGAACTCAAGACAGCCGTTCGGCGTTCACGTAGTTCGACAAACACGTAGTCCGATGAACACGTAGTTCGAAGTTCGTCGAACTCACTGGAAACCGTTCGACGTTCGTCAAACTCAATAACATTTCGACGTTTGTCGAACTCGAGATTAGTTCGACGTTCTCGAGTGGTAGCCTCCAATGACCACTACTCCTTTTGGGGTGTTACAATCCTCCCCTTCTTATCGAAATTTCATCCCGAAATTTGCATACAACTATAAGAACGACAGTAACAAATATGTTACAACATATATTCACTTCACAAAAAAATGTTACAACATTTTATACAAACAACTCGGGAAATTCAACATGCATGGTTTGCTCCCGCTCCCATGTTAGCTCCTCATAGCCACAGTTATTCCACCAGACCTTGACCATCCCGATTGTCTTGTTCCGCAGCTGCTTACTCGCCATATCCTCGATCCGAATGGGCCTAACCTTCGTCGTTAGCCCTGATTGGACTGGTATTCGATCATCGCAATCACCTGAGTTGGCTCTTTTATGGCTTTTCGAAGCACAAATATGTGGAACACATCATGCAAGCTGCTAAGTTCGGTCGAAAGAGTTAGCCGATAGGCAGCTTCTCCAACCCGCTCCACTATTTCGAACGGACCAAGATACATCAGACTTAACTTTTTCAAGCGCCGAATCCTGGTCACGCCCTTGAATGGTTTGATTTTTAAGTATACCCACTCGCCAACCGCAAACTCTACGTTTCGATCCTTGGCATTGTAGTACTTTGCCCACCTATCTTGGGCTATCAGTAGCCTCTCCCGGATTGAGCGTATTGTCGAATTAGCCTCTTCAACTTACTTATGCTTATACAACTTAGACTCGCCTGTTTCCGCTCAAGCTAATGATGTAGGACACTTCCTACCATACAAAGCTTCAAAAGGTGTCATATTTATGCTAACTTGATAGCTATTATTGTAGGCGAACTCTACCATATAGAGATTGTCTTCCCACCTCTTCCTGAAATCCAAGGCGCATATCTGGAGCATATCCTCCATCATTCTGTTGGTCCTCTCGTTCTGACCATCCATTTGCAGATGAAAGGTCGTAGTGAACTTTAATTTTTTCCCCAACAATTGATGGATTAGCCTCCAATCATTCGAAGTGAAGCACCCGTCTCGATCACTTATGATGCTACGGGGTACACCGTGCTATCGTATGATTTGCTCAACGTAAAGCTTAGCCAAGATTTCTACTGGATCGTCCCTCTTGTTCAGAATAAAGTGAGATACTTTAGTCAATCGGTCCACGATCATCCAAACAGAATCATTCCGTATTGAGATCTCAGCAAACAGTGCACGAAACCAATCGAAATGTCATCAAATTTCCATTCTGTAATAGGTAGCGACTTCAGGAAACCTCCATGCTTCTGACATTCTGCTTTCACTAAGGCACAGGTCTAACATTTATCCACGTATTGTTCTATATCTTTCTTCATACCCGGGCACCAGAACAGCTTTTTCATGTCCTTGTACTTCTTTGTGCTCTCTGGGTGAATTGAATACTTCGTGAAGTGAGCCTCATACATCATTTCTTCTCTTAGCTTACCCATATTTGAGACGCATAAATGACTATGTTTTCTTAAAAGGCCGCCATCCCAGGAGAATTGGGCATTTGACCCATCCACTGCATAGCGTTGTAGACTTTCATCAAGTTCCGTTGCCCGCTGAACCCTGTCCGCAAGGTCATACTGTACCTCTGTCCAGTTCATGCATGCATTTACAGTGGAATTCTTGTCAACACAAGAAATCTCTGAAGCTTCCAGCTCCTGGATCAGACGCTCATCATGCATTTGCAACTAATTTGCCCTTGCCGGAGTCCTACGACTCAAGGCATCTGCGACAACGTTTCCATTCCCGGGAGTGTACTGAATATCAAAGGTGTAGTCCCCGAGGAACTCCATCAACCTTCGTTGTCCCTTATTGAGATCCTTCTGATCCAATAGATACTTCAGGCTCTTATGGTTCTTGAATATATCCACTTTCATGCCATACAAATAGTGATGCTATAGTTTAAGTGCAAAAATCACTGCCGCCAACTTCAAGTCGTGGACGGGATAGTTTCGCTCATGCACTTTCAACTATGGTGAGTCATAAGCTATCACTTTTCCAAATTAAAGAAGAACACAGCCTAAGCCGCTCCCTGATGCATCACTGTAAATCTCATAGCCATCTGAACCACATGACGACGTCAATATTGGCATCGTGGTCAAATGACTCTTCAACTCTTCAAAAGCTTGCGCGCACTCCAACGTTCAAACAAACTTCTGATCGTTTTGTGTCAGTGTGGTGAGGGGTAAAGAGATCTGGGAAAAGTTCTCTACAAAGCGCCTATAGTAGCCCGCAAGTCCAAGGAAACTCCTGACTTCAGCTACGGTAGACAGAAACCGCCACTCCTATATTGCAACTACCTTCACCGGATCCACTGCTATACCTTCTCCACTAATCACATGACTAAGAAAAGCCACTGACGTCAGCCAAAACTCACACTTGGAGAACTTGGTGTAGAGTTTGTTTCTTCTCAGGGTGTGCAGCATTGTTTGTAAATGGATCGCATGGTCTTCTTCAGATTGAGAGTACACCAAGATGTCATCAATAAAGACGATCACAAATAAATCTAAGTACTCTCTAAATGTGCATTGTATTATGTCCATGAACATCGATGATGCATTACATAGCCCAAACGGTATCATAGTGAACTTGTAATGACCGTAGCGTGTTCCAAACGCTGTCTTAGGAATGTCACATTCCTGAATCCTCAATGGTAGTAGCCAGACTTCAAATCGAGCTTTGAGTATACCGTTGACCCAGCCAGCTGATCGAACAAGTCATCAATCCGTGGAATCAGATACTTGTTCTTCTCCATCAGCTTGTTTAGCTCTCTATAATCAATGCATAAATGCAAGCTACTATCCTTCTTTTTCACGAAGAGGACCGGAGTGCACCAAGGTGACATACTTGGGCGTATAAAACCTTGCTCTAACAACTCTTGTAACTGGACTTTTAGTTCCGCCATGTCCTTTGGCGCTACATAGTACGACAAACAGGACACAGGTTTCGCACCTGACACCAGATCAATAGCAAAGTCAATCTCCCGCTGGGGCGGTAACCCAGGAAGATCCTTAAGAAACACATCAGCATACTCCGATACAATCAAAACGTCACTCACACTGGCTTTTGGCTCAACAACATGTATAAGCGTGAAGAATAACTCCGCTCCCTTCTCAACAGCATTGACGACTTTGAGAGCAGACATCAAGATCCTGCTCGCTCATCGCATAACAACGAATTTTGTCTCAAGTTCAGTATTCTGACCCAGTGTGACTTCCTTTGAGTTGCAATCAATACAAGCACGCTGCTCCGAAAGCCAGTCCATAATAAAGATCACATCGAACTCAGATATCGACAGCAAGGATGCATCCAACCCAAAATCTCACCTTACTATCCGTACCTTCATATAGCAAGCCTAACCGCATGCATTACGCTTCCATTAGGCATTAACACCTTCAGACTATCTGCCGCCATACGTCGAGGCACTCCAATCTGTGACACGAAGTCCTCAGATAGAAATAAATGTGAAGCACCCGTATCAAATAGTGCTCTCGCCGGACAGTCCCGAATCAGGATAAAGCCTAAGACGAACACATCATAGACAAGCTACACACAAGGTATGAAGTATAAAAAGCAATAAACCAATATCTTAACACGTACATGTGATGACGTCACTTTGCTTTATGGTGTAAACCCTCCATCCGTTACATGATATATAATAGAAGGTCCGGTCGGGGCCCCACACTATATGCCACAAACATGCGGCGGGGTTATAGGTTAATATCAAAGACTAGTACACTCATCCTAACGCAAGCATTCTAGCGGAAGCATTAGGGGTTAATACTGAACTGATCGACCATGAATGTCAACTATATATATAAACAACCACATTTATATATCTCAAAGGAATGTATACAAAATACACAAAATGTTTGGCCTTAAGGCCTTACAGTTATTCTTCACAAGTGTGGATTACATACATCAGCACGCAGGCCAGCCTCACATGAAAACAGTACACTTTTCTTCATTCAACCTTCACGGGACAGCATAGCAGCAGTAAGGACTTCAACCCACTATTTCCCGCTAGGCTCTCCAGCACCTGGATGGGGACAATCCACCGTAATGGTGGTAAACAAAGCAACGGTCAGCATTCAGCTGATCAATTTATAATGACTCTACCCCTTTCCCGGGGCAGTGGTATTCCTTACCTGCAGGCATAGCATATTCACAAGTAGATATATCACAAAACGTGCACTCATGCACAGTAAATATATCACAAATGTCGACAGCACGGCCCGACGCTCCGTGCACTCGGGACACATTATCAGTATACCGGAAAACCAGGGTTCCACCACCGTTCTTAGGTCCCAGACCAAACGGTAAACATTGAACATTTATGCTCCACTACCCACGGTCGGAGACTTTAGTCTTGATGGCAGACGGCCCAAGACTCTCATTATGTGATCCTAAAGAAGCCAATAACTTAGGCACTCAAGTTAGACAACCATAACACAGTTACTGTTCAGCCCTTGCCCGTTGCTCCAATCACCTGTTCAATGCCTAAATTGACATGGGTCGGCTTCCCCTTGTCAGTTTGGCTCACTGTCCTTTAAGAGCGCATAGCTCACAATAGCCACAATGTCCTCGAAGGACTGGCTTCACAATCATATGTTAGCTAGGAGGTATCTGAAAGTCTTGTTTTCAAGGCTAGCTTTACACCTAGAGGGGGGGGGGGGTGAATAATTTTTTTCTCTATTTTAGTTTTCTAATCAGTTTATTAGATTACTGTGTCTGTTGATTAGATTAGTAAACTTTCAAGAACATTCACAGACGACGTAACAAATTTATAGTGGTTCCCCAATCTTGGGTATATCCACTGTCCCTCTGCGCCTATCTAACAGTATGTTTGATTCGGCTCTCCCTACAGAATTCAGCTATTTAATAGCTTACTGCACAGATCCCGTAGGGCCATGCACATATCACACAGACCAACAATGTAGGCACTTAGCCTACCCAGGTCACAAAGACCTATCACCCGGCACAAAGCCAAACACAGGTCACTAAGACCCAACCTTTATAGTACATGCTTACAAACCCCAGATTCACAAAGAATCTTTCAGAAAACAGAAATGAAGAATGTGATGTTTAAACAACAGAGGAAGCTCTGTCTCACCTTCTTCTTTGACTGAGCAGATATCAGATCCAAAATATTGTTGTTGTAGACAATATGTAGACAGTGGAATCTTTCTTCAAACAACTTCTTTTTTTCACTGCAGAACTTGTAGATCTGCCAGCTCAGAACAGCTTCTGATCCTACTGATGCAGATGGGGATCTCTTCAGCTATCTCTTTCCTAACAAGTTTCTCTGTGCAGAACACCTTTTTCTGGCTTGACGAAAATGATGAGGAAAAAGATGACGTTCAGCCGCACTTTCGTTTTCAGAAAACCTAGACAAGGAATTTTTTTCTTAATTCGATGATCTGATTCTTAATATCTCTGGCCGATTGAGCAGTGGGTCCCACCACCAGGATTGATGGCCGAGATTTAGCCAATCAACCCACGCTTTCCATTCATTCCTAATTCAATGGCTCTTTGCTATGAGTGGGCCCCGACACTTAATGATGAAATAATCCTTGGTAATTGCAGAAGATAGCAACAGCTGGCCCGCCAACAACTTTGGCAGCATTTCCGCAATATTTGAATTTTGGTTGACTTTTTTACTTTGCTGACGTCAGCATGACTCAACAACTCTGGACTTAGCCAAAATTCAATCATTAGTACCAAAGGCATTGAGTGAGTAGGAATCACTCAACGTCATAACACTTAGACAAAATTTTGTCTGTCTAGGTATTGAGCTCAACAAACTCTGAGCTCCGCTCGACGAATGTCAAGCTCAGCTCGATAAGAGCATAAACATCATTTCGACGAACTGCGGGCTCAGTTCGACGAACACTGAGTTCAGTTCAACGAAACTGAGCTCGACGAAATCATAAAGTTAGTTCGATGAACTGTAGACTTAGCTCAACGTTTTGTTAAACTCAGCTCGACGAACACCAGACTTAGTTCGACGAACGTTGAGCTCAGGTAAACGAATCTTAGCTCGACCAAAGCTAAGCTAACCACGCGTTTGGACTAAGCCAAAATTCTGCTTCAAGGCGTTGAGATCGTCGAGAGCGTTGAGAGAGCTTGCCTCACTCAATGCATTTTGCCTTAACAAAAATTTCTTTGCCATGGCGTTGAGAGAGTAAGCTTCACTCAACGCCAAACTACTTAACAAAATTTCTGTAAGACCCCATTTTTTTCTTTTTCAAACCCGGGGTCTTATGCCCAAAATAGCCGTTTTGCGGTGGCACGACACTCGGGAAGGCCTCCACTACAAAACGTCGATTCTGCCGGTCTTTTCGATCATCAAAGAGAGAGTAGTAATCATAAATGAAATATAATCGAGTCCACAAACATCCTATATATTGAGAATGATGGCGGTAACCCCCAACGTGTTAAAATTGAAGACGGCGATGGCGGCAACCCCCAACGTGCTAAAATTGAAGACGACGATGACAGCAACCCCCAACGTGTTAAAATTGAAGACAGCGATGGCGGCAACCCCCAACGTGTTAAAGTTGAAGACGACAATTTCCTACATATTGAAGATGACGACGGCAACCGCAACATGACGAAGACGGTGACCTTGTGGAGTTACATGATATGGAGCTACGTGATGAAGATGAAGACTACCAAATAATATTTAGTTTTTTCTATTTGCATTTATTTTTATCATGTAATGTTTAAACATTTGAGTATTGTTTTATTTTTAATTAGGTGGGCTACAAATAGCCAATGCATGATGTAAAGCCTATATAAGGCTAACCTTGTTTCATTTTACTTAGAGAATGAAAAAATTGAAAACCAAGGATTCAAAATTTTAATTCCCCCCTCCTCACTCTTCCCCTCTTGGAAAATTCACTTCCTCCTCCTCCTTCTCCTTGGCTGCCGGCCACCCTCCTCCCCTTTTCTTCTTGTGCTAGTCTCGACCACCTCTCCTTCTCCCTCTCCCCTTGCTCGGCCTCTCCCTAACTTCCTCCTCCTACAACCCGAGCCACCCTTTCCCCAAGTCAAAACCCGACCTCCTCTCATCCCCTACCAAAAACCGACCACCCCCCTTAATAGTGGTGAAGATTTCGGCCACGAGCAAGACTCCTTCCTTGTGAGATTTCACTCCGGCGTGAAGCGACGAAAGCGGACAAATTTCTCTCCATCTGGCGCGGCTCCGGCGGAGCCATAAAAGAACGATCCTTGAAAGTGAACCGGAATCATCTATTCTGGTTGGGTATCGAGATCTTGTACCTCTTGTGTGTCTTATCCCTTTAGATTTTTATTTGGTGGAATACCTTTGTGTTACTTTGGAATCATTTTTCGTTCGTGGTCTATATTTCCGATCACATGTGTTGTTCTTTCTAGTTGTTTAATTTTCCGAGAGGTTTGGCGAGCCTCGCTTTCGTTTTGTTGGGAGAGATCTACCATTTCCGAACCGAACCTTTCAGTAGATCTCTTTTGGTACAACCATCGCTCGGTCGGACCCAAGATTGGTCTTATTAGCTTGAGAGAACACCGGCCTCTAGTAATTTGTTCGATCTTTAATCGGCGTGGCTACCGTATGTTAGAGATAGTTGATAACGTTGTTCGTGGGTGTGCTGCGTTTAGTTATTCTATGAGCGTAATAGTGGAAATAGAGAGGCGTACGTGTTACTCCCTTTGCCGTTATAGCATCAAACACCGTAGCCTACATCAATTTGGTATCAGAGGGAGGTTCACGTCAATTTCTTAATTGGCACCCTCCCCCTTTTATTTGCACGTCGGCACGTACGCTTCTAGTTCGTTTATTTGAAAACTTAACAACAAAAAAATTTTCCTGGTCTGCCAATAGCGGCTTAAATTTCTTATTTTTCAGCAAAAAAAATCAAAAACAAATTAATTAATAATCTTCATAATTTATTCTGCAAGAAAATCTATTTTATATTAATATTACCCTAGTGGTTAAGCGGGAACAATTCTGATAAACCTATTTTAATTGGGGCAGAAGCGTTTCTCATTGTATGTGCACAAATTCCGGATCAAGTTTTCTCTCCGGTTCTCACAATATGGCCTACGACGTCAATGTTTTCTGAGGAAAATCATTAGGTTTCATTAGGAATGAAGATAAACCAAATGCCCAGGCCAAACGGCAAATAACTGATGATTTGGCTACCCTTAAACAAGGGAATAAGTCGGTCTCAGATTATATGCAACTCTTTAAGGATTTGACGGTTAGGAGCGGTGTGCAGGAATCGCCTGAGGTCACCCTTTCCATGTTTCATAGGGGATTAAACCCCTACATCCAGGGTAAATTACTGCGTTATTGGCACACAGATCTAAACTCCACTTTTACCACGACATTAGAAATTGAGATGCACCAGATTCCTAGGAGTAAAGTTCCCTCATGTCAAACGATTACTATATGTGAGTCTAGTGGCGAATCTGGTCTTGGCTCTATTGTGCGTCCTACCCTGATTACGCCCGTAGACCATTTGGAGTCTCCCCCTGAGTTGCCTGATTTAGTTGTAGACTCCCCTGATGAGTCTAAGGTCGTGCCTAGGACTGTGCCCGTCACTGAGGGCGAGGCTGATATTACTGACGATTGTATTGACGCTGAAGAGATTGGTTACCCTAGTGACCTGGATGAGGATTTCTCCACCGAGGAATCATCTCCACTTCCCTTCATCGTTGTTTCTGAAACCATTACTGGGTCTGATTTGAGTGAAGTTTCTAGTGAGGGGATAGAGTCACCCTGTGGCGAATGTTTCTCTGATCGTGAGTTAGGTGATGACGAGTCAGTTGAGTTTTCTGTGAGGGAAAATCTTCTGTTTGATTTTCCATTTGATTTTGATGGCTTGCACCCAGAGGATTTTACTTGGACGATAAATCTGTATTTTGACATTGGGCATGACTTAGATCCTCCTCTGGAATCTATCGATGCTCCCATTCCTGAGATCTGTACTGCTACTGATGTCGTGATTTATGAGTTGGAAGAATGTCCCAGCGAGAGAGTTATATTTTTGGAAGACGACATAGAAGTAGACCAGGATGAGCGTCCCCTGATGCTAACTCCATTGCGTAAATTTAAATGCGATCTTAACTCTCTCCCGGTTTTAGCTTTACCGACTCTCCCTCTTGATATGTTGACCCGACCAGCGGATCCTTTCGGACATGAATTTATTTTGCCTGATTTAGGTCATGTTATTTTACCATCCATGCTGGACCCTCCTTGGGACATGCCTCGTATTGTGATAATAGATTTCATGTTTGGTCATGATGAATGTCTCATTAATTTGGTATCCACTCGACTTTCTAAAACTAACCAAATCTTTGAGAGTACATTAATGATGTGGTAATCTTTTGTGCCACCGGATCGCATTCTGTTGGTACCACTAGATCTCGTTGGGTTGGTGACACCATATGTAGTTCCGCTAGTGCCACCCTATTACTTTCCGTTGGCGCCACCATATTTAGTTCCCTTGGTTCCATCTCAAGTAGTTCCATTACCGCTATTTTACATGTCAAGTCTGCCTGCAATAGTATTTGCCTCTCACGCTTTCATTTTACATAAGCACAGTAAGGAAGCGCTAGTCACACACATGTCTTCTTATCAATATATCACTAACTTACATAAGAGGGCATCTCCCTATAAGGTTTTCGGTTTCCCCTTGGTGCGACTCGTCCCTGAACGGATGCCCACGGGCACTATAGAAACGTTGGCGAGTCGGCGAGTTAGAACTTTTCGGATTTTTAATCAATTAGGAGAAACAACATATCTGTTGAAGTTAACCACTGAATCCGGTAATTCCCCTAGTTTAAATGTTTCCAATTTCACGCATTGTGTTTTTCCACCTTTTGAAATATCTAACTCTACGTTTGGTGCCACTATATTTGCATTTGGGTTGGGGGGTGAGCTTGTTCTTGGATCGTTCTCTCCATTGGTCTCCAACGGAGGTACGTTGACTGTTGATGAAGAAATTTTTCCTCTTTATTTGCCTAATGCTTTTCCCAGTTTCCCCAGGACAATCTTTTTGCTAGACAGGTTCATATGGTGTTTTGCTCTCCTCTCCAAGCAGTGGTATTCAGCGTTATGTGATACGATGGTGTGCTCGCCCGGTCTCCGGTGACCCTTGGATTTCGGACTCGGCGATGGTTCTTTTGGATGATGTTCTTCGGCGCCAGCACCGCCATGCCAACTCATCGGTGATGAGTTATTTTGAGCATGGGTGGATTGATGGCGGCAACCCCAACGTGTTAAAATTGAAGACGGCGATGGCGACAACCCCCAATACGTTAAAATTGAAGACGGCGATGGCGGCAACCCCCAACGTGTTAAAATTGAAGACGGCGATGGTGGCAACCCCCAACGTGTTAAAGTTGAAGACGACGATTTCCTATATATTGAAGATGACGACGACGACCCCAACATGACGGAGACGGTGACCTTGTGGAGCTACATGATATGGAGCTACGTGATGAAGATGAAGACTACCAAATAATATTTAGTTGTTTCTATTTGCATTTATGTTTATCATGTAATGTTTAAACATTTGAGTATTGTTTTATTTTTAATTAGGTGGGCTGCAAATAGCCAATGCTTGATGTAAAGCCTATATATGGCTAACCTTGTTTCATTTTACTTAGAGAATGAAAAAATTGAAAACCAAGGATTCAAAATTTGAATTCCCCCCTCCTCACTCTTCCCCTCTTGGAAAATTCACTTCCTCCTCCTCCTCCTTGGCCGCCGGCCACCCTCCTCCTCCCCGTTTCTTCTGGTGCTAGTCTCGACCACCTCTCCTTCTCCCTCTCCCCTTGCTCGGCCTCTCCCTTTCTTCCTCCTCCTACAACCCGAGCCACCCTTTCCCCAAGTCAAAACCCGACCTCCTCTCATCCCCTACCAAAAACCGACCACCCCCCTTAATAGTGGTGAAGATTTCGGCCACGAGGAAGGCTCCATCCTTGTGAGATTTCACTCCGGCGTGAAGCGACGAAAGCGGACAAATTTCTCTCCATCCGGCGCGGCTCCGGCGGAACCGTGGAAGAACGATCCTTGAAAGTGACCCGGAATCTTCTATTCCGGTTCGGTAACGAGATCTTCTACCTCTTGTGTGTCTTATCCCTTTAGATTTTTATTTGGTGGAATACCTTTGTGTTACTTTGGAATCGTTTTTCGTTCATGGTTTATCTTTCCGATCGCATGTGTTGTTCTTTCTAGTTCTTTAATTTTCCGAGAGGTTTGGCGAGCCTCGCTTTCATTTTGTTGGGAGAGATTTACCATTTCCGAACCGAACCTTTTTGTAGATCTCTTTTGGTACAACCGTCGCTCGGTCGGACGCAAGATTGGTCTTTTTAGCTTGAGAGATCATCGGCCTCTAGTCGTTTGTTCGATCTTTAATCGGCGTGGCTACCGTACGTTAGCGATAGTTGATAACGTTGTTCGTGGGTGTGCTGCGTTTAGTTATTGTGTGAGTGTAATAGTGGAAATAGAGAGGCGTACGTGTTACTCCCTTTGCCGTTATAGCGTCAAACACCGTAGCCTACATCAGAGAAACCACAACAAGTCCATAAAGAAAGAAGAGAGAGAGTAATGCAAAAGAACAGTACAAATGAAATAAAAATGGGCTTAAGCCCGGTACATCAGATCCTCACTACAATTTCTCGCGAAAGATATAACAAAGACTAATCACTCACGGAGCTGATCACTGGTGCTCCGGTACTAGACTAGCCCACCTCCATGCGCACCGTACTCTGCTGGTGCTGGTGGTCCCTGAGCTGCTGGTCCCTATCTCCCATCCGGAGCCCCTGTAATATTGTGGTCTGAAAACCATAAGTCATAAAGACTAAGTCCTATCATCCCCTACCCCTCCCCCATGGCTCCTAGGCACTGAGCGGGGAGGAGGAAACGAAAGCTACAAAGGTGGAGAGTAAGCAAAGCAGGTAACAGTGGAACTAATCCAGTAGTTATTTATATTGTATAAATAACTTAAGGAAGGAAAGTACAAACTAGCAGTTCTACAAATGTAAGCAGTAAAGTAAACAAGTAGAACAAGCAGCATATGTAAGAAAGACATGGTAAGAAGTAAGTAACAATAACTTATATGAATGCTCATACAAACTTATAAGTTAAGGGATCTTCTGCAAGGCTCCCATAGTATAAAAAGTCTCATACCAATTTATACGTTGGGGTGTCGGTTGTATGCAAGTATGAGTGTAGTGATATGCTATGCCATGATTCATGCAAGTACAACTCACGAACACGACTCTATGCGTACAAACCTTTAGTTCCCCCTATTTGGGCAACTAGCTTCACTCCCAGGAACCTCCGTAGTGGCAAACAGATACAGTGGGTCGGGCCCCCCACTCCTAGGTGGGGTATCCACACTACCAGGCCTAGCCCTTACGTACGCCTCTAGAAGGACATAACCTAGAGTCTCCACGTACTACTGCTGGCCATATCCACCAGACTTTCTGTGGCTAAGTGTCTCACACCGCCGAGTCAACGTATATGCATCGGTGTGAACGACCGTCTAATACCGAAGACCCACCACCTTATTTGTATCCAAATCCTTCCAAGCCACCGACTCCCCAGACTATCCCGTCTGTTACATCTACCTTCTGAACCTACCGTCCGGATGGCCAATCAAACTAACCTAACCAACCTCCCGAGCTATCGGGGTGTGTGAACGTGAAACCCTAATTATACGAGTTCCTCTTGAAGTTTATTATTCCTACAGTTTAGATTAGCCCATGACTGTATAAGGTATTCCCCGTGAAGGGCTCTCGAGGGCACTAGGAGCTATGATGGTAGCTGAAGCCCATCGTTCCCTTTCGCAAGGCACTTACTACTATTGGCTTTTACCTAACTCCTAATCCCTTTAATGTGGTACTGGATCTAACCCTAGTGCATTTTTACTCTTCCTCTCTCCACGGGGAAGACAATGTTTCGTCGACCTCGAGCACCTCTTAACACTAGTCAAACCTCCCACTTCTCATCACGACTCCCGATGATAATCTCATTTCACTTACCAGATCAATACGCTAATATCCCAACTCCGCAGGTTCATTTTGCACCATATTATAATTTATGCAGTTTTTACTAAACGTAGACCATCCTAAGCTATATGATGTATACAATGGGAGGTACTCCAAATTATCATCCAAAATCCCTATAATATTTATTGGAGGTCTATAATGGCATGATTAACCTAAATCCAGAAGTTTATAGTTTTCCTAATGTATTTGGTAATTTATTTAGTTTCCAAAGTGATCCAAATGCCTTAGTTTGAACATGAAGTACTATTTTCAGGCATGCAAAGTGTTCCACAAGATTATGATAAATAAAAGACAACTATTTATCAGTAAATTCAAGGTCCCCAAATTTTTAGTAAGATTTAAACCTGTAAACATAATTTTTGAACATAACCTACATTAACCAAATCAAAGAGACAAGTACTGTCAATATACTTCTAAAAATTCTGAGAAAATTCAAAGATGAATATAAAGACATATAAACACTCCAGGTTAAGTTTCACAATTTATCAGTGAATAATGAACTCTATACTTGATTTTCTCATAATAATCCAGGTTAACATGTTAATGAACTAAGTACAACAATTATACATCTAAAAATTGCAATAAAATTCCCATATGAGCATTTTGACCTAGAAACACTACTGATCAAGTTTCATAATTTTCCAATAAAAAGGGAGCTCTAAATCTAATATTGATCATATTCTCGTATTTATACACTTGTGAAGTAGGTACTGGAAATTTACATATGAAAATTACAATAAAATTAGGGCTAATACTCACTCTGCCCCAATTTCATAGTCATCTAATGGATATTAAGATCAAAATAAAAATATAATTAATTAGGGCTAATACTGATATTACAAAGGTGATACTAAAATTATTAATCTAAAATTCCCAACAAAATTATCCAAGGCTTATAATGACATTATGAATACACTACCCAAGTTTCATAAGTTTTCAGAGAGTTCTAATTACCTACCCTTCAAATTTAAAGTTTGTGACCTAAACTTCGGTTAGAGTTTTGAGGGGTTTATTCATCTCCAAATCCTCTAATATTTTTTCCATGGGACCTTAGCTACCCTAGAGTCTTCTCTACCAAATTTCAAGTCCATACAAGGGCATTTGACCACATGTCCTTCACAAACCCCTAAAGTCCAAACTTAGGGTTTGAACTTGAGTCCTAGGGAAATCCTACCCCAAGCCACCCCATAACCCATATAAGGTTGTAAAAAGTCATGATAAACCAGTGGACAAAGTTTCAGCCTCTGTTGAGGTGATTTGACCACTTAAACCTCAAAGTGCACTTTTGACCTAAATACCCCTTATTAGGGCAAGGCTAGGGTTTGCCCAATTCCCAACCAAATCAACTCAAAATGAGGTGAAAATTTATACAGAACCTTTTGATGACCCTAAGGACTACTTACCAATATTTGGGAGGGTTTAGAGGTCTTTAATTCCCTAAATTAATTTACCCTAGGATATTTATATGATTCCAAAAACTATAGAAAAATTGTCCCCAAAAATTCTCACTTTTGGGAAAGACCTAGGCATTGATTAGGGTGACTCCCTTTCCAAATTTCAGGTCATTTGGATAAGGGATGAAGTGGGGGCATATATTTGTGTTTCTGTCTAACCCTAGGTGTAGACCCCACCAAAATGAGTGCCCTGGTCTAACCAAGCACCCAAATTGGTTCACACCAATTTTAAAATAAAGTACGCTCCTAGGGATACAATTTTGGTATTCATCACTTTTCCAGATGTTGCCTCTAGGTATTTTTAATAATTAGAAACATTAAATACAAATAGTGTGACGGAGAAATACAAATGCTATAGCTTGATTTAATTAAATCACCGCACGAATCTTAGCGCAGGATCGGACGGCGCTGGATCATCTCCTACCTCCAGCCGATGGCCCCGATTGCATCTTCCTGGAGCAACTTCCAAGCATTGCCGCCAACCACCCAGCCACCTCCCCGGCCGGCCACCGCCACCACCACCTCCGTCGAGGTGGTGGCTATCGCCAGGCGGCGGCACAGCCGCCGGAGGGGTGGATTTCGGCGATGCAGAGAGTTCGTTTTTTCATGAAAAACCAGGAAAACTCCTTTCCCAATCGAGCTCAATTGAGCCCGATTTGTATCCCTAGTGATTGCTACGATCTACCCATAGAGAGAGGAGGAGGGGAGGACCTTGCTTGCGGCCTGGAGACTCGTCGATCGCCGGGATGCCATTGGTGGTGGTGGCGCCGCTCGGGTTTCTGTAACTATACAGTTGGAGGGCTCGAACTCTTCACATAAATGGTGGGGAAAACTCCTCTTTGGCCACTGATGGTGTTTATAGCCTCAGTTAGGGAGGGGAGAGGCCAAGTCATCAATGGCCATTGAAAGCTTCGCTCGGCCATGGTGGTTCTCCTCCCCTGGCCTCTGCCATGGCCGGGAAAACCCTTGGCCTCCTCTTAACTAACCAGGGGAGATGGTTCTAGCAAGAGGAGAGGGCTCTTAGCCTCCCTAGCCATGAATGGCCCCTCCCTTCATTTTCTCTCTCCTCCATTAAAGGGAGAAAATGAAGTTTCCTCTCTTCTAGTCATCAAGGCTGACTTGGTCAACCCATTTAGGCTATTTACAGTCCACTAATTCATATCATCATATGATTAAGAATTGGTTAGCCCAAATGAATGGGGGCTTGAGCTTGGGTTAGCCCATTTGGGCTAAGTTTGACTTGACCTTAGCTTACGGTTGACTTTGGTCAAATTGACCTTTTGTGTCACCATAAATGGGTCCTTGGTGACCCATTGGACTCCACTAAGGTCTAGGTAGGGTTGGGTAGGGTTGACTTGGCACTTTGGAGGTCACTTGACCCTTAGTAAGGACACTTTGACCACTTGAGGCTAGAGATGACTTGGGTAAACTTAGCCACTAGGGTTGACCCCAATGGGTCCTTGGTGACTCATTGACCTCACTTTAGGGTTAGGAGGGCATGGGTGGGGTCCACTTGGCTAAGGGAAGGTCAATTGACCCTAGTAGGCTAGTTTGACCCATTTAGGGTTAGGGTTGACTTAGATCAACTTAACCACTTTGACTGCGCACAGTTGGTCCTTAGTGGCCCTATGGACTACCCAAGGTGTTAGGGGTGTTGTGGTAGGGTCATGGGATCAAGTTATAGCCCTGAGTCATCCTAAACTAGGGTTTTGAATTCTACTATTTGTATACCATGTTGTCCTTCACCTTCCTACCTAAGTTTACTTAGTCTACTTGGACTTCCTAGGATTTTGTCATGACCTAGTCATGATAAAACCACTCTTATGGGTATAGTTGTTTGAGGGATATTACAATTTCTATTATCTAGCATTGAGAGAGTAAGCAACAATCAACGCCTTTTGCCTTGGCGTTGAGAGAGTAAGCTCCACTCAACGCCAAACTACTTAACAAAATTTTTTCTGTTATCTGGCATTGAGTGAGTAAGCAACACTCAATGCCTTTTGCCTTAGTGTTGAAAGAGTAAGCTCCACTCAACTCCAAACTACTTAACAAAGTTTTTCTGTTATCTAGCGTTGAGTGAGTAAGATACACTCAAAACCTGTGGACTTAGTCAAATTTTTGCTCAACATTTCCGTGGAGTTGACTGGCACAACAAAACTCAATGCTTTAAGCTGTATGGAGTTGATTGAGTAGATCACAGTCAATGCTTGTAGACCTGGACACATTTTTAGCCAATTTTTCTACACTTAGACTGACACAGCCTGACTTATAGCCTTTTGCTGTATGGCATTGAGTGAGTAGACTTCATGCAATGCTATTGTACTTAGCCATTATTTTTGGCTATATTTCAGTTAGGCTGAGATAGTCTCAACGTCTCAGTGGTATATGGCGTCGAGTGAGTAGACTACACTCAACGCTTTTGTACTTAGACAAATTTCTACTAGATAATTATTTAATCCATACCTCTGGCGTTGAGTGAGTTTACTTCACTCAACGCCTATGGACTTAGTCGATTTTTGTGTTATGTCCAACAACAACTTCTTATGTCCACGTGACCAATCAATATGATATGGACTAACCTGCACTCAAGAACTCAAATGCACATCAAATACATTTGATGTGTGTGACATTGACCTGTTTGACTTCTCACAAATCAGGGACATTGGGAACAATGGACCCAACAATCTCCCCCTATTTGAAGAAGTCAAAACCTCATTTTTATCCTTAGTCAATGACACATACAACCTATACAACAAAAAAATAAGTATGAAAATTTTGATAAGCTATGAGTAAGTGTACCTCATTTACTTACTCCCCCTATTTTGTTTCAAGGTTTTTGTCCTTCCTTAAGTGTCACATTACTTTCTTTCCCATTTGCCATGACTCCTCCTTGCTAGGACCTTCTCTCTTCTCTTCTCTCTTCTCTTAACTCCCCCTTACTAGGACCTTCTCTCTTCTCTTCTCCCCCCTTTTTGACTTCTGCAGAATAGGTAGATGGGGGCTGGCCTTCCAATTGGCTGACCTTCTTTCTTCTATCCAGACTAGCTTACTCCCACTCAGTAGAAGCATCAGTGAATTGATACTACTGGGGAGACTGTATGTCTAGCAAGAGGAACAATACCTGCACAAAAAAATAATACAAACAAGAGTGCCTGAAGCTATGCCTAGTTCAACATACCAAACTCAAATTTGAGGGTGTTGAACTTTGCTTCATCTAATGGCTTAGTGAAGATATCAGCCACTTGCTTGTCTGTGGGGACAAACTCAAGACTGATATCTTCCTTCTCCACATGCTCCCTAATAAAATGATATCTTATTTCTATATGCTTAGTCCTGCTATGTGAGATAAGATTCCTAGTAATAGAAATAGCACTTGTAGAATCACAGTAAAAAGGAGTTTTACTTACCTACAGGTTGTAATCCTGGAGCTGATGTTGAATCCACAGCAGCTGAGCACAACAGCTGTCTCTAATATATATTCTGACTCAGTAGTGGATATAGCTACACTAGTTTTCTTCTTGCTACTCCAAGAAACTAGCCTTATTCCTAAGAACTGATAGGTTCCAGTAGTACTTTTCCTATCTTCTTTGCAACCTGCAAAATCTGCATCTGAAAATCCTGTTAGATCAAAATCCGTATTTCTAGGGTACCATAGGCCAAGATCTGGTGTGCCCTTAAGATACCTCAAGATTCTATTTGCAGCAGAGTAATGAGATTCTTTAGGGAAGGCCTGATACCTAGCATAGACACGTGTGACATACATGATATCAGGCCTACTAGCAGTCAGGTATAAAAGGGAGCCAATTATCCCTCTATAAAAGACTCATCAAAAGGTTTTCTGCCTTATATTTTCCTATATGCATACTTGATCCCATGGGAGTTATCATGGTGGAGGCATTCTCCATACCATACGTTTTGAATAGCTCCTTGGTGAACTTGGACTAGGATATGGAAAAGCCATCATCAGTCTGTCTTACTTGGAGTCCCAAGAAGAACTTGAGCTCACCCATGGTGCTCATTTCAAACTTCCCTTGCATAAGTTTAGCAAATGTCCTGCAAAGATTGTCATCAGTAGATCCAAAGATAATGTCATCGACATATATCAGGACTAGGATAAGCTTGCAATTTGATTCGCTTAGAAATATGGTCTTGTCTATCTTCCCCTTTGAGAATTTATTCTCAATGAGGAAGCTGGATAAGGTTTCATACCAAGCCCCAGGGGCTTGCTTTAGCCCATATAGAGCTTTCCTAAGCTTATACACAAAATTAGGAGAGTTAGGATCTACAAAACCTAGAGGTCCCCATTCATGAATGCTGATTTGACGTCCATCTGGTAGACTCTGAATCCCTGATGGGCAGCAAATGCAAGAAAGATCCTTATAGCTTCCAATCTAGCTACTGGGGCAAAGGTCTGGTCAAAGTCTATTGATAATACGTTTTGTAGTCTAAACTATTAGGGTATTTTAGGATTTTTAATACACAAATCATGTCTTGTAAGCTTATATATTGACCTCTTTTTATATATTTTATTGCCACTAATGTTTTCTCTTTTTTTTGCAGATTTTCTTAGTTTTCGGCCAAAATGACCCGACACGTCCCCCTGACAAGCCCTCCTCGGGCATGTAACCTGATCCCGAGGAAGATTACTGCTAGAACCCAAATCCTGAACAAAACACATGACACACAACCCCTGACATACCCTCCCTGGGCATGTCACTAGGCGTGTCACCCTCATCCCGAAGCCTGCTGCTACATCTAAAGATTTTCCATTGCTACACGTCAACAGTACGGGCAAGCCCCCCCTACATGAGCATGTCTCCGGGTGTGTACGACCTTTTTCGATGATTGACGGATTTCTGACCAATGATTGAAGCGTGATGTGCCTTACACGCCCATCCTACACGGGCGTGTCCTAGGGCGTGTCCACCGACATACAGAAGAAATCATCATTTTCGTCAGAATTCAGCTCCCGAGGTCAACCCCGTACCTGAGATGCCCCTCTGACACGCCCTCCCCGGGCATGATAGGGGGGCGTGACCAACCCGAAAAATGTCTATAAATTCAGACCTCCCCCTTGTGTGCAGATATAAAAATTTTGGGGAGAGGGGAGGTGTTGCTAGTTCTATTCTTAGGTTTTTGTGTTTTTATTTTCATGTTTTTGCTCTCTCTCTCCCTCCATTTGTAGTTTTACTCTTCATGCAATGTACTTTCATTAATTATAACCTCTTTTTATTAGTGTTATATTATTAGTTAGCTCTCTTTTTCACGCGCTTGTCATCTTCATTCCTAGTTGTAATCCATTTTTGTGTTTAATGAAATTGTAGTTAGCGTTCTCTTTCTCTATTTCTTTCTTTAGTTTTCATGCACCTTTAGTATTTACCCCTCTCTTTCCCTATTACCATGAATAACTAATCCTCTCTTGCACTCGATCACGATGATCTGAGAATGAGTTGATCAAGTTATGATGTTTTAGCTTTCTTTTTCTTCTTAAAGTAATTACCTTTGATTTACTCTGAGTTTTTATTTAGTGGGTCTATATTGCCGGTATATAGTTTCTATTTGGGTTTTCAATCTTAGTTAGCCGAGAGGCTCGTAGATTGAATCGATCACCCAAGAGTAAAGAGAGTTGAACGCACCCCTCGAGACAGGCAGACGTTAAATCTCCTGGTTTGGAGTGAAATCCAATAGCGGGGTTCACAACGTAAAGCGAGCTTTATGTCTCTGATTTGGATGAGAGGTCGGTCGGATCTTCCTAAACTCAGTTGGGCACGAATTCGAGGGAAGCGTGTTCAAACTTTTGGAACCTCCATGATCAAGGTGTTTTACTTTATTTAGAATTAGTTTGTTATTTCATTTTGATTTTCTTATTTCAAAGTGATTAAAGATTGAGTACTCCCCAATTATCTTTAGTTCTAACCTTTTATTTCTGCAAGTAATTTAGTTTTCCTTTTAGCTTAGTAATTTAGTTCCTGTTTTTAGTTAGGTAAATTAAACGAAAAAATCAGTTTGGTAAAATAATGGAGATCTCCTTGAAGTAAAAGTAATCATTAAGCCCCAGGGAAAATATGAACTTGATATTAATCTTTAGTATCCTATACTATAAACGATAAGGTACACTTGCCTTTATCAGATATAGAATCAGAGAATATTATCAACTTCCACAATCCACCTTCTCAACCTCTCTTATCCACCTTTGTGATTCCCAGTATCAAGTTTTTGGCGTCGTTGCCGGGGACAGTTTTGATATTTTGAAAAAAGGATAGCTATTAATTTTATCGCTTCTTTTCTCTCTTTCCCCTCTTTCGCGGTTGATTTTATTTTGTTTCATGGATAGATTTTGTTTTTCTTGTGGAGAGTTCGGTCACTCTCGCGAGGAGTGTTGGGTTGGATATCCTTCATCCACCCATGATTTTTTTTTTCTTCCGGATCGGACCAATTTGGCCAAATTGATCCATCTATGAATTTTTTATCATGGGGTTATGATGGTTTTCAAATGACTTCCTATCCTTGTCCTCCGAATTTTTCTGATTTTAATTTTTTCGGAGATTTCTTGAATGTATATTTTGATCCTAGCCCTACTTTGATGAAAGATATAGTACCTAAACACCTAGAGGGGGGGGGGGTGAATAGGTGACCTAATTCTTTTTTAAACTTTAATGGCAGCAATCAGTTATATCACAGAATCTACTATACTTTTATCACAGCAATCACACAGCATACACAGCAAAGCACAACACAGCAGACACAGAGTTTTATAGTGGTTCCCCAAGCTTTGGGTACATCCACTTTCCCCCTTTGCCTATCTAACAGTGTACTAGATTCAGCCAAACTTCACCACTGTCTCAGAACTCAAACTGGTTCCTACACCTCAGGCCCAAGGCCCTACAACTCAGCTTTTCCACAAAGCCTACACTCAGCCACAAAGGCCTACACTCAACCACCAAGGACTACACTCAGAGATTTCAATCTCCTACACTCAGGCTCTCAAGCCCTACCCTCAGCCTTTATAATTACAGGCTTACAAACACTCAGATCCAAAGGATCCTACAAGATAAAAATGATAACTGAGCAACTCAGAAACAAGAGAGGGGAGTTGTGAGTTTCTTGATGAGTTCTTGGAATAACTCAGCTGGATTCAATCTGACTTAGCTTTCTTCAAAGCTTCTTGAAAGTAGAACTCAATTAGATTGTCTCCTTCTGCAGTTGATCCTTGACCTCTGCTTCTTAAGATCCAGAATGAATCTGAATCCTTCTTCTCAGCCTAGTTCCAATGGCTGATTTCTTGGATGGAACCCTCTCTCTCCAACTTCTTAGATCTGCACTTGGACAGCTAGATCTTCTTGTTTTGATCCTTGATCAATAACTTGAACAACTCTGTGAACTACTTTTTGAGTTGCTTCAACTACTTCAACAACAGTTTCTGTAGACTGTATGAGCCTATTTATAGGCCTTCTTCATGGTAACCGACTGGTCCGGTCCATAACTGAATTCTGACATCTCTGACAGGTGCTGTAGACCGGCTGGAACGGCAGCTGTCAAGTCATCTAGTCAGTTCTTGAAAGTTCTCTAACTGTCTGAAAGTGTCGAAACTTTCTGTTTTTAAGTGTCGACACTTATAGACCAAGTGTCGACACCAGTTGTGTAAGTGTCGACACAAGTCTACAAGGTGTCGACACAACTCCTTGTGTTGTAGATTCTATGTCTCGACATAGTTTCTTCTGCATGTGTCGACACTGAAATTGAGTGTCGACACAAGTACTTGATCTTCTATCTTTTGCTGAATTCTTCTAAGTGTCGACACATGTCCTTTGTGTCGACACAACTTCTTGTGTTGAATCTGTTAAGTGTCGACACTGCTTCTTGGTGTCGACACATAGTCTTCTATGTTGATACTTGTTGAGTGTCGACACAGCTCCTTGTGTCGACACTTGATTCTTCTGTTGAGACTTCAGCTGTGTGTCGACACATTCCCTTAGTGTCGACACTTGTACTTAGAATATTTTGTTGATCTTTCTGTTCTTTGCTAAGTGTCGACACAGCTCCATGTGTCGACACTTTCTTCAAGTGTTGAGTCTTCAGCTGAGTGTCGACACATACTGTCTTGTGTCGACACTTTCTTTAAGTGCTGACTCTTCTGTTGAGTGTCGACACATTGTTCTGAGTGTCGACACTTATACTTAGCCTCTGCTGACTTTTGCTGAGTGTCGACACAACTCTAAGTGTCGACACTTTCTGGTGTAGACACAGCTTCACTGGGTGTCGACACTGCTTGTTAAGTGTCGACACTGCTTTACTGTACTTTCTTCATTGAGTGTCGACACAGCTCCTTGTGTCGACACTTTGTGTCTGGTGTCGACTCTGCATCCCAGGTGTCGACACAATGACTCCAAGTGTCGACACTGCTTGTCTGGGTGTCGACACAAGTCTTCTTAAGTGTCGACACTTTCCCTCTGGGTGTCGACACATGGACTTAGAAATTTTTGCTTCAGTCCTGCAAATACTTAACCTGCACAAGTAACTCAAAAACACATCAAATACATTTTGATATATATCATTGAGTTGGGTGAGGCTTCTTCAAATCAGGTACATTTAAACCAATGTACCCAACAATCTCCCCCTATTTGGAGAAGTCATAACCCTTAGTCAATGATATACACCATTCATAATTAAAACTACAAAATGATGTAAAGCAGGATAATGTACAACAGGGTAAACATAAACATGTATCAATTTCACATGTATACAAATTTATCATTACAGAACAAATATAAAATAGAAATAGACAATATCACAGAACAACAATGAAATAGATTAATCATATATTGTTCTAATATCTGTCTTATACATTTTCAGAAGTTCACAAAAATGTTTTACATCAAAAAGATTACACAGTAAACTTTAAGAAAATTCTAAAACTATTTCAGTTCTGGCTCCTTGATAACTATTCCTTTGCCAGCATGAACTTTAGCTTGGACAGGAGCATCAGCAGCTTCAGCATCAGCAGGCTTCTTGCCTTTCAGATCTTTCTTCTTAAGCTCTTCTACTTTGATTTTTTATCTTTCAAAATAATGGTATGGCTTAGGAAAGTACTTGCTAGGCTCCTGGGCAGTAGGAGGTAGCTTTCCCATCTTTGCCTTCCTTCTATATTGAACAATTGCCTCTTGCCTTGATTCATGTTTTCTCCATTCAGCTTCAGAGAACCACTTGTTCCTGTCATGAATGTTATCTTTGGCAGCTTTCCAGGCAGTTAATATAATGTTTCTAGAGGTAGGGCTCCATTGCTTAAAATCTGGTCTCTGTTCAGCTTGTTCCCTAAACCTCTTCTTAGACAATCTTGTCTCTTCTTCTTTTTGCAATGCCTCTTGCACGGCTTCAGAAATAGGCTGAACAACCTTTTCAATAATCACATTGTCCTTGCCCCCAGGTGGGCTGTACATAGTCTGTACATCAGCATGCACCATTTCAAAATCTGGAGGAGGATAAATGACTTGAGCTACTTCTGGTTGCTCACCTCCTAGATATGCAGGGTTAATTCCAGATTCAGCAACATCATTATCATCACACAAAGGAGGATATCCAAGTGTAGCTCTGATAGAATTTGATATCCACTTAGCATGGTCAGAGCTTGCCTTGACTAACACCCTCTCCCCCTTTATGACTTCTCTAGCCATGTGATCTCTGACATCATCCTTCTGAAATCTGATTTGACTATCCAAGTATCTGACTCCATCTTTAAAGAAAGGTTTGAGCTTTTGAAGTTGTTCAGATATGGCCTTCTGGGAGGCTTGGATAGCAGTCTTAACAGCAGTGATTTCTTCTTGAAATGCTTTGTCAAATTCAGCTTTAACAGCAGCAGTAGAAGTAGAAGGTCCAGCAGCCTGGTTCTTTAATTCTGTGACAATAGCATTATGGGAAGCAGTAAGATTGTCATTCATCCTTATCTGATTTTCAAGAACATACCCTTGCTTCAATGCTATGTCATCTACTTGTGCTTTGATCTTTTCCTGGTGTGTTGCCAAGTACACCACTGCATTTCCACCCTTGTGGAAGCAGTCTGTCATTTCTTTCTTGTTAAGGTTCATTTCAAACCTTATAGACTTGATATCTTGGGCCAGATCAAATTGCAATGATTTCTGCCCTTCATCCACATACTTCTCTATCGCTTTTCTATGTTCATCCAGTTTAATCTGCATTGCCACCATTAAAGCACTATAATGAAAAGATGGTGTTTGCTGAACTATAGGCTGTGGTGCAATAGATTGTAGAGCCTTCTTATAACTTTGACTTCTTCTCTTGAATACATAAAGTTTCTTTTGCTTAGCCCTTGTAGCCTCCTCATCTTCAGATTCTGAGGAGCTGGCTATTTCCACCCTCTCCTTAGGGCTTGGAGGCTTCTCAGGTTGCACATCTGGAGCTTTCTCAGTTTCTTGCCTTATAGGCTCTTCCAGAATCTGCACTTGCTCCCCCTTAACAGCAGCATCAGTTTCCTTGTCAAAATCTGCTTGATCCAGATTTAGGAATAAATCTTCCATGGTGTATTCTTGTGGAGACTGCGCAGGAGAAATTCTAGGTTCTTCAAACACTGAATCAGGAACCACTTCTAGTACAACAGATGTGTCTTCTATAACAGCATCTGGAACTTGACTATTCAGCTGAGTTTGCTGATGATCATCAGACAAATCAGTATCTTCCATAGAAAAATCTAAAGTGTTTAGTTCAGTGATTACCTCTAGTATGATGGTGGATGCTTGTTCACTTTCCAGTGTAGTGTGTTCATCTACAACTGGAGGCTCCCCCTGGCTTTGATCCTTGTGGATGGGGCTTGCTTGTGGTAGCTCCCCCTGGATCTCAGCATCAACTTGAGGAGCAGGAGATTTCACTGCAGGCTCTTCCTCATGCTCATCTAGAGTGAAGACAACCTGTTCTTCACTATCTGAGCTACTAGTGGACTCTTGTGCCACTGGAGCAGTCTTCCTTTTCTTCTTTGGAGGAATGTCTTTCTCAGCAACTATCTTCTCAGGGGTTGGCATCTCTTTAGTCAACACCCTGTCCCATCTAGAAAACAACCTCATGTCCATTTTCCTCATGTGATTTATTTTGCTTCCAGCAGTAGTACTCATTACTTCAGGTATTACACCAGCAAGATAAAGACTTAAAATCCTGCCCAGGTTGGGCTTCTTCAAGCTTTCTTTAATCTTCTCATAAACTACTATAGACCAGTCAGTTTTTAGAGTGAAGATTATCCTTGTCATTATTCCAAACATATAGGCAGACACTCTGTCATGCCCTCCTGGCTTGCTGAGAATAACTTTTCCAACAATCTCAGATATGAATTTGCCTTGGCTGTTCATGCCCTTTCTATTGAAAACAGAACCAATCTTCATTGTAGAATCAAGTCCACACCAGGTTAGAGCTTCCCTGGCCCTTGAAGCAGTAACCTCATCTTCCTCCTTAGTTCTTGGCAATTGTAGAATCTTCCTCAGACTTTTTGGTGATACCTTGACCTTCTCACCATGAACCCTGGATTTGATTTTGAATCCAGTTTCGTCCAGCTTGGCTCCATTGAGGAATTCAAGTACCTCTTTCTTCCATATCTTAGTAGGTTCAGAAACTAAATATTCTAACCCAGAATCGGCTACTAGGGTTACGACAGACTTGATTTCTTGATCAGCATCTTCGAAAGCACCGCGCACCAGCTCATATCCTTCGTTGACATTCTCCTCAAGCTTAGGCGCCATTAGGGTTTGTAGAATTTGTCTTGAGAGAAGAGAGGTGTCGACACAGAAGTTTGGTCTCGAAACTTTGAAAGCGTGTCGATAAAGTAAGACAAAACCCTATTTATACCTTTCTGATTTTGAAGATGAACAGGCGGGACAGCTAACTTAAAATGTGTCGACACTGGCAATAAGTGTCGACACTGACTTATAATGTCTCGACACATATGTGTCGACACAAGTTTAGTCAACAGATTTTATGTGTCGACACTTGTTTATGTGTCGACACTCCATAACTCGACACATAGTCGACACTTTACTTAGATAATTCTGAGTAAATACTAAGTGTCGACACCACTTTGGATGTGTCGACACCTACTTGGCATGTGTCGACACTAATATTCTGAAGTGTCGACACCTACTTCCTAGATGTGTCGACACCTATTTCCTGAAGTGTCGACACCACTTTTCTGTGTCGACATAGACTTGTCTATGTGTCGACACCTTTTTACTTAGCCATTTTCAATACTGTAAACTTACTCTAAGTTTATCATTCCTAGTTCAATTTTAAATCTATTGAACTTAGCTTCTTCTAGGGGCTTAGTATACATATCAGCTACTTGATTATCAGTTTTAACATATTCTAATAAAATATCTTCTCTTTCTACATGCTCCCTAAGAAAATGATATTTAATTTCAATATGTTTTGTTCTACTATGAGATACATGATTATTAGCTATTGAAATAGCACTTGTAGAATCACAGAAGAGTGGAGTTCTACTTACCTGAAATCCATAGTCCTCTAGCTGATGTTGTATCCACAGAAGTTGAGCACAGCAACTTCCTGCAGCCACATACTCTGATTCTGCAGTGGAGATAGCCACACTGGTTTGCTTTTTACTACTCCATGAAATTAGTCTCCCACCTAGGAATTGACAGGTTCCAGTAGTGCTTTTTCTATCTTCTTTGCATCCTGCAAAGTCTGCATCTGAATAACCTGTTAGTTCAAAATCTCCATTCCTAGGGTACCAGAGGACTAGATAGGGAGTGCCCTTTAGATATCTCAATATTCTTTTGACTGCTGTCAAATGAGATTCTTTAGGGCAGGCTTGATACCTTGCACAGACACATGTAGCATTCATGATATCTGGTCTACTAGCAGTCAAGTATAATAGGGAGCCAACTATCCCTCTATACAAGGTTTCATCTACAGGTTTCCCTGCATCATCCTTGCTAAGAGATATACTTGACCCCATAGGAGTCTTCATGGTACTGGATGAATCCATACCATACTTCCTTATGAGTTCTAGGGTGAACTTGGACTGACATATGGATAAACCACTCTCAGTCTGTTTAACTTGGAGACCCAAGAAAAACTTCCGCTCTCCCATACTACTCATCTCAAATTGACCTTGCATAAGTTTTGCAAACTTTTTGCAAAGGCTGCTTTCAGTAGACCCAAATATAATGTCATCTACATATATTTGGACTAGTATAACTTTGCCTCTAGATTCCCTAAGGAATAGAGTCTTATCTATTTTCCCCCTTGAGAACTTGTTCTCAATGAGGAAACTAGATAGGGTTTCATACCAAGCCCTAGGGGCTTGCTTTAACCCATATAAAGCTTTCCTAAGTCTATAGACATGATGAGGTAGAGTTGGATCAACAAAACCTGAAGGCTGTTCCACATAGACTTCCTCCTTAAGATTGCCATTCAGGAATGTTGACTTGACATCCATTTGGTAAACCTTGAATCCTTGATAGGTTGCATAGGCCAAGAACATCCTTATGGCTTCCAGTCTGGCTACTGGAGCAAAGGTTTGATCAAAGTCAATACCTTCTTCTTGCCTATATCCTTTAGCAACCAATCTTGCTTTATTATTAATGATGACCCCTTGTTCATCCATCTTATTCCTGTAGATCCACTTGGTTCCTATTATATTGTGGTCTTTAGGTTTAGGAACAAGTTCCCAGACCTTGCACCTCTTGAACTGATTAAGCTCTTCTTGCATTGCTTCAGTCCATTGTGGATCTAGTATGGCTTCTTCAAACTTCTTAGGTTCAACTTGAGATAGAAAACTGGAGTAGATTGCTGCATTCAGGTTTCTGCTCCATGTTTGTACTCCTTGTCTTAGATCTCCAATAATCTGCTCTACTGGATGATCTCTAAGATGCCTGTTGGCTGGAGGCATCCTAACTTCTGGTTGAACCTCTTCAGCATCTCCATCATGCTGTATACCTTGAACTTCATCAGCAATTGGTACATATAGTTCCCCCCTGGACAACAGCCACTGTCTTCTACTTGCTGTCTTGCAGCAGGTACTTCTTCTATAGTAAGCTTGTCCATCTTCTTTGTTAAACCTGTGGGGCTGCATACACTACTAGACAACTTATTGTTAATAAGTTTAGTCTCATCAAAAACTACATGCACAGATTCTTCTACAACTTGTGTAGTCAAGTTGTAGACTCTATAAGCCTTACTGTTGTTGTTGTACCCAACAAAAATTCCCTCCTGGGACTTGGCATAAAACTTAGTCAAGTAAGACTTTCCATTGTTAAGTATGAAGCATTTGCAACCAAAGATCCTAAAGTAGGATAGGTTTGGTTTCCTGCCTTTCACAACTTCATAGGGGGTCTTGTTGAGGCCTTTAGTGATGGTAGCCCTATTTATAACATGGCATGCAGTGTTAACTGCTTCAGCCCAGAAATACTCTGGTAGTGATGTATCACTTAATAGGGTCCTACCAGCCTCTATCAAGGTCCTATTCTTCCTCTCAGCAATGCCATTTTGCTGAGGTGTTCTAGGTGAAGAGAATTCTTGAAATATCCCAAAGTCTTCACATAGTTTGTCATGCTATCAGACTGAAATTCAGTACCATGGTCACTTCTAATCTTGACCACTGTACTGTTTAGTTCATTCTGAATTTGCTTGACAAAGCTATGGAAGACACTAGGTGTTTCAGATTTCTGTCTTAAGAAGAACACCCAGGAAAACCTTGAGTAGTCATCTACAACTACAAAGGTATAGACCTTCCTAACTAGGCTGTGAACTGGCATTGGACCAAAGAGATCCATATGCAAGAGGTATAAACACCTCACAGCATCTTTGTTTTCTATGCTTCTAAAGATGGATTTAGTCTGCTTGCCCTTTTGACAAGCTGAGCAAATACCATCTTTGACACACTTAACTTGAGGACCATTCCTCACTAACTCTTTGCTAAAGAGTTTGCTAATAGTCTTGTAGTTAAGATGGGCAAGCCTCTTGTGCCATTTGACACAATGAGAGACTGTCTCATCAGCTACAAGACATACTGGAGAACCATTGTTCTCAACCATAATGTCTAAGCAATAGACATTCCTTTTCCTATAACCAGTCAAAATGATCTCTTGATCAGTTGACCTCTTGATATGACAACCATTTTTAACAAATGAGATGTCATACCCTACATCACTTAATTGACTTATACTTATTAGGTTGTGTTTCAACCCTTTAACATAAGCCACTTGAGTAATGGTAACCAAGTTGCTAGAAATGTTACCAAATCCTTTGATGATTCCTTTTTCAGAACCACCAAAGGTTACTTTTGGACCATCTTTTATTGGAATGTAGTCCCTTAGTAATCCTCTAGTTCCAGTCATATGTCTGGAACATCCACTGTCCAAGTACCATGTTGGGGTATGGCCACTTGGACTCACCTGCAAAACAGATTAATGAACCTTAGAACCCAAAGAATTCTTGGGTCCTAGGTACTTGTTAATTTGCAACTTGACAAAACTACCTACTGGCTTTCCAACAGGTAATTTGCAACTCACTTTGGCACTAACATTGTGCCAACAGTCCATTGCAAAATGGCCAACTTTGCCACAACACCAACATTCAAACTTATTGTACCTTTGCTTAGGTACTGTCTTTGCTATCTTATCTACAGCAGACTTGTTGAATGTTGGGGCTTTGCCCTTGAACTTGGACTTGGACTGCTCAGTCCTTGCAGGTCTAGTAAAGCCCAGTCCAGCTTTACCCTTGTGATGAACAAATTCATCAATTATGGGTAACACTGACTTAGGTTTAGAAAACCTAGCAACAAGCTCTCTCTTTTTCTGAAGATTAATCTCCAGACTCTTGATTTGATCATTCTTAAAGGTGATAGTCCCCATCTGAATCACTGTTATGTGTTTCAGCCTGGCTATCTCATTAAGCTTTTGATCAAATAACTTCTCAGAATCTGTTGCAGCAGCTTTTAGATCAGCAATTTCCTTTGCCTGACTTTTGGCTAGGGACTTGCTCTTCTTGTAAGCTTGAAACAGTACTTTATATTCATCTATAAGCTGATGAATATCATCCTCAGACTCAGATACACTCTCATCACTTGATGATGATGAATCTGATTCTGTACTGGAACAAGAAACTGAATTTAGAGTTGAACTTTGTACCTTACTGGGTCCTGGCTGCTCTAGGATCTTGTCACTCTCTGTCAAAGCCATTAGCCCTTGGCATTGACTGTCTTCTTGTTCATATATAGACTACATAATCTGCATGAATTCTTCTTCTTCTTCTTCAGCAAACAGCCCTATGTATGCCTCAGCATCAGACTCGGTTTCTGAAGAAGAGATATCTAATAGAGTCTTCTCCTTCTTGGCAATAAAAGACTTTTCTTTCTTGCCTTTGAAATGAGTCTTCTTCCTGTCACTTGACTCCTTTATCTTTTCAGGACAATCTGCAATAACATGGCCTTGTCTATTGCAGCAATAGCACACTATTTTTGAACCAGTTGCCTTGCTAGATTTAGTCCTCTTCCTGTCCTTCTTTGAAGACTTTTTGTTCTGATAGAAGTCTTCTTTTCCTTGTGAAGTAGAAGGCCTTGTCCTCCATTGTTTCTTCTTCAAGAATTTCTGAAAGTGTCTAGTGAAGGCAGCAAAGTCTTCATCACTTTCACTGCTTTCAGATTTTGTACTGACTGACTCATCTAACTCTGATTCATCAACCTTTGGAGGTGGAGTTGGTGACTTATTCCTGCACTTTCTGGAGGCTTCTGTCTTGAAAGCTACTGTTCTTTCCTTGTGTTCAGTTCTTGTTGATTTCTCCTCCTCTTTCCTCACTGTCAATTGCATTTCATATGACAACAATTTGCCAAACAGTGTAGGTGGAGGAATTTCTCCCAACTTAGCCATTTCTCTAATGACACAGATCTTTGTGTCCCAATCTTTAGTTAGGGACCTTTGGAACTTGTCATTTAGTTCATAATTAATGAACTCTCTTCTATAAGACATAAGTTCATTCACTATCCTGTAGAACGTCTTATAGCACTCAGTTATGCTATCACCCTTTCCTTGTCTAAAACATTCATACTCCTGATTTAGCAAGGATTTTCTATCTTGCCTAACTTATTCAGAACCTTCCATATACACAATAAGAGTGTCCCACATCTCTTTGGCTGTCTTACAGTGTATTAGATTCTGAAAAGTTGCATCATCTATGACACTCACTATAATGTTTTGTGCCCTTTTGTCCATGGTGGCTAGGACAATCTCATCCTTAGTCATTTCAGAGAAATCCTTTGGGGTTCTCTGATTTGCATCTAGAACAGATATCTTCATGGGCACATAAGGCCCTTCCTTTACTGTGATGTATATCCTAGGGTCTGAGGCTTCCATAAATAGCCTTAGTCTTTCCTTCCAGATCCTAAATATCTCTTTCCTGCATAGAGGTAATTTCATGGAACCCAATTCCTTGTGATTCTCAGAGGAACCCATGGTTCTTGATTTTCTTGAATCTGTAATTTGTCTTAGACTGAATCTGCCAATCAGGATCTCCTTAGACTGTTAGTCCTTTTTAAGGAACCTCGCTCTGATACCACTTGAAAGATATAGTACCTAAACACCTAGAGGGGGGGGGGGTGAATAGGTGACCTAATTCTTTTTTAAACTTTAATGGCAGCAATCAGTTATATCACAGAATCTACTCTACTTTTATCGCAGCAATCACACAGCATACACAGCAAAGCACAGCACAGCATACACAGAGTTTTATAGTGGTTCCCCAAGCTTTGGGTACATCCACTTTCCCCCTTCGCCTATCTAGCAGTGTACTAGATTCGGCCAAACTTCACCACTGTCTCAGAACCCAAACTGGTTCCTACATCTCAGGCCCAAGGCCCTACAACTCAGCTTTTCCACAAAGCCAACACTCAGCCACAAAGGCCTACAATCAGCCACCAAGACCTACACTCAGAGATTTTAATCTCCTACACTCAGGCTCTCAAGCCCTACCCTCAGCCTTTATAATTACAGCCTTACAAACACTCAGATCCAAAGGATCCTACAAGATAAAAATGATTATACAAAAGATAACTCAGCAACTCAGAAATAAGAGAGGGGAGTTGTGAGCTTCTTGATGAGTTCTTGGAAGAACTCAGCTAGATTCAATCTGACTTAGCTTTCTTCAAAGCTTCTTGAAAGTAGAACTCAATTAGATTGTCTCCTTCTGCAGTTGATCCTTGACCTCTGCTTCTTAAGATCCAGAATGAATCTGAATCCTTCTTCTCAGCCTAGTTCCAATGGCTGATTTCTTGGATGGAACCCTCTCTCTCCAACTTCTTAGATCTGCACTTGGACAGCTAGATCTTCTTGTTTTGATCCTTGATCAATAACTTGAACAACTCTGTGAACTACTTTTTGAGTTGCTTCAACTACTTCAACAACAGTTTCTGTAGACTGTATGGGCCTATTTATAGGCCTTCTTCATGGTAACCGGCTGGTCCGGTCCATAACTGAATTCTGACATCTCTGACAGGTGCTGTAGACCGGCTGGAACGGCAGCTGTCAAGTCATCTAGTCAGTTCTTGAAAGTTCTCTAACTGTCTGAAAGTGTCGAGACTTTCTATTTTTAAGTGTCGACACTTATAGACCAAGTGTCGACACCAGTTGTGTATGTGTCAACACAAGTCTACAAGGTGTCGACACAACTCCTTGTGTTGTAGATTCTATGTCTCGACATAGTTTCTTCTGCATGTGTCGACACTGAAATTGAGTGTCGACACAAGTACTTGATCTTCTATCTTTTGCTGAATTCTTCTAAGTGTCGACACATGTCCTTTGTGTCGACACAACTTCTTGTGTTGAATCTGTTAAGTGTCGACACTGCTTCTTGGTGTCGACACATAGTCTTCTATGTTGATACTTGTTGAGTGTCGACACAGCTCCTTGTGTCGACACTTGATTCTTCTGTTGAGACTTCAGCTGAGTGTCGACACATTCCCTTAGTGTCGACACTTGTACTTAGAATATTTTGTTGATCTTTCTGTTCTTTGCTAAGTGTCGACACAGCTCCATGTGTCGACACTTTCTTCAAGTGTTGAGTCTTCAGCTGAGTGTCGACACATACTGTCTTGTGTCGACACTTTCTTTAAGTGCTGACTCTTCTGTTGAGTGTCGACACATTGTTCTGAGTGTCGACACTTATAATTAGCCTCTGCTGACTTTTGCTGAGTGTCGACACAGCTCCAAGTGTCGACACTTTCTTATGTAGACACAGCTTCACTGGGTGTCGACACTGCTTGTTAAGTGTCGACACTGCTTTACTGTACTTTCTTCATTGAGTGTCGACACAGCTCCTTGTGTCGACACTTTGTGTCTGGTGTCGACTCTGCATCCCAGGTGTCGACACAATGACTCCAAGTGTCGACACTGCTTGTCTGGGTGTCGACACAAGTCTTCTTAAGTGTCGACACTTTCCCTCTGGGTGTCGACACATGGACTTAGAAATTTTTGCTTCAGTCCTGCAAATACTTAACCTGCACAAGTAACTCAAAAGCACATCAAATACATTTTGATATATATCATTGAGTTGGGTGAGGCTTCTTCAAATCAGATACATTTAAACCAATGTACCCAACATTTGAACTACTCAGGGTGGCAACACCCTGATCATTCTTGGGGCCATGGTGATCATCAACCTATTCCATCTCAAGATTTCTCCGCTTTTTCTCTACAAGTTTGTGCGCCTACTGTTTTTAATTTTAGAGAAAATGAAAACATTTTTGATTCTGCAGCATTTGATGCGCACATCAATGCTCATTTCAAAATGATTTTTGACGCTTTAGCTTCTGAGGCCGCAATTCTTTCTTCTCTTCCTCATACTACTTATCTTTTTAATGATGAATCTTTGGACTTTCTGCATTGTCTTCAATCACTCGCGGAAGACGATTATTCAGAAATTCCATTGTGCTTTAACCTCCCGAGGAGGAGATTTCCCCCGATATTCCGATTGTTTTCCAATTTTTCGAGGAAGACAAACTTTCTTGTGTTCGATCTTCAGAGGAGATTGATTTTTCGGATATCCTGTTTTGCTCCCAATCTACAGAAATGATTGATATCCAAGTGGAGAAACATGATCTTTTTATCCAAAAATTTTCGAGTGAACAACCGCCGCCTTCTTCTTCTTTTTCTTCTTTTCCCCCTGCTTGCGAAAATTTCTCTTCTTTTTCTTCTTTTATTTTTCCTTCTAATTTAGTTTCTAGTTTTTCTTCCTTTCCCCTTCTAATAGTTTATTTTCTTTTACTAACAAATTTTCTTCTTCTAAATCTTTTGTTTTTTGTTTTATTAAAAAAATAAAAAATTACAAAAAAATATTTTTATTTTCTTAAAAAATGTTTTGGCACTCATGCCACAATGAATATTACGCGAGTTGCCATTACATTTCTCTTTTTATTTTCCATTTAGCCAACCAATAACGTTGAGATTAACAATATTATAAACAAAGAGTGCTCTTGGTAGGCACCCCTTGCTTATCTTTTTTGTTGTTATTTTTTTTATTTTGTGCAGGAATAAGCTCCTGGGTGTTTGTGCCGCTTCTCGCCTCTCAACTTGGACTAGAGCCGGTCTTTAGCTCAAGTTCGGGGGATGCATTTTTCAATGTCTGGGCATTAAGTGCTAGGGAAACATCTTTTCCTTTTCTTTGCATTTCGTTTTCAATTCTGTACTTTCATTTCTGTTTTAATTTTTCTCTCTCCTTCCCCTCCTTTCTCCATTGAGGACAATATCCATTTTAAGCTTGGGGGAGGATTTTCTCCTTCTCTTGTCTTTATTTTGTTTCCTTTCAAAAAATAAAAAAAAAACAATTTATATATATCTTAAAAATACAAAAAAGAAGAGAATATCTTAAAAATACAAAAAATATAGAAAATATTTCAAAATCAAAAATTATATTTATATACTATTTGTTTTTTTACTTTAATATTTTAAACGAATTTTGGTATTTCAATAGTACCCCTTGCTTTTTGTTTTGTTTATCTCAATATTCCATATAACAACTTAGCTATTTATGATCTTTCTAATCGTTCTTTTTAATTATGTTTCACAAGTAAAATGTTGGTCATGCTGTATTTCTAATTCACGATAGCATGTTAATGCAAAACGTTTTTCTAAAAATCACATTTTTATTATTGTTTTCGTTCTTTATTTTCTTTACTTTCTTGAAAATCTTTCAACCACTATTTTCTTTTTCATTTTTGGATAATTTTTGTAATGTCAGCTTTTGATTAGGGTAGTAGATGTGAACGATCCAAGTAGCATATTATTTTTATTTTCAAGATAATTTCATTAGTCTTCAATTATTATCTAGGATTTTCTTTCTGAAATTTTTCAAAGCTTATGTTTTAGATAAATTTAAAAACATGAAAAATGATTTCGGCCGTTTTTGTTTTCATTTGAGCCTTCTTTCAAAAAAAAAATATTTTTATCCCTAGTTAGCCGCTTTTGACCATTTTTCTGATTTCAATTGATAGCTCCACTTATCATTTCATTTTCAGCAAAGCTAAAATTTTCTAACCTATCTAATCACACTAACCTTTTGAGTTTCATAAAAAAAATTTCATGATTATGATAGGGTTGTTTTGTGATATATTTGGAGAACTTTTTGAAAACGTTTTGCTCAAAATAAGTGTTTACTTTTGTTTGACTAATTTCAAAATGAAAAGAAAAATTATTTATGGCCTTTGTTTTGAAAAAGAAAAAAAGAGGAAAGAAAAAAAATGAAAAAAAAGAAAGAAAAATATTTTATTTATGATGAAAATGTTTAAAACTCTTTATTTTGGTTTAGCGTGATTTTGAAGACTCCTTGTTTATATTTGAATTCCACTGCTAATCATAATCCTAAACCAAACGTTTCTGTCCTAATAAGCCCTTTTGATTCATATTTTTGAATTTTATTTATTAGCTCAGTAAAGAAGAAAAGTAGATTAGTAAAGTTTTGGATTTAAATTTAGATTTTTGTTATTTGATTGATATAGTTATAATGTGTCTCTTGGATCTAGTAACAACTCAATGCATTTTTTCATTTCATTGCTTTGCTTATATTTATTTAAAGAATTTTGTTAAAATTTTGGATGATTTATTTTCATTAGTAAAGTTTATCAATTGTTAAACCATTTTTAAGTAATTGTTTTAGGATTACGTTTCACCTTCTCCCTACTTACAATTTCGCATTGTACTTGTGTTAGCATAATTAGAATTTTCCTGATTAGTCACTTTTATGTTAGCTAGTTTTTATATTTTTGCTTGAGGACAACCAAAGCTTAAGCTTGGGGGAATTTGATAATACGTTTTGTAGTCTAAACTATTAGGGAATTTTAAGGTTTTTATACACAAATCATGTCTTGTAAGCTTATATATTGACCTCTTTTTGTATATTTTATTGCCACTAATATTTTCTATTCTTTTTGTAGATTTTCTCAGTTTTCGGCCAAAATGACCCGACATGCCCCCCCTGACACGCCCTCCCTGGTGGTGTCACCGGGAGTGTAACCTGATCCTGAGGAAGATTGCTGCTAGAACCCAAATCCCGAGCAAAACACCTAACACGCCCCCTTAACACGCCCTCCCTAGGCGTGTCACCCTCATCCCGAAGCTTGCTGCTGCATCTAAAGATTATCAGTTACTTCCATCAATAATATGGACACCCCCCCCCCCCCCCCGACACTGGCGTGTCTACGGGCGTGTACCACCTTTTTTGACAATTGACGGATTTCCGACCAATGATTGAAGCGTGACAGGAAGCTTGATTAGAGAGCTATATTCATGCTCCTACTTCTAGTCTGGACCACATGATATGCATCACCAATGATTTGGTGAACTGGATGGTCCCTTAGATGCCTGTTAGCTGGAGCAATCAAGCTGCAGCTTGCTGATCTTCAGGGTTTTCAGCTAGCTGGTCTTCATTTTCTTCAGGTATGTCTTCCCCTTCTCTTGGAATAGGCAGTCCATCATCATTTTCCTGGACTGTGGGGGTAGCTTCCTTGATGGTCAGCTTGTCCATCATCTACTCTGTACCTGCAATATTAGAAGAGGAGGAGCTTGGCAGCTCATAATTAACCTTGTTGGATTCATCAAAAATGACATGCGTTGACTCTTCTACAACTTGGATGGTTAAGTTGTAAATTCTATATGCCTTACTATGAGTGTTATACCCAACAAAGATCCCATCATGGGACTTAGCAGCAAACTTAGTTAAATGGACTTTTCTATTGTTGAGCACACAACACTTGCATCCAAAGATCCTGAAATAGCTCAGGTTTGGTTTTCTACCCTTCAAGATCTCATAGGGAGTCTTCTTGTGGCTCTTGGTGATAGAAGCCCTATTAAAGAAAAAAGCATGCAGTGTTAACTGCCTCAGCCCAGAAGAATTCTTGTGGCTCTTGTTGATCGTTGGGAAGACGGTGGCGACCACGCTTCCTCTAATGCAAGGTAAACATGGGAAAATTAAGCGAATTGTTAACTTCTACAAGTCGCGGTCAAGGAGAAGTGGGTGAACACAATTTTAAATCCGCTGGCCAGCTTTTTCCTAACCACGGCTCAACTGAACAATCGAGCAAAAGAAGCCGAGCGGCTATGGAAAGAAAAGCTAAAGCAGATAGATCCCGAACGATTAAGGCGGACAGTGTTAAAATACCATACCGCGGCCTTGGACGGACATAAAAATCGAACAGGCGGTCTTATCCTACTGATTTACTTACAAAAAGGTCGCGATTATCTGACTGAACCTAACCGCGGCTTATCTTCTGCAGGTGAACGAGAAACCGCGATGAAGCCGGGCGACTTGACATCTTTCTTGTCAATGCTGCCACCGCCTCCGCTAAGTGTTCGCGATAAAGAGATGGCCGACTTACATAAGGAGGTCGACACATTACAAGCGGCTGTGAGTGCGCACGCCGAAGCCCTGCGGATTAAGGATGAAGAAAAGCGGGTTGCCCTGGAGGCCGCCGAGAAGAGGATCCAAGAGTTGCAAACCACCCTAGAGCAAGAGACCACAAGGCTGCAGTCCGCACTGGAGGCCGCTGAGGGGAAAATAATAATGATGCATGCCTCCTTCGAGCAGGAGAGGACGGAGAAGCAGGATATGCAAGCGGAAGTGCTGACGACCAGACGGCTTGAGAGGGAGAGAGAAGAGATTCGCTGCCTTGAGCAAAGAAAAGACCAAGGTCCGTCAGCGGAGGTCGACGGAAATCAGCGGCCTGCACCAGCGGATTCTGGGAAGTTGCTGGAAACAGGCCGCCCGACTTCTGGTGGGGATTCAAATCCATCGGAGGTCATGGTGGTCGGGCAGACCGCAGCTTCTAGCCGGCTAGAAGCTCGGGCTCAACTAATGGTCCCACTCGCCAGAGTAGAGCGCGACGCCGCGCGGTTTCACCAGTCTCTGCACTCACTTCATAATCTGGTTAGGCATGTGTACACTGAGATTGTAAGAACCGGTGACCAGGTCGCGTGAATAGGGCGAGAGGGATAGGAGGGCAATAAGCAAGGCTGAGTGATTTGAGCGAGATAAGCCTCGCAAATAAATTGAACATTGTGTTGCAATATATTTTTATGCTGGATGTTGGACAATTTGATCGTTGTAAACTGTTGTATTTTTATTATGCTGCAAACTGCTTGCGGTTTATGCGGTTTGTATTTCGTGAATACCATATATGTGCTGTAGGACCCCCTTTGTTTTCTAACACCGGGATCTTATGCCCAGAACCGCCGCTTTGCGGTGACACCTTCGCACCCGAGAAGGTCATCACTACAAAACATCGATCCTGCCGGCCAAATCGATCACAACTGTAGCCAATGGTAAAGCAAGCCCACAGAAATCACATATATATAAATATTCTCCACGAAGGGAGTGTCCACAGATATGACAAAATACTAAATCTCGGGCTCATGCCCGGTACATCAAGTCCTCACTACAAATCTCTCAACACAGAAGCAAATACTATAACTAATAATGATCAGGACTCACAGTCCCTGTCATCTTAACTTCGGTACTAGACTGGCCCATCTCCATATGTGCTGACCTCTGGGGCTGCTCCTCCATGCTGGGCTCCACGGTCCCCTAAAATGATGTGGTTCGAAAACCATTAGTCTAAAAGACTTCGTCCTATCATCCCCCGCCCCTTCCCCCATAGCTCCTAGGCACCGAGCGGGGAGAAGGAAAGGAGAGGAAATGAAAGTGGAGAATAACAAACAAGCAGGTGGCAACAGAACTAATCTAGCTGTTCTATAATATATAAGATAGTAATAAGGATATGAAAACTGAATAAGAAAGTAACCTTAACTTATATGAAAAACACATAAGCCAAGGGATCTTTTGCAGATCTCCTATCGTATAAAAAGTCCCATACCAATTTTTACGATAGGGTGACGGTTATCTAGCAACCTACATTTTTATTTACTGAAATAGAACCTTAACTTATTAGCACGCTCGCACAAACTTATAAACCAAGGGGTCGTTTTGCATGGCCTATTGTATAAGCGTCCCATCCACTTATACAATACATGTCGGGATTCTATGCAATGATTATGCTATGAAATACAATTATGCCATGATGTGAACATGCAAGTGCAACTCACCCACTTCGACTCTGTGTACACAGACCTTTAGTTCCTCCTTTCTAGTGCCGAACCTACCAGGATACCTCCGTAGTGGCAAACAGAATCTGTGGGTTGGGCCTCGCCCACGTCTAAACCGGTAATTGCACTACCAGTAAGACCTATCGTACGCCTCGATGCTGGTGCACTAAGTGGAGGTCCTGTGTACTCTTGCCGGCTGGCGCATAGGACTTCATTTGGCCAAGTGCTAAACCACACTCGCTGTAACGCCCCTATTCGTCACATGGCATATAACGGTGGGTCCGGCCGGGGCCCCACGCCATATATCACTGGTTCTTTGGCCTGATGATTCAGCTCCGTCGACTGTTTCTTCAGGGGCGACCTATGGGCAAGGACGTGTTGATACACGTATCTGTTATAAGTGCGAAAATCAAGGGCACATAACGAGATTTTGTTGGAATGCTCTCGCAGGAAGTGAGCAGAAGACAGGTGCGTCGTATGAAGAAATGGTTAAAGAAGTGGCCGAGTCATGTACATCCCGGACACAGCCTCGATTACATAATTTGCCATCCAAGACAAAACAGAAAACAATGTAACGGTCAGCATTCACTGACCCATTTATAACGACCCTACCCCCTACCTGGGGTAGTGGTTCCTTACCTGTAAGGATTGCCATCATCTATCATTAAGCATCATCAAGCATCATATATACATCATTCTCTTTATCAATCTATCAAGTACATCACATCACAAATGCTGGAATCCACCAGATGCTCCGTGCACTCAGGGCACCTTTTTGGTGTACCGGGCATCCTAGTCGTACACTGCCGATTAGAGGTACTTCACTTGTTGGTTGGACGACTCAAGCCTAGTCCACCAGTCCTGCAAGCAGGCGACATCCCGTCCATACCACTCAGAGGTACAACCTCCCCAGCATCACAAATAATAAGAGCAGATCGACCCACCATTGTGGTGTAGTAGGCTGGGTTATCGTTGCTTCCCAGGCATACTACCAATCGACCCCTCACCATTTCCTGATCGACCCACCATTATGGTGCAGCAAGTCGGGTGCTCACTTCCCGGGTCATGCCACCAATCGATCCCTTCTAATCAAACCAACCACATCAACCCACCCTAGTGGTGTGGTCGGCCGGGTACTCGCTTCCCGGGCGCACTACCAATTGATCTCTCTTCAACCAGGAGCTTAACCAAAGCCTCCTCACATCCATCATCACATCCATACATTCATCACAACACAAATCTCTTTGTATATCATCAAATCCACGGAGTCTTCTCTGGTTTACCCATGAACATCACCAATCCAGACTACCCGTCCAGATGGGCTTCACATAGCAAGCCTATGCCGTACTCCACACTTCCGGCTCTAGATGCAGACTCAACAAAGGAATCACTTCCAAGATCCACCTCTTGGTGGAGGATTACAAGCACATGCATAAAGAAAGGACTTCGATGTCCAAGAAGGAGATCGTTACCCTCGAATATCGCTTCGGTGCCATGAAGTAGCCGGATGGAAGTCACCGCCTCGGCTCTGCCTTCATGAATCCGCTCTCGGATCTTCGCTTCGCACTCCGCAGCTCCTCCACCAGCTGGCTTTACTTTCCTCCTTCCTTCCTTTGCTCTCTCCTTCTCCTTCTCTCTCTTGAAATGAGATGAAGAAGAAGAAGAAGGGATTAAAAATTTAGATCTCGGCCAGAAATCCACCTGGTTAACGCCTAACCCTTGGATCCAGAACAGAGAAAACAACTGCCAGAAAAACACTGCAAAATCATGTTTCGGCCTTGACACGCCCTGTGACACGCCCGTGTCACAGGCCGTGTCCCCCATAACGGTGCACAAACTAACTTATCCAAACTTATCAATGCCAAGATGACACGTTCATGTCATGCCCGTGTCAGCCCAGTCACGCCCGTGTCACAGGGCGTGACACCGACTCGACGATCTTCGTTCGACGATCAGGCAGCGATTCATCGTGCTCACCAGTGATCGTCGATCTCCGCTCGACGATCGCCAACAAAATCGTCGAACCGATGGGACACGCCCCCTGTCACACCCGTGTTACAGGGCGTGACCACCCAAACATTTCGTCGACCGAAAAATCGTCGACCACGCGCCTCACTACGCAACCCGAGCAGGACACGCCCTGGGACACGCCCGTGTCCCAGGCCGTGTCACCCAATTTTTGCCAATTTCGGAATTTGGGCTGTTACACTCGCCGAGTCAACGTGTTGGCGTCGGTGCATCAACTCTCCAACACCGAAGACCAACTACATTATACTTTATGCACATGCAACCTTATGTATCTGCTCCGAGCTAATGCTCCCTGGACCAACACGTCTGTCACAACAATAACTGAGCCAATGCTCGTCGGGCCATCCTTCCCATCACAAACAACAACCGAGCCAACCTGCCCATCATAAACAACAACCAAGCCAAAGCTCGCCGGGCCAACCTACCCATCATAAACAACAAGCGAGCCAAGGCTCGCAGGGCCAACCTGCCCACCACCAAAACCACTGAGCCTACAACCCGAGTGACCCATCCTACCACCCCAAGATGTCGAGGTGAGTGAAGGTGAAACCCTAGGTTTACTAGTTACTCTTGCATTTCAGTTTTGCCTACAATTTAGGTTTAGTGTTGGTTCTCTAGTTGATTTGGGCTAGGTTGACTAACTTAGGATGTGACCCAACATGTATAGCTAGGGTCAAATTTGTCTCCTATAGTCTAGGCCAAGTCCTTAGAGTCAACCTTAGATGGACCAGCTATCAACAAGACCATCAGAGACTCAAGAATTAGAAGATTTCAAGACCAAGTAAACTGAGTTCGGCGTTCGTCGAACTCAGGTCGACGAAAGGCGTGCTCAGCTCGACGATCTTGAGATATTTCTCTGAGTTGAGCTCGACGATCTTCATTCTCTGGTTGACGAAAACTGAGATACTTCAACAAACCAAAGTCAGGATAACTTCAGATTATTCTAAGTCCAACTTCAGACTTTGGTCGACGAACAAGATTCTGAGCTTGACGAACTTGGATCTCAAGTTCACAACTTCTCAGGTCGACGAAGTCAACTTCTCAGGTCGGCGAACTCAGTACTCTACTCGACGAATCCTGGAAACAGAAGATTTGTGTTGACACTTAGGGCATGTGTCGACACCAACTTATGTCGACACTAGAAAACTTATGTCGACAACAGAAGACTTGTGTCGACACCAAAACTAATCAATCGACATCCACCTGTGTCGACACCAGAAGATTCATGTTGACACACAGAATATCAGTCAACACAAAATACTCGACTAAGTCCAGAATGGTTGCTGAACTCCAGTCGACGAATACAATTGTCAGCTCGACGAACTTCAGACAAAAGGCAAAGGTTCTGAAGCATGCAAGTTCTGCTATCAGCTCGACGAACTTGGAACTCAGCTTGACGAACAGAAGCCGTCTGGTCGACGAATTCAATATCTTTGCTCGACGAATTGGTAACTCAGTTCGACGAATTCTGCCAACTGTTTGACGACTCCAGACATAGCCATTTCTAGCCCTCTGTCCCCATTCTAATGCAGAAATTCCTGAGTAATTATTGCTCAAACATTCTCTGAATGTATCCGTTAGAGGAAGCATTAATTACGGTCTTCCTCAGGATTATTACTTGATGATTTTCCATGGGACAGTTAGGGAATTACATTAATACCGAATATTCTCAGGCCGTCAGCATTAATTACAGAGGATTCAAATTTCTGAAAAGGGATAGAAGAAAAGCAGATCGAGAATTAGATAGAGAACAAGTAAGAACTAGAGAACAAGAACATACTCAGTCAGAAAAATGCAGTGAGACTGATAATACGGTTTGCAGTCAATTTTATTAGGATATTTTCGGGGTTTTAGAGCAAATCATGTCTTGTAAAGTACTTGTTTTGATTCCCCTTTGTATATATTTTTGTCGCTAATGCATTTTTTCTGCTTTTTGCAGGTTTTCACGGCTTTCAGCCGAAGTTTGCTGTGACACGCCCCAAGGTCACGCCCTACCAGGGCGTGTACCTAGGGCGTGTAACCCAGAGGAATGAAGCAATTGGTCCGAAACTGCATTCCGTGGAAACTTAGTGTACACGCCCTCGGTCACGCCCGTGTCACACCCGACACGGGCATGTCCCCAGGTTCCGAGGAATCGCCGCAGCGCGCTCGTTTTTCCCGCTCCACCGTCGCACCGAAAGTGTCACGCCCCAGGGTCACGCCTGACCCAGGCATGACATATGGGCGTGTACTTCAGCAATTCCGCCCGTCACCTCCAGCATTCAATTTCAGCTCAACAAAGTCACGCTGCAAACAACACGCCCTGCCAGGGCGTGACTTGTGGGCGTGTACCGCAACAACTCCGTCAGAATTCAATTCCTGCCCGAAAAAGTCGCGCCGAATGTGTCACGCCCCAGGGTCACGCCCGACCAGGGCGTGACAGGGGGGCGTGACCCGACCCGAAAAATTCTATAAATATAGCCCAACTCCAGGGGTTTAGGGACACCTTTTACTTTGAGAGGGGAGGTTCTGTCCTTTGTATTTCTGAACTTTTAAGCATGTCTTTTCATTTTTAGTTCGTAGCTCTATCTTTATGCTTCCCTGTATTAGTTCGTAGCTTCGTTCTGTAGTATAATGTTAATGATAGCGTAGTTTACCTTTCCATGCACTTGTAATCGCTGGTTTTCATGTTGTAAGATCCCTGTTTCTATTAATAAAAAGTGTTGTTTTATTTTACGTTTCTGCTCCATTTTCATTATTCTTCTTCGACTCATCCCCCCTCTTCCTCCTCACCATGATTAACTAATCCTCCATGTACTCGATCTTAATGATCCGAGGTTCGAGTGATTAGGTTATGATGCTTTGAATCTTACCTTTTCTTTTTTGGGTTTAGCTTTGAATTACTCTTGATTTATCATGGGTTGGAGGTATATCATCGATATATACTCTCCACCTTTGCTTTCATTCTGGGCTAGCCGAGAGGCCGAAAGTTTGAAATGAGCACTCAAGAGTAAAGGGAGTTGTTCGCACCCCTCGAGAGAGGCAGACGTTCAAATCTCTCGGATTGGAGTAAAATCCATTAGAGGGGTTCACCGCGTAAAGCGAGTTTTAGGCCTCCGATTTAGGCGAAAGTCGGTCGGACCTTCCTAAACTCAGTTAGGCACGACCTTTGAGAGAAGCGTGTCAATATTCATGGAACCTCCACGGTCAAGGACCTTTACCCTAATTAGCTTAGGTTTATTTATCGTATTTTTCTAACCACTCTTGCCGAGGTAATTTCTGATCGAGTGCATTTTCCCCTTCATCGTTATTAAGCTTGAGTTAATCGCTCTTTTAGCTCTCTTTAACTTTTCATGCAAGTAGCTCTCCTTCATTGCAAGTAGTTCTCTTCCTTTAGCACGTTTAGCTTTCTTCTAAAAAAAACTTAATTTTTCCGTCGATAAAATAATAGATTTCGTGTGAGTAAGCTTATTCAACTGTTCCCGGATTTCAATACGACACTTGTGTCCCCTAGCTGCATTTCGATAGGTATACTTGCCTTGATGAATTGTTAGTTTGGTTATTTTCTCCTTGCAGATATCTAAGAGACAATCAAGTTTTTGGCGCCGTTGCCGGGGAAGCAACGCTCGTTGATAAATTGAAAACGCGAATATATTAATTTTATCACTTCTCTTTCTCAGCCTCCTTCTTAAATTTTTTCCGCCTACTCACTTGAGTTAAATGGCTGGATTTTGTTAAGTGTGCGTATTTTTAATTTTTCCGCCTACTCACTTGTGTTAATTGGCTGGATTTATTTCAAGCAAGTGTGCGTATCTTTTATTTTTCCGCCTACTCACTTGAGTTAATTGGCAGGCTTTATTTCAGTAGAGTGTGTTTACTTTCTGTAGAGTGGGTGTGTTTTAATTTTCTGTCGAGTGCGTGAGTGTAGCTTTTATTTTCCGCCTACTCGCTCAGAGATAAATGGCTGGATTTTAATTACCGCATTCTTAATAGAAACCCACATCACAAAATTTTCTACACCACCTAACTCTCTCGAAAAGGGCAAAGTGGCTCTAAATGCCACTATCTTGTCTAGTACCTTGCGAACCCTTCACCGGGTAGCCCTTGGGAAGTTCGGGAGTTAAAACATAAAAAAAATCTATTTCAAAAAATTTTTTTCCAACTTCATTAGCTCTTTTACTTTTTAGTCTTGCTTCTCCTCTCTTCTTCTAGTGTATGACCCGCAGAAGTCCGTCGGTTACTTTGGACCTGGACCACGAAATTGAGCGTACTCTTTGGAGAAGATCGCGATTTCAAGGCCCTACTACCCAAGTGCCGGTTGAGGATTCCGAGTCATTTTCTACCTTAAGAATGGCAGAACCCAACGTGGAGGAAGTCGTGCAAAGGCCTATGTCCTACTATGCACGACCGAATCTCGAGGGTACAGAATCTAGTATAGTTCGCCCTGCAATAGCAAATAATAATTTCGAACTGAAGCCTAGCATAATTCAAATGGTGCAGCAGTATGTGCAATTTGACGGGCTTCAAGATGAAGATCCGAACGCACACCTAGCCAGCTTTCTTGAGATTTGTGACACCTTCAAGATAAATGGTGTCACAAATGATGCTATTAGGCTAAGATTATTTCCTTTCTCTCTTAGACTTAAGGCTAAGCAATGGCTAAACACCCTTCCTAAAAATAGCATAACTACTTGGACGCAATTAACTGAAAAAGTTTTGGCCAAGTATTTTCCGCCTGCTAAAACTGCTAAACTTAGGAATGTCATTTCTGCCTTTGGACAAATAGACTCAGAGACCCTTTACGAAACCTGGGAAAGATTTAAAGAATTATTAAGATGATGCCCACATCACGCTCTGCCTGTATGGTTGCAGGTGCAGACGTTTTATAATGGGCTAAATCAAAGCACGAAGCAAATGATAGACGCAGCTTCTGGCGGTACTTTAAACCATAAGACCCCGGAAGCAGCTCTTGAGCTGTTTGAAGACATGGCCATGAACACTTACCAGTGGAATGTGCCTAGGTCCCGCCCAAACAAACCTGCAGGTCTCTTTGAAGTGGACAACGTCTCCCAACTCGCACTGCAAGTTGAAATATTAAGCAAAACAATTACGGAGATGACTGCTGCCTCCGCCCCTCAGGTATGGGAATCTGCAACTCCTCCCGCCGAATATTTGGATTATGTAAATAATATGCCTAGAACTGATTTTAATAATTTTTCTGCTGTGAATTATCATCCTCCTGTTTTTAATTTTCCGAATAGTTATAATCCTACGTTAAGAAATCATCCGAATTTTTCGTGGAGCAATCCATCGAATGCTGTGCGCCCGCCACCGCAAAGTGATTTTTCTGCACCACCACCACCTCCTCAAAGTTTTCCAAAACCTCCAAATTTGGAGGAAGTGTTTTCAAAATACATGAATGCTAATGACGCTACGATTAGGACCTTAACCGTAAGTGTTAAAAATTTAGAAAATCAGGTAGGACAGCTCGCTAAAATGATTTCTGAGCGACCCGTAGGGTCTCTTCCTTCCAATACCGAGCCCAACCCGAGAGAGCAAGCGAAAGCTATAACTCTTCGGAGTGGGAAGAAAGTTCCCGGTATGATAAGTGAAGAGCCCGAGGCAATCTCCGCTTCCGCTTTAAAAAATCAAAGCTCCGTTCCCGTTTTAAAAATTCCACCCTCTGCCGAAGAAAGTATCACTCCTATTTTAGAACAACAGCTCACTCCACCACCCACCTTTAAAAACAATCCATCCCCGCCATACCCTTCCGAACTTAATAAACAACGACAGGATGATCAATACACCCGTTTTTTAGAAATGTTTAAACAAATCCACATAAATCTGCCTTTCCACGAAGCCATATCCCAGATGCCTAAGTACGCGAAATACCTTAAGGACCTCCTAACCAACAAGAAGAAGTTAGAGAACCTTTCTCATGTCACGTTAAATGCCGCGTGCTCGGCGGTTTTGACAAACGGATTACCGAAGAAAATCAGTGACCCGGGTAGTTTCTCTATCCCGTGTGTCTTTGGTGATCTCTTTGTCAAACACGCTTTAGCCGACTTAGGTGCGAGTATTAATCTTATGCCCCTCTCGTTGTTTAAAAAGTTAGGAATTGGTAGTCTCAACCCCACACGCATGAGTATCCAGCTAGCCGACAGGTCAGTCAAATACCCGTTAGGAATAGTGGAGGACGTCCTAGTCAAAGTTGACAAGTTCATCTTCCCAGTGGACTTTGTCATTTTGGACATCGAAGAAGACGTCGAGGTTCCCCTGATCCTTGGCCGACCCTTCCTTGCCACCTCCCGAGCTATCATTGACGTAAGCAATGGTAAGCTCTTCCTTCGAGTGGGCGACGATGAGGTAACTTTCTCTATCACCCCCTCGATGAAGAACACACTAGCTAATGATGACTCCTGTTTTTTCATGGATACCGTAAGTGAAGAATCCTTCTCTCCCACCTCTGATTTTGAAAAAGAATTTTCCAATTTTTGTTCCTCTCCTCCTCTTCCAACTGAATCTCTACACCTAAGTGAAAAATCCTCCACCCGCCCCTCTGATTTTGAAAAAGAATTTTTTGATTTCTGTTCCTCTTCTACTTTTCCAACTGAATCGCTACACGAAGCCGCCATGGCCGCTAGCAACACCCCTTTTAATTTTACATATAAAAAAGTGTACGAGGACATAGTTTTTGAAAAAGAACAAATTTCCAAAACCTCGTATGATGACCCCCCTACCTTGGAACTAAAAGAACTACCAGAGCACCTTCAATACGCTTTCTTAGAAAAGGACTCCAAGCTGCCTGTCATAGTTTCGGCCTACCTCACGGATCCACAAAAGGATAAACTTCTTTCAATTTTACAAAAGCATCGCCAAGCTATTGCTTGGCAGATATCTGATATTAAGGGCATAAGCCCATCTTTCTGCACTCATAAAATCTTAATGGAAGATAATTCACGTAACTCTATACAACCTCAGCGCCGTATAAACCCAAACATGAAAGACGTAGTTAAGGGCGAGGTTATGAAATTGTTAGACGCAGGAATTATCTATCCTATATCCGACAGTAAGTGGGTTAGCCCAGTACAGGTAGTGCCAAAGAAGGGAGGGATAACGGTCGTAAGTAATGAAAATAATGAATTAATCCCGACTCGGACGGTGACCGGATGGCGAATGTGTATAGATTACTGTAAGTTGAATGACGCCACCTGCAAGGATCACTTCCCCTTGCCGTTCATTGATCAGATTTTAGAACGACTTTCCGGACATAGCTTTTATTGTTTTCTCGATGGCCTCTCGGGGTATCTTCAAATCCCCATCTCCCCCGAGGACCAGGAGAAAACTATGTTTACTTGTCCCTTCGGCACCTTCGCTTACCGAAGAATGCCGTTTGGATTGTGCAATGCGCCAGCTACATTCCAACGATGTATGCTCGCCATCTTTGACAAGTACGTAGAAAGCATTATGGAAGTTTTCATGGATGATTTCTCCGTGTTCGGGAATTCCTTCGATAGTTGCTTAGAGAACCTTGAAAAAGTCTTAGAGCGATGCGAAGAAACTAACCTCGCCTTAAATTGGGAAAAATGTCATTTTATGGTGAGGGAAGGGTTAGTTTTGGGACATAAAATTTCTGAAAGGGGTATTGAAGTAGACGTTGTGAAAATAGAAGTTATCGAGAAGCTGCCGCCACCTACGAACATAAAAGCTATAAGAAGTTTCCTGGGTCATGCGGGTTTCTACCGCCGCTTCATAACGGACTTTTCCAAAATCACCAAGCCCCTTACCCATCTCTTAGAAAAAGACGCCCCATTCATCTTTGATGACCTCTGTCTAGCTGCCTTCAATTTAATAAAAGAAAAATTAGTTAATGCGCCAATCATGATAGCTCCGGTGTGGGATCTTCCATTTGAAATAATGTGTGATGCGAGTAGTTATGCGGTGGGAGCCGTACTAGGTCAACGTATTTCCAAAAACTTCCACCCCATTTATTACGCTAGTAAAACACTCACATCTGCACAGGAAAATTACACCACAACCGAGAAGGAGCTATTAGCTGTAGTATTCGCTTTTGACAAATTTCGCCCTTATATTACTCTTTCGAAAATTATTGTTTTTACGGACCACTCGGCCCTCAAATATCTTCTCTCTAAAACGGATGCCAAGCCTCGCTTGATTCGCTGGGTCTTACTCCTCCAGGAGTTTGACTTAGAGATCCGTGATAAGCGAGATGCCGAGAACTTGGCCGCCGACCACCTTTCGCGCCTAGACAACCCGTTTATAGAACAATTAGACGAAAATTCTTTTCATTACTATTTCCCTGATGAGAAGCTTTTCATAATTAACACATCTACTTCTCCTTGGTTTGCCCGCATCGCTAACTATCTAGTGGCCCGTGTGCTCCCAAAAGAGTTTTCATCTCAGCAAAAGAAGAAATTCTTTTCTGAGCTGAAAAACTATTTTTGGGAGGACCCGCATCTTTTTAAAGTCTGTGCAGACCAAGTGATCAGGAGGTGTGTTTCCTTTGATGAAGGATTAGATATTATTAAACATTTGCATGAAGGACCGACAGGTGGGCACTATCAAGCTGCTCGCACCGCTCACAAAGTGTTAAGCGCGGGTTTTTACTGGCCTACCCTGTTTAAAGACGCGCATGCCTTTGTGAGTAGGTGTGATAGTTGCCAACGGTCGGGGAATATTTCGAATAAAAATGAAATGCCACAAAATTATTTCCTAGAATGCGAAGTTTTCGACCTCTGGGGGATTGATTTTGTCGGCCCTTTTCCTTCTAGCTTCGGGAATAAGTATATTTTAGTTGCCGTTGATTATGTTTCACATTGGGCCGAAGCCCAAGCTCTTCCTACGAATGACGCCCGAGTCGTAGTTAATTTCCTCAAAAAATTATTTTCTCGATTCGGTACGCCGCGCGCTATCGTTAGTGATAGGGGTTCCCATTTCTGTAACGCACAATTTTAAAAAATCCTAACTAAATATGGCGTTACTCATAAGCTTTCCACTGCCTACCACCCCCAAACTAACGGACAAGTCGAAGTAGTGAATAGAGAAATAAAAAGAATTTTAGAAAAGACTGTTTCCACATCTAGAAAAGACTGGTCAGCCAAATTAGACGATGCTCTATGGGCCTACCGAACAGCGTACAAAACCGCCCTCGGGTGTACGCCATATCGGTTGGTTTACGGAAAGTCGTGTCATTTACCCGTAGAATTAGAGCACCGCGCCTTTTGGGCCTTACGATTTTTAAACTTCGATCCCCACTCCGTCGGCGATTTTAGAAAATTTCAACTTAACGAACTCGACGAGTGGCGCTCTTACGCGTATGAAAATAACAGACTTTATAAAGAGCGGACGAAGCGTTTACACGATCGACATCTTAGGCACCCAAAAATCTTTAAGCCGGGCGACCAAGTGCTTCTTTATAATTCTCGTTTACGTTTATTCCCGGGTAAATTAAAATCACGTTGGTCTGGGCCTTTTACTGTTTTAGAAGTCTTTTCTTATGGTACTGTTTTAATTTCCCACCCTGATAAGGGTACTTTCAAAGTGAATGGTCAGCGTCTTAAACTGTATTTCTGTGATGATATCAGTCTCAACCCTGTTAACTCTATCTTTCCGGTCCTGACATTTGATTAATCTGAACTTTATTTTTCTCAAAAACTTTGACTTTTTTCGAACTTTATTTTTTAAACAATATTTGGGACATTATTATTTTGATCCGTCGAGCTCAAACGACGCTTTAAACAAAGGGCGCTCTTGGGAGGCAACCCAAGTTATCTTTTTCTGTTTTCTTTATTTTTCACTTTTTGCCCCGAATGGCTCCGGCAAGCTGAAACTTCTGCGATCGCCTGCTCCAACGATTCTGCTTCCATGACAAAGTCCGCCGGACGACGTTTCATGAAGATCCACAGCACAGGCATGGAGGAGCGGCATCACTCAACTTGCCCTGCATAATAAAACCGGGGAAGTACCTGTTTTTTTTTTCATTATGTCTTTCATTTCTGTCCTTTACTTTTTTCTCGTTCTCCAACCTCCTTCTCCATTGCGGACAATGTAGATTTTAAGCTTTGGGGAGGACTTCCTCCTTCTTTTTGTTTTGTAAATATCCAAAACATCCAAAAAAAAAATTTATTATCTATATATAGCTGCATCTTGGTATTTCAATAAGTACCCCATGTTTATGTTTTGTTTTTCTCAAATTTCTTTATAAACAACGTAGTTAATTATAATTTTTCTAATCATTTTTTTAATCATATTTCACAAGTAAAATGTTGGCCATGCTGTGTTTCTAATTCACGGTAGCATGTTAAGGTAAAATATTTCTCTAAAACGTGCATTTCTATTATGGTTTTTCGTTCTTTATTTTCTTTACTTTCTCTAAAAATTTATCATCCACTATATTCCTTTTCGCCTTTAGATAATTTTTGTAAGAACAAATTTTGAATAACGTAGTAGATATGAACGATCCAAGTCACATATTATTTTTATTTTCAAGATAATTTCATCAATCTTCTTTTATTATCTCGAACTTGCTTTTTGAAATTTATCGACTCTATGTTTTAAATAAATTTAAAAAAAAGCATGAAAGTGATTTAGGCCCTTTTTGTTTACGTTTGAGCTTTCCTGCCAACCTAAAATCTTTTACCACTAGTTAGCCGTTTTTGAGCCTTTTTTCCAAATTCATTTGATAACTCCACACATCATTTCATTTTCACCAAAGCCCAAATTCCTACCTATCTAATCACGCTCATTTTTTTTTGATAGGAAATTTTGTGTTATCTTTAGAGACAATCAAGTCTTTGGAGAAATTGTTGAAAAAAGTGTACTCAAAAGCAATGCATTGAAAAAAAAAGACCAAATGAATGAAAATAATAATAATAAAAAAAGGAGGATAAATAATTATAAAGAAAAACAAAAAAATAAATTTATTTATACATATTTTGTTTAAAATAAATTTATTTTTTTTGAAACTCGTTGTTTTGGTTTAGTGTGATTTTTAAGCCTCCATGTTTATATTTGAATTCCGCTCGTATTCATATTCCTAAACCAAACATTTCGGTCCTATTAAGTCCTTTTGATTCACGCCTCTTTTTTAATTTTATTTAACAATGAAGAAAAGAAGAAAAGTAAATCAGTTTTAGTTTTGGATTTAAACTTAGATTTTTGTTATTTAATTGATATAATTATAATGCGTTGCTTGGATCTAGTAATAACTCAATACGTTCTTTTCATTTTCATTACCTTGCTCAAATCTATTTAAAGAATTTCGTCAAAATACTGGATGATTTATTTTTATTAAGTAAAGTTTATAAAAGTTAAACCATACTTAAATAATTGTTTTAGATTTACGTTTTACATTCTCCCTGCCAAGAATTTCGCATAGTACTTGTGTGAGTATGATTAAAACTTTTTGAATTAGTCACTTTTTATGATTAGCTAGTCTTTATATCTTTGCTTGGGGACAAGCAAAACTTAAGCTTGGGGGAATTTGATAATACGGTTTGCAGTCAATTTTATTAGGATATTTTCGGGGTTTTAGAGCAAATCATGTCTTGTAAAGTACTTGTTTTGATTCCCCTTTGTATATATTTTTGTCGCTAATGCATGTTTTCTGCTTTTTGCAGGTTTTCACGGCTTTCAGCCGAAGTTTGCTGTGACACGCCCCAAGGTCACGCCCTACCAGGGCGTGTACCTAGGGCGTGTAACCCAGAGGAATGAAGCAATTGGTCCGAAACTGCATTCCGTGGAAACTTAGTGTACACGCCCTCGGTCACGCCCGTGTCACACCCGACACGGGCGTGTACTAGAGGCGTGTCCCCAGGTTCCGAGGAATCGCCGCAGCGCGCTCGTTTTTCCCGCTCCACCGTCGCACCGAAAGTGTCACGCCCCAGGGTCACGCCTGACCCGGGCGTGACATATGGGCGTGTACTTCAGCAATTCCGCCCGTCACCTCCAGCATTCAATTTCAGCTCAACAAAGTCACGCCGCAAACAACAGGCCCCAGGTACACGCCCTGCCAGGGCATGACTTGTGGGCGTGTACCGCAACAACTCCGTCAGAATTCAATTCCTGCCCGAAAAAGTCGCGCCGAATGTGTCACGCCCCAGGGTCACGCCCGACCAGGGCGTGATAGGGGGGCATGACCCGACCCGAAAAATTCTATAAATAGAGCCCAACTCCAGGGGTTTAGGGACACCTTTTGCTTTGAGAGGGGAGGTTCTGTCCTTTGTATTTCTGAACTTTTAAGCATGTCTTTTCATTTTTAGTTCGTAGCTCTATCTTTATGCTTCCCTGTATTAGTTCGTAGCTTCGTTCTGTAGTATAATGTTAATGATAGCGTAGTTTACCTTTCCATGCACTTGTAATCGCTGGTTTTCATGTTGTAAGATCCCTGTTTCTATTAATAAAAAGTGTTGTTTTATTTTACGTTTCTGCTCCGTTTTCATTATTCTTCTTCTACTCATCCCCCCTCTTCCTCCTCACCATGATTAACTAATCCTCCATGTACTCGATCTTAATGATCCGAGGTTCGAGTGATTAGGTTATGATGCTTTGAATCTTACCGTTTCTTTTTAGGGTTTAGCTTTGAATTACTCTTGATTTATCATGGGTTGGAGGTATATCATCGATATATACTCTCCACCTTTGCTTTCATTCTGGGCTAGCCGAGAGGCCGAAAGTTTGAAATGAGCACTCAAGAGTAAAGGGAGTTGTTCGCACCCCTCGAGAGAGGCAGACGTTCAAATCTCCCGGATTGGAGTAAAATCCATTAGAGGGGTTCACCGCGTAAAGCGAGTTTTAGGCCTCCGATTTAGGCAAAAGTCGGTCGGACCTTCCTAAACTCAGTTAGGCACGGCCTTCGAGAGAAGCGTGTCAATATTCATGGAACCTCCACGGTCAAGGACCTTTACCCTAATTAGCTTAGGTTTATTTATCGTATTTTTCTAACCACTCTTGCCGAGGTAATTTCTGATCGAGTGCATTTTCCCCTTCATCGTTATTAAGCTTGAGTTAATCGCTCTTTTAGCTCTCTTTAACTTTTCATGCAAGTAGCTCTCCTTCATTGCAAGTAGTTCTCTTCCTTTAGCACGTTTAGCTTTCTTCTAAAAAAACTTAATTTTTCCGTCGATAAAATAATAGATTTTGTGTGAGTAAGCTTATTCAACTGTTCCCGGATTTCAATACGACACTTGTGTCCCCTAGCTGCATTTCGATAGGTATACTTGCCTTGATGAATTGTTAGTTTGGTTATTTTCTCCTTGCAGATATCTAAGAGACTATCAGAGACACACAGACTGACCGCAAGAATTCATACTACAGCAGAAAAGCTTCACACAAGCAAATCATACTGAAGCTCACAGTGACAGGCAGTGATCTTCATTCAGAAGAAGAAGAACAATCATAAAATATCAAGAGACTTCTTCCTCAACACTCTCTCTAGGACTTCCAAGAACAACAGATATCAAATCAGTCAAGAAGATCCTGCATCACTGCTTGTCAAGAACTCCGATTGAATACCTATCACCCTGAAACAAAGCTCTAGATCTTCCCTGAACCATTCTACATCTTAGGGGGAGCTGTTTGCTAATATCATTCCACTTAAGCCTTTTCAGTTTATTGAGAAAGAGAAGACATAATCACTCTCTCACCCCCTCCTGTATAAAGGGTGGTCATCTCCCTTCAAAAGTGATTCCTGCTTGCAAGTCTCCTAACCAAAAGACTTGAGTTGGTTTTTGGGGACCTGATCAAAACCCATTGGTGTCAGACACCTGATCAAAAAACTGAGTGGATTCCTACCAAGGGTGGTAGAAGAGTGGACTACCCAGGTTGGGGAACCACTATAAACTTCTTGTGTCGTCTGGTTGCTTATCTTTGTCTTTTTGTTCTTGCTGTGTGGCTGTGATTAGAATTATTACTTTTTGGTTTTTAGTTTCTTAATTGCTGCTCATTTTCAGTTCACAGCAAAAGCTATAACAACACCTTTTATTTTGGGACCTAACAAATTTTAAATATACTCTATTCACCCCCCTCGAGTATTGTAGATCTAACCCTTACTTTCAATTGGTATCAGAGGAAGGTTCCTTTGGTTGCATAAGTTAATCCTTGAACCAAAGATCCTGTGTTAGATCTACATATCACTTTGTTCACATTTTAAAGTAGAACCACAGCCATGGCACAGAACAAAGATTATGCAAGCACCAGACCTCCAGTTTGGAACTTGCAAAAGTTTGAAATCTAGAAGGCAAGAATCAAGTTGTATATGAATTCTATTGATGAAGATATCTTTGCTTCCATCTTAACAAGAGTACCTCCAGCACCTGCACCTCCTCCAAGCACTTCCACAAATATGACTGCAGTACCTCCTCCAGACTATAATGATGCTTACAGGAAAGCCAAGATGGCTGATGCAAAAGCCATGAACATATTAGCACAAACAATGTCTGATGACATTTTCCAGAAGGTTGCTGAGTGTACATCAGCAAAATCCATTTGGGACTCCCTAAACCAAATGGTAGATGGATCAGCTGATGAAAGGAAGGATAGGAGATCAAATCTCATATCCCAATATGAGAATTTTAAGAAGCAGGATGCTGAGACAGTGTCAAAGATGTACAACAGATTAAGCTCAATCATTAATGAGCTAAAAACTCTAGACAAGATCATCATTCTCACTGAAGTGAATGACAAAATTTTGATGTACTTCCCAAGATCATGGGACACAAGAATTTGTCCCATCAAGGAGGCCAGATGCCTAAATGAGATTTCAACTGAATCTCTACTGGGCAAACTGAAATCTTATGAGCAGTTAATAAAGACAAGGGAGGCTACTGAACAAAGAACATCTCCTGCAGCCAGAAGATATCAGAATATAGCATTCAAAGCCTCAGAAGAATCAGAATCCACTGCATCAAATGAAGAGCTCATGAGTCTCTTTGCAAAGAGATTCTTCAAGATGGCCAGGAAGGACTTCAGGAGGAAGTCAGCAAGAATGGATGACAGACCAAAGTATGACAAGACACCAACAAAGGAAGTGGTGTGTTATGGATGCAGAAAGCCTGGGCACTTTCTCTCTGAGTGTCCAAAGAATCAGAAGAAAGAGAAGAGAAGAGAAAAGGAAAAGGATTCCAGAAAATAGTTCACCAGCAAACCCTATTCCAGCAAACACAAGAGGAAGGAAAAGGGGTTTGTAGTTGAGACTGGAGTGAGACTGAAGAGGAGTCAACATCTTCAAGCTCCAGTGAAGATGAAGAAGAGGAAAGAGCAAAAGAGGTTTGACTCATGACAATTGATGCCTCAAGAAGCAACTCAGAAGAAGGAGATTCAGACAATGAGGAAGCTTCTGAATCAGAAGCTGATCAGGTATTATCATTGTTTGATTATAATTCAGAATCTTTTAAATCAGATTTTAAAATCATGTGTTTAGATTTAATTAACTCTGAGAAGGAAATCAAACTTCTCAGAGATAAGCAAGTTAACTATGATAGTTTAGTATTAGAGAATACTAAATTGAAAAATGAAATAGATATGTTTAGTGAACAAATCACCCTTCTGAAAGATGAATTAAATAAGGCAAAACAGCTAGAAGAATCACTAAATGGAAGAAGCAAACAACTAGCAGAAATCACTAACACATCTAATGCTAGATTTAATGGAAGTAAGTTAGGATCAGGTGCATCATCTAGTGAACCACCTGTTATTCAAAAAAACCACCTGTCACAACCTATAAATTTTATTTCTGAGAAAAGAAAGAAGAATACTGAGCAAGTATATAAGGTAAATAAAATTTTTGAACAAATTCAAACTAAGAACAAAATTGAAAACCATAAAACACCTAATAAAAACAAAGTTCAACAATTTTCGTCGACCTCCGATCGACGAAAAGGGGCTAGTTCGTCGAACCCCGATCGACGAACTCTGAATGCCAACTATAGTTATTATTATTCGTCTAACTGCGATCGATGAACTTTGTATGATTCGTCTAGCAGAGCTCGACGAACGTGGGGCGCAGATAATGAACCTGTTTATTCTCTATGTAGAGATCGATGATCTCAACCCAATTCGTCGAACTCTGCTCGACGAACTTACATAAATTCGTCGAACCCAGGAAGACTTAACCAAAACTATAACATTAACATAAACTTAAATACTTCTAGGAAATCATTTAATCCCCTAGCTGACTGGACCATTCCACCTAAGAGATACCACCCCTAGGATATAAATCCTAGCCAGAATTTTCTGTTATTTCTAGTTTCTCCTATCAGGCATACAAAGGGCCCAAGGTAACCTGGGTTAAAAATCACTAACTGTTTATATTGCAGGTGAAAAAGTGTCCAGGTGTAGATGAAACTTGGTACCTGGACAGTGGCTGCTCCAAGCATATGACTGGCAGCAAGGATATCCTACTCAACTACAAGTCCAAATTGGGGCCAAAGGTTATCTTTGGTGACTCAAAATGTGGTCAGTTAGAAGGAGTTGGAGAAGTAAGAATAGGAGATGTCATATTCAGAAAAGTTACATATGTAAGTGGACTGAAGCATAACCTCATCTCCATTAGTCAATTATGTGATGATGGTTATCAGGTATATTTTAACCCTTCTACTTGCTCTATCATTGATAAAATAACCAAACTGTTTTAACTGTAAGTAGACAAGGAAACATTTACTTAGTAAACTTTTCTTTTGCAACAACTGATATCTGCCTACTGAATTTAACTATTAATCAGAATGACTTATGGCACAAAAGACTAGGACATGTAAATCTAAAAAATATTGTTACGTTATCTAAGCACAACCTTGTTAGAGGTCTACCTTCTTCTCCCTACAAGAAGGAAGGTCTCTGCAGGGCTTGTCAATTAGGCAAGCAAACTAAAACTAGTTTCAAATCAATTAAAAGAATGATTCACCTAGGATTCTGTACTTGCTACACTTGGATCTTTTTGGACCCATTACAGTACAAAGCCTAGGAGGGAAATCCTACACTTTAGTTATAGTGGATGACTTCTCCAGGTTCAGTTGGGTATTCTTTCAGAGAACAAAGTCAGATACATTAATGGTTCTTACAGATTTTCTCAGGACCATACAGATTGAGATCTCTACTCATGTTGCATTGATCAGAAGTGATCATGACACAAAGTTTGAGTCTCTTCTTATGCTTGAGTTCTGTGAGAAGGAAGGTATCAGGCATTGCTTCTCAGCTCCGAGAACTCCCCAACAAAATGGGGTAGTTGAAAGGAAAAATATAACACTCATTGAAGCTGCAGGTACATTACTTGCTGATGCATACATGCCACTAACCTTTTGGGCAGAGGCTGTAAGCACTGCAAACTATGTCCTGAATAGGAGTTTAATTCACAAACTAAAGAATAGGAGTCCCTATGAATTACTCAAAGTGAAGAAACCTAAAATTAACTATTTTAAAGTATTTGGTTATACATGCTATATACACAATAACAACAATAAATACATTAGAAAGTTTGAAGCTAAGGCTGAAGTGGGAGTTTTTCTAGGATACTCCCAAGTAAGCAAGGCTTATAGGGTATTTAATAAATCAACATTAAAAGTAGAAGAGTCCATTCATGTTTCTTTTGATGAAACTAACATGTATTGTAAGGAGAAAGAAGTTTCTACCATTAGCAACTTGCAGGTACCCCACTTGTGTGAGATATTGGATGGACTAAACCTCACCCAAGAGGTTCCCACTCATCCCTCTCCACAGGTCATTGAAGACAGTGAAGAAGATGAAGCTGAAGAACATGAGCCTCAACCAACAGCAAATATAATTCCACAAGAGTAATGTATTCAAAATGCTATTGCACAACCAACTCCACCCACTGATTTTGTCACACTTAGGGATCACCCCAGATCTCAAGTAATTTGAGACATTTCAGCAGGTGTACAAACAAGGCATCAACTCAACCAAGACTTGATGCATGCCTGTTTTCTCTCTCAGGTTGAACCTCTAACCATTCATGATGTTGAGCAAGATCCCCACTGCATCCTTGCAATGCAAGAGGAATTAAACCAATTTGAGAGATGCAGAGTTTGAGATTTGGTTTCAAGACCCCAAAACTACCCAGTTATTGGAACCAAATGGGTTTTCAGGAATAATCTTGATGCCCAAGGAGTCATTGCGAGGAACAAGGCTAGGCTTGTTGCTCAAAGATATAGGCAAGAGGAAGGAACTGACTATGATCAGACCTTTGCACCAGTTGCAAGGTTGGAAGCTATAAGGATTTTCCTTTCCTATGCATCATTCAAAAGGTTCAAAGTCTTTCAAATGGATGTGAAAAGTGCCTTCTTAAATGGAGTGCTACAAGAAGAGGTTTATGTAGAACAACCTCCAGGTTTTGTTTCTCCAACTTATCCCTCTTATGTTTTTAGATTAAATAAGGCTCTTTATGGTCTAAAAAAGCTCCAAGAGCTTGGTATGAGACCTTAGCAAGTTTCTTATTAGAGCATAAATTTTCAAGAGGAACTGTAGATAAAACTCTTTTCACTAGACATCATAAGGACCAAATTTTGTTAGTACAAATCTATGTAGATGATATCATATTTGGCTCTACAGATCCAAAATTGTGCAAGAGGTTTTCTGACCTCATGCATTCTAAATTTAAAATAAGTAGCATGGGAGAGCTTTCATATTTCCTTGGTCTCCAAGTGAAACAACTCCCTGATGGCATCTTCATCTCTCAAGCAAAGTATGTTAAAGAACTTCTAAAGAAGTTTGGGATGGCTGATGCCTCAGCTAAGAAAACTCCCATGACCACCAATGTTGTTGTGGACTCTGATATACCAGGAAAACCTATAGATCAGAAACTTTATAGGGGCATTGTTGGGTCCCTATTATACCTCACAGCAAGTAGGCCAGATATTTTGTTTGCTACATGCCTTTGTGCTAGGTTCCAAGTGAACCCTAAAGAATATCATCTAATTTTCTTAAAAAGGATTTTAAGATATATAAAGAGTTGTCCTGATCTAGTCCTATGGTATCCCGCTGAATTAGAATTTGAGTTAACTGGATACTCTGATGCTGATTTTGCTGGATGCAGGGTAGATAGAAAAAGTACTTCAGGAACTTGTCAGTTCCTGGGTATGAGACTAGTATCTTTGTTTTGTAAGAAGCAAACATCAGTGCCAACATCCACTGCTGAAGCAGAATATATTGCAGCAGGCAGCTGTTGTTCACAGATGCTGTGGATACAAAATCAACTTCTAGATTATGGGTTCAACTTAAATAATTCAACCCTATTCTGTGATAATACTAGTGCTATAGCCATAGCACAAAATCCAGTTCACCATAGTAGGATAAAGCATATTGATATAAGACATTATTTTATTAGAGAGTGTGTAGACAAAAATAATATTAAGCTTGTCTTTATCTACACTGATTTACAAAAAGCTGATATATTCACCAAACCTCTGGATGAGAAAAATCATGCTTTCTTTCTAAATTAGCTGGGAATGATCAATGGAGAAGACTTAGCTTAAGTTCTGTCTGCATTCGACGAATTTTCCAAAGTTCGTCCAACAGAGTTCGACGAACTGGGGAAGGTTTGAGAGATATTCGTCGAACGGAATTCGCCGAATTCTCTGTGTGAAACAATTTTCGTTGAACGGGGCTCGATGAACCTTGCTTCAGAAGATATTCATCGATCGGAGTTCGACGAATTGTCTTCAAGTCTTCTGAATGAGATCGACGAATTACTTATTATTAACTCATTTCGTTGAACTCAGTTCGAAGAATTAATTTTATTTTCATGGAACAGAGTTTGTCGATTCATATTCAGGAAAACCTTATATCTAGGTTTTATTCGACCTCCATCCTACGATTTTTGTTCTGTTTCGCTTGATCGCCGTTTCTCTCATTTACAGGTGATTCCATGGCGATTCTAGTAGGAGCTCTAGCCGCTATGAAGTTTGACACTGGCTTTGATGTCGACTTCGAATCATTCCAGCACTCGGATCCAATCTTTTTATATATTTTGGAACTTCTGGAAGAACAGAATCTGAAGAACCTGATGACCACCAGGATAAATTTGGCAGGAACAGAAATCAGAGAATGGGTCTATACTTCATCCACTTCTGAAGACAATACTATGACAGGATCAATCGTCGGTAACACTGTCTCCTTAACCCCCGCGGTTTTAACTAAAATATTTGGTTTGACAAATGGCGAAGAGGAATTAGAAATTGATTCTGAAGAGTTTAATATGATGCTAAATCTGATGGGTTATGCTGGTGACAACCCACATAAATTGTTGAAGAGACATTTGTCTGCAGCATACAAGTTCCTGGCAGACATTATTGGGAAGGTCTTGCATGGCAAGCAAACTGCCCATGACTACATCACAAGACATCAGTTCTTGTTCAGGTGTGCAGTAATAAATAAAAAGCAAGTGGACTGGGCTCAGATCCTCTTTGATCTGATAAAGAAGAAAATAACAAGAAAGAAGTGTGTTTTGGAAGGATTCTATGGATCTTCCTCAAGGAAAAGCCTGCTGAATCACTGGTCTCCCAGACCATATTCATCAATGCCAGTAAAAGGCTCACCTGTGCCTTATTTGGCAGGTGGGAGAGGACAATCACCAAGCCCACTAAGGCTTCTACCTCTTCCACCCTAGCTTCTGAAGGCACTAGGGCTGTTAAAGCTACTCCCACACCTGCTGAAGAGATTCATCCCACACCACCATCTCTTCCAGCACCCCTTCCAGCAAAACAACTCACTTCCTCTCCCATTATTTCTTCAACACCCCAATCACAACAACATACTCATGTTCCTACTCCACCTTCATCTCCACCACTTGACATCACTGACATTCCATCTACCCCTCTTCAAGAAAATTAACACCCAACACCTCCTAATTCCCCTCATGACACATATATTTCTACACCACCACAGTCTCCCCTTCCCCCACATTTATCTTCCATACCATCCCACATCCTCCCATCAGACACAATGATGCAAGATGCCACCCCTCCATCCCCATCAACATCTAACCTTCACATACCTGCTGTTCCACCCTCTGTTCCCTCAATAGTTGCCACCCCTTCCACACCAACTGCACCACCATCTACAACTTTCTCATTGGACCCCTCTACCATCTCCTCTATCATCACCATCATCACCCCCCTTCTGAAATCCCTTATAACAGAGACCATTACACCTCTTGCTACCACCATTACCTCCTTATCTAATCAAATATCTGCTCTTACTGCTGCCCCCTCCTCAGTCAGGGGCCTGGCCTCAGTCCCCACTGAAACCAGGCAGGGGGAGATGCCTGATGATGAAGCAGCAGCAACAGCTTCAGACACTTCAGCTCCAGCACCAGCAGATACTCCAGTCCCCACAGCAACATATACAGATTGTATAGATAAAGATTTAATTGACTTTATTGATACTGACACGGACTTTGATGAGTCAGATTCTGAAGAATTCACAACTGTTGGTGATTTTATTCAAAATCCCACAGTTAACATAGAAGACTTGCTGAAAACCTTCTACACTGTACATATGCAATATCTTTGAGAAGAATTCACTAAGCCACATTTGGCTATTGTGCCTTATACTCCTCCTGTCAGTCAAGCAGTTGCTAAGCAACTGTGTGACAGCTTTGTAATTCCAGTTTCTGCACCAACCTTGACAGTCATTCCATCCCCTCTAGAAGCTATCTCAGCACAAATCTTTGTGATGGATGACTCCCCTATGCCAGATCTAGATGAGTTGATCTTGGATGACATTGAAGAAGAAAATAAGGCAGCAGCTGAAAGCTCTATCCCAGCTACTTCTAATTTTTGTATAGTCTCTTCTTCAACTCTTGCTGAAACTCCAGCCTTTGAAACCTCTGCTCCTGCTATAGAAAAGACTGCTACTTATAATAAAGCCTTGAAATTATTGGATGCTCTATATGATAATCCTTAGGGTTCTGCCAGTGATTCAGATGATAATGATGAAGAAGATTCAAATGAAGACACTGCTAAGAAGAAGAAGAAAATGTTATCAAAGAAAAGGAAAGCCCCTCCTCCTCCTCCTACTGCTAAGCCAAGCTCAAAGAATGACACTGCATTCTATATCCTCCAAAATATTACTCCTTACAAAGGAATGCCAGCATGGATGTGGCTGTCTAAAAATCTGCAAAAGGAGAAGAAAAGAAGCAGAAAATATTCTCCTCCACCAGTTCAGAGATACAGAAGAGATCCACCTCCTCCACCTCCTCCAGCAGTTGGTGCCACTGGGTCTAGCTCTCAGAAATCTGTCCCTATGCAAACTTATCAGAGACATCAAGGGAGATCTTCTGGAAGCAGTCAGCAAAGACATCACTCTTCAGAAACTCAACAACAGCAACATCAACAACATCAGCAGTAACAACAACATATCTCTGCAGATCAGAAGGCTAAGAGTCTTGAAAAACCAGATTCACCTCCTGTTCCTTTTGAAGATCCTGAAACAGCAAACTTTGCTAAAATGGCCAGGTTCCAGGAAATTGTTGGTCTTTTCTTGATTAATAAAGCAAAAGCTGAAGGCAAAGACATATCAGGATATATAACTATGTCAAAATATAGGAAGGAAGAACTCAAAATATTTGATAAAGCCAACAAACTATTTAATGTTGATGATTACATGAAGCTACATCCTGAAGAAGTTGTCCCCAGAACTACATCCCTGAAAATTATTGGGGCAGCTGACATGACAATGACACAGGCACAGGATTTGGATCCAAAGAGAGAAATTATCTTTACCAAGCCAGGAGAGAAGCCTAGAGAGGACAAGACCATGGAGAAGAAGCAGAAGAAGTAATCCTTACTTTGTTTTAATTCCTCTGCATTTACTTTCAAACTGTGTTAACTATTTAAACAAAGCTTATGTACATATATATCTGCTGCATGTGTTAGTAATTCTCTGCCAGATATATCTTTTTCTTGCTTTATTTATCTTTATATTTATGTTTTGAGTCTATTAATGACCTCACCCAAATAGGTGGAGATTGTTGGATCTCTAGTTGATTTGGGCTAGGTTCACTAACTTAGGATGTGACCCAACATGTATAGCCAGGGTCAAATTTGTCTCCTAGAGTCTAGGCCAAGTCATTAGAGTCAACCTTAGATGGACCTGCTATCAACAAGACCATCAGAGACTCAAGACTTAGAAGATTTCAAGACCAAGTAAACTGAGTTCGGCATTCGTCGAACTCAGGTCGACAAAAGGCGTGCTTAGCTCGACGATCTTGAGATACTTCTCTGAGCTGAGCTCGACGATCTTCATTCTCTGGTCGATGAAAACTGAGATACTTCAACAAACCAAAGTCAGGATAACTTCAGATTATTCTAAGTTCAACTTCAAACTTTGGTCGATGAACAAGATTCTGAGTTCGACGAACTTGGATCTCAAGTTCACAACTTCTCAGGTCGACGAAGTCAACTTCTCAGGTCTACAAACTCAGTACTCTACTCGACGAATCCTGGAAACAGAAGATTTGTGTTGACACTTAGGGCATGTGTCGACACCAAATTATGTCGACACCAGAAAACTTATGTCGACACCAGAAGACTTGTGTCGACACCAAAACTAATCAGTCGACATCCACCTGTGTCGACACCAGAAGATTCATGTCGACACACAGAATATCAGTCAACACAAAATACTCGACTAAGTCCAGAATGGTTGCTGAACTCCAGTCGGCGAATCCAATTGTCAGCTCGACAAACTTCAGACAAAAGGCAAAGGTTTTGAAGCATGCAAGTTCTGCTATCAGCTCGACGAACTTGGAACTCAGCTCAACGAATAGAAGCCGTCTAGTCGACGAATTCAATATCTTTGCTCGACGAATTGGTAACTCAGTTCGACGAATTCTGCCAGCTGTTTGACGACTCCAGACTTAGCCATTTCCGGCCCTCTGTCCCCATTCTAATGCGAAAATTTCTGAGTAATTAATGCTCAAACATTCTTTGAATGTATCCATTAGAGGAAGCATTAATTACGGTCTTCCTCAGGATTATTACTTGCTGATTTTCCACGGGAAAGTTGGGGAATTACATTAATGCCGAATATTCTCAGGCCATCAGTATTAATTACAGAGGATTCAAATTTCTGAAAAGGGATAGAAGAAAAGCAGATCGAGAATTAGATAGAGAACAACAAGTAAGAACCAGAGAACATACTCAGTCAGAAAAATACAGTGAGACACACAGACTGACCGCAAGAATTCATACTGCAGCAGAAAAGCTTCACACAAGCAAATCATACTGAAGCTCAAAGTGACAGGCAGTGATCTTCATTCAGAAGAAGAAGAACAATCATAAAATATCAAGAGTCTTCTTCGTCAACACTCTCTCCAGGACTTCCAAGGACAACAAATATCAAATTAGTCAAGAAGATCCTGCATCACTGCTTGTTAAGAACTCCGATTGAAGACCTATCACCCTGCAGCAAAGCTCCAGATCTTCCCTGAACCATTATACATCTCAGAGGGAGCTGTTTGCTAATATCATTCCACTTAAGTCTTCTCAGTTTATTGAGAAAGAGAAGACATAATCACTCTCTCACCCCCTCCTGTATAAAGGGTTGTCATCTCCCTTCAAAAGTGATTCATGGTTGCAAGTCTCCTAACCAAAAGACTTGAGTTGGTTTTTGGGGACCTAATCAAAACCCATTGGTGTCAGGCACCTGATCAAAAGCCTGAGTGGATTCCTACCAAGGGTGGTAGAAGAGTGGACTACCCAGGTTGGGGAACCACTATAAACTTCTTGTGTCGTCTGGTTGCTTATCTTTGTCTTTTTGTTCTTGCTGTGTGGCTGTGATTAGGATTATTACTTTTTGGTTTTCAGTTTCTTAATTGCTGCACATTTTTAGTTCACAGCAAAAGCTGTAACAGCACCTTTTATTTTGGGACCTAATAAATTTTAAATATACTCTATTCACCCCCGCTCTAGAGTATTGTAGATCTAACCCTTACTTTCATTTAGCCCAGGACTGCCCATGGTATACCCCGTGAAGGGCTCTCGAAGGCACTAGGAACTACGATGGGATTACACCCAAAGCTCCCTTTCGTAAGACACTTATTCTTGTTAGTTAATCCCAGCTCCTAGTCCCTTAAAAGTTGCATTGGGTCTAACCTTAGTGCATTTGACCTTTCCTCTCTACTGGAAAGACGATCTTTCATTAGTCCCGAGCACCGCCTAACACTAGCAAATCCAACCCTTTTACTCATCCTACTTCCAATGGTGAAACTTATTTTTATCTATCCAAACTAGCCAACCACTAATCCCAACTCATGTGCTCAAGTTATACTCCAACATAGTTTTTGCAGTTTTTACTATATACAGACCACTTAAGCTATATGACTCGTAAAATGGGTGGTATACCAAATAATCATCCAGTACTACTATAATAATTATTGGAAGGCTATTATGACCTTTGTAGCCTAAATCCAGAATTTCACAATTTTCCTATTTATCTGATAATTTATTTAATTATTTTAGTAGTCAAAAATCGCTAGTTTGAACAAGAAGTACCATTTTCAAACAAGTTAATATTCCAATGAATTTACGTTAAATACAAAATGAATAATTAACGTAAAATCCAAAGTCTCCCAAATTTTCAGCAAGGTTTTAAGCCCTTGATTGTATTTCAAATAAATCACATAATAAATCATTTTAAGAGAATGTACATCATTAATACTTCCAAAAATTCAGACAAAATTCAAGGATGATTGTAAGGGCATATAAGTACTCTAGATCAAGTTTCACAATTTATCATTAAATAATAAGTCTATACTTGATTTTCTCATGAAATTCCAAGTTAATGGGTAAATGCACAAAGTATATCAAATATCCATATACAAATTCCAAATAAATTCCCACATGAGCATAATGAACTAGGAACACTACTTCTCAAGTTTCATAATTGTTCATTATGTATTGGGCTTTATAATAATTATTTAGCATGTTCCCAAAGTTATGAACTTGTGAATAAGATACCCTAAATATGTATTCAAAAATTCTATTAAAATTCATTGATGATTAATATGGCCTAAACCACACTCTGCCAAAGTTTGATGACGTTCTAGTGGGCAGTGGAATCACAATGACCAATTAATTAATTAGGGCAATCCCATTGGTTACAAATGAAGTGCTAAGAATAATGATCCAAAATTCCCAAATAAATTACCAGAGGCTCAATCTATCCTCATGACCACACTACCCAAATTGCATTATTTTTCAAGGAGTTTTGCTAACCTAATATAGCACTACAAGGTTTATGCCCTAAGCTAGGGTTAGGGTTTTGTGGGCCCTACCCTTTCCAACATCCCTTAATATTTTTACCAGAGGGTTTTATCTACCCTAGTACCCTCCCTACAAAAGTTCAAGTCCATTCAAGGTGTTTTGGCCTAAGCTCTTCACAAGGTACAAAAACCCTTCCGTAGGGCTTTGCCTTAGATCTAAGGGCAAATAAATTCCAATCTACCCTATATTTTATGGGAAGTTGGAAAAAGTCATGCCAAGCCAGGGACCCCAATTCCAACCTCTGTTGAGGTGATTTGGCCACTCAAAACAAAAAGTGCACTTTTTACCAAAATATCCTTTTTAGGGCAAGTCTAGGGTTTGCATGATTTCAGTTCAAACCACCTCCAAATGTGATATAATTTCAACCAGAGCTTTATAATACCCCCAAGAACCACTCACCAAAATTTGGGTGAGTGTGGAGGTCATTTGGCCCTTAAATTAATTAACCCATGATAAATTAAATAATTTCCAAAACTATAGAAATATTGTCCCCAAAAATTCCCATTTTTGGGCAGGACCTAGACTTAGTTTAGGAGGACATCCTGCCAAAATTTGAAGTCTTTTGGGCCAGGGATGAAGGGTGGGCACCGTTTTTAATCTCAGGATAACCCTAGGTATAGGTCCCACCAGAATGCGTGCCTTGGTCAAACCAAGCACCCAAATTGGTCCAAATCAATTTTGCTGTACACTAGAGTCTCCAGGCTACACTTGTTATGTTGACCACAGTTTATGAAATAGCCCCTAATTGTTTTTAAAAATTAAAACCATTAAATACAAAATGTGTGACATAATTAAATAATAAGAATTTTATATCCTATAGTTTAAAATCATTTCCCACACAAATCTTGGCGCAATTTGGATGGCATCCCTTCATCTTCAAGCTCCAGCCGACGGTCCCAATCTCACCGTCTTGGAGCTTCTTCAAGGCGCTGTCGCCGGCGATCCGGCCACCTCCCCGGCCGGCCACCGCCACCACCACCTCCGTTGAGGTGGTGGCTGTCGCCAGTCGGCGGCACAGCCGCCGGAGAGCCCTATTTAGGCGATCCCGATAGGTGAAAATTCACGGAAAATCCATGAAATTTTGAACTTGGATCGGGCTCAATTGAGCTCGAACCTTGGCCATAAAGGATGCTATGATCTACCCATGAAGTAAGGAGAGGAGGAGGACCTTTCTGGCGGCCTGAAGTCGGGAAGATCGGTGGGAAGCCATGCTGGTGGTGGTGGTGGTCGGATTTCTGCAAATATACAGTGGAACTGCTTGGCTCCTTCAATTAAGTGGTGGAAATGACTCCTTGGAGTCCAGTGAGGCTTTTAAGAAGATGAAATGAGGTGTTAGGTGGTTGTAGGAGACCTTGCCATTATTGGCCCTTAGTCAAGGTTGGAGGCTATGGTAGGTAGGGTGTGAAACTTGGTTCCAACCAGTCAAGGATTAGCTGGTTGAATTGGGGATGCATTCCTTGTCTTAATAAACTGAATGGGAGAGGTTGGGGAAGGGGAAGGAGGAGCCCAAAGTCCTCCTCCATTACTTTCCTTCATTTTCTCTCTCTTTCCTTTGGTGATTTTTCTCTCTCCTACACACCAAGCTGAATTTGACTCCAACCTAACCCAATGGCAACCCACATGTTCATTTCATCCATCAAGGCAAGGTTAGCCCAAGTGAGTTGGGCTTGAGCTTGAGTTAGCCCATTTGGGCTATCTTGACCTAAACTTTGACTCGGGTTGACCTTGGTCAATTTGGTCCTTGTGATTGCCCCTAATGGGTCCTTGGTGACCCATTGGCCTCCCATAAGGCCTAGGTAGGGTTGTCTTGGCCCTTTGGAGGTCACTTGCCCCTTAGGCAGGGCACTTCGACCACTTTAGGGCTAGAGTTGACTTTGGTCAACTTAGCCTTTTTGGTTGGCCCCAATGCGTCATTGGTGACCCATTGGCCTCTCACTAGGTTTATGAAGGTATGTGTGGGGTCCACTTAGCTAAGGGATAGAGCCGACACCGGGGATTTCATCACAAGAGAAAAAAGATGCGGGCTAAGTCCAAGTTGATGCAGTCTGACAAGGCCACCGCGGTCAGGACTGATGCGTCCTCTGCATTCCACTCAGCAGATCACAAAGAATGACGGCTTACAAAAGCCGAGCTAGATGACTTTGTAGAGAAGCATATGCAGGGGAGCCCGCTAGTCGCGCGGCTTCCGCTGCAGGACGAGCGAATTAGTACCTCCAACGCAAACCAGATCGCCATCCCCATCGACCATTTTGACTGCGGCTTCCGCTCCCCAGACTTGATGGAGGCCGTGGAGATCTTTTACCATTATGGCATTGTGCCCGAACAACTTCCACCAAACTCAATAGCCGCCATCTACAGCTTCATCTCATACCTGAGGTCGGAAAGAGTCCGATTCTCCATGAAGCTATTATGGGAATGCTTCTCGGTGCGGTCTATCCCGGACTCCGGGACAAGGATTTTCCGGGGGCACTTGTACTTCAGTTGCAAGGGACTGAAGATCGTCAACTTGGCAAACCAGATCCCCAACTGGTCGGAGCGGTTTCTCAGGTTTGACAGAAACCTGGGGTTGCTGCTGGTCAATCAGCAAATCCGGGACGAGGCCTCCTTTGGCAGTAGTGGCCTGGATGGCATGGAGAAGTACATGTACAACTTCTTCAAAGGGGAGCGGCTAGATGTCAACCATTACATCACACTGCTGCCATCCTTAGGAGGAATTGAAGCGGAAGACAGTAAGTTTCAAACCGGTTGACCTGATATGCTAGCTGCGCGCGCGACCTATGAACTGACTTTTTACATTGTCTTTGTAGTTGCTATGGTGGTCCCACTACACAAGCCACTAACGCCTGGCGGCCTGACGCTCATGCAAAGGGAGAAGCATGCTAGGCGGGCCAAGCCGCAGCGGGTTGAGGAAGAGGAGGAGTCGGCCTCCTCCGGCGAGTTCATGCTGCAAGGAATGGGCAGCGGCCTGAAGGACGTCCACGACAACCTGGCTATGCTGTGGAGTCCGGACTGCGAGTCTGTGAAGGTCTCAACCGCCCTCCCCTACCGAGGGAGGAAAAAAGTAACCCGCCACACAAACGTGGTTGGCTCCGTACTGTACGGCAAGCACAACCTGAAGGCGCTGCGCCGAGTTCTTGCAGACGACCTGTCGCGATTAGCCGCGCAGGTCGGGGCAAGGAGCTTTATGATAAGCCACTTCATGGGCCTTGCCTACAAGCAATTAATGAAAGACAAGAGCGGCCTGGAGCGGCAATTAGAAGAGAAATAAGAAGAAAACAAACAATTGAAGGAAAGGGAAGCGATAAGCTATCACCTAATACTCGTACGGTTACAATAATGAAACCGCACGGTCTAACCTTTCACGTCTTTTGCAGGCGATGTACGACCCGGCCAACCCAACCTTCCAAGATAATGTCTTCCTGCAGGTCATCCAGGGGATCGATGGAGCGCTTAACCACCTCCGAGACCTTGGCGGTTTAGCGGCCGACTTCACCGACTTTACCTGTACCGACATATACCCTACCTTGAAAAAGAAGGTGGCCGCTATCTATAAGGCGATCAAAGGCAAGGGCAAGATCGGCAAGGAAGATGACGAAGAGGAGGAATACAACGAGGAAGAGGGTGGCCAGGGAAGCCGGAGCGAAGGTGCTTCATCCGGGACCAACGTTTAGGCTTCGGAGACCGCGCGGATAGATCCGGCGACTTCTGGCGGCTCGACAGCTAGCAGTAGTGGGTACTTTGAATCTTCCGTCGACATCACGGGTGGAAGTGATCCAAGTTCTCCTGCGGCTAAAAAACTCAAGCCGACCGATTAGGAACTTTTTATTTTTTACTTGTACTGTGAAATTTTTTGGGAAATCGGCGGTATGATTTTTGTAAACCACGCGGATATTTTTTTGTAAACATTTATGAAATAGAAATGAAAGAAAACTTTACCTCTGATATGTAGCTTACTTATCATTTTTCTTAATTGTATAAGTCTGCGCGGTCTCAGTTTAACTTCCGATTTAATAGATAGTTAACATATAAACCGGTCTAAGGCCATACTGCGACTTCAAATAAGGCTATCCGCAAGGAAGAAGGAAATGCCTGCGGCTTATCTGAGAATACACATTGACAATATGCCGAGCGACTAATATTTTAACTGCCAAAAACCTTAATGAAGAAATCGAGTTATCTGCTGGGAAGAGAGAAATGTTCTCGGCTTATTTGCAAATAAACTATGACCAATAAGCCGTGCGGCTAAAAACCTTAGCCGCCAAAAAGCCCTAACAATGAAGTATATGTTTGCGGCTAGGACGAACTCTGATATATACCGCGCTTTTGATGAAAGATATAAGGATAGAGAAATAATCTGCGGCTTCTGATATGATAATACAAGCCGGTAACCAAAGATACTTAAGCATACTTAGCAGACGAATAAGTCGCCCGATAGTAGAGATCAAAACCACATTGTTTTGTGATGGCAAGTCGTAAGTTGACTAGTATAATTGATACTAGAAGCAGGCAGACTAAGGCCAAGAATTAACTGCCTGAAATAGGTCGGCCGACTTCCCGACTATATGAATAATAAACCAGCAAAAAGGCACATAGAAGCCAAATAATTTAAGCCGAAATATGTAACCGCGCGGTCTGTGTATTGAATGATATAAATTGGCACAGGCCGCTTAATAAATCCGCAAGATAGCGGATAGGCTCATGTTGTCCTGCAAGAATAGATGGAGCTAGTGGCTTATGTGTCAATATGGGCAGGTGCGTGTGGCAGTGCTTTCCACACAAAGAACACATAAGCGGGATTAAAATTCTTATTATCTGTGACCGATGTCATACGGGACAAGTACGTAATTCCTGCGACAAATGTCAAGCGTGACAAGTACGTAATGTCTGCGACTGATGTCAAGCAGAATTTCCACTACACATCTGCGACTAATGTCAAGCAGGATGTGGAGGGCTTAAGAATTCAAAGGGCATTTTGCCTCAATATGTATGCATGTTAGCATTATAAGTAAATCTAAGAAATTAGCTTCAAAAGAAAGATAATGCTTGTTTGTTGTTAAGGATGTGACAAAAGGATATTTGTTCGAAGCATGACTATGCCCCATTAATACAAATTGCCCATGGGACTTTATATATTATGCCAATCTTTAGCATTTTTATCATAGAGAAAAAGGAAGTCCCTGCTTGAACCATTGAGTAAGGCATAGAAGAATGCCTTAGAAAATCATTGAATGACATAGTCTTGTAGGTTCCCAGCTCTTGCAAGTTGATTAGCTAACTCTCAGAGAGCCATGCAATATTCTGCCAGATGACCAATATCTTTATGATAATTGCAAAAGAGCTCCTCATGCCGATATTTGATTTTAGATTTCATACGCCGAGGCCTTTTGAACTCACGCATTTCTTGAAGAATCATCAGAAGGTCTTCCATAGGATGTACTTTCACAAACTCAGATAATTCGTTCTACTGAGGAGATAATGTAGCTCTATCCGGAGGAAGAGGAGGATATTTGCAATTTTAACTTGTGAAACATTTTGGGAAGAAATAAATTGCTAATCACCAGAAGTCCCTTGAGGTTGTTTAGTCATCTGATTCGAAAACAAGATATAACCTTTATTTGCTTCTTCACCTATTATGAACTTATTAACGATCTCAATAAGATCTCCATAAGTTTTTGGATCCTTGGTGGTGAGCTTAAATTTCAAAGGGCCTTCTCGAAGTCCATTCATGAAAGCATATAAGTAATAATCTTTATGGACGCTACAAACATCCAAAACTTCCTTTTGGAACCGGTCAACGAAATACAGATAAGACTCGTCAATTCCTTGCTTGATTCGGAAGAGAGCTCCAACGTCTCTTCTCCACTTCCTGTAAGTAGTGAACCTTGAAATGAATTGACTTCGAAGATCTTTATAACTGGTGACCGATCGAGGTGGCAGACTATAGAACCATTCCCTTGCAATGTCGCCAAAAGATATAATAAGAAGTTTGCATTTTATTCCGTTTGACACCTTTCTTAATGAAATAGTCGATTCAAAGGCTTGTAAATGAGAAAACGGATCATCACATTCGGAATCCCCCGGGAGATGCGGCACTCTGAAATCATCAGAGACAATATCCCAATGGATCCGATCAATGAACGGAGAAGGGACTTCTTCTTCTTCTTTGTAAGGAAATTATCTTGCGATAGACTTTGGCGCTTGTTCAACCCAACTCCTAGAGAATTTGCAATCATTGTAAATGGCCCCATCATTAAGATATGAACAATCTTGTAACTCCGAGAGATCAGCAGTAGTTGACATGAAATTAGATTCACTCTGTCCATTCGCAGGATTCATATTGAAAGGGAGAAAATAACCAAACTTTACGTAGAGACCGCCGACCAGTTGCGGCTTGAACTGGCGGCTAGACAATGGGACAAGCCGGCAAGAAGACCGGCAGAAAAGCTGGCGGGTAGAACAACAGGTTCTACAGTGCTGGAGGCGGGCTAAAAAACCTTAGTCGGCGAAGTGGCGGCCTGCTCGACAGGCCACCGAGCTCTAGTAGCAAGAGCAGTTTGACCCACTAGACCGCTGATTTCATCGACTAATCGATATCTGAAGGTCGCATGTTAACTGTTGATGCACGAAAACGGACAGGGATTCGGGCACCACCATCTAACGTTTCGAGCACCGGGGGAAGGAAGGGAAAAGAGGAAACTGTCGAATAGTCGGTTACTAGCGGTCATAGCTAACAGACAAAAAAAGAGGCCACTGGCAGCAACAATAGCAGAGTTTGCCCGCCGCGGCTTAAATGCCACTCCTATGACGGGCTTTCCTTTTATTAAAAGAGAAGCGGTTACAAGACGGAAAGAAAATATGAAGTTGTCCGGACTGTAAGGCGCAAGGCACTAGACTTAAGACCGCAACTCTTAATAAGTGAGCTCCTGGAAACAAGACAACATACCTTGGGGAGTGCACCCTCCCCCTATTTATAGGCTCGGGGGGCTACCCAAACGGGCAGGGCTAAAGTTACCGGCTGCCCGGGGTACGTGAGAACCGGGCAGAGGTGAGGGGAAGCAAATGAGTAGAAAAGGAAAAAGGAGGGTAGCCTCACGACCTAGTGGATTCCTCCTGGCAAGCTGATGGCCTGGGTTCTGGGCCTTGACGTTGAGCAGGGCTGGTGCTGGCAGCGGCCTGACATTTAGACACCCCGGATTCGCTAATGACCAGCAGACTTGACCTGCGCAACGGCTATAAGGAACAGGCCGCCCGGTCTCGGATGACTGGCCGGCTTGACATGTTTGGCGGCTAGAAGGCATAGGCCGCCCAGTCTCGGATGACCGACCTACTTGACATTCTTGGCGGTAGAAGATACAGGTCGCCTAGTTTGGAGAGCTGCGCGAACAGGTCACGGATTTCGGGCTTAACATCTATTATTATAATTTCCGGCTTCTCTTTTTCTGTTCGCACATGGTATCAAAGCAAACGATCTTTTCCACCTAATTCGGTGCCTTCTCCTGTCTGCGCATCTTTTTTCTCCTTCTTGTCGTCTGTTCGTGCGGCCTCTCCTACCTTCTCTTCTTAGTCGCTTCTCTCTGTGTGCACGGCCCTCTTCTAGCTCCCTCTCTCCTTGGGTTGTTTACGCGATTTCTCTATCTCCTATTCGTGCGGCCTACTTTCTTTGCACCCGACTTCTGCCTCTGTGTCCGCTGCGAACTCTCTTGTCTGCTGCGGTCTCTTGTTGTGTCCGCTGCGACCTTTTTCCTTCTCTTCGCGACCTGCTATTCGCTCGACTTCTCTCTACCCGCGTGGCTTCTTTTTCATGGCTCTTTCCGGATCCTCTACCACCACCTCTACTCCTGTGGCCAATCCGCCTCCTCCCATTCCCTCTGGGAATCTTGGCACCGTCTCCAAACTTGTCGGTTCCAACTACCCGGATTGGAGTGTCTTCTTCACCTTCCTTTTTCTCTCATAATGCAAATGCCACCACCTCACTGATGACCCTCATCCTCCCACTTCCACTGAGTTTGACGACTGGGATGCTAGCGACGCACTTGTGCGCACTTGGCTAGCCAATAGTCTTTCCGATGAATGTCTTCCCGTCATCTGTCATGATGAGACGGTCAAGAAGGCTTGGCTTCATCTTGCTGCTTTGTACTAAAAGGGGGCTCAGACATCCCACATCTATACTTTGTATGCGGACCTCTTTGACCGTTCTTCCATGTCTCCTGCTGCCACTTATCAGTAGGTTCGGGCTCTTCGAGCTTAGATTATTTAACATCGCCCCTTCTCTGTAGATTTGGCTGAACAACACAAGCACTTCTAGCAACTTCTTGTTGTTCTCTATCTTCTGCGCCTCCCTGAGTCCTACAACATGATTCGCCAACAAATCTTGGGCGAGGCAGACTCTCCCACCTTTTATACAACTGTTTCACTCATTGCCGCAGTTACCTCTCTACTTCAGCGTCTACGTCTGTCTTCTCCTCCACCCGACAACTATACTCACCAGACTCAATGGAGTGGCTCTGGTAGTCGCAACCACCATTCTGGTTGGCGTAGCTCTTCACGTTCCTCTGCTCTCATTGTGGCCGCACCGGTCATCTTGTGGATCGCTGCTGGATGATACATCCACATCTTCTCCCTTCTGGTGACTCTTCCGCCTCCTCTTCCATGTCGTCCATATCGGTGGTCATGTCCTCAGGTAGTGCTCATGTGGTTACTCAAGGTAAATGACTTATCGACTCTAGTGCGACTAATCACATGACGGGCAACCCTCAATACTTTTCTCTCCTCAAAACACATGATTGATTGCCCCTAGTCCTTGTTGCAGACGGCTCTTCCTCCCCGGTTCATGGGACGGGAGTGGTTCATGTCACACCATCCCTTCTCTTGGCTGACACTCTCTATGTGCCCAAGTTTCCATGCAATTTATTGTCGGTTACTTCTTTGTGCAAGAAACTTCAATGCTTCGCCACATTCACTCCAACTTCTTGTTCTTATTAGGATCTGAGCTCCCAACGGATGATTTCTACTGGGACTAAGAGCGGCGGCCATTACTTCCTTGATGATGTTTCCGCTCTATCGGCCTTCTCCTCCTCCTCCTCTATAGACCTTCTACAATGGTATCTCTGCCTTGGGCATCCTCCTCCACGATGTATTCGTCAGCTTTTTCCCCACTCCCTCCACATAACTCTCCTGTCAACTGCGATGCCTGTCAGGTTGGCAAGCATTACCGTTCCTCCTTCCCCCCGAAGCAAGATCGTGGTACTACCCATCCCTTTGATCTCATTCACTCCAACATCTGGGGTCCTACTCCTACCCTCACCATTGGTTGGGGTAGCTCTTATTTTGTTACATTCATTGATGACATCTCTCGATGTACTTTGGTGTATCACTTACGAGAATGCTCCGAACTATTTGCTGTATGACAATCTTTTTTTCATTTAATTAAAAATCAGATTGATGTTTCCGTTAAGATCTCGCACTCTGATAATTCTAAAGAATATGTTAGTCAAGCTTTTTCATCTTTCTGTATGCAACATGGGATAATTCATCAAACAAGTTGCGTTTATTCCTCACAACAAAATGGAGTGGCAGAACGCAAAAACCGTCACCTCCTTGATGTCGCTCGCACTCTGCTAACGCAAATGCATGTCCCTCACTCCTACTGGGGTTATGCAGTTCTCATTTCTTGCTATATCATTAATCACATTCCCTCCACGGTTCTCCGCGGTCAAACCCCTTTCTCCATTCTCTATACGGGCAAGGATCCTTTTTCCCTCCCTCTATGAATCTTTGGGTGCACAGCCTTTATGCATGCTCCGTCCGCTACCCGCGATAAACTCTCCCCTTGCTCCACCAAATGTGTATTTCTGGGATATTCTACCACTAAAAAAGGATATTATTGTTTTGACCCCATTCTTCGCAAGTAGTTCATCTCCGCGGACGTTACCTTCTTCGAGAATGCTCCATATTTCTCTGACGACTCCGCTCCTCTCTTTATGGCTTCCAATTCTACTATTCCCTCCAGTCCATCGACACCTACCGAGGTATTTCCACCTCCACCGTCTCCATCATCTCCTCCTCTCTCTTCACCTCTGCTATCTCTGCCATCGTCGCCCTCTACTTTTGGGCCAGCTCTCTCCACCACGGATGCTCCAGATACTGAGGAACCTGCTGACCTGGACCTTCCCATTGCTCTTCGCAAAGGGGTTCAGGAGTGTACCAAGGACCCGCTTGCTGCTGTTGTTTCTTATGATCGTTGAACCCCTGCTCACAGGGGTTTTGCGTTGGCTATCTCTGCCACTTCCACTCCACGTTCCTATCAGGAGGCCCTTACTGTTCCACATTGGAAGGCTGTCATGCATGAAAAGATTACTACTCTCACTAAACGAGGCACCTGGATCCTAGTTCCTCCTCCCTTCGGCACAGATGTTATTGGCTGTCGCTGGGTCTTTGAGGTGATGTTCCGCCCAAACGGTAGTGTGGATCTTTATAAGGTTCGACTTGTTGCCAAGGGCTTTACCCAGACTTATGGGGTTGACTACTTTGACACTTTCACTCCAGTTGCTCGTCTAAGCACTATCAGGGTCCTTCTCTCGGTGGCTGTCAACAGGGATTGACCCATTTCACAACTGGATGTCAAGAATTCCTTTCTATATGGGGATCTTCAGGAGGATGTATACATAGAGCAACCTACAAGGTATATTGCTCAGGGGGAGACACAAGTTTGCCGGCTCAGGAAGGCTATCTATTGCCTAAAGTAAAGTCCACGGGCATTGTAACATCCCATTTACAATTAGACCCCTAAGAGTGGTTTTGGCCATGACTAGGTCATGACAAACCCTAGGAAGCCAGTAATGGGTCAAGAGATAGGGGACAGAAAGGTGGGGGATCACCATGGTCTGCAAATAGTAGAACTCTGAACAATGGTTTAGGATGACCATGGGCTACACCTTGACCCCAAGACCCTACCACAACACCCCTAATACCTTGGGAGGCCCATTAGAGCCATAAGGACCCATTGGGGTCAAACAAAGAGGCTCAGTTGACCAAGGTCAACCCTAGCCCTAAATGGGTCAAACTAGCCTACTTAGGGTCAATTGACCTACTCCTAGCCTAGAGGACCCCACCTATGCCCTCCTAACCCTAAAGTGAGGTCAATGGGTCACTAAGGACACATTGGGGTCAGCCCTAGAGGCCAGGTTGACCCAAGTCAACTCAAGCTCCTAATCTGGTCAAAGTACCCTTACTAAGGGTATGTGACCTCCAAAGTGCAGGGTAACCCTACATAACCCTTCCTAGACCTTAGGGGAGGCCAATGGGTCACCAAGGACCCAATGGGGTCAACCCAAATGGTTATGTTGACCCAAGTCAACTCTAGCCCTAAAATGATCAAAGTGCCCTTACCAAGGGGCATGTGACCCCCAAGATGCCCAACCAACCCTACTCAAGTCTTCCTAGACCTTAAGGGAGTCCAATAGGTCACCAAGGACCCATTGGGGTCAACTCAAATGGTCATGTTGACCAAGGTCAACTCTATTCTAGTGTTAGGTCAAATTAGCCTAAATGAGTCAACCCAAGCTCAACCCCTTTTTCCTTTTAAGTTAACCACAATATAATGAAATATTATGGGTGGAAAGGGCTGCCAATAGGCTGGGGAGTCAGCATGGTCAGCTTTGGTGACTAGGAAAGAGAGAGAAAGCTTCATTCCATACTAATGGAGGAGAGAGAAAAGGGGAAAGAGAGTGGAAGGAGGAGATTGGCCAAGGAAAGGCCAATGGTCCCCATTGATGGCAGCATTCATCTCCTCCAGTGAAGGGGAGGAGTTTCCAGCCGTTTTCCTGGCTGTCAAAGGGCTGTTACAGCCTCCACCATCATGGCCGAAACAAGCCTTTAATGGCCATGATGGCCATGGCAGTTTCTTCCATTCTTCTCCCCTCTGATGTTTTAAACATCATCAGTGAGCTTGGAGAAGAATTTCCCAATCCTTAACTGAAGAAATCCGGCGAGTTTACTGGGAGATCTCAGAATTCCGATCGGCGGCGCCACCACCATGTCAACCCGCAGATCCGCTCGTCTCCAGGCCGCCAACAAGGTCCTCCTCCTCCTCTTTTCTCATGGGTAGATCTTAGGTTTCATTAGGGCCAAGGTTCGGGCACAATTGAGCCCGATCCAATTCGCAAAATTCATGGCTTTCGGCCAAAAATTTTATTGGTTGGATCGCCGGAATCCGCCCCTCCGGCGGCTGTGCCGCCGTCTGGCGATAGCCACCACCTCAACGGAGGTGATGGTGGCGGTGGCCGGCCGGGGAAGGGACTGGGTGGCCGGCGGCAGACGCTTGAAGTCGGCACAGGAAGAAGCAATCCTGGCCGTTGGCTCATCGGGGACGATAACCCAGCGCCGTCGATCTGCGCCAAGATTCGCGCGGCATCAAATCAGATACTTTAGGATTTAAATAAATATCATTTCATTTCTGTCACATTAGATGTATTTAATGTATTTAATTTTTAAAAATACTTAGGGACCCTGAATGGAAATCTGCCCAACATGAAAATTGTAGCTTCGGGTGTCTAGTTTGTAGCAAAAATTGCTTGGACCCTTTTGGGCCACTGGTTAGACCAGGGCACCCCTTTTGGTAGGACCTATGCCTAGGCCTAAACAGAAATTATTTTTGGTGCCCACACTTCATTCCTTGTCCAAACAAGTTGAAATTTGGGCAGTGAGAAAGTCTTAGTCATATATAGAACCTGTCCAAAATTTAGAATTTTTGAGAATATTTTTCTATAGTTTTTAGAAAATTTTAATAAATCATGATTAATTTAATTAGGTGACCTAATTAATTTAAAACTCCCCCAAATTTTGGTGGGTGGTCTTAGATGTCATGATATGTATAGGGTTAAAACTTTAGCTCATTTAGAGATGTTTAGGATAGGTAATTTACCCACCCTATATATGACCTTATAAGGGTATTTTGGTCAAAAGCCACTATTTGATGGTTGAGTGGCCAAATTCCCTCATCAGAGGCTGAAATTTTGGCCACTGATATAATTTGACTTTTTACACTCACTTATGAAGTTTGGAGTGGTTTGGACTAGGGTAGCCCTAGAATTTTAGGGTAGGCCCTTTAGGGTAAATTTCTAGGGTTTGAAGAATTTGGGGTCAAAAGACCTTGGATGGACTTGAAACTTGGGAATGATGTCCATAGGGTTACTATGGTCCTGTGGTTAAAATTTTAGGGCATTTGGAAGAATTTAAACCCCTTAAATCTATAACCCTAGTTTAGGGCACTAGCTTTGAAATCATAAGATCTAATACCAAAACTTTCTGAAAAGGGCTGCGTTTTTGAATGGGTAGTTGTTTAGGGTATATATATCTCTGGAAATTTTATAATAAATTTTGGATGAATATTTTTGGTACTTTATTCACAAAGTCATGTTTTACAATTTCCACTTAGGAATTTTTGGAGAAACGTATACTTGATTAAATCTGATGAAACTTAGCAAAGGGGCTTGTAATCATGGTACCCATCTCTGTAAAGTTTTATGAAATTTTTGAAGAATGATATTTAGTAGTTTCTTCTTTAATTATTTAATTCTATGGAACTTTGGTAAATTTAATAATGACATTTAAATGTTCTAAAAAAATTTTAATTTCTTCATCATGATGTTTCTAGTTCCTTATGAAGCCCTAGTAATTTTTACATAATTATTGGAGACATATTTGTGGCACTTCCTTCATTATATTTGGTCTTAGGAATTAGTTTTAATAAATCCTTATAGGTCAAGAACTATCTGGAAAATTATGAAAATTGGCAAACAATAATATTTCTCTGTTATTTAGTGAATAAAAATTTTAGGAGGCCATTACCTGAGAAAATCTTATGGTTCATGTTCAAATTGACTATGACCTAGTTTTTGAGGAAAATTCAATAAATAGTAGATTAATTGGGAAAAATATGATTTTCTGAATTTAGACTATATTTATCACAATAGACCTCTGGTAAAATTTGTAGAATTATTGGAGGAGAATTTAGAGTATCACCTATTGAGTACATCATATTAGCTTAGGGAGGTCTGCAATTAGTAAAAACAGCAGAAATCAAATTAAAGTGCACAATGAGTTTAGGAAGTTGGAATAATGGGGCATTAGTCTGGTAGGTGAATTAGGTTTGTCATCAGAAGTGTAGATGAGTAGTGGAGGTTGGTTAGAGTTGTGTGGGGTTCGGGATCGACAAAGGATCACTCATCCTCGTTGAAAAGAAGGAGTCATATACACTTGGGTTAGAATTCAATTATAACCTTAAGGGATTGAGAGATTTGTGTAGTAACCAATAATAATAAGTGCCTTGCGAAAGGGAGCCTTGGGCGTAATTCCCATCGTAGTTCCTAGTGCCTTTGAGAGCCCTTCACGGGGAATACCTTGGGCAGTCCTGGGCTAACGCAACTCATAGGAATAATGAAACTTCAAGAGTAACTAGAATAATTAGGGTTTCACTCTCACACACCCCGAGGTTACGGGAAGTAATTTTGGCTAGATGATCAAGCAGTAGGCTCGGTCGTTGTGGTAAGAGGGCAGGATGGCCCGGTGAGCTTCGGCTCGGTGTTGGTACGTAAATTTTCATGTGCATAAAAGGAATGAAATTAAGGTGGTGGGTCTTCGGTATTGGAGGATCTTAGCACAGACACCAATACGTTGACTCGGCAAGTGTTGTGATAGCACTTCGCCAACAGAAGTCCGGTGCGCCAGCCGGCAAGAGTACGCAGGAGTCCGCTTAGTGCACCAGCGTTGAGGCGTACGATAGGTCTGACCAGTAGTGCTATACTGGTTTAGAGGTGGGCGAGGCCCAACCCACCGCTTCCGTCTGCCACTACGGAGGTATCTTGGGAGGTGAGGCTCCAGAAAGGGGGAACTAAAGGTCTGTGTGCACAGAGTCGGGTGTGTGTGTTGCACTTGCTTGATCCATCATACCCACTTGCATGTCATAGCATAAGCGATTCATTTAACACTTTGACACCTAAAATATAAGTGGTATGGGACACTTATACATTAGGCCCTGTAAAACGACCCCTTGGTCTATAAGCTTGTGTGGGCAAGTTTATAAATTAAGGTTAATTTTCTTTATATATATATATTGCTGTTAATAACCGACACCCCAACGTATAAATTGGTATGGGACTCTTTATACGATGGGAGCCTTGCAAAAGACCCCTTGCTTATATGTACCCATATAAGTTAAGGTTACTTTACTTTACTTGTTTACAAATATGTTTAGTTACTATATAAATTGCTAGTTTTACGTCCACCGTCACCTGCATTTGATATACTCTCCGCTTTCAAGTCCTCCCTTTCTTCCTCTCCGCTCGGTGCCTAGGAGCCATGGGGGAAGGGGTGGGGGATGATAGGACTTAGTCTTTTAGACTAACGGTTTTCGAACCACATCATTTAGGGGATCGCGGAGCTCAGATTGGAGGAGCAGCCCCAGAGGTCGACACGCTTGGAGATAGGGCAGTCTAGCACAGGAGTTCAGACAGCTGGGACCGTGAGGCCCTTACTGTAGTAGTGTTTATTTTATTTCCACATGAGAGATCTTGTGGTGAGGAATTGTTGTATCGGGCATAAGCCCTTATTTACAGTGCTTGGTTTTTGTGGACTCTCCCATCGTGGAGATATTTTACTTGATGTGATATTTCTGTGGACTTTTACTTAGAGTTTTGCTTCGCATGTTATTACTCTAATTTTGTTACTATGCTGCGATCGAATTGGCCGGCAGAAACGGCGTTTTGTGGTGATGACGCTTCCGGGCGAGAAGGTGTCACCGCAAAGCGGCGGTTCTGGGCATAAGACCCTGTGTTTAAAAAAAAAAATGGGGTCTTACAAGTGGTATCAGAGCCAAACCCCGATCGAAAAGTAACTGTCCACAACCCCTGGTCCACCCCCGCGCGAGCTTAGTTTGCGGACAAACTAGCAGCGGAAGCAGTGGTGAGACCCTAAGGAGGAATCACTTGTAAAATAGTCCACTTTGCATATATTTGAGCTGATTACCCACTAATATAGTTTGTTTCGCAGCCTCCACCTCAGCCCACACCACAAGGCGGGGCCCAGCGGACTCCGGACGTTGCACCACCTCCCCCGGTCCCTACTCCTTTCCTACAGTCAGAGGTGGGACAGACGTTGACAGCCATTTTGGATGCTTTCATGGCTCAACAGGTTCTGGCTCCGCAGCCAAACCCGGGGGCCAACTGGCTGAGTATCTTTCGAGGACTCGCTCCCCCATCCTACTGTGGGACTGAGTCTGCCGTCCGGATAGAGGAGTGGCTAGATATCATGTACGAGATGTTGACTGGGATCAAGTGCCCGTGGGAGGAAAGGGTGCCCTTGGTCGTGTCTTGCTTGGAATCTCATGCTAAGAGGTGGTGGAAGACTTCCCTGGATACGATTTTTGCTGACAGGACGGCTGCGGAGATAGCTTGGGAGGAATTCAAGGGCGCGCTATTGGAGCACTTTGTTCCGCAATCAGCCAGAGATGAGCTGGAGGATAGGTTTTTGCAATTGAGGCAAGGGAGCAAGATGGTGGTGGAGCACCACCGAGAGTTTGATCATTTAGCCCGGTTTGCAGACTCATATCAGTTGGACGAAGCTGGGTATACGAAAAGGTTCTACAAGGGCCTACGGGAGGAGCTGAGGGAGACCTTACTATTTGTATCTGACGGGCCCATCTCCCGGATTTTGGAGATGGCGAAAAGAATCGAGGCGGATTGGCTTACTACTCGGGGCCGGAAGCGGCCAAATGAAGACCAGAGCCGGGGAGCCCGAAATGATCAGCGGCGGGGCCGCATCACAGATGGAAGAAGGGTAGAAGACCAGCCTCATCAGGAGGCGAGACAGGAGATAGGAAGACCAGTGTTGATGGCTCCACCACCAGTTCAGAGGCGGGACGAACAGAGACCCGGGGGAATGGCGTATCAACCGCCAGTGTGCTTCGATTGTCACCAGGTGGGGCACATTAGGAGGAACTGTCCCATGGGGAGGGCACCCCACCAGCACCACAGGCTGCCCCACCAGCGCCATACTTCGGAGGCCGGGGTCGTGGCCGAGGACGTGGATACCCAGGTGGCGATCGTAGACCGGAAAGGGAGCAGGTGTATGCCTTGGATCTGGCACAGCCTCGAAACCCGGAGCAAGTCATAATAGGTATGACAAGAGTTTTTAAATTATTTAAATAAAATTCCGTTATCTCTGCTGTCAATTTTTTTTAGGAACTTCTCAAAAAAAAATGATTAAATAGGAAGAAACTAGTTACAAAATCCTAAGACATTTAACCGATCCAGGTATAGTCTTCGTCAGCGGCAAACCCGCCTACACATTGTTCGACACGGGTGCTTCGCACTCGTTCGTATCAGAGGCTTTCGTGGAAGGGCTAGAAGGCGTAGAACGGTTCACAGGCCTGACGAGGAGGGTGCGTTTACTTGATGGATCAGAGCTATTCACCTCTGCCCACTGCAACATGGAGGCGGAGATTGGCGGGAAGCCATTCGAAGTGGCGGCAACGATTCTTAGAATGCCAGTCTTCGAGTTGATCCTGGGCATGACATGGTTGCACTGGAACCATGCCCAGATTGATTGCCAAGCGAAGAAGATCACAGTGAGGCATGAAGACTCGTTTATTGTCATCGAAGGTATAAGATCCGCCTCTTGTGTGCTTTTATCTTCAGTACAGGCCGTTAAGGCCCATCTACAGGGGGAATGTAAGACCCCCTTTTTTTTTTCCTTTTTGACACCGGGGTCTTAGGCCCAGAACCGCCGTTTTGCGGTGACTCCTTCACGCCCTGAAGGGTCATCACCACAAAGCGCCGATTCTGCCGGCCAATTCGATCACATAAAAGTAGCATAATGAAGTAAAATGGAAACTATCTGTCCACAGAGAATCACATGATATATATAAATATAACTCCACGAAGGGAGTGTCCACAGAAGATAACATCAGAGTAGCAAAATACGGGCTTATGCCCGGTACAACATATCCTCACTACAAAATCACTCATGCGGAAGCAAAAGCTGAAAAACTACTCAGGGTCGAGACTCACAGTCCCGGCTGTATGAACTCCGGAGCTAGACTGCCCCACCTCCAAGCACACCGGTCTCTGGGGCTGCTCCTCCATGCTGGTCTCCACGTCCCCTAAATGATGCGGTTCGAAAACCGTTAGTCTAAAAGACTAAGTCCTATCATCCCCCACCCCTTCCCCCACGGCTCCTAGGCACCGAGCGGAGAGGAAGAAAGGGGAGGACTTGAAGGTGGAGAATATCAAAAGCAGATGGCAGCGGTCCTATTCTAGCAAGTTCTATAGCATATAAAGACAATAAAATGTAAGCTGAAATGTAACCTTCACTTATGTGGAAAAACACATAAGCCAAGGGGTCTCTTGCAAGGCTCCCATCGTATAAAAAGTCCCATACCGATTTATACGTTGGGGTGTCGGTGGTCAAACAGCAGTAACTAAATATATCAAAATTAACCTTAATTTATAAACTTGCCCACACAAGCTTATAGACTAAGGGGTCGTTTTGCAGGTCCTAAAGTATAAGCGTCCCATTCCACTTATACTTTAGGTGTCAAGGTTTAAGGTAACGATTATGCTATGACATGCAAGTGGGTATGATGGATCATGCAAGTGCAACGCACACACCCGACTCTGTGCACACAGACCTTTAGTTCCCCCTTTCTGGAGCCGTAACCTCCCAGGATACCTCCGTAGTGGCAGACGGAAGCGGTGGGTTGGGCCTCGCCCACCTCTAAACCAGTAAAGCACTACCGGTCAGACCTATCGTACGCCTCAACGCTTGGTGCACGAAGCGGACTCCTGCGTACTCTTGCCGGCTGGCGCACCGGACTTCTGTTGGCGAAGTGCTAACCACACTTGCCGAGTCAACGTATTGGCATCGGTGCATCGACCCTCCAATTCCGAAGACCCACCACCTTAATTTACTTTCCTTTTATGCACATGCAAATTTAGCGTGATCAAAACCCGAGCCGAAGCTCCCCGGACCAACACGTCCGTCACAAACAATCGAGCCGAAGCTCCCAGCTAACATCCCGTGCCATCAGTGTCTGTGAAATGTGCAACCCTAATTACTAAGTTACTCTTTTCAGCTTGTTAAACAGTTTACGTTAACCCAGGACTGCCCCCGGTATTCCCTGTGAAGGGCTCTCAAGGGGCACTAGGAACTGTGTTGGGATTACGCCCAGCGTTCCCTTTCGCAAGGTACTTATTTTATTATTGGTTGATCCCCTTACCCATTATTTTCTCATGTTTCGATACGCTAATCCTAGGGTGATTTGACTCCAACTCTCCTTGGGTAGGACGATCTTTCGTCGGACCCGAACGCCTTTAAACCCTAGACAAAACCACACCCTACTCACTCATCTTCCAAAGATGCAGCCCATTCCACTTGTCCTTACAGCAAACCATCAAGACCCATCATACGTGCCTTAATTCATATCCAAATGAAATCCTGCAGTTTTGCTATATGCAGACCACTTAAGCTACGTGACCCGTAAAAAGGGAAGTACATGAAATACTCATCCAGTACCCTCATGATAATTATCAGAGGTCTATTATGATAAATATAGACTAAATTCAGAAAATCATATTTTTCCCAATTAATCTACTATTTATTGAATTTTCCTCAAAAACTAGGCCATAGTCAATTTGAACATGAACCATAAGATTTTCTCAGGTAATGGCCTCCTAAAATTTGTATTCACTAAATAACAGAGACATATCATTGGTTGCCAATTTTCATAATTTTCCAGATAATTCTTGACCTCTAAAGGATTTATTAAAATAATTCCTAAAATCAAATATAATGAAGGAAGTGCCACATATATGTCTCCAATAATTATGTAAAAATTACTAGGGCTTCATAGGGAACTAGAAACATCATGATGAAGAAATTAGAATTTTTCAGACAATCTAAAAGTCATTATTAAATTTCCAAGGTTCCATGGAATTAAATAATTAAAGAAGCAACTACTAAATATCATTCTTCAAAAATTTCATAAACATTTACAGAGATGGGTATCATGACTATAAGCCTCTTTGCTAAGTTTTATCAAGTTTAAACAAGTATAGTTCTCTGCAAAAATTCTTTAGTGGAAATTATAAAATATGACCTTGTGAATAAAGTACCAAAAATATTCATCCAAAATTTATTATAAAATTTCCAGAGACATGTATGCCCTAAGCAACTACCCATTCAAAATCTCAGGCCTTTTCAGATAGTTTTGGTATTAGATCTTATGGTTTCAAAGCTAGTGCCCTAAACTAGGGTTATGGATTTAAGGGGTCTTAAGTCTTCCAAATGCCCTAATATTTTAACCACAGGACCATAGTAACCCTATGGACATCATTCCCAAGTTTCAAGTCCATCCAAGGTCTTTTGACCCCAATTTCTTCAAACCCTAGAAATTTACCCTAAAGGGGCCTTCCCTAACATTCTAGGGCTACCCTAGTCCAATCCACTCCAAACTCCATAAGTGAGTGTAAAAAGTCAAATTATATCTGTGGCCAAAATTTCAGCCTCTGTTGAGGTGATTTGGTCACTCAAAACCAAAAGTGCAACTTTGACCAAATGCCCTTCATAGGGTATAAATAGGGTTGGGTCAAAACCTATTCAAAACTCATCCAATCTAAATGAAATTTCATACAGGAACCTAATTGGAGCCCAGGGACCACTCACCAAAATTTGGGAGGGTTTGGATGTGTTTAGGGCACCTATTTAATTTATCTAATGATTATTAAATTTTTACTAACACTATAGAAATATTTTCCCCAAAAATTCCCATTTTTTGGCAGGCCCTAGGTATGTCTAGGATAGACTCTCTGCCAAAATTTCAGCCAATTTGGGCTTGGGGTGAAGAGTGGGCACTCAATTTAGTGACTGCCTAGCCCTAAGGGTATGTCCCACCAAATGAGTGCCCTGGTCTATCCAGTGTCCCAAAAGGGTCCAAACAATTTTTGCTGCAAACTAGACACCCTAAGCTACAATGTTCATGTTGGGCAAATTTCCATTCAGGGTCCCTAAGTATTTTTAAACATTAATTACATTAAATACATCCAGTGTGACAGAAATGAAATAATTTTTATTTAATTCCTATAGTATTTGATCTGATGCCGCACGAATCTTGGCGCAGATCGACGGCATCTGGTCATCGTCCCCACTGAGCCAACGGCTGGGATTGGTTCTGCCTGGAGCGATTTCCAAGCTCTGCCGCCGGCAATCCAGCCCCTTCCCGGCCGGCCACCGCCACCAACACCTCCGTCGAGGTGGTGGCTATCGTCAGACGGCGGCTCCGCCGCCGGAGAGGCGTTTTCCGGCGGATTAAGCAAGAATTTTTCTTGCCGAAACCAGGAGAAATCCCGGATTCGATCGGGCTCAATTGAGCCCGAAACTCAAGCCTAAGGATTCCTAGGATCTACCCGCGAGTTAAGGAGAGGAGGAGGACCTTCCTGGCGGCCTGGATGCGAGAGGAGCGGCGGGATGCCATTGGCGACGGCGGCGGCGCTCGGCTTCTGCAACTGCACAGTGGAAGGGCTCGTCTCCTCCAGGTAAGTGCTCCAAAATGATCCCCTCGGCTTCCTGATGGTGTTTAAATGGCAATTGGGGGAGGGGAGAGGCTGGTTCTTCAATGGCCATTATCTCCATTAATGGAGTGGCTCGGGTTGTGTGGAGGGGGGCTGAACCCACCCCTTGGTGGCCGGGAAACGGCTGGAATCAACTCCTCTCCCCTAGAGGAGTTGATTGCAGCCATAATGGGTGGCTGTTAGTCTCCCAAGGCCGGCCTCTCACTTCCCCCTTCTCCTTCCTCATTTCTCTCTCCTCCATTATCATGGAGAGGAGCTCCTTCTCTCTCCTAGTCACCTCTGGTTGACTAGTCAACCCCACAAGCTAAAGGCAGCCCACTGGATTATGATGATCATGGGAATGGGTTTAGCCTAAGGGAGAAGTGGCTTGAGCTTGGGTTAGCCCTTTTTGGGCTAAGTTGACTTGACCCTCAATGAGGGTTGACTTGGCCAATTTGACCATCTAGGTTGACCCCATTGGGTCCTGGGTGATTCATTGGCCTCCCCTAAGGTCTATGTAGGGTTGGGTAGGGTTGACTTGGCACCTTAAAGGTCACTTGACCCTTGGTAAGGTCACTTTGACCATTTTAGGGCTAGAGTTGACTTGGGTCAACATGACCATTTGAGTTGACCCCAATGGATCCTTGGTGACCCATTGACTCCCCTTAGGGTCTAGGTAGGGTTACCCTGCACTTTGGAGGTCACATACCCTTAGTAAGGGTACTTTGACCAGATTAGGAGCTTGAGTTGACTTGGGTCAACCTGGCCTCTAGGGCTGACCCCAATGTGTCCTTAGTGACCCATTGATCCCACTTTAGGGTTAGGAGGGCATGGGTGGGGTCCTCTGGACTAGGAGTAGGTCAATTGGCCCTAAGTGGGCTAGGTTGACCTATTTAGGGCTAGGGTTGACCTTGGTCAACTGGGCCTCTTGGGTTGGCCCTAATGGGTCCTTTTGGCTCTAATGGGTCTCCCAAAATGTTTGGGAGTGTTGTGGTAGGGTCTTGGGGTCATGGTGAAGCCCCATTGTCATCCTAAACTATTGTTCAGAATTCTACTATCTGCATACCATGGTGATCCCTACCTTGGCCTCCTATCTCTTGGCCCATTTCTGGCTTCCCAGGGTTTTGTCATGACCTAGTCATGGCCAAAACCACTCTTAGGGGTCTAGTTGGAAATGGATGTTACAAATCCCAATAAACAAAACAAAGATTTCGTCCCCGAAATCAAGGTCGGACCTACGGGTCTTATTACCGAAGGAAAGAGTCTTGTAACATCCCATTATGACTCCTTGTTTGTTAAATTTGATTTAAGGGAAAACTTAGATCTAAGACCCCTTTCGCCCAAACGGCGAACCAAAATCCCAATAAACAAAGTTAAGCCCCCAATAAACAAAGATAAGCCCCTATCTACCTAGAGCAGCCCTTAATATACTTAAAGCAGGAAAAATAAATTAACATCTTGAGGGGTCTGAGAGGTGTACCTGACTGAATAACTCGGGGTATCTTTGTCGCATCAGGTCCTGTGGCTCCCAGGTATGCTCCTCCAGGCCGTGGTTCCTCCACAGGACCTTGACTAGAGGGACCTTCTTGCGTCGCAAGACCCGCACTCCTCGGTCGTCGATCCTCACAGGCTCCAAATGGACCGACCGGTCTGAAGCTACCGGCCCTTCCGTAGTCAGAATCTGCTGCTCCGGGCGTAATAGAGCCCTCCTCAAGGAAGAAATGTGGAAGACGTCGTGCAGCGCTTCTAGCTCTGGTGGTAACTCCAGCCGGTAGGCTAGGGGTCCGATCCGCTCCAGGATCCTGTAAGGGCCCATGTACCTAGGGCTGAGCTTCTTCCTCCGACCACGCACCCGTGAAACTCCATGTATGGGCCGAATCTTCAGAAACACCCGGTCCCCCACCTGGAACTCCACCTGCCGATGTCGGGCGTCATAATACTTGGCCTGTCTACTCTGCGCCTCGAGCATCCTGTCTCTGATCAGCCTCACTTGTGCCTCAGTGTCTTCAACAAACTCTGACCCCAATACCTTCGGATCTTCGTTCTGCACCCATGAGAGTGGGGTCCGGCATCTCCTCCCGTACAAGGCTTCGTAAGGCGCCATCCTGATGCTGGACTGGTGGCTGTTGTTATAGGAGAACTCGACAAGGGGTAAGAGTTTCTCCCACGGTTCCCCGCGATCTAAGATGCATAGCCTCAAAAGGTCCTCCAGCGTCCGGTTGGTGCGTTCTGTCTGCCCGTCTGTCTGGGGGTGGAATGCAGTGCTGAAAGTCAATCGCGTGCCTAAGTAAGCTTGCACGGACCTCCACTCCCTGGAGGTGAACCTGCCATCCCGATCCGACACTATCGTCCTGGGCTCACCATGATAACGAATGAACTGCTCCACAAACTTCCGCACCAGTATTCCTACTGAATCATCCTTCCTGATCGGTATGAATCGAGCCACCTTGGTCAACCGATCGACGATTACCCAGATCGAGTCATTCCCTGTCCGAGACCGGGGAAGCCCATGTATGAAGTCCATGGCTATGTCATCAAACTTCCACTCCGGCACCGGGAGTGGCTGCAATAATCCTGCGGGGTTCCTGCACTCTGCCTTCACTAGCTGACATGCCTCACAATGGGTCACGAAGTGTGAGACATCCTTCTTCATGCCCGGCCAGTACATCGTCTTCTTCAAATCAGCCGTCATCTTTGTGATCCCCGGGTGTACAGAATACCGGCTGCAGTGCGCCTCCATCATAATATCCTCCCGGATCTGGCCTCCCTCCGGTATATACACCCGTCCTCTGAAGCACACCAGATCGTCCCTCAGTGTGTAATCTCCTGCAGTGCCTGCCTTCAGAGCTTGGAAGATGGGTTCCAACTTGGCATCCTGCCTCTGTCCCTCTCTGACCCGGTCTCTGATGTCATCGGTAACGCCTATCGCGGCCAAGTACTCCTCATAGAGCTCAGGATCATCAGACGATACCAGAGTAATGTGCATGTCCTCTAGTCTCTGCAGCAGCTCCATAGACATCAACTGAGGCTCTGCTCCTGCTGTGGCGGCTCTCCGACTCAGTGCATCTGCTACCACGTTTGCCTTCCCCGGGTGATAGTGCATCTCATACTGATAGTCAGATAGGAACTCCACCCACCGCCTTTGCCTGATGTTCAGTTCCTTCTGCGTGTCCACGTACTTAAGGTTCTTATGATCGGAATATATATCACAGTGGACTCCATAAAGGTAGTGCCGCCATATCTTCAGTGCGAATACAACTGCCCCCATCTCAAGGTCATGTACTGGGTAGTTCTTCTCATGGGTCTTCAGCTGGCGGGAGGCATAAGCTATGACGTGTCCGTTCTGCATCAGCACCGCTCCCATCCCCTGATATGATGCGTCGGTGTAGACCTGAAATCCCTCCCTCCCCGAGGGGAGAGTGAGAATGGGAGCCGAGGTCAGCCGATCCTTCAGCTCCTGGAAAGCTGTCTGGCACTGCGGGGTCCACACGAACGGTGCCTCCTTCTTCGTCAAGGATGTGAGCGGGAGGGCGATTCGAGAGAATCCCTCTACGAACTTCCGGTAATAACCGGCAAGTCCTAGAAAACTCCGTACGTCAGTGGCTGTTTTCAGCTGCGGCCACTCCGAAATAGCTCGAATCTTTGCCGGGTCCACTGCCAGCCCGGCTCCGCTGATAATGTGACCTAAGAAAGCCACCTCCTTCAGCCAGAACTGACACTTACTGAACTTCGCATAAAGATGATGCTCCCGCAGTCTCTCCAGGGCCAATGCTAGATGTCGTGTGTGCTCCTCCTCCGTCTTAGAATAGATAAGGATGTCGTCTATGAACACTATGACGAACACATCCAAATAAGCCTCGAAGACCCGGTTCATGAGGCTCATAAACGCTGACGGAGCATTCGTGAGCCCGAAGGGCATCACGATGAACTCATAAAATCCATATCGGCTACTAAAGGCCGTCTTCGGAATATCCTCCTCCTGGATCCGCAGCTGGTAATAGCCTGACCTCAAGTCCAGCTTCGAAAAATAATGGGCTCCCTCCAGCTGATCGAACAACTTGTCTATCCTGGGGAGCGGATAGGTATTTCGGACGGTCAGCCTGTTTAGTGCTCGATAGTCGATGCACAGGCGTAAAGTACCGTCCTTCTTCTTCACGAATAGGACAGGAGCTCCCCATGATGAGGAACTCGGCCTAACAAATCCTGCTTCCACCAGCTCCTGCAACTGTGTCCGAAACTCCGCCAATTCCTTCGGGGCCATCCGATAAGGGGCCTTGGATACCGGCTTAGCCCCTGGTACCAACTGAATCTGGAAGTCCTTTTCCCTATGCGGAGGTAGTCCTGGCAGCTTATCCGGAAAAATGTCGGCGTAGTCACGAACCACCAGAATGTTAGCAATCAGGTCCTTCTCCTCAGTCATCTCGAACAATACTTGATATACCTCGTCCCCTTACATATGAGCCTTAATGGCCTGAATAGATGAAAGCAAGCGACGGGAGACCGGTGTAGTACCTTCGAACGTTGCATAAGTATCGCCGTGGCTGAGCACGACCCTCCCTGCCGGGCAATCAATCTGGGCATGGTTCCAGACAAGCCATGTCATGCCCAAGACGAGGTCGAAGTCCGGCATCCTCAGGATCGTCGCCGGGGCCTCGAGTGTCAACCCGTCTATGGTAACCTCCAGGAGGCACTTTTCTGTGGACTGGATCTCCATCCCATTGGGGAGGCGCACCCTCCTGGGTAGTCCCGTATAACAACGAATCTGATCCAGGTCCTTGACGAAATCCTCCGACACAAAGTTGTGCGATGCACCCGTGTCGAACAGGGTGTGGGCAGGCTTGCCGCACACCATCACCATTCCTAAATCTGTTGAAAGAAATTCTAGTGTAAGGTTTTCTAACCTAGGTTGTGTAGTAGTTCTATCAACGCTTAATACGAGCAAGGAATAATTCCAAAAATTAAGATTACTCTCATACCTGCAATAACCCTGTCCGGGTTCCGGGGCTGTGCTAAGTCCAGAGCGTAAATCTGCTCCCCATTCTGCCTGCGGTCGCCTCCCTGGTAACCACGTCCTCGGCCGCGTCCTCGGCCTCCGAAATGCTGGGCCGGTGGGCCACCCCGTGGTGCTGGAGGTGGTGCCCCCCTCATAGGGCAATCTCTCCGGAGGTGTCCCACCTGGTGACAGTGGAAGCACTCCGGCGGGGGATACGCCATACCCCGGGGTCTCTGCATCTCCTGGACCTGGAGAGGTTGAGGGGCCAAGACCACCTGCTCTCTCGGCTCCTGCCTTAACTCCTGACGAGGCTGCTCCTCTGCCCTTCTTCCATCTGGTACGATGCCTCGCCGCTGATCATTTCGGGCCCTCCGGCCCTGGTCCTCCGTTTGCCGTTTCCGGCCCCGAGTGGTGTGCCAGTCGGCCTCAATCCTCTTCGCCATCTCTAAAATCCGGGAGATGGGCTCGTCAGAGACAAAAAGCAAGGCCTCTCTCAACTCCTCTTTTAGGCCCTTATAAAACCTCTTGACGTACCCTGCTTCATCCAGCTGATAAGAGCCCGCATATCGGGCCAAATGATCGAACTCTCGGTGGTACTCCACCACTGTCCTGGTGCCCTGCCTCAGCTGCAAGAAACGCTCCTCCAACTCGTCCCTGGCCGACTGAGGAACAAAGTGCTCCAGCAGCGTGGCCCTGAATTCTTCCCAGGTGATTTCTGCAATCTCTCTATCCGCAAAGGTCGTGTCCAACAGCGTCTTCCACCACTGCTTGGCATGTGACTCCAAGCAAGATACCACTAGGGCCACCCTCTCCTCCCAAGGGCATCGTATCCCAGTCAACATCTCGTACATCACATCCAGCCACTCCTCTGTCCGTACTGCCGACTCCGTCCCCAAGTAAGATGGGGGAGAGAGTCCTCGGAAGGTGCTCATCCAGTTGGCCCCTGGGTTTGGCTGCTGGACTGGGGCTTGCTGAGCTCGGAAGGCCTCAAGGATAGCTGTAAGGGTCTGCCCCATGTCTGACTGGAGGAAAGGTGTGGGGACCATGGGAGGTGGTGCAATGTCTGGAGTCTGCTGAGCTCCACCTTGTGGGGTGGGCTGAGCTGGGGGCTGCAAAATGAAGTACATTAGTAGACAATCGACTCAATGACTAATGAAAGTGGACAACTTACATGTGATTTCCCCTGTATGGGCACACCACTGCTTCCGCTGCTTAGTTTGTCCCCAAACTAAACCCGCGCGGGGGTGACCCAGGGTTGTGGACGGCTACTTTTCGATCGAGGTTTCCTCTGATACCACTTGTAAGACCCCCTTTTTTTTTCCTTTTTGACACCGGGGTCTTAGGCCCAGAACCGCCGTTTGCGGTGACTCCTTCACGCCCTGAAGGGTCATCACCACAAAGCGCCGATTCTGCCGGCCAATTCGATCACATAAAAGTAGCATAATGAAGTAAAATGGAAACTATCTGTCCACAGAGAATCACATGATATATATAAATATAACTCCACGAAGGGAGTGTCCACAGAAGATAACATCAGAGTAGCAAAATACGGGCTTATGCCCGGTACAACATATCCTCACTACAAAATCACTCATGCGGAAGCAAAAGCTGAAAAACTACTCAGGGTCGAGACTCACAGTCCCGGCTGTATGAACTCCGGAGCTAGACTGCCCCACCTCCATGCGCACCGGTCTCTGGGGCTGCTCCTCCATGCTGGTCTCCACGATCCCCTAAATGATGCGGTTCGAAAACCGTTAGTCTAAAAGACTAAGTCCTATCATCCCCCACCCCTTCCCCCACGGCTCCTAGGCACCGAGCGGAGAGGAAGAAAGGGGAGGACTTGAAGGTGGAGAATATCAAAAGCAGATGGCAGCGGTCCTATTCTAGCAAGTTCTATAGCATATAAAGACAATAAAATGTAAGCTGAAATGTAACCTTCACTTATGTGGTGTAACGCCCCGAATTTTGTGTGCGAGTCGGTCGGGAAAAAAGAGTTTTGGTGCCTGTAGGGGTACACGGCCTAGGACACGGGCGTGTCCAAGGCCGTGTCTGGCTGGTGATTTTTTGGCCGTTTCCAACCTGAGAAGGACACGGCCAGAAACACGGCCGGATGACACGGGCGTGTCATCCGACACGGGCGTGTGCCAACCCGTGTCCAGACCCGTGTCCTGAGGGGTCGTGTCCGTTTCCGTGGCGGTTATGCGTGACACGCCCTCGAACACGGGCGTGTCGAGGAACCCGACACGGGCGTGTCAGGTCAGACACGGGCGTGTCTTGGCCCGTGTGCGTTTCTCAGTTCGACGATCGTGCCTGGATCGAGGCACACGGCCTTGGACACGGCCGTGTGCCAAGCCGTGTGCGGCCCAGGTCAGGGGAATTTTGTGCAGATCCGAGCCATTCGTTTTCTTTAATTAGGATCCAATGGCCCAGATGAGATCCTGCTCTGTTAAGGCCGGGAATAGGAAGTTATTCCCTCATTTTCTCTCCAAAGTTCTTCCCTTCCAAAGTGAGAGAGGAGAGGAAGAAGAAGGAGGTTTCCGGCCGCCGGCGGAGCATCGGAGCGCCATTTCGAAATCGGAGAGCGGATCCGTGGAGGGAAGGTCATTGCGAAGAGTTCTAACCGCGTAGTTTTTCCATGGCGCCAAAACGGACTACAAGGGTAACGATTCTCAACTCGAGCGCTTGAATCTCTTTCTTTCTGCATAGGGAATCCCGCTCCCGCGAGTATGCGGTGAGTGCGTGGTGTTCCTTGGGGTTGACGGGAATAGTCCCCCTTGTGTTGCATGTAGAGCCCGGAATCGTAAGTACGGGCATAGGCATTGTGTGTGAAGCCTACCCGGACGTGTTTTGTCTGGATCGGTGATGTTGCATTTGATGTGGTTTTGCCGGAGAAGACTCCGTGCTTTGGATTTTTTTTCGGGTTTCCATGCGGTAGATTGCAGCAGGGATCCTTGAAGGTTAGCTTCAAGGCGCACCCGGAAAATTGAGCGGAAACGTGTTCTGCTAACTTGGCGGTCTGGGAACCGGCCTTGATCATAACTGGGTTATGAGACTGTTTTGGAAAATTTGGGATCCGAGAGAAGCTTGGCCCGCGCAAAGTTCCTTAAATTGGACATGCGGCGTGAGCAACGGGCAAGTGGAATTGGACCTAGGCTATGTGGTTCGGTGCGAGAGACCCGAAGACGGGGACTGGCCGTTGGCATAGTCAGAGCCTTAGACGGTGGTCAGAAAGGCTAAATGCTCACATGTTGTTGCCATCCTGGGGGTGGTGGTGGATGCACTGATGGGTCAGGGTCCACCATGAATGTGCCCTGAGTGCACGGGGTGTTTGGCCGTGCGAGCCTACACCTGTGGCGAATTATAATTGCGCTATATATATATTGTTGGCTAATGCTTTGCAGGGAAAGAGCACCGCCGTCCCGAGTAAGGGGCGGGGTCGTTATAATTTGGTCGGCTTTTAGCTGACCGTTGCTTTATTTGCCACCGTGCGGTGGTATGTGCTTGCAGGTGCTGCGGAGCCGAGCGCCAAATAGCGGGCTGGAGCCCATGTTGCTGTGCTGGCCCTAGAAGGCCGTAGAATAGCTGTTTTTATATATTTCATGTGTGGCCGGCCTGCGAGCCGATGTATGTAAAACACTATTTATGAAGTGAACATTTGTAAGGCCTTAAGGCCATGTACCCGTTTCTGTGTATTTGAGTTTTCATTCCTATTGTTGTAGCTGTGGACATTCATATTGATGGATTTATTTTTGGGTTCTTTCAACTTTAAAAATCTTCCGCTAGAATGCTCTGTGATTAGGACGAGTAGTCTTAATTAGATGGTTTGATTTATTCATTTAGTAACCCTTCCGACTGTCTGTGGTATATGGCGTCGGGTTCCAGCTGGACCTTCTGTTATATGCCATGCGACGGATGGGGGTGTTACAATTTGGTATCAGACTTCTGGTTACGGTCAAGCTTAAATGAATTCGTGGGCGAATTCTTTTAAGGGGTGGTGAGCACATGTGTGCGTCATCGTTATAACATTAAAAAGAACCCATGAATGTCCACTTAGGAATGAAAATACACTTGTTTTGTGGAACCTGAGTGTTCCAATGATTGCTTTTAGCAATTTGTTTGTCGTCTAATCGTGTGTCTTTGCTTTTATAGGCAGCTAGGAGCGGTGCTGGTCAGTCAGAGCGTCCGCAATCAGCGGAAAGTAGTGCACCAAGGGACGTGCCTGCTACACCTCCTTCAGCGGAAACCATCAGGATGGTGGCTGAAGCCGTGTTCGCAATGATAAATGCCCAACCTGCAGGGCAAATGCATCGCGCACCTCCTGCGGATGAGCAAGAACCGGTTAGGGAGGCAGAGCCGAGAGTGGTGGAACGCACAGCAGTTGAGTTAGTAGAGCCGAGGAGAACTACGGAGCGACAGCTAAAGCACGTGATGGGCTTTAATCCTCCGAGGTTTAATGGGGTTGGAACGCCAACTCAGGCTGAGGACTGGCTCTCTTCCATAAAGAGGGTGTTGACGGCCACAATGACTGAGGAGTGGCAGAAGACCACCATAGCGACTTTTCTTTTGGAAGGTGAGGCGAGGCTGTGGTGGGACGAGTTGGAGTTTCATCTTCTAGTGGGAAGGCAACTTGCGGATGTGCCGATAGAAGAATTTTCAAGACTGTTCCTAGCCAGATTTGTACCTTCTGCTCAGAGGTTGGAGATGGAGAATCAATTTCTTGGGTTGACTCAGGGATCCAGAAGCGTGGACGAATATCTGCATGAGTTCACACGGTTGGGTCGTTATGCTGGTGCTATGTTTTCTGAAGAAGAGAGGAAGACCAACCGATTCTATGAGGGTCTTCGTGGCGATTTACAGTTACTCCTTGCTGGGCCTAAGGCGCAGGGCTTCCTAGCCTTGGTCAATTCGGCCCGATCGTTGGAAAAGGTTGCGAAGAAAGTTCAAGAGAAGAGGGACCCAGGAGAAAGGAAGACCGAGTTCAAGGTGCCAAGTCACAAGACAGGTTTCCGCAGATGGAACAAGAAGCGGAGGACTTCAAACTCAGCCCCTTCGGCTGATGCATCGGGGGCAACTACAAGTCGAGTCCCCGGGCTTGCTACAACTGCGGGAAGACGGGGCATTTTGCTCGGGAGTGTTGGAGCGGACGTCCAAAGTCCGAGAGGAGACCTGGAGCGACTTATGAGGAGAAAGGGAAGGCGGTGGAGTCAACCGCATCCCATCATGCTCCAGCCCAGCCTAGAGTCTACAACCTTGGTCTACAGGAGGCCATTAAGCAAGCAGACGTGGTGACAGGTATGAATTAAATTACAGTGGTTTAACTTTTATAGTTGTTACCTTCGTATTTGTTAGCTTACGTTTGTTAATGCTAGGCTTTGTGTTAATCTTTGGGTTTCCGGCGAGAGCCCTTTTCGATACGGGGGCATCACATTCCTTCTTGTCTGAAAAGTTTATATCGCGCATCGGAGTTCCGTTCTCGATGGCAGAAAACAAGTTGGATGTGTTGTTGCCTAATGGGTGCTCAATGCGTGCGGATAGGATTTGTGTTGTGAAGATTCAGATTGGAGACCGGGAGTTTGATTTGCGGGCGTTGGTCCTACCATTAGTGGAGTTCGACGTAATTTTCGGTATGGATTGGCTCTCGGAGCAGAGGGCATGTATTGATTGCAACCGTAAAGAAGTCAAGTTGGGTCTGGACACTGGTGTAGAGGCTACTTTTGCGGGCATGAAGGGGTCAGGGAAAGTTCTGATATCGGCCCTTCAGGCGTTTAAGGCAGTTCGGTCTGGGGCAGAACTGTATGTCACTCTAGTGCAGACTTCGACGCCTAAATCAAGTGTGGGCAACATCCCAGTTGTGTCCGAGTATCCTGATGTGTTTCCAGATGATCTCCCAGGAGCCCCTCCTCAGCGGGAGATAGACTTTACTATAGAGCTGGTACCGGGTGCCAAACCGGTGTCACGCTCCCCCTATCGGATAGCCCCAAGAGAAATGGCGGAGTTGAAGGTGCAACTGCAGGAGTTGCTAGAGCAAGGTTATGTGCGTCCAAGTTCGTCGCCTTGGAGCGCACCAGTTCTCTTTGTTAAGAAGAAAGATGGGAGCTTGCGGCTTTGTATCGATTATCGGGAATTGAACAAACTTACGGAGAAGAACAAATATCCAATCCCGAGGATTGACGATCTATTTGATCAGTTGGTTGGGTCAACTGTATATTCGAAGTTAGATTTGAAGTCCGGTTATTATCAGTTGAGGATAAGGGAGAGCGACATTCCAAAGACAGCATTCAGTACGCGGTTTGGGCATTTTGAGTTCACAGTCATGCCGTTTGGGTTGACGAATGCTCCATCCGTGTTTATGGATCTGATGAATAGGACGTTCAGAGAATACTTGGATCAGTTTGTGATAGTATTCATCGATGATATCCTGGTGTATTCGCGGTGCGAGGAGGATCATTACAAGCATTTACACATGGTGTTGGAGACATTGAGGAAAAATCAGTTGTATGCAAAGTTCTCTAAGTGTGAGTTCTGGTTATCCTCGATAGCGTTCCTTGGTCATGTTGTCAGTGGAGAAGGAATAGCTGTGGATCCGGCGAAGATAGTGGCGATACGGGAGTGGCCTACTTTGACTACAGTGGCAGAGGTCCGTAGTTTTCTGGGGCTTGCTGGCTACTACAGGCGCTTCGTAGAGAACTTCTCGCGGATAGCACTACCACTCACGACGTTGACAAGGAAGGATCAGAAGTTTGTGTGGTCTTCGGAGTGCGAACAGGCTTTTGTAGAGTTGAAGAGGCGGTTAACCACGGCGCCTATTTTATGTTCGCCAAGTGGTACCGAAGGGTTCGAGATTTATAGTGATGCTTCAGGCAGTGGTTTGGGCTGTGTTCTGCTACAGCATGGGAGAGTGATAGCTTATGGTTCACGACAATTGAAGGTTCACGAGAGGAATTATCCGGTCCACGACTTAGAGTTAGCGGCCGTGATTTTTGCTCTAAAGCTTTGGAGGCACTATCTGTACGGTGTGAAGGTAGATATTTACACCGATCATAAGAGTTTGAAGTACCTATTGGATCAAAAAGATCTGAACATGAGGCAGAGGAGGTGGATGGAGTTCTTAGGGGACTACACCTTCAAGATACACTATGTGCCTGGGAAGGGAAATGTAGTGGCGGATGCGTTGAGTCGTAAGATTCCCGCACAAGCCAACTGGTTATCAGTGCATGATAAGAGATTGGTCCAAGAGTTGGAGGCATTGGAGATATCTTGCGTTGACAAGCAGTCTAGTGCCGAGGCGAAACTGTTTTGGACAGAGGTGCAGTGTGACCTAGCGGATAGAGTTCGGCGGGCTTTGGTTCAGGATAGCAGCATGAAGCAAATCCTAGATGGATCTTTGGATGGGTCAAATTCCCAGTTTGTGGTTGAAGATGGGTTGTTAAGGAAGGACGGTCGTCTATGCGTTCCTAGTGCGGATAATATTCGGGAGGAGTTGATGTATGCGGCTCATCATACCAAATACTCAATCCACCCGGGAAGCACGAAGATGTATAGAGACATGAAGAAATTATTCTGGTGGCCGGGTTTGAAGAAGGATGTGGCGCTTTATGTGGCCAAGTGCCGTACTTGTGCATTAGTGAAGGCGGAATGCCAGAAGCCCGGAGGTTTCTTGAAATCACTTCCTATCCCAGAATGGAAGTTTGACGACATATCTATGGATTTTGTGCACGGTTTGCCGAAGTCGCAGAAAGGAAATGACGCCATTTGGGTGGTCGTTGATAGATTGACAAAGGTGTCGCACTTTATCCCAGTGAGAAAGGAGGATCCAGTGGAAAAGTTAGCCAAACTCTACGTGGATAATATTGTACGACTGCATGGTGTGCCTCGCAGTATTGTTAGTGATCGTGATGGACGCTTCACGTGAAATGACTGGAGGTTGGTGCATGGTCTGTTGGGTACTAAGCTAAAGTTCAGCACAGCCTTTCACCCGCAGACAGATGGCCAAACCGAGAGAGTCAACAGAACTATGGAGGACATGCTTCGCATGTGCGTCCTAGATTTCGGGAAGCATTGGGAGGATCACCTGTACATGGTGGAGTTTGCGTACAACAATAGCTTTCAGGCAAGCATTGGAATGGCGCCTTTTGAAGCTTTGTATGGGAGGAAGTGCCGTACGCCGTTGTCTTGGTTGGAGGCAGGCGAATCAAAGTTGTATAAACGTCAAGCAGTGGAAGATGCCACTTCAATGATACGGACAATTCAGGAAAGGCTGAAGATTGCTCAGGATAGACAGTCAAAGTACTACAATGCCAAACATAGAAATGTAGAGTTCAACGTTGGCGACATGGTGTATTTAAAAATCAAGCCGTTCAAGGGTGTATCGCGGGTTCGACGCTTGAAGAAGCTGAGTCCGAGATACCTTGGACCATTTGAAATCCTGGAGCGTGTTGGCGAGGCGGCGTATAGATTAAAGCTGTCGACGGAGTTGAGTGGGCTGCATGATGTATTCCACGTATCAGTGTTGCGTAAGGCAGTTCAGGAGGCTTCGCAGATCATTGCAGACGATCAGGTACCGGTTGATTATGAGTTAACAACAAGGGTCAGACCAGTACGAATTGAAGATGTTGCAGTCAAACGACTCCGCAACAAGGAGGTCAGAATGGTTAAAGTCCGTTGGGATAATTGCGGACGTGAGGAGCTTTCTTGGGAGCGAGAGCAAGCTATGTTGGAGGAATACCCCGAGTTATTCCACTCAGGTATCATTTAGCTTTTGTGTACCTTTGCTTAATTTCGGGACGAAATTCCTTAAGTGGGGGAGATTTGTAACGCCCCGAATTTTGTGTGCGAGTCGGTCGGGAAAAAGAGTTTTGGTGCCTGTAGGGGTACATGGCCTAGGACACGGGCGTGTCCAAGGTCGTGTCTGGCTGGTGATTTTTTGGCCGTTTCCAACCCGAGAAGGACACGGCCAGAAACACGGCCGGATGACACGGGCGTGTCATCCGACACGGGCGTGTGCCAACCCGTGTCCAGACCCGTGTCCTGAGGGGTCGTGTCCGTTGCCGTGGCGGTTATGCGTGACACGCCCTCGAACACGGGCGTGTCGAGGAACCCGACACGGGCGTGTCAGGTCAGACACGGGCGTGTCTTGGCCCGTGTGCGTTTCTCAGTTCGACGATCGTGCCTGGATCGAGGCACACGGCCTTGGACACGGCCGTGTGCCAAGCCGTGTGCGGCCCAGGTCAGGGGAATTTTGTGCAGATCCGAGCCATTCGTTTTCTTTAATTAGGATCCAATGGCCCAGATGAGATCCTGCTCTGTTAAGGCCGGGAATAGGAAGTTATTCCCTCATTTTCTCTCCAAAGTTCTTCCCTTCCAAAGTGAGAGAGGAGAGGAAGAAGAAGGAGGTTTCCGGCCGCCGGCGGAGCATCGGAGCGCCATTTCGAAATCGGAGAGCGGATCCGTGGAGGGAAGGTCATTGCGAAGAGTTCTAACCGCGTAGTTTTTCCATGGCGCCAAAACGGACTACAAGGGTAACGATTCTCAACTCGAGCGCTTGAATCTCTTTCTTTCTGCATAGGGAATCCCGCTCCCGCGAGTATGCGGTGAGTGCGTGGTGTTCCTTGGGGTTGACGGAATAGTCCCCCTTGTGTTGCATGTAGAGCCCGGAATCGTAAGTACGGGCATAGGCATTGTGTGTGAAGCCTACCCGGACGTGTTTTGTCTGGATCGGTGATGTTGCATTTGATGTGGTTTTGCCGGAGAAGACTCCGTGCTTTGGATTTTTTTTCGGGTTTCCATGCGGTAGATTGCAGCAGGGATCCTTGAAGGTTAGCTTCAAGGCGCACCCGGAAAATTGAGCGGAAACGTGTTCTGCTAACTTGGCGGTCTGGGAACCGGCCTTGATCATAACTGGGTTATGAGACTGTTTTGGAAAATTTGGGATCCGAGAGAAGCTTGGCCCGCGCAAAGTTCCTTAAATTGGACATGCGGCGTGAGCAACGGGCAAGTGGAATTGGACCTAGGCTATGTGGTTCGGTGCGAGAGACCCGAAGACGGGGACTGGCCGTTGGCATAGTCAGAGCCTTAGACGGTGGTCAGAAAGGCTAAATGCTCACATGTTGTTGCCATCCTGGGGGTGGTGGTGGATGCACTGATGGGTCAGGGTCCACCATGAATGTGCCCTGAGTGCACGGGGTGTTTGGCCGTGCGAGCCTACACCTGTGGCGAATTATAATTGCGCTATATATATATTGTTGGCTAATGCTTTGCAGGGAAAGAGCACCGCCGTCCCGAGTAAGGGGCGGGGTCGTTATAATTTGGTCGGCTTTTAGCTGACCGTTGCTTTATTTGCCACCGTGCGGTGGTATGTGCTTGCAGGTGCTGCGGAGCCGAGCGCCAAATAGCGGGCTGGAGCCCATGTTGCTGTGCTGGCCCTAGAAGGCTGTAGAATAGCTGTTTTTATATATTTCATGTGTGGCCGGCCTGCGAGCCGATGTATGTAAAACACTATTTATGAAGTGAACATTTGTAAGGCCTTAAGGCCATGTACCCGTTTCTGTGTATTTGAGTTTTCATTCCTATTGTTGTAGCTGTGGACATTCATATTGATGGATTTATTTTTGGGTTCTTTCAACTTTAAAAATCTTCCGCTAGAATGCTCTGTGATTAGGACGAGTAGTCTTAATTAGATGGTTTGATTTATTCATTTAGTAACCCTTCCGACTGTCTGTGGTATATGGCGTCGGGTTCCAGCTGGACCTTCTGTTATATGCCATGCGACGGATGGGGGTGTTACATGTGGAAAAACACATAAGCCAAGGGGTCTCTTGCAAGGCTCCCATCGTATAAAAAGTCCCATATCGATTTATACGTTGGGGTGTCGGTGGTCAAACAGCAGTAACTAAATATATCAAAATTAACCTTAATTTATAAACTTGCCCACACAAGCTTATAGACTAAGGGGTCGTTTTGCAGGTCCTAAAGTATAAGCGTCCCATTCCACTTATACTTTAGGTGTCAAGGTTTAAGGTAACGATTATGCTATGACATGCAAGTGGGTATGATGGATCATGCAAGTGCAACGCACACACCCGACTCTGTGCACACAGACCTTTAGTTCCCCCTTTCTGGAGCCGTAACCTCCCAGGATACCTCCGTAGTGGCAGACGGAAGCGGTGGGTTGGGCCTCGCCCACCTCTAAACCAGTAAAGCACTACCGGTCAGACCTATCGTACGCCTCAACGCTTGGTGCACGAAGCGGACTCCTGCGTACTCTTGCCGGCTGGCGCACCGGACTTCTGTTGGCGAAGTGCTAACCACACTTGCCGAGTCAACGTATTGGCGTCGGTGCATCGACCCTCCAATACCGAAGACCCACCACCTTAATTTACTTTCCTTTTATGCACATGCAAATTTAGCGTGATCAAAACCCGAGCCGAAGCTCCCCGGACCAACACGTCCGTCACAAACAATCGAGCCGAAGCTCCCAGCTAACATCCCGTGCCATCAGTGTCTGTGAAATGTGCAACCCTAATTACTAAGTTACTCTTTTCAGCTTGTTAAACAGTTTACGTTAACCCAGGACTGCCCCCGGTATTCCCTGTGAAGGGCTCTCAAGGGGCACTAGGAACTGTGTTGGGATTACGCCCAGCGTTCCCTTTCGCAAGGTACTTATTTTATTATTGGTTGATCCCCTTACCCATTATTTTCTCATGTTTCGATACGCTAATCCTAGGGTGATTTGACTCCAACTCTCCTTGGGTAGGACGATCTTTCGTCGGACCCGAACGCCTTTAAACCGTAGACAAAACCACACCCTACTCACTCATCTTCCAAAGATGCAGCCCATTCCACTTGTCCTTACAGCAAACCATCAAGACCCATCATACGTGCCCTAATTCATATCCAAATGAAATCCTGCAGTTTTGCTATATGCAGACCACTTAAGCTACGTGACCCGTAAAAAGGGAAGTACATGAAATACTCATCCAGTACCCTCATGATAATTATCAGAGGTCTATTATGATAAATATAGACTAAATTCAGAAAATCATATTTTTCCCAATTAATCTACTATTTATTGAATTTTCCTCAAAAACTAGGCCATAGTCACTTTGAACATGAACCATACGATTTTCTCAGGTAATGGCCCCCTAAAATTTGTATTCACTAAATAACAGAGAAATATCATTGGTTGCCAATTTTCATAATTTTCCAGATAATTCTTGACCTCTAAAGGATTTATTAAAATAATTCCTAAAATCAAATATAATGAAGGAAGTGCCACATATATGTCTCCAATAATTATGTAAAAATTACTAGGGCTTCATAGGGAACTAGAAACATCATGATGAAGAAATTAGAATTTTTCAGACAATCTAAAAGTCATTATTAAATTTCCCAAGGTTCCATGGAATTAAATAATTAAAGAAGCAACTACTAAATATCATTCTTCAAAAATTTCATAAAAATTTACAGAGATGGGTATCATGACTATAAGCCCCTTTGCTAAGTTTTATCAAGTTTAAAAAAGTATAGTTCTCTGCAAAAATTCGTAAGTGGAAATTATAAAATATGACCTTGTGAATAAAGTACCAAAAATATTCATCCAAAATTTATTATAAAATTTCCAGAGACATGTATGCCCTAAGCAACTACCCATTCAAAATCGCAGGCCTTTTCAGATAGTTTTGGTATTAGATCTTATGGTTTCAAAGCTAGTGCCCTAAACTAGGGTTATGGATTTAAGGGGTCTTAAGTCTTCCAAATGCCCTAAAATTTTAACCACAGGACCATAGTAACCCTATGGACATCATTCCCAAGTTTCAAGTCCATCCAAGGTCTTTTGACCCCAATTTCTTCAAACCCTAGAAATTTACCCTAAAGGGGCCTTCCCTAACATTCTAGGGCTACCCTAGTCCAATCCACTCCAAACTCCATAAGTGAGTGTAAAAAGTCAAATTATATCTGTGGCCAAAATTTCAGCCTCTGTTGAGGTGATTTGGTCACTCAAAACCAAAAGTGCAACTTTGACCAAAATGCCCTTCATAGGGTATAAATAGGGTTGGGTCAAAACCTATTCAAAACTCATCCAATCTAAATGAAATTTCATACAGGAACCTAATTGGAGCCCAGGGACCACTCACCAAAATTTGGGAGGGTTTGGATGTGTTTAGGGCACCTATTTAATTTATCTAATGATTATTAAATTTTTACCAAAACTATAGAAATATTTTCCCCAAAAATTCCCATTTTTTGGCAGGCCCTAGGTATGTCTAGGATAGACTCTCTGCCAAAATTTCAGCCAATTTGGGCTTGGGGTGAAGAGTGGGCACTCAATTTAGTGACTGCCTAGCCCTAAGGGTATGTCCCACCAAAATGGGTGCCCTGGTCTATCCAGTGTCCCAAAAGGGTCCAAACAATTTTTGCTGCAAACTAGACACCCTAAGCTACAATGTTCATGTTGGGCAAATTTCCATTCAGGGTCCCTAAGTATTTTTAAACATTAATTACATTAAATACATCCAGTGTGACAGAAATGAAATATTTTTTATTTAATTCCTATAGTATTTGATCTGATGCCGCACGAATCTTGGCGCAGATCGACGGCATCTGGTCATCGTCCCCACTGAGCCAACGGCTGGGATTGGTTCTGCCTGGAGCGATTTCCAAGCTCTGCCGTCGGCAATCCAGCCCCTTCCCCGGCCGGCCACCGCCACCAATACCTCCGTCGAGGTGGTGGCTATCGTCAGACGGCGGCTCCGCCGCCGGAGAGGCATTTTCCGGCGGATTAAGCAAGAATTTTTCTCGCCGAAACCAGGAGAAATCCCGGATTCGATCGGGCTCAATTGAGCCCGAAACTCAAGCCTAAGGATTCCTAGGATCTACCCGCGAGTTAAGGAGAGGAGGAGGACCTTCCTGGCGGCCTGGATGCGAGAGGAGCGGCGGGATGCCATTGGCGACGGCGGCGGCGCTCGGCTTCTGCAACTGCACAGTGGAAGGGCTCGTCTCCTCCAGGTAAGTGCTCCAAAATGATCCCCTCGGCTTCCTGATGGTGTTTAAATGACAATTGGGGGAGGGGAGAGGCTGGTTCTTCAATGGCCATTATCTCCATTAATGGAGTGGCTCGGGTTGTGTGGAGGGGGGCTGAACCCACCCCTTGGTGGCCGGGAAACGGCTGGAATCAACTCCTCTCCCCTAGAGGAGTTGATTGCAGCCATAATGGGTGGCTGTTAGTCTCCCTTGGCCGGCCTCTCACTTCCCCCTTCTCCTTCCTCATTTCTCTCTCCTCCATTATCATGGAGATGAGCTCCTTCTCTCTCCTAGTCACCTCTGGTTGACTAGTCAACCCCACAAGCTAAAGGCAGCCCACTGGATTATGATGATCATGGGAATGGGTTTAGCCTAAGGGAGAAGTGGCTTGAGCTTGGGTTAGCCCTTTTTGGGCTAAGTTGACTTGACCCTCAATGAGGGTTGACTTGGCCAATTTGACCATCTAGGTTGACCCCATTGGGTCCTGGGTGATTCATTGGCCTCCCCTAAGGTCTATGTAGGGTTGGGTAGGGTTGACTTGGCACCTTAAAGGTCACTTGACCCTTGGTAAGGTCACTTTGACCATTTTAGGGCTAGAGTTGACTTGGGTCAACATGACCATTTGAGTTGACCCCAATGGATCCTTGGTGACCCATTGACTCCCCTTAGGGTCTAGGTAGGGTTACCCTGCACTTTGGAGGTCACATACCCTTAGTAAGGGTACTTTGACCAGATTAGGAGCTTGAGTTGACTTGGGTCAACCTGGCCTCTAGGGCTGACCCCAATGTGTCCTTAGTGACCCATTGATCCCACTTTAGGGTTAGGAGGGCATGGGTGGGGTCCTCTGGACTAGGAGTAGGTCAATTGGCCCTAAGTGGGCTAGGTTGACCTATTTAGGGCTAGGGTTGACCTTGGTCAACTGGGCCTCTTGGGTTGGCCCTAATGGGTCCTTTTGGCTCTAATGGGTCTCCCAAAATGTTTGGGAGTGTTGTGGTAGGGTCTTGGGGTCTTGGGGTCATGGTGAAGCCCCATTGTCATCCTAAACTATTGTTCAGAATTCTACTATCTGCAGACCATGGTGATCCCTACCTTGGCCTCCTATCTTTTGGCCCATTTCTGGCTTCCCAGGGTTTTGTCATGACCTAGTCATGGCCAAAACCACTATTAGGGGTCTAGTTGGAAATGGGATGTTACAGGGAAGAGGTCTACCAGATTCTGTTTGAGATAGAGGAGGCCAAGGGGGCCATGACAGACATCCCAGTGGTGCGGGACTTCGTCGACGTCTTCCCAGAGAAATTTCCAGGACTACCTCCGTGTCGAGAGCAGGATTTTCAGATAGAGTTAGTGCCCGGAGCCAGGCCGGCATCTAGGGCCCCTTACCGGATGGCCCCGAAGGAGTTGGCAGAGTTCCGGAGTCAGCTGCAGGAACTTGTAGAGGCAGGGTTCGTCCGGCCAAGTTCTTCACCGTGGGGAGCCCCGGTGCTGTTTGTCAAGAAGAAGGACGGAAGTCTCCGCCTGTGCATAGACTATCGAGCGCTGAATAGACTCACGGTTCAGAATACCTACCCACTCCCACGAATCGATGAGTTGTTCGACCAGCTGGAGGGAGCACATTTCTTCTCGAAACTTGACTTAAGGTCAGGTTATTATCAGCTGCATATCCGAGAAGAGGACATTCCGAAGACCGCTTTCAGTAGCCGATACGGACTGTTCGAGTTCACAGTGATGCCGTTCGGGCTCACGAATGCACCATCAGCATTTACGAGCCTTATGAACAGGGTGTTCAAGGAATATTTGGATGTATTCGTCATCATCTTTATTGACGACATCCTTGTCTACTCAAAGACGGAAGGGGAGCACGCACGACACCTGGCCTTGACATTGGAAAGGTTACGGGAGCATCAGCTGTACGCAAAATTCAGCAAATGCCAGTTTTGGCTAAAGGAGGTGGCCTTCTTGGGCCATATCGTCAGTGGGGCTGGGTTGGCGGTAGACCCGGCCAAGATTCGGGCCGTTCAGGATTGGCCACCATTGAAGACGGCGATAGATGTACGGAGCTTCTTGGGACTTGCCGGGTACTACCGGAAGTTTGTAGAGGGATTCTCCCGGATCGCGCTCCCTCTTACGACTCTGACGAAGAAGGAATCCCCTTTTATTTGGACACCACAGTGCGAGGCAGCCTTCGTGGAGCTGAAGAGTCGGCTCACTTCGGCTCCCATCCTCGCTATTCCGTCAGGAAGGGAGGGATTCCAGGTGTATACCGACGCCTCCTACCAAGGGATGGGTGCCGTTCTGATGCAGAACGGGCATGTGATAGCTTATGCCTCTCGACAGTTGAAGATTCACGAGAAAAATTACCCGGTCCACGATTTGGAGATGGGCGCGGTAATCTTCGCCTTGAAGATTTGGCGGCACTATCTGTAGGGGGTTCATTGCGACATCTTCTCCGACCACCAGAACCTGAGATACGTGGACACGCAAAAAGACCTCAACATCAGACAAAGGCGTTGGGTGGAGTTCCTGACAGATTATGAGTATACTATGCACTACCACCCCGGGAAGGCGAACGTGGTGGCGGATGCGTTGAGCCGGAGAGGAGATGCTGCAGGGAAGGGACCTCAGCTTATGTCTATGGAGCTGGTCCGGTCTTTCGGGGACATGCGGATATCCCTAGTATCCGAGGACGATCCAGAATTATACATGGAGTATCTGGCGTCGATGATCTCTATTGATGATATCCGAGACCGCATCAGGGAAGGGCAGAAGACAGACCCTCGGGCGGAACCGATATTTCGAACCTTGGAGGAGGGTTCGACGGGGGATTATTCCTTGAAGGATGGGCTATTGTACTTCAGAGGAAGGATTTATATACCCGCAGGAGGTCAGATCCGGGAGGATATCATGGCGGAAGCGCATTGCAGTAGGTATTCGATACACCCGGGAATCACCAAGATGATGGCCGATCTGAAGAGGATGATGTTCTGGCCAGGAATGAAGAGGGATATTACACACTTCGTGACCCATTGCGAAGCCTGCCAGTTGGTGAAGGCGGAATGCAGAAACCCCGCGGGATTGTTGCAACCTCTTCCAGTGCCAGAGTGGAAGTTAGAGGATATTGCGATGGATTTTATTCATGGTCTCCCCCGATCACGAACGGGAAATGATTCGATTTGGGTCATCGTAGATCGATTGACGAAGGTGGCTAGATTTATACCAGTTAGGAAGGACGATTCAGTGGGGGTTCTGGTTCGGAAGTTTGTGGAGCAGTACATTCGCTATCATGGAGTACCCAGGACGATCGTGTCAGATCGGGACGGTCGGTTTACATCCAGGGAATGGCGGTCGGTTCAGGCATACTTGGGCACTCGACTGACTTTTAGCACCGCCTTCCACCCTCAGACGGACGGGCAGACAGAGCGCACAAATCGGACACTGGAAGACCTGCTACGTCTATGCATCCTAGACCGAGGAGAACCTTGGGAAAAGATGTTACCGATGGTGGAATTCTCGTACAACAACAGTCATCAGGCCAGCATAGGCATGGCCCCCTACGAGGCTCTATATGGACGGAAATGCAGAACCCCACTCTCTTGGATTCAGGACGAGGACCCAAAGGCTTTGGGATCGGATTTTGTTGAAGACACCGAGGCTCAGGTGAGGTTGATCAGGGACAGGATGTTAGAGGCACAGAGCAGGCAGGCCAAGTATTATGACGCCCGCCATCGTCAGGTGGAATTTCAGGTCGGGGACCGAGTGTTTTTGAAGATCCGGCCTATGCATGGAGTTTCTCGGATGCGTGGCCGAAGGAAGAAGCTCAGCCCCAAATATATGGGCCCTTACAGTATCCTGGAGCGGATAGGGGTCCTGGCTTACAGGCTGGAGTTGCCACCAGAGCTGGCAGCTCTTTATGATGTTTTCCACATATCCTCGCTGAGAAGGGCTCTACTACGCCCGGAGCAGCAGATTTTGACCACCGAAGGGCCGGTAGCTTCAGACCGGTCAGTTCGTTTGGAGCCGGTTAGGATCGACGACCGAGGAGTACGAGTCCTGCGTCGCAAGAAGGTCCCATTGGTCAAAGTCCTGTGGAGGAACCACGGCCAGGAGGAGCATACCTGGGAGCCGCAGGACCTGATGCGACAAAGATACCCAGAGCTATTCAGTCAGGTATACCTCTCAGACCCCTCAAGATGTTAATTTATTCTCCTGCTTTAATTTACTAAGGGCTGCTCTAGGCAGATAGAGGCTTATCTTTTGTTTATTGGGGCTTATCCTTGTTTATTGGGATCTTGGTCTGCCGATTGGGCGAAATGGTCATAGATCTAGGTTTCCCTTTAAACCAATTTTAGCAAACAAGCCGCCATGCTGGGATGTTACAAGGTTCTTTTCTTCGGTAGTAAGTCCCGTAGACTCAACCTTGATTTCGGGGACGAAATCTTTGTTTTGTTTATTGGGATTTGTAACATCCCATTTCCAATTAGACCCCTAAGAGTGGTTTTGGCCATGACTAGGTCATGACAAACCCTAGGAAGCCAGTAATGGGTCAAGAGATAGGGGACATAAAGGTGGGGGATCACCATGGTCTGCAAATAGTAGAACTCTGAACAATGGTTTAGGATGACCATGGGCTACACCTTGACCCCAAGACCCTACCACAACACCCCTAATACCTTGGGAGGCCCATTAGAGCCATAAGGACCCATTGGGGTCAAACAAAGAGGCTCAGTTGACCAAGGTCAACCCTAGCCCTAAATGGGTCAAACTAGCCTACTTAGGGTCAATTGACCTACTCCTAGCCTAGAGGACCCCACCTATGCCCTCCTAACCCTAAAGTGAGGTCAATGGGTCACTAAGGACACATTGGGGTCAGCCCTAGAGGCCAGGTTGACCCAAGTCAACTCAAGCTCCTAATCTGGTCAAAGTACCCTTACTAAGGGTATGTGACCTCCAAAGTGCAGGGTAACCCTACATAACCCTTCCTAGACCTTAGGGGAGGCCAATGGGTCACCAAGGACCCAATGGGGTCAACCCAAATGGTTATGTTGACCCAAGTCAACTCTAGCCCTAAAATGATCAAAGTGCCATTACCAAGGGGCATGTGACCCCCAAGATGCCCAACCAACCCTACTCAAGTCTTCCTAGACCTTAAGGGAGTCCAATAGGTCACCAAGGACCCATTGGGGTCAACTCAAATGGTCATGTTGACCAAGGTCAACTCTATTCTAGTGTTAGGTCAAATTAGCCTAAATGAGTCAACCCAAGCTCAACCCCTTTTTCCTTTTAAGTTAACCACAATATAATGAAATATTATGGGTGGAAAGGGCTGCCAATAGGCTGGGGAGTCAGCATGGTCAGCTTTGGTGACTAGGAAAGAGAGAGAAAGCTTCATTCCATACTAATGGAGGAGAGAGAAAAGGGGAAAGAGAGTGGAAGGAGGAGATTGGCCAAGGAAAGGCCAATGGTCCCCATTGATGGCAGCATTCATCTCCTCCAGTGAAGGGGAGGAGTTTCCAGCCATTTTCCTGGCTGTCAAAGGGATGTTACAGCCTCCACCATCATGGCCGAAACAAGCCTTTAATGGCCATGATGGCCATGGCAGTTTCTTCCATTCTTCTCCCCCTCTAATGTTTTAAACATCATCAGTGAGCTTGGAGAAGAACTTCCCAATCCTTAACTGAAGAAATCCGGCGAGTTTACTGGGAGATTGCAGAATTCCGATCGGCGGCGCCACCACCATGTCAACCCGCAGATCCGCTCGTCTCCAGGCCGCCAACAAGGTCCTCCTCCTCCTCTTTTCTCATGGGTAGATCTTAGGTTTCATTAGGGCCAAGGTTCGGGCACAATTGAGCCCGATACAATTCGCAAAATTCATGGCTTTTGGCCGAAAATTTTATTGGTTGGATCGCCGGAATCCGCCCCTCCGGCGGCTGTGCCGCCGTCTGGCGATAGCCACCACCTCAACGGAGGTGATGGTGGCGGTGGCCGGCCGGGGAAGGGACTGGGTGGCCGGCGGCAGACGCTTGAAGTCGGCACAGGAAGAAGCAATCCTGGCCGTTGGCTCATCGGGGACGATAACCCAGCGCCGTCGATCTGCGCCAAGATTCGCGCGGCATCAAATCAGATACTTTAGAATTTAAATAAATATCATTTCATTTCTGTCACATTAGATGTATTTAATGTATTTAATTTTTAAAAATATTTAGGGACCCTGAATGGAAATCTGCCCAACATGAAAATTGTAGCTTCGGGTGTCTAGTTTGTAGCAAAAATTGCTTGGATCCTTTTGGGCCACTGGTTAGACCAGGGCACCCCTTTTGTTAGGACTTATGCCTAGGCCTAAACAGAAATTAGTTTTGGTGCCCACACTTCATTCCTTGTCCAAACAAGTTGAAATTTGGGCAGTGAGAAAGTCTTAGTCATATCTAGAACCTGTCCAAAATTTAGAATTTTTGAGAATATTTTTCTATAGTTTTTAGAAAAATTTAATAAATCATGATTAATTTAATTATGTGACCTAATTAATTTAAAACTCCCCCATATTTTGGTGGGTGGTCTTAGATGTCATGATAGGTATAGGGTTAAAACTTTAGCTCATTTGGAGATGTTTAGGATAGGTAATTTACCCACCCTATATATGACCTTATAAGGGTATTTTGGTCAAAAGCCACTATTTGATGGTTGAGTGGCCAAATTACCTCATCAGAGGCTGAAATTTTGGCCACTGATATAATTTGACTTTTTACACTCACTTATGAAGTTTGGAGTGGTTTGGACTAGGGTAGCCCTAGAATTTTAGGGTAGGCCCTTTAGGGTAAATTTTTAGGGTTTGAAGAATTTGGGGTCAAAAGACCTTGGATTGACTTGAAACTTGGGAATGATGTCCATAGGGTTACTATGGTCCTGTGGTTAAAATTTTAGGGCATTTGGAAGAATTTAAACCCCTTAAATCTATAACCCTAGTTTAGGGCACTAGCTTTGAAATCATAAGATCTAATACCAAAACTTTCTGAAAAGGGCTGAGTTTTTGAATGGGTAGTTGTTTAGGGTATATATATCTCTGGAAATTTTATAATAAATTTTGGATGAATATATTTGGTACTTTATTCACAAAGTCATGTTTTACAATTTCCACTTAGGAATTTTTGGAGAAAGGTATACTTGATTAAATCTCATGAAACTTAGCAAAGGGGCTTGTAATCATGGTACCCATCTCTGTAAAGTTTTATGAAATTTTTGAAGAATGATATTTAGTAGTTGCTTCTTTAATTATTTAATTCTATGGAACTTTGGTAAATTTAATAATGACATTTAAATGGTCTAAAAAATTTTTAATTTCTTCATCATGATGTTTCTAGTTCCTTAGGAAGCCCTAGTAATTTTTACATAATTAGTGGAGACATATTTGTGGCACTTCCTTCATTATATTTGGTCTTAGGAATTATTTTTAATAAATCCTTAGAGGTCAAGAACTATCTGGAAAATTATGAAAATTGGCAAACAATAATATTTCTCTGTTATTTAGTGAATAAAAATTTTAGGAGGCCATTACCTGAGAAAATCTTATGGTTCATGTTCAAATTGACTATGGCCTAGTTTTTGAGGAAAATTCAATAAATAGTAGATTAATTGGGAAAAATATGATTTTCTGAATTTAGACTATATTTATCACAATAGACCTCTGGTAAAATTTGTAGAGTTATTGGAGGAGAATTTAGAGTATCACCTATTGAGTACATCATATTAGCTTAGGGAGGTCTGCAATTAGTAAAAAACAGCAGAAATCAAATTAAAGTGCACAATGAGTTTAGGAAGTTGGAATAATGGGGCATTAGTCTGGTAGGTGAATTAGGTTTGTCATCAGAAGTGTAGATGAGTAGTGGAGGTTGGTTAGAGTTGTGTGGGGTTCGGGATCGACAATGGATCACTCATCCTCGTTGAAAAGAAGGAGTCATATACACTTGGGTTAGAATTCAATTATAACCCTAAGGGATTGAGAGATTTGTGTAGTAACCAATAATAATAAGTGCCTTGCGATAGGGAGCCTTGGGCGTAATCCCATCGTAGTTCTTAGTGCCTTCGAGAGCCCTTCACGGGGAATACCTTGGGTAGTCCTGGGCTAACGCAACTCATAGGAATAATGAAACTTCAAGAGTAACTAGAATAATTAGGGTTTCACTCTCACACACCCCGAGGTTACGGGAAGTAATTTTGGCTAGATGATCAAGCAGTAGGCTCGGTCGTTGTGGTAAGAGGGCAGGATGGCCCGGTGAGCTTCGGCTCGGTGTTGGTACGTAAATTTGCATGTGCATAAAAGGAATGAAATTAAGGTGGTGGGTCTTCGGTATTGGAGGATCTTAGCACAGACACCAATACGTTGACTCGACAAGTGTTGTGATAGCACTTCGCCAACAGAAGTCCGGTGCGCCAGCCAACAAGAGTACGCAGGAGTCCGCTCAGTGCACCAGCATTGAGGCATACGATAGGTCTGACCAGTAGTGCTATACTGGTTTAGAGGTGGGCGAGGCCCAACCCACCACTTCCGTCTGCCACTACGGAGGTATCCTGGGAGGTGAGGCTCCAGAAAGGGGGAACTAAAGGTCTGTGTGCACAGAGTCGGGTGTGTGTGTTGCACTTGCTTGATCCATCATACCCACTGGCATGTCATAGCATAAGCGATTCATTTAACACTTTGACACCTAAAATATAAGTGGTATGGGACACTTATACATTAGGCCCTGCAAAACGACCCCTTGGTCTATAAGCTTGTGTGGGCAAGTTTATAAATTAAGGTTAATTTTCTTTACATATATATATATTGCTGTTAATAACCGACACCCAACGTATAAATTGGTATGGGACTCTTTATATGATGGGAGCCTTGCAAAAGACCCCTTGCTTATATGTACCCATATAAGTTAAGGTTACTTTACTTTACTTGTTTACAAATATGTTTAGTTACTATATAAATTGCTAGTTTTAGGTCCACCGTCACCTGCATTTGATATACTCTCCGCTTTCAAGTCCTCCCTTTCTTCCTCTCCGCTCGGTGCCTAGGAGCCATGGGGGAAGGGGTGGGGGATGATAGGACTTAGTCTTTTAGACTAACGTTTTCGAACCACATCATTTAGGGGATCGCGGAGCTCAGATTGGAGGAGCAGCCCCAGAGGTCGACACGCTTGGAGATAGGGCAGTCTAGCACAGGAGTTCAGACAGCTGGGACCGTGAGGCCCTTACTCTAGTAGTGTTTATTTTATTTCCACATGAGAGATCTTGTGGTGAGGAATTGTTGTATCGGGCATAAGCCCTTATTTACAGTGCTTGGTTTTTGTGGACTCTCCCATCGTGGAGATATTTTACTTGATGTGATATTTCTGTGGACTTTTACTTAGAGTTTTGCTTCGCATGTTATTACTCTAATTTTGTTACTATGCTGCGATCGAATTGGCCGGCAGAAACGGCGTTTTGTGGTGATGACGCTTCCGGGCGAGAAGGTGTCACCGCAAAGCGGCGGTTCTGGGCATAAGACCCTGTGTTTAAAAAAAAAAGGGGTCTTACAGGCATGGTTTGACAAGTTTAGCTATTTTGTGACAGCTGTGGATTTTACGAGAAGTTCTGCCGATCACTCCTTATTTACTCTCAAAACCTCTTTGGGTCTAGTGGTGCTTGTGATATATGTGGATGATATTCTTCTCACTGGAGATTACCAAGTTGGGATAACCTTGACAAAGAAGCAACTTCGACAACACCTAGTTAAAAAGGATATGGTCTCTCCAAAATACATTCTGGGGAACAGTGTCACCCTACTTTGCCACTACTCTGATGGCATAGATCTTTGTGTCCCACTCTCTAGTGAGAGATCTAAGGAACTTGTCATTCAGTTCAAAGTGACTGAATACACTTCCATTTGTTTTCAGTTGATTCACAATCCTAAAGAACTTTTCATGACTGGTGGTTATGTTGTCCCCCTTGGATTGCCTGAAAGCCTCATACTCTTGGTTGAGCATGGTCTTCCTATCATCTCGAACTTCATCTGCCCCTCCATGTTGATCACCAGTATGTCCCACATTTTCTTTGCTATTATGCAATGGATCAGGTTCTAAAGTGTAGAGTCATCAAAAGCACTCGTAATTATATTCTTTGCTCTCTTGTCTATTGAGGCCAAGGACTACTCATCCTTAGTCATCTCATCATATGTCTTGGGTGTTTGGACATTTGCATCCAGTGCAGAGACCTTTATTGGGATGAATTGTCCCTCTTAGACTATAGTATACATCCTAGGGTCAGGAGCGTCCAAGAACTGCCTCACCCTTGCTTTCTAGATGCAGAAGTCTTCCTTCCTACAAATTGGAAGACTCACAACACTCAACTCCTTATTGCTCATTCCTGAACCTATAGAGACAGACTTCTAGCTGACCTTGGAGATCTAGTCATACTGTTATGCCTTTAAAGAGTAACCACCCTCTGATACCACTTGAACGTTTTGTTTTCAAAGCTAACTAAACACCTACAGTGGGGGGGGGGGGGGGGGGTGAATAGGTTTTTGTCTCTATTTCAACCTTCTTACTTGTTAGCCGATTTCTGTGCTTAGTGATTAGGTTAGTTTTAGCTTTCAAGAACAGTCACAGATGACACAACAATTTTATAGTGGTTTCCCAATCTTTGGTATGTCCACTGTCCCTCTGCCCCTTTCTAATAGTGTGTTAGACTAGGCTCTTCCCCCAAATCTCGGCTCCTTAAGAGCTTACAACACAGATCCCGTAGGACCTTACAGGTCACACAGACCTACCACTTAGGCACTAAGAAAAATCACAGGTCACAAAGACCTTTCACTCGACACTAAGCCAAACCATAGGTCACAAAGACCTTAGCCTTTATAAAACAAGATTACAACTTCAAACTCACAAAGAATCTATACAGAAGAAATTAATGGTGATTTGATTAGACACTAGAGCAATAAATCTATGTCTACTTCTTCCTGGACTGAGCAGATATCAGCCCAAGCTTTTGTTGTTGAAGACAATGAAGTCGGCAGCTAAATCTTTCTTCAAAAAGCTATCGTTTCTTTGCAGAGCTTGTTGATCTGCTTCCTCAGAATTGCTTCTGAACCTGCTGTTATAGATGGTGATTGCTTCAGCTATCTCTTTCCTTAGCTTAGTTTTCTGTGCGGAATAGCTTCTTCAGGCTCGACAAGAAAGGCGAGGAAGAAGATTGAGTTTCGGCCACACTTTGTTTTCAGAAAAGCTATACAAGGATTCAATTGTTTGCTCTGGACGATTTGCTTCTTTTTATTCTAATGGCCAATCGAATAGTGGGCCCACCATCAGGATTAATGGCTGAGATTTAGCCATACAACACATTATTTTCATTTAATCTTGATTCAACGGCTCTTTGCTGTGTGTGGGCCCCATCACTTAAAGATGAAAATATTTCTTTCCAAGTGCAGAGGATGATGACAGCTGGCTGCTAGTGCCTCTGGGAGCATTCTCGCAACATTTGAATTTTGGTTGACTTTTTGACTTTGCTGATGTTAGCAGGACTCAGCATCTCTGGACTTAGACAAAAATCAAACATTAGAGGCAAAGGCGTTGAGTGAATGACTATCACTCAGTGCCAAAAGACTTCGACGAATGCAAAACTCAGTTCGACGAACTCAGAGTTCAGCTCGATGAAAAATGAATGCTTAGTTCGACGAACTTTGAGCTTTGTTCGACAAACTCAAAGCTCAGCTCGACGAAAAGTGAAAGCTTAGTTCGACGAGTTTATAATTTAGTTCGACGAACTCAGAGCTCAGCTCGACGAAAAGTGAAAGCTATCAATGAATTTAGACTTAGCCAAATTTTCTGAGCCTTGGCGTTGAGAGAGTATGCTCCACTCAATGCCAACCTACTTAACAGAACTTCTGTTAACTGGCGTTGAGTGAGTAAGCTACACTTAACGCTTTTGGACTTAGACAAATATCTGTGTGTGAAAACACATATGCATGGATACATTCAACGCTATTGCTCCATGGCATTGAGTAAGCTACCCTCAATGCTTTACTACTTAGACAGATTTTTCTATCATGGCGTTGAGTGAGTAAGCTACACTCAACGCCAGTGGAATTAGTTAAAATTTTGCCAAACTTTTTTGTGGTGTTGACTGGAAAAGCAATAACCAATGCTAAAAGCTCTATGGCGTTGAGTGAGTAGACCACACTCAACGCCTATGGACTTAGCCACATTTTCAGCCAATTTCTCTAGGCTTTGACTGACTCAGCCTGACTTGCATCTTTTTACTGTATGGCGTTGAGTGAGTAGAATACACTCAACGCATGTGTACTTAGCCATATTTTTGGCTATCTATCAGTTAGTCTAAGATAGAGTCAGCGCTATTTGTTATATGGCATTGAGTGAGCTGTCCTCACTCAATGCCGATGGACTTAGGCAAATTTCTAGCTAGACAATATTGAATCCATACCTCTGGTGTTGAATAAGCTTGGTCCACTCAACGCCTGTGGAATTAGTTGATTTTTTCTATGTCCAGCAACCAATTGTTGTGTCCACTTGTTCAATCAATGTGATATGGACTAACCTGCACTCAAGACCTCAAATACAAATCAAATACAGTTGATGTGTGTGACATTGACCTGTTTGACTTCTCACAAATTAGGGACATTGAGAACAATGCACCCAACATGGTGGGTCTTTGGTATTTGATGGTCATTCACACTGATGTTGATCCGATGACTCGGCGAGTGTAGTTTACAGATTTCCAAGGAAAAGACTGGTGGATTTTCAAGCAGAGTACGTAGAGGCTCTATGGTGTGTTCTTCGCGTTGAGGAGTATGAATGTCTAGGTTAGGTGGTGTGGATGCCGACCTAGAGGTGGGGTTGCCTAACCCACTGCCTCCGTTTGCCACGACGGTAGGTACCTGAGAGTTTAGCTAACTCCAAATATGGGAACTAAAGGACTGTGCGCATAGAGTAATGTGTGTGTGTTGCATTTGTATGAACATAACATTAAACCCACATAACATAGCTTATCATATCATCATCACATTTCAACCCTTACCCCTAATGTATAAATTGGTATGAGACTTTTTATATGTTAGGCATTGCAAAACGACCCCATATTTTATAAGCTTGTGTGGACATGCTTATATGTTATGGTTACTTTCTTCGTGGTTAACTGTTATATTTCTTTTATGGTGCACTTTACTTTCTACTTATTACTGCTCTACTACTTTAGATTTTCTAGCTTATATTTTCATTTCACCATGAATATTACAAAATGATTGCTTGATTAGGACCTCTGTCACCTGCTCTTGTTCACTCTCCACCTAATTATCTTCCCTCACCTTCTTCCTGCACGGTGCCTAGGAGTCACGAGGGAGGCGTGGACGATAGTTGGCTTAGCCTTTTGACTTATGGTCGGTTGACAAAACATTTCAGGGGCTTCAGATGGGAGATAGGGTGCATCAGTGGGAGATGCTACCAACGGAGTACGGTGCACATGGAGGTGGGAAAGTATAGCACAAGAGCACCAGCTTCAGGATCCGTGAGTGATTAGTATATTTGGCTTCTGCGAGAGTGTTGTAGTGAGGACATGATGTACCAGGCAAGAGCCTGTTTATCTCTATTGATTTACTGCTTTTATTTTCGTTCTATTACACTATGTACTGTGCTGTGATTCTCTTTCATATATTACATATGATTTGTGGACTTAGAATTAATTGTTCTAACTATATACTTCTACTTCTTTGGTGATCATTACCGTCGGTAGGATTGACGTTTTGTATTGGCGACCTTCCCGACTGTCGGTGTCACCACAAAACGACGATTCTGGGAATAAGTCCCCGAAGGCAAAAACAAATAGGGTCTTACAAACTGGTATTAAAGGAAATCTCGATCTGAAGAAAAGAAGTCCACAAAAATCCTGGGACACCTTGTGCAAGCTTAATTTGAGGACAAACTAGCAGCGGAAGCAATGGTGTGCGCATAAGGGAAAACACATGCAATAGTCCACTTTTTAGCTAGTTTATGGGTAAACCACCTGACAATTGGCTTTTTCTTGTGTAGCCTGCGACGAACCCTACCCCTCAGCAGGGTGTACCTCAGGCTTGGAATGTTGCTCCACCTCTGTCGTATCCTACTCCATTTCCACAAACGGAGATGGAACAGACATTGACGGCCATCTTGGAGGAATTCATGACTCAGCAGGCTCCGCCTCCTCAACCAAACCCCAGGGCAAACTAACTGATCGTCTTTCGAGTTCTTTCTCTGCCATCCTACCTCAGGACAGAGTCAGGTATTCATATAGAGGAGTGGCTGGATATCATTTACGAGATGCTGGCCGGGATTCGATGCCCGACAGAGAAGGCAGCGACATTAGCAGTCTCTTGCTCGGAGTCCCATACCAAAAGATCGTGGAAGTCACTATTGGACGCTACCTTCGCGGGGATGGTGTATGCAAACATTTCTTGGAGGATAAATTTCTGCAGTTGAGGCAGGGTAGCAGGAAAGTATTGTTGTATTATCAGGAGTTCACATATTTTAGCTTGCTTTGCAGACTCATACCAGCTAGATGATGCAAGCTACATGAAGAGGTTCTACACGGGCCTTCATGATGACATGTGATAGTCCCTCCTTTTTGTTTCTGATGGCATCTTGGCTAGGATCTAGGGGATGGCCAATAGCTGGAGGCAGACCAGCTCACAGTTTAGGGTAGGAAAGTATTGGCGAACAATGTCATTTCCGGTGCAGGAGAGACCAGCTGAGAGGTCAGGTAATTGGATAAAGGAGGAACGGGTACCAGCCCCACCAGGAGGACCTGCAAGAGCAGAGGAACCCAGCGGTGCTGTCTCCCCAGCCCTTACAGATCCAGGAGATGCCGAGGCCAGTGGAGGAGGCACTGACGTGCTATCGGTGCAACCATCCGGGAAACCTTCAGAGGAACTGTCCCATGAGGGAATCTCCACCACCAGCTTCACAAGATGTACCAACTGCTCTGTAGTTTGGTGGTTGAGGATGTGGTGGAGGTCATGGTTTCCAGGGCGGTGACCGCAAACAGGACACAGGGCAGGTGTATACCTTAGATCTGGCTCAGCCCTGAAACCCGGAGAGGGTGATGGAAGGTACAACAATAGCTTTAAATTCATTTCTAGAGGCTATATAGGTGTTCAATTTCTAGAAATAGGAAGGAAATTATAACTAAACATCTAAGACATTTAATAAACTTAGGGGTAGTAATGGTACTCTGCAAGCCTGGACATACCCTATTTGACACGGGGGCATCGCACAACTTCATCTTGGAGGACTTTATCAAGGACCTGGAGGGCATCAGATATTACGAGGGAGTCACCAGGAGGGTGCCTCTCCCCAATGGGATGGATGTCTTTTCTATGACAAAATTCCTTCTAAGGATAACCCATGCTGTGTTAACCCGCGAAGCTCTAGCGATGATCTTAAGCTTGCCAGATTTTGATCTTGTTCTTGGAATGTCATGTCTCGCCTGGAACAACACTCAGATTGATTTCCCGACGAGGAAGGTCATACTCAGATACAACAACACTTTTGCGACCTTCGACGACACTATTCTAGTCTCCATCCATCAACTTTCTTCTATTCAGTCCGTCAAGGTCCACCTGCACGGGATGAGGTATATCTGGTGCTGCTCGAGATGACCGAGACCTAGGACCCTATGGTTAGCATTCCGGTGGTATGCAATTTTGTAGATGTGTTTACAGAGAAGTTGGTAGGGCTACCACTGCATCGGGAGAAAGACTTCCATATATAGCTCTTGCCAGGGGTAAGCCGATATCCAGAGCTCCGTATCGTATGGCCCCAAAGGAGTTGGTAGAGTTTCGAAGCCAACTACATAAGTTAGTGTAAGCTGGGTTTATCAGGCAGAACTCCTCACCATGGGGAGTTTCAGTATTATTTGTGAAGAAGAAGGACGGGATGCTCAGATTATGCATTGATTACAGAGCACTGAACAGGTTGACGGTCCAGAACACGTATCCTCTAACGAGGATCGATGAGCTATTTGACTAGTTGGAGGGAGATCACTAGTTTTCGAAGCTGGATCTAAGGTCAGATTTTTACCAGCTGCGGATTCAGGAGGAGGACATCCCGAAGACCACTTTCAGCAGTAGATATGGACTTTATGAGTTCACCATGATGCCCTTCGGGCTTATGAATGCACTGTCTGTGTTCATGAGTCTGATGAACCGTGTGTTTGAGGCCAATCTCGACGTATTCATCATAGTTATTATTGATGACATTTTCATTTACTCGAGGATGGAGGATGCGCATTCTCGTCATTTGGCATTGACTTTGGCGAGTCTCCAAGTGCACCATTTGTATGCTAATTTAAGTAAGTGGCAGTTTTGGCTGAAGAAGGTGGCTTTCTTGGGCCACATTATCAGTGGAGTAGGACTAGCAGTGGACCCTTCGAAAATACAGGCGGTACAAGATTGTCCACCACTAAAGACGACCACTGATGTACAAAGTTTCCTAGGACTTGCTGGTTACAACCAAAAGTTCACGGAGGGATTCTCCATGATTGCCCTTCCTCTTACATCATTGATGAAGAAGGAGGCTCATTTTTGTGTGGAAGGCACATTGCGAGGCTGCATTCCAGGAGCTGAAGGGTCGGCTTACCTCAGCTCCTATCCTTGCCCTTCCATCTGGGAAGGAAGTGTTTCAGGTTTATTGAGATGCCCTTCCATCTGGGAAGGAAGGGTTTTAGGTTGAAGAATCACGAGTAGAACTACCCGGTACACGACTTGGAGATGGGAGAGGTTAACGTTGCTCTGAAGATCTAGCGGGAAAAGCTCTACGGTGTCCACTACGACATTTTCTCGGACCACAAGAATTTAAAGTATGTTGTTACGAAGAAGGAGCTGAACATCCAACAAAGACGATGGGTGGAGTTCCTATCAGATTATTAGTACACCATGCATCACCACATTGGGAAGGAAAATGTAGTGGCAGATGCACTGAGCCAGAGATCTATCACTTAAGGAGAAGAGCCTCAGCTAAAGGCCATGGAGTTGATACAGATTTTGGAGAACATGCAAATATCTTTGGTATCCGAGGACGATCCAGATCTTTATGAGGAGTACTGATGTAGGGGAGACCGTGATACGTGCTCGACTACGCTAACGGAAACTATCGTCACAGAACATAAAATCTAGAGGGGAGGGCTCTGACCAAAAGCGAGCGAAAAGGGGTCGTGTGGCTCCCAAATCCGAATGAGAAAATTGCCGGACTCGATACAACATCCTTAAGACCTACCTCTTCAACAAGCACACAACTCATCGTAAGCCGGACTCGATACAATGTCCTTAAGACCTACCTCTCCAACAAGAACACAACTCACTGCACCTACACAAGCACATATTTTATCAACTTGAGCCGTTTCAAATGCAACAAAAATTTATTTAGGAGCAGCGGCAAACTTCAAATGGCGGTCAAGTTCTAGTTGAGATTAATTCCCTTGTTAACACAAAGTGTTCCGATCATGGAGAGCAAGTCAAGGCTAGGCCAAGTCTCGCTCCCTCAAAGGATCTTCCCGATCCGGAATACAAGAGATTGAATAGCAATGAAGTCGAATCAGATTTTGCAAGCGATGTATTTAAAAACCACGAGAAAGACGGTTCGCAAAGCCTCCACAAACTCAAAGCAAGAATCACAAAGAGGGGAATAGATTACTGATGAATTGTAAATATACGTATTTTTGTGCACATTAATTTAGTCGTTTTCATTTATTTTCGTCATTTTTACTTATTTTGTTCAATAAAATACTCCTCTTCTTGTAAATTTACTACTAACTTATTTTCTTTTATTTTATAGAAAAATTTCAAAATCTGCCAAAATTGGGCCGTACACGCCCGTGTCAATTTGGTCACGCCCGTGACCGGGCCGTGACATTGCATTTCCCGTGGAATCGGATGATTTCTCAAGTAAAAAGCTTGACACGCCTGGCGACACGCCCGTGTCACCTGACACGGGGCGTGACAGCAGCCCGTGTCCCCCCACTCGACGAATTCAGTTCAACGATCGTCAAACCCGCGTCACGCCCAGAGTCACGCCCGTGACCTAGGGCGTGACTCAATCTCAACTCAACGATTTCAAACTCGACACTTTCCGCTCGACATTCGTCGAGTGTGTCGACACCAACCGACACGCCCGAGTCACGCCCGTGACATGGGGCGTGACTTCACAACTGGCCCGACAAGATGCTGCCAAAGACTTTTGACGCAACCCGCGCCCGGTTCTACCTCCCCGACACGCCCAGAGTCACACCCATGACATGGGCGTGACTGCCGCGAACTCTGCCCGAAGTCAACTTTCCTGTCAAATCTTCGGCCGCCATCATGAATAGTAGTGACACGCCCCCCACCCCCTACACGCCCGTGACGGAGGGCGTGTTGTACTTAGATTTTTTGCCTATAAATTGCCATTTCTGTAAGTCCAAGGGTTCAGATTTTTGGGCCATTTTAGTGTGTTTTGTGGGCTGCATCCGTGATTTCCTTGCTATGTAAGGATATTTCTTCCCCTTTTTCTTTCATGTTTGTTTTTGCTTTAGCTTTGTCTTTGTAATAGCTTGTAATAGTTTCCTTTAATCAATAAAAATGTTAGATTTTTCTCTTCTTATTTGGCTTTGGAATGAACTCTTGTGCCCACTTTTCTTCTCATTTTATTCTTAGTTTTACCTTTATTTTCTCTCTTTATGAAAAGTGTGTGTGTGTATGAGTGTAACATGTTTGATAGTAATGTTTTTCATTTGTCTTCATGATAGGTTTTGTAGTAGATTTAATTTCCAAGCATGGGTATGGTATGGTTATCTCATCTTCAACATGTTCTTCCTTATGTTTTTTTTTTGTTTATTATTTCATACTTATGAATTTGTAAAAGAGATTTGAAAGTGAATTTTATTTTCTTTTCTTAGGTTTTTTGTAGGATTGTAGATTGTAAAACTCTTTTTGTTCTTTTCATTTTTCTTTTCACCTTTTTATCACTTTTATGAAAACATAAGAATGAAAATCTTGAAATTTTAATTTTGAAAGGCTTTAGTTTTTGATTTGTTTTGAAAACCTTTTGTTCTCTAAAAATTTAATTTCTTCTTTTTATTTGTTTTTGGCAAAACCTAAGCATGAAAAAGTAAAAGTTTTAATTTTTAGGTAACTTTCATTTTGCTTTTATTTGTGTGTGTGAGTGTATGAGAATAATGTTTTGATGCTTTGATTCAAATTGTGTAGAGTGTGTGAGTGTAGGTGTTAAATTTTAATGCTTTCTTGAAATTCATTCGGAGTGTGTGTGTTTGTGTGTATTTATTTCCGCATACTCGTTAAGAGTTAAATGGCGCATCGTTTTCATTTTCAGTCCTACTCATTCGAGTAGGACTTGTAATTTTCTTTCTTTATTTTTTTTCCGCCTACTCACTTGAGTCAAATGGACGGACTTTATTTCCCGCTTACTCGTTTGAGTAGGACTTGTAATTTTCTTTCTTTATTTTTCCGCCTACTCACTTGAGTTAAATGGACGGATCTTTATCTCCCTGTAAATATTTGAGAAAGCCGTGTAATCACATTTATTTTCTCCAACTCATTTGAGTAGGACATGCTTTCATTTCAGTCCTACTCGTTTGAGTAGGACTTGCAATTTTCAACTTTTATTTACCGCCCCACTCGTTTGAGTGGGACTCGCATTTCAATTAATGCAAATTTCTTTTATGTGTAACCTAGTTTCTTTTTAATTTATAATTTGGAGTGTGCGTGAGTTCTTGTTTTAGCTAACTTTTTAGTTTTCTAAATGTTTGTTATTTTTCTTATATCCCATTCTTATAATCATTTAGCGTTTAATTTCGAACTCGCGCCTCATTAAATTAAAAAGCCGTCCCCATACCGATGTGTGGCTAATCGCTATTAGCCTCGGCATCGAAGAGCATTGGGACATTTAAAATGATTTCTAATAATTGAAGCTCTTTATTTTCATTTTAATTTAAGGACTTAAGGTTTACCCCGGGTTAACGATGCGTAGGACCACATATCGATGTGTGTGCCCTATTTCCGTAGTCCATATGCTAGCTAGCCGAGAGGCCGTGCATATGGACCGATCACCCCTGGGTAAATAGAGTTGCGTGCATACCCTCGAGAGAGGACAAGCGTAATTCTACCGGATTGGGTTCCCCACCCAATAGCGGGGTTCTTAGCGTAAAGCGGGCGTTAAGAGGAATCCTTCGTCGGACTAACGTTCGGTCGAATAGTCTTAACGTTCAGGTGAGCGATATCCCTATAGCTACGGTGAGCTCACATTTGTGGAACCTCCACGGCCAAGTTGCCTTTTATTAATTTGAAAACTAAGTCCTATAATTATTAAAAATTATTTTAGTCTTAATCCGATTCGATGCCGAGCGTTAACCCTTCATCAAATATTTTCTAAATCATTTTTTCGCTCCTTTGCTTTTCCGTCTTTAGTTAATTAAAAAAATCCACCTTACTTTCAGTAAAATAATAGTCCTCCCGGAGGAGTAAGAATAGTCAACATGACCCCGAGAACAATACGACCTTGGTATTCCCCCGAATATCGAGTATTACTTGCGATAGGTGCACTTGCCTCCTGTAGCACGCCCGCGATGATCGACTCACCGAACCAACCACAGTAGGAGTCTGTTCGCGGGCGCATCAAGTTTTTGGCGCCGTTGCCGGGGAACCTCTTTTCGAGTTGCTATTTCGAACTCCGGAGTCTATTACTTTTACTTATTTTCTAAAAAAAAACTAAAAACTTTATTTCAAAACAAAAAAAAGAGGTTTATTTTGTTTTATTTTTGTTTGGGTGTATGACCCGTGGACAACCCTCTGAGTCTGAAGATTTTGACTTCGATCCTGAGATCGAACGCTCTCTTGCGCGTATCCGATCTCAACGCCGAAATCCTTCTTTAGATCCCGAGGAATCTATCGCAGAACCCACTGTTGTAGTCATGGCCGCGCCTAACCCTGCCCCGGTAGCCGAGCGTACTATTTCTTATTACGCCCGACCGAACCTGGATGATTCTGGGTCGAGTATTGTTTGCCCTGCGGTGGAGAATAATAATTTCAAAATAAAGTCGAGTGTCATTCAAATGGTCCAAAACGCCGTGCAGTTCGATGGAATGCCGGATGAGGACCCGAATGTCCACTTGTCCAATTTCTTGGAGATATGCGACACCTTCAAGATTAATGGCGTCACTGATGACGCCATTCGCTTGCGCTTGTTTCCTTTTTCCCTTAAGTCCAAAGCCAAGGCGTGGTTGAATGCCCTCCCGCGAGGATGTATCACCACGTGGGTTGAGTTGACGGAACGGTTCCTAACGAAGTACTTTCCGCTCCGCAAAAACTGCAAAGTTGCGGGCGGACATTTCTTCGTTTGTGCAAAACAATCCTGAGTCTCTATACGAGACTTGGGAACGGTTTAAGGAATTCCTCCACCGGTGCCCACACCACGCGCTGCCAACGTGGTTGCAAGTTCAAATTTTTTATAATGGGCTGAATTTTCAGACGCGTCAAATGATTGACGCGGCTGCCGGGGGTATGCTTAACAACAAAACCCCCGAGGCCGCCAAGGCTTTATTCGAAGAGATGGCTATGAATGCCTATCAATGGAACGTCCTGCGGGGATGCCCAAAGCCGGCGGCTGGTCTTTTTGAAGTGGATGCCACTGCTTCTTGACCCTTCAAGTTGAAAGGTTAACAAAGCAAGTGGCGGAGATGTCTGCTGCCTCCTCCACTCCGCCTTGTTTTATTCCCCCTAACGTCTGCGTAGCTGAAGAGTTCATGGATTTCATGGGAAATTCGGGTCGTCCTCCCTTCAACCCCAACAACAACCCTTATAGTAATAACTATAATCCGGGTTGGAGGAATCACCCCAACTTCTCTTGGAGCAACCCGAATAATGCTCAGCGTCCCCCTATTTCTTATGCGCCCGGATTTCTGCCTCCTCCTCCTCTTCCGAAACCCTCCCCGATGGAGGAAAAGTTTTCGAAGTATATTGCGTCCAACGAGTCAAATATCCGGAACATCACCGGATCGCTAAAAACTCTCGAACAACAGGTTGGACAGCTGGCGAGGATGATGTCCGAGCGCGCGCTCGGGGCACTGCCGGGAAACACGGAGCCCAATCTGTGGGAGAACGCCAACGCTATAACCCTCCATAGCGGAAAGGAGGTGGTCGATCCAAAACGGACCGACCCTCAGGTACATATTTCACCTCCGACCCCTCTTCCCCTTTCTTCGCTTACGCCGCCTTTACCAATTATAAAAGAAAAAATTATTTTAAACAAGGCCCTTCCATATCCGCATAAGTTAGATAACGAGCGTCAGGACACGCAATATGACAAATTTATTTTATTATTAAAACAAATTCACATTAATGTTCCTTTTTGCGAGGCTATCTCGCAAATGCCCAAATATGCGAAATTTTTAAAAGAACTACTTTCTAATAAACGTAAATTAGAGGATATTTCGCATGTATCTCTCAACGCTGTCTGCTCGGCGGCCCTTACTAATAAATTGCCCACAAAACAAAACGACCCGGGACGGTTTTCCATCCCGTGCCTTTTTGGCAATATATTAGTAAAGTACGCCTTAGCTGATTTAGGGGCTAGCATTAATCTGATGCCGTTCTCGCTCTTTTCACGTTTAGGGTTGGGTACTCCTAGTCCTACGAATATGCGCATCCAATTAGCGAATCGCTCGGTTAAGTTCCCTATCAGGGTTGTGGAGGACGTCCTTGTCCCGAGTAGACAAGTTTACCTTCCCGGTAGACTTCGTCATCTTAGACATCGAGGAGGACGCCGAGGTACCAATAATACTCGGTCGCCCTTTTCTCGCCACCTCCCGCGCACTAATAGATGTTAGTAATGGAAGTCTTCTCCTCCGAGTAGGCGATGATCCATTACTTTCTCTATTAATCCCTCGATGGTCAATTTGTCATCGAGCGACGATTTCTGCTACTCTTTAGATACCTTTTTCGGAGATCGTTCTTCTCCCGTTTTCGAGTCGGTATTTTTAAACGACGATATTTATGCGCTCGAAAATTTTAAATGCGATGAGGATACTTCTTTATACTTGCCTTTCGAACCAATTGGTAAGAAAGACATAGGCATTAAAACCTCCCTAGAAGAACTGCCCATCCTAGACCTCAAACACTTACCCGCATCGCTCAAATACGCTTTTTTGGGAAAAGGCGATACGCTTCCCGTTATCATTTCTTCGGACTTGAGTGATTCGGAGACTTCCGATTTATTGGAAGTTTTATTTAAACATCGCCATGCAATTGCGTGGCAAATCTCTGACTTAAAGGGGATTAGCCCCTCCTTTTGCACCCATAAGATTTTCCTTAACGATAATTGCCGCAAAACGATTCAGCCGCAGCGTCGTCTTAACCCAAACATGAAAGACGTCGTTAAAGCCGAAATTATTAAGTTATTAGATGCGGGGATTATCTACCCTATTTCGGACAGTGCATGGGTTAGTCCCGTGCATGTCGTGCCCAAGAAAGGCGGCCTTACCGTAGTGGCAAATGAGCATAACGAGCTCGTCCCAACTCGTACTGTTACGGGTTGGCGAGTGTGCATCGATTATAGAAAACTTAATGATGCCACCCGCAAGGAGCATTTCCCTCTGCCATTTCTGGACCAGATTTTTGAGCATTTATCCGGTCATCCTTATTATTGTTTTCTTGATGGTTTATCGGGGTTTTTCCAAATCCCCATTTCCCCCAATGATCAAGAGAAAACAACTTTTACTTGCCCGTTTGGCACCTTCGCATATCGAAGAATGCCATTTGGACTCTGCAATGCGCCGGCTACATTCCAAAGATGTATGCTAGCAATCTTTGGCGAGCTAGTAGAAGACATTATGGAAGTCTTTATGGATGACTTTTCTGTTTTCGGACGCTCTTTTCCCGATTGCCTTCACAATTTAGATCGTGTCCTTCAACGGTGCGAGTACACAAGCCTTGTATTAAATTGGGAAAAATGCAACTTTATGGTTCGAGGAGGTTTGGTCCTCGGCCATATGATTTCATCTAAGGGGATAGAGGTGGATAAGGCCAAGATAGAAATTATAGAAAAACTTCCGCATCCAACAAACGTAAAATCTATTAGGAGTTTCTTAGGCCATGCAGGCTTTTATCGACGCTTCATTCAAGACTTTTCAAAAATAACAAAGCCGCTTACTCACCTCTTGGAAAAGGAATCACATTTCATCTTTAGTAGCGAATGCGAGTCCGCCTTTAATTTAATCAAACAAAAACTTATCACTTCACCAATATTAGTGGCCCCTAATTGGTCCCTTCCGTTCGAAATTATGTGCGATGCTAGTGATATTGCCTTAGGTGTCGTTCTTGGCCAACGCATAGAAAAACATTTTTATCCTATTTATTACGCTAGCAAGACGCTCACTTCCGCACAAGTAAATTACACGACAACTGAAAAGGAACTCTTAGCCGTCGTTTTCGCTTTTGATAAGTTTCGCTCGTATATAACGCTATCTAAAGTTATCATTTTTACCGATCACTCCGCGCTTAAATATTTATTAGCTATAAATGATGCGAAGCCCCGCCTTCTTTGATGGATTCTCCTCCTACAAGAGTTTGATTTGGAGATCCGAGATAAGCGGGGAGCGGAAAATCTAGCGGCAGACCACCTCTCCCGTTTAGAAAATCTGGGTGCGGAAGCGCTCGCCGAATCTGAAATAAATGACAGATTCCCCGAGGAACGCCTCCTTGCCATTCATAGTTCTTCGTCATCTTCGCCTTGGTTCGCAGACTTTGCAAATTACTTAGTAGCGCGGGTGCTTCCAAAAGAGTTTTCAAGTCATCAAAAGAAGAAATTTTTTTCTGACTTGAAAAATTTCTTTTGGGAGGACCCATTTCTTTTTCGTATCTGCGCGGACCAAGCGGTCCGAAGATGCGTTGCGGGTGTGGAGTGCTTGTAAATTCTTAAGCACTGCCACGAGGGTCCAGCTGTGGGGCATTATCAAGCCAACCAGACTGCTCGGAAGGCGCTAGAGGCGGGCTACTTTTGGCCCACTCTCTTCAAAGATGCGCATAATTTTGTGCGCGCATGCGATAGCTGTCAGCGGTCGGGTAACATCTCTTGTCGCGACGAGATGCCCCAAAATATGTTTTTAGAGTGCGAAGTCTTCGATTTGTGGGGCATAGATTTTGTTGGCCCCCTACCTCCATCTTTCAAAAATATGTATATTTTAGTGGCGGTCGACTACGTATCAAGGTGGGCGGAAGCGCAAGCTCTCCCCACCAATGATGCGCGAGTCGTCGTTACATTTCTTAAAAAACTATTTTCTCGCTTCGGCACGCCTCGCGCAATTGTTAGTGATAGGGGAACACATTTCTGTAACGCTATTATGGCTAAGACGTTAGCTAAATACGGAGTCAGGCACAAGCTTGCCACCCCCTACCACCCGCAAACAAGTGGCCAAGTTGAGGTAGTAAATCGAGAGATTAAGCGAATATTAGAAAAAATCGTTTCACTAAATAGGAAAGATTGGTCCGTTAAACTCGACGAAGCGTTGTGGGCGTATCGGACGGCATACAAAACCGCAATTGGTTGTACGCCGTTCCGGTTAGTCTACGGCAAAGAGTGTCATTTACCCGTAGAACTCGAGCATCGCGCTCTTTGGGCTTTAAAACTCCTAAACCTCGACTCCAACTTAGCCGCTCAGAATAGAAAACTGCAACTAAACGAGCTCGATGAATGGCGTGCGAACGCTTACGAGAGCAATAAATTCTATAAGGAGCGCTCTAAGTTATATCACGATCGAAAAATCAAGTCCCAAAAATTATTTTCTCCGGGCGATCTTGTCCTTCTTTATAATTCACGTCTTAGGCTTTTTCCGGGTAAACTAAAATCTAGATGGTCCGGTCCCTTCCTAGTTGAAGAAGTTTTTCCATATGGAACCGTACTCGTCTCCCACCCGGACAAAGGTTCATTTAAGGTAAACGGTCATCGGTTAAAGTCTTATATAGTAGGCGACCCAGTGATCGGTTTTAGCGAAACCATAACTTTCCTCCACATTATAAACCCGCCAAAATAGTCAAGCTACACGACTATAAACAAAGCGCTCCTGGGAGGCACCCCTCACTTATCTTTTTCGCTCTTTCCTTATTATCTTTACTGCTTTTTCTAATAAACGCAGGGTTTTTGATCAGCCTCCCCCTACGCGTTTCAGGGAAGCTTCTACCCCCTCTCTTTTTTTTTCTTTGTATATATTGTCTTCCCTCTTGTTCCGCATACTAACGTTACAACATTGGGGACAATGTTGAACTTAAGTATGGGGGTATTTTCGTGCTTTACTTTCTGCACTTCAATTTTTATGCATTTCAAAAATACAAAAAAAAATACATATAACAACAAAACAAAAACAAAAAAATTAAAAAACATCTTAAAATGAAAAAAAAAATGGAAAATCCAAAACAATTTTTCTCTTTCTTTCTTTTTTCCAAAAACTCAAAAAAAAAATTGAATAAAAAAAAACAAAACAAAAAACTATATTTAGTTTCACTTTGTAAATATTTTTTTGTACATACTCTTTTCTCTCTCCCCTTTCCTCATTCTTGTAAAAACCTCTCTTTTTCTCCCTTATTTTTGTACATAGAATGAAAATTCTCTTAAAAAAATACAAAAAAAAGATAATAGTTCAAAAAAAAAAATTTCAAAAAAAAAAATTAAGTAAAACAAAAAAAAAACAAAAAAAAGATAATAAATGAAAAAAAAAGATGATAAAAACTATAAAAATCAAAAACAAAAAAAATGTTTTGAAACAAATAAATCAAATATTCCATTCTTAACTTTTCTGCTATCCAAAAATTCAGTTTTGAGTTTATTTATATGTGAATTTGATTAATTCTTTGTTCACTACCCGTTTGTTAATTATTGATTGAAAAATTTAAATAGCCGGGGTTAAGTTTTAAAGAATTCATTATACTTTGTTAAAAATAGCGAACTCGTTTTAGACACTACTTCTAATTTTTCATTGATAGGAGCACGTATATTATGTTAGGAAATAACGACTATAGAATTCAATTATACTTACCTTTAGCTTTCTGAAACATTGGAACGTACAAATTATTAATGTTGCTCTCAAAATTTTTTAGGAATAAAAATCTAGTTTTCCTTTCTCCCCTTATCTTTCATGACCTACTTGGCATGAAAAATTTTATCCTTAAAAGATCCTATGTTAATGGGAATAAGATTTCGTTCCGTAAACATAGGCATCCAATAATTTAAAAAGATTATATATGGAGTAAGAGGATAAAATTCATTACTCCTACAAATATACATTGGGTTAATTTTATTCTTATGAAGTTGAAAAACAAAAATCATATTAGGAAAATAAGATTTCATTTTCCTAATAATCCAAAAGAAAAAAAATGGAGGTTCGATAAAAAATTACCTCACCTAAAATATCAAAACCCTCTTCATAAACGCACTACCCCCTTAGCCAATTACACGATTCTAGAATTTATTCAAAAATCTTTTTGAGAGCATAATTAGTAAATTGTATTATTTCCAGTAGCACTCGTATAAGCTAGAGTTCTTATAATTCCAAACTATTTTCGTTAATCTAACCATTACAAATGTTGTCTTCTATTTGATTGCATCAAGAAGTCTTTTGGCCAAAAATTTTGCGCTATTTAAATCATCTACATAATTTTAGGACTTAACTCTTACACCCCGTATATTTATTTCGATCTCTCTTATAATTGATTAAGCGGTAGCTAAACTTAGAGTTTTTTTTATTCCTTATAGATTCACCTCAAACTTTTGCTATGGAATAGCAAAAGCCTAAGTATGAGGGTATTTGATGAATTGTAAATATACGTATTTTTGTGCACATTAATTTAGTCATTTTCATTTATTTTCGTCATTTTTACTTATTTTTGTTCAATAAAATACTCCTCTTCTTGTAAATTTACTACTAACTTGTTTTCTTTTATTTTGCAGAAAAATTTCAAAATATGCCAAAATTTGGCCGTACACGCCCGTGTCAATTTGGTCACGCCCGTGACCGGGCCGTGACATTGCATTTCCCGTGGAATCGGATGATTTCTGAAGTAAAAAGCTTGACATGCCTAGCGACAAGCCCGTGTCACCCGACACGAGGCGTGACATCAGCCCGTGTCCCCCCCCACTCGACGAATTCAGTTCAACGATCGTCAAACCCGCGTCACGCCCAGAGTCACGCCCTTGACCTAGGGCGTGACTCAATCTCAGCTCAACAATTTCAACTCGACACTTTCCGCTCGACATTCGTCGAGTGTCGACACCAACCGACACGCCTAGAGTCACACCCGTGACATGGGGCGTGACTTCACCAACTGGCCCGACAAGATGCTGCCAAAGACTTTTGACGTAACCTGCGGCCGGTTCTACCTCCCCGACACGCCCAGAGTCACGCCCGTGACATGGGGCGTGACTGCCGCGAACTCTGCCCGAAGTCAACTTTCCTGTCAAATCTTCGGCCGCCATCATGAATAGTAGTGACACATCCCCCCTACACGCCCATGACGGAGGGCGTGTACTTAGATTTTTTTGCCTATAAATTGCCCATTTCTGTAAGGTCCAAGGGTTCAGATTTTTGGGCCATTTTAGTGTGTTTTTGTGGGCTGCATCCGTGATTTCCTTGCTATGTAAAGAGATTTCTTCCCCCTTTTTCTTTCATGTTTGTTTTTGCTTTAGCTTTGTCTTTGTAATAACTTGTAATAGTTTCCTTTAATCAATAAAAATGTTAGATTTTCTCTTCTTATTTGCCTTTGGAATGAACTCTTGTGCCCACTTTTCTTCTCATTTTATTCTTAGTTTTACCTTTGTTTTTCTCTTTATGAAAAGTGTGTTTGTGTGTGTATGAGTGTAACATGTTTGATAGTAATGTTTTTCATTTGTCTTCATGATAGGTTTTGTAGTAGATTTAATTTCCAAGCATGGTATGATATGGTTATCTCATCTTCAACATGTTCTTCCTTATTATTATTTTTTGTTTATTATTTCATACTTATGAATTTGTAAAAGAGATTTGAAAGTGAATTTTATTTTCTTTTCTTAGGTTTTTTGTAGGATTGTAAAACCCCTTTTTGTTCTTTTCATTTTCTTTTTCACCTTTTTATCACTTTTATGAAAACATAAAAATGAAAATCTTGAAATTTTAATTTTTGAAAGGCTTTAGTTTTTGATTTGTTTTGAAAACCTTTTGTTCTCTAAAAATTTTAATTTCTTCTTTTTATTTGTTTTTGGCAAAACCTAAGCATGAAAAAGTAAAAGTTTTAATTTTTAGGTAACTTTCATTTTGCTTTAAATTTATGTGTGTGAGTGTATGAGAATAATGTTTTGATGCTTTGATTCAAATTGTGTAGAGTGTGTGAGTGTAGGTGTTAAATTTTAATGCTTTCTTGAAATTCATACGGAGTGTGTGTGTTTGTGTGTATTTATTTCCGCCTACTCGTTAAGAGTTAAATGGCGCATCGTTTTCATTTTCAGTCCTACTCGTTCGAGTAGGACTTGTAATTTTCATTCTTTATTTTTTTTCGCCTACTCACTTGAGTCAAATGGACGGACTTTATTTCCCGCCTACTCGTTTGAGTAGGACTTGTAATTTTCTTTCTTTATTTTTCCGCCTACTCACTTGAGTTAAATGGACGGATCTTTATCTCCCTATAGATATTTGAGAAAGCCCTGTAATCGCATTTATTTTCTCCTACTCATTTGAGTAGGACTCGCTTACATTTCAGTCCTACTCGTTTGAGTAGGACTTGCAATTTTCAGCTTTTATTTATCGCCCCCACTCGTTTGAGTGGGACTCGCAATTTCAATTATGCAAATTTCTTTTATGTGTAACCTAGTTTCTGTTTAATTTATAATTTGGAGTGTGCGTGAGTTCTTATTTTAGCTAACTTTTCAGTTTTCTGAATGTTTGTTATTTTTCTTATGTCCCCTTCTTATAATCATTTAGCATTTAATTTCGAACTCGCGCCTCATTAAATTATAAAGCCGTCCCCATACCGATGTGTGGCTAATCGCTATTAGCTTCGGCATCGAAGAGCATTGGGACATTTAAAATGATTTCTAATAATTGAAGCTCTTTATTTTCATTTTAATTTAAGTACTTAAGGTTTACCCCGGGTTAACAACGCGTAGGACCACATATCGATGTGTGGGCCCTATTTCCGTAGTCCATATGCTAGCTAGCCGAGAGGCCGTGCATATGGACCGATCACCCCTGGGTAAATAGAGTTGCGTGCATACACTCGAGAGAGGACAAGCGTAATTCTACCGGATTGGGTTCCCCACCCAATAGCGGGGTTCTTAGCGTAAAGCGGGCGTTAAGAGGAATCCTTCGTCGGAATAACGTTCGGTCGAATAATCTTAACGTTCAGGTGAGTGATATCCCTATAGCTAGGTGAGCTCATATTTGTGGAACCTCCACGGCCAAAATGCCTTTTATTAATTTGAAAACTAATTCCTATAATTATTAAAAATTATTTTAGTCTTAATCCGATTCGATGCCGAGCGTTACCCTTCATCGAATATTTTCTAAATCGTTTTTTTTTCGCTCCTTTGCTTTTCCGTCTTTAGTTAATTAAAAAAATCCACCTTACTTTCAGTAAAATAATAGTCCTCCCGGAGGAGTAGGAATAGTCAACATGACCCCGAGAACAATACGACCTCGGTATTCCCCCGAATATCGAGTACTACTTGCGATAGGTGCACTTGCCTCCTGTAGCACGCCCACAGCGATCGACTCACCGAACCAACCACAGTAGGAGTCTGTTCGCGGGCGTATCAATTACCCAACCAAGAACATCAATCACACAAGAAAAAGTGGGAGATTCACTCTCTCCACGGAACCACCGGCTTCACACCAAATGGGGTTGCAACCTTCTTCCTTGGAGTTGCACCGAAGGAAGCCATGTCGGAGTCGCACCGATCGGGATGGAGGTAGAAAGGGGAGGCTTCACACCAAGGGGGGCGGCGGCAAGGGGGGACTCCTTTGGCTAAAATTTTCACAAGGGAAAAATAGGGTTTCTTCTTCTTCAATCATAAAATCCTCATAAGAGCCTCCTTATATAGGAGTTACAACAAGCCCTTAACCATCCATGATGGAGATGTAATCTCATCCATCTGTATGGTTAAATACACACCACGAAATATAAAGTGTCCAAAATTCAAATTACATAACATTTATGAATATAAAATTATCATCCAAACATGGAATAATTTTATATTCATCAATATAAAATAAAAGTGCATGAAATAAGATAATTAATTCTTTACGGTGGATTTAACATGCCATGGGCGGAGGTTGTAATGTGGTCGTCCTTCGGCATCATCACGACACCTAAGATCTTTGTGTCATTATGCCTCGGCAACCGGGTTATCATCAAGTAGTGGCGGAGGGGCCGCGACATCAAGTACTGGCTTCAACGAGTGACACCGATGACATACGAGATCATATCAAAGACGGATAGACGCTGGATACGAGGATGGAGCCGATATTCATGTCTGTGGAGGAAGGCACGGCTGGGGACTACTCTCTGAAGGATGGGCTTTTATGCTTTAGAGGCAGAGTTTATATACTGGCAGGAGGCCAGATACGAGAGAATTTTATGGCAGAGTCTCACGGCAGCTGGTACTCAGTGCACCCAGGGATTATGAAGATGACAACTGACATGAAGATGACTATGTATTGGCTGAGCATGAAGAAGGTTATCACTTATTTTGTGACGCACTGCGAGCCTTGACAGCTCGTAAATGTAGAGTGTAAGAGTCCGACGGGATGATTGCAGCCACTACCGGTGCCTTAGTGGTAGTTCGACGATATTGCCATACCTTTCATTCATGGTCTCCCTCGTTCACATACTGGAAACGATTCAATATGGGTGATCGTCGATAGGTTAACGAAGGTGGCCAGATTTATTCTGATCAGGAAGGACGCTACGGTTGGTGATTTGGTGCAGAAGTTCGTGGAGCAGTTTGTCCGTTATTATGTCGTGTCAAGGACAATTATGTCGGATCGAGACAGACGGTTTTTGTCCAGAGAGTGGAGGTTAGTCTAGGCTTATTTGGGGTCCCGGTTGACATTCAATATAGCCTTCCACCCTCAGAGGGACGAATAGACGGATTATACTAACCGGACACTAGAGGATCTCTTGCGCTTATACATCCTGGACCGTGGGGAGACATGAGTGATATTGTTGTCATTGATTGAGTTCTCGTAAAAAAATAGTCATGAGTATATTATAGATAGAGGCCCTTACGAGGCATTGTACAGACGGAGGTGCAGGACCCTATTATCTTTAATCCAGGATGAGGATCCAAAGGCACTTATGTCAGAGTTTATAGAGGGCACTGATGCTCAGGTGATTCTGATTCGGGATAGTATGCTTGAGGCCTAGAGCAGATAACCCAAATATTATGATGTACGACAGTTGAAATTTCACAAGAGGATCAAGAGATAGCTCTGATATGAAGTAAAAACTTCCAGAGCTATCAAGCTGACAAATTGAACAAGCGGAAAGCGGGAACCAGACACAGGAACACTCCAACCATAAACTGAGCAAAGTAAATTAGAGATAATAAAAGGCAACAAGTCTTGTATTATCAACTATCTTCTTTACAAGGCTAGGTATACATGGCGAGACATGATTTCACCAAGTACAATAGAGAAGCATACTAGCAAGCAAGAAAATCAAGCCGGGCGGACTGACACAAAGACCGCCGAGTCTGCTGAGACCGCCAAGCTGCTGCACAATTCTGATCTATGGATTTCGCGAATTCCGCAGACAACCCGTTATTCTTTTGAATGAACTCACTACAAGTTTCCGCCGAACTGAAAGAACGAACCGCCTAGACCACCGTGACCAGCGAACAGGTTATTGAACGAAATTTCTAAAGGAGAGAAGACTGGCTGGCCGGAAATGCGACCTGCTGCAAACCAGCCGATTGTTAACCACAAGCTCCACTATTCCCTGACCACAGTTAGAACTGGACTCCTGGCATCTCAGTGCTAGCCACACAACCTGCAAACAACAACTAGTTAAACCTTCTCAATCCGCGCGGACAAGAAAACTGAGGCCGTAATAATTATCCCACGCTCAACTTACTGTTCATTCAGTTACTATTGATGTGATGAGGGGTCCTATTTATAGGCGCAGAGAGGAGTGTGGTCACCACCCTAGTGGATACAGTCACCACCCCAGCCCGCAGCTTGCACAAGCAGTCCGCCTAGTCCGTAAGGACAAGGCCAAAAACCAGCCAATCCGCCAGGCATCAAGGCAGAAAGCCAGTCCGCAACCAGGTGGACAATGCACCAGTCCACATGCTGTAATGGACACATCACTATCCCTCACTCTTGGGTATTGTATCCACAATAACCTAGATTTGTGTGAAGTCACTCTTAAACTAAGATGAATTAAGTTTGTATTTGATGTCTTTCTCTATTTGAGTGCTTGCAGGTCACTATTGCTAAGTGTAGACGAATGTCAATTTATAGTGAGTCACAAAACACTGAACCATGCAATGTAATCCCCTATTATATGATCCATGGTGTTGGCTCACGTGTAACTTCTCTGTTGGGATGCACTTCCTTTTCAAGTGCTATAGAATTGATGAAAGGAAGTGTTCATGTTCCTTGGTTAATGCAGAAAAGAAAATTTTTCTTAAAAAATTGTAAGTACATTTTTCGAAAAAGAGAAAGTGTTTTCGCAAAGTGTAAGTCAATTTTTTGAGAAAGAAGAACAGTTTTTGAAAACTTCATTACTTCTCGAAAACTCTCACAAAACCTAAGTCTTATTTTTCGAAAAATGCGCTGAAGATTTTTTTCGGAAAGTCCAAGTACATTTTTCGAAAAGCAATGTTCTTTTAGAGAAACATAAAACCTTATCGAAAAATTCTTCGAAACTGTTGCAGTTCTATTTTTTGAAATGTCCTGAAGATGTTTTTGAAAAACCAATTTCATTTTTTGGAAAAGGAATTCTGTTTTCGAAAAATAAAACTCATTTTTCAAGGAAGACAAGATGTTTTCGAAAAACCAATCCTTCTTTCAAAAAATCCGTATTCAGATCAAGGAAATTCTGCGTAAAGCGTTTTTGAAGAAGGCCATGCCGTTTTTCGAAAAGGCAAGTTGTTTTTGAAGAATTCTAATTCTTTCAAAGAATGCAGATGAAGAAAATGTCTAAGATCTGTTTCGTCGAACGCAGCTTCTATTTCGTTGAGCGCAACTTCTATTCGTCTAACGGGATTTCAAATGATTAATTTGTACTTAATATGATTGTTTATCATTCCTTAAATGATTTTAGACCATTAGAAGAAGTTCTATATAAAGTCTTTCCAGAAATTTCACGAACCCTAATCTTGACAGAAGACTTAATCGCCGCATGCTCTAGATCGGGAAAAAGCCGCACATGCCATCTTCGTTCTTCTCTGAAGCTTTGTTCTCAATCTAGTAATTCGACAGAAGAAAGATTTGACAGATCACAAGATTCAAGATTCTTTATTCATTCACTTGATCGTGTCGAATCCAAAGAAATTCAGATTGTGTTCTCTCAAGACTTCTTCCTCAATTTCTTCACCAAGCATTCAGTTTTCAAGAAGGAAGAACTCGATAGATTTCATATCTGAAGTGAAGTTATTTATTATTGTTGTAAAACTTTATTTTAATTCTTGTAGGAGACTTCTCTCCGAGTTTGTAGGAAGGCTTTTCTTCCGAGCGTAGATCCCATTTTTGGGGATAGAGTTTGTAGGAGTGTGTTTACTCCGAGTTGTAGGAGCGTTGTTCTGAGGTGTTGGATTGTTTAATCGGAGATATAGTGAAGTAGCCAAGGATATCTATGGTGCTAGATTGGTGAGGTAGAGAGTGGATGTACCCAAAATTGGGGAACCACTATAATTCCTTGTGTCATGTGGTTTGTGCTTGATTACTTTCTATGTTAATCCCTCTAAATTTTTTATTCCACAAAAGACGCAGATCTCACCTATTCACCCTCTCTAGGTGATTCAGGTAGATAACTAGATACTTTCAATTATTATCAGAGGCAAAAGGTTCATACCTTGAACAGATCTACTTCTAGTTGCCGTAGAGATAATCAAGCATGGACAGATCCAAGGATTTCAGAAAGCTTCAGGTGTACACCATGACTAACTTTCCCATGTGGAAAGAAAGGATAAGATTCTTCATGGAAGCTGTTGATCCCTGCATCTTCATGATATTGGAAGAAGGCCCCTATGTTCCCACGACGACCTCCACTATTGTACCTATTAGAAAGGTACCAAAGAAGCTGATGGATCTCGACAAAGAAGAGATTGCACTTGTCTTCCTAGACAAGAAATGTAAAACATTATCGCAAGTGAATTTGATGACTCCATGTGGCAGTCTTTGAATCTTCTGATGGATGGTACCGAATAATTAAGGGATGATAGTACATCCCTTCTAAATCAGAAGTATGAGGCTTTCAATCAAGGCCCCAAGGACACCATAACTGATACATTTTAAAAACTTTTTCAAGATCGTCAATGGACTGAAGAGCTGCTGCTGGGTTTTCACTAATGGAGAAATAAATGACAAGTTCATGCAATCCTTAACTAAGGAATGGGATAATAAGATCTGTGCTATCAAGGAGTTTGGGAAACTGGCTGACACTGACCCCCAGGACCTCTTCAGGAAGCTTATGTCCTATGAGCTTTAAATGAACACAAGAAAAGCTGAAGAAGAGGGGAGCAGATCCTAATCAAAAGAGAAGTATATTGCACTAAAGGCAGACATCTCAAGGAAGGCTAAAGCTACATCTCCTGCTCGCTCTCATAAAGAAAGTGAAGAAGAAGATTCTGGGCCAAGCACCTCAGGCTCAGAATTATCTGATGAAGAGTTCTCTCTACTCTCCTGGCCATTCAAGAAGTTTCTTAGTAATAAGAAACAGATGAGAGGAAATGATTCCTCATTCAGAAGATCATGGCACAGCAGTGATTATCAAAAGAAAAATCACACATCCGACAGGTACAAATCTAAACCAAATAAACATTATTCTACTGTCATCGTGTGTTACTATTGCAACAAGATAGGTCATGTGATCGCCAACTGCCCTAACAAGAAGAAGGAGGGTGGAAGAAGAGAAGAGGACAAGTCCACTAAGAGAAAAAAGAAGGAAAAGAGCTTCATAGCAAAGAAGCAGAATACTCTCAGTGACTCTGACTCATTTGAGTCAAGTGAGGATGAAGAAGCCTACTTCGGGCTCATGGCTCACTCCGATGATTAAGAAGCTATCCCCCAATTTAATGGGGAGGTAAATTCTCACAATATTATTTCTGAATCTGATGTTCCTGATGATGACCATGAGGACTGTTCCTCTGATGATGAATTAGAACTCATTGGTCAATATAAAGAGCTAATCAAGGTCTATGACCGATGTTGAAAATTTGTTAAATCTTAGGGCAAGGAAATAAAATCCCTTAAGGATGAGGAGAGCACTTTGAGGGAGGAAGTTGCAAGGATGAACTCACTCAGGAGGGAATTCGATGCCACAATCGAAGAATACAACAAAGCTCTCGAGCACCTAAACCTAAAAGAGAAAATCATCGAGAAGTTGAAAGAACAACTTGCCGTTGGAAAGAAACTTGTTGAAAGTTTCTCCAAGCCCAATACAGTTCTTCCATTTGTTACTGAATTCTCTACGCAGGCTCAAGAAGCTGGCTTAGGCCATGAGGCTGCTCCTAGTAAATCTTATAGGAGGAATAAAGCTCAAAGAAGAAATAAGGCTGCTAAGAAAGCTTTAGCCAAAGAGAAGGGGAAGGATCCTCTAGATCAAACTTCATTTAAGAAGGTCATCTTCCCAACAAAAGTGTTTGATTTTGATTCAACCTATGGTCATTTTACCAGGCCTACTTTTGTAGAGCCTAAGTCACGGTACCAAGGATGGACGCGTCCCCGGAACTATGGTGAAAGTGTGTTCAAGGCACATTATGAGGAAATACAAATGTAATACTATGGTCCATACATTCATGGCCATAATATTAAGAAGGAACCTAAGGCCAAACCAGTTGTACCTAAGGAAAAGGAGGTGCAAAAGCTTTGTGACTATCATCATCATGAGGCCTCTACCTCCAGATCCGCCGCCAGTGCAAGAGAACACATTCAAAAGGTCATGATGGAGACATGCAAAAGATACAATATGTTTGACTATTGGTGTTGCGGCAAAGTTGGTCACTTTGCTGTGGATTGCTGGTTTAATCCCAGAAACCATAAAACTCCTCTAGTTATTCATACGAGGCAGACCACTCGTAGTGTTAACACTCCTACGAGGAGTATGCTGATAAATAACCAAGGACCAAAATATGTTTGGGTTCCTAAAGTAAACTGATCATATTTTTGCAGGTATGTCCAAAGGCCAACGTTGGGTCCATTGCCCACAATGTTCCCTTGAGTGGATTTGAAGAGGCATCACCATCAATATTAAGTGCATAGTTGTATTTGATGTTGTCTAAGCTCATCATGTACAAGATGTTCCATGGAACATGTCAAGACAGATTGTCTAAGTGATTTGACAGGTGGTCACAAAGTGAAGATGCTGGAATGGCAAGAATTTGCCTAAGTCCACAAGCATTGAGTGACATAAGATCACTGTTGGGTATTGTATCCAAACTAACCCAGATTTGATGAATTCACCCTTGAACTAAGATGAATTAAGTTATATTTGATACTTGGTTTGAGTTATGTGTTTGCAGGAATTCTTATGGGAAGTGTAGACCAATGTCAGTCTACAATGGGTCACCAAACACAGGACCATACAATGTAATCCCTCTTTGTGTGTTCCAAAGTGTTGACTCATATGTAGCCTCTTTATTGGGATACACTTCATATTCAAGCTATAGGACTAAGAGAAGAGACTTGTTGATGATTTCCCTTAGAAGAAGAAATATTTCTGCCAAGAAAAATTTCCTAAGTAAAGTACTCGAGTAATTCCTTACTCAAGTAAGGTACTGAACTTATACTCGAGTAATAATACTCTTACTCAATTAGATAAGATGTATCTCGAGTAGTTATATCAACTACTCGAGTAGTTCCCTTTCTTCTCTCGAGTTTACATAAAATCTCTTCTCAAACTTTTCTAAGTTAAATACTCGAGTAGTACTATATAATACTCGAGTAGTTTCATCTATATACTTGAGTAGCTGAATTCTGACTCTCGCGTGGTTCTCACTTACTCGAGTAGTCTAAGTCATGTACTCGAGTAGTTCATCTACTACTCTAGTAGTCCAGTGTTTATACCCGAGTCATCCAGAATCCCTTTCCAGAAAATTTCTCTAAGTGAATCACTCGAGTAGTTCATGTTATATACTCGAGTAGTTCCTTTTGTCTCAAGTAGTTCATGTCATATACTCGAGTAGTTCTTTGTGTCTCGAGTAGTTTATTTTGTTTACTCGAGTAGTCAGTTTTCCCTGTTCCAGAAATTTTCTAAGTCTATGACTTGAGTAGTCTCTTATATACTCGAGTAGTTCATTCTTATATACTCGAGTAGTATTTCTTTTACTCGAGTAATATACTCCACCTCTCATGTATGTACTAAAGTACTCGAGTAAGTCATTTCTGTTAGTCGAGTAGCTGATTCCTTTTTACTGGAGTAGTTGACTCCATGTACTCGAGTAATGATTTCTCTCTCTCCTGAGTAGTTTTTCTCATGTACTCGAGTAGTCATCTTCTACCTACTCGAGTAGTGCTACATATACTCGAGTAGTCTGCTACATCTCGAGTAAATTACTTGACTTTTCAGAAAATTCTTTAAGTCCAGATTTAACGGTCATATTCTTAAACTCTGACGTGATTGGTTCACGTGTCTTTCTCATAATGACTCATTTAAGTCTAATCTTCTCCTCTCCTATAAAAAGTCTTGTCAAACCGACAAACCCTAATCTAATTATTCAAAGATTATTCTAAGAGATTTTGTAACCGTACACTCTAAAAAATTCTGTCTCCTCTTTCTCTCTCCAAGAACGAAACTCGCCGTCGCCGCCATCACAGATTTCCGACCGACCAGAGTTTCACCTTTTTGAGGATTCAGATCAAGAAGACTCTATAGATCGAGATCACCGCTCAACGCTTCATCTTCTAATTCGATCGTGTAAAGTCAAGAAGTCCAGATCTGATATTGCCGAGGTTTTCTTCACCATTCTGATAAAGCTGAAAAGTCTAGAAGAAGAAGATCCAGGCCGATTTCTTGCAGATCTGACAAGGATATACTGATTGTATTTCTTTACAAGTTTATTTCATTATTGTAGGAGAAGTTTTCTCTGAGTGTAGGAGTTTTCAACTCCGAGATTGTAGGAAGTTTTGCCTTCCGAGTGTAGATCCGGTTTGTGGATCGAGTTTGTAGGAATGTTGTTCCGAGGGTAGGATTGTTTTCTAATACAAGAAGTGGAGTAGCCGAGTCTAGTGTATTGCTAGATCAGTGAGGGAAAGTGGATGTACCCAAGGTTGGGGAACCACTATAAATCTTGCCTCGTCTGTGTTTGATTGGTAGATAGTTCTGTGCTTTGGTTTATAATTTTTTATTCCACAAAAAGACGCACATCTCACCTATTCACCCCCCTCTAGGTGATTTAGGTTGGCAACTATTAACTTTCAATTGGTATCAGAGGGAGGTTGATCGTTAAAAGGTTAACACCTTGATCAGATCCTTCAATAGTTGTCATTTGAGATCTACCAAAATGGACAAGGCTAATGGTTTTGCCAAGCTTTCTTTGTGCAACAAAAATAATTTCCCTATGTGGAAAGAGAGAATCAAGTTCTTCATGGAAGCTGTGGATCCAAGGATCTTCATGATAGTTGAAGAAGGTCCTTATATTCCCATGACATTCTCCACTATAAATCCAACCAAGCAAGTTCCCAAGAAACTTATAGATCTAGATAAGGATGACATTGCACTTGTCTTTTTGGACAAAAAGGCAAAAAATATCATAGCAAGTGCAGTCGATGATTCAATGCTGCAAAACCTGATTCACTTCTAGTCTGCAAAGGAGATGTGATAGTCATTAGTTACCTTGATGGAAGGTACAGAAGAAGTAAGGAATGATAGAAGATCCCTTCTAAATCAGAAGTATGAGGCTTTCCGACAAGAAAACAAAGATACCATTGCTGGCACCTTTGAGAATTTCTTCAAGATAGTGAATGGGCTAAGGGTATATGACAGAGTCTTCACTAATGGAGAGCTAAATGATAGGTTCTTGAGATCCCTGACTAAGGAATGGGATAACAAGGTCTGTGTTATAAGGGAGTTAGGAAAACTGGCCGAGACAAATCCTCAGAATCTCTTCGGGAAGCTGATGTCCTATGAGCTCCAACTCAACACTAGGAAGGCTAAAGAAGAGAAAAACAGGTCTGCATTCAAAGAGAAGTCTATTGCTTTAAAGGCAGTCACCTCTAAGAAGTCCAAGGCTGTTCCTCCTACTCCAGCACCAGAAGTTAGTGAAGAAGAAACCTCAGAGCCAAGCACCTCTGGCTCTGAACTATCAGAAGGAGAGTTCTCACTACCCTCTTGGCAGTTCAAGAAATTCTTGAATAAGAAGAAGCAATAGAAAGGTAAGGATGACTCCTATAGAAGATCACGACACGATGGTGATCGGCAAAGAAAATGCTCAAGTAGCCATGAAAGGTATAATTCTAAACAGAACAAACATATTTCGACTGACATTATTTGTTATTATTGTAATAAGCCAGGACATGTCATTGCTGACTGCCCTCACAAGAAGAAGGAGGGTGGTAGAAGAGAGGAAAAAAGTCCTCGTATAACAAGAAGAGGATGGAGAAGAACTTGATGGCCAAAACGGGCAAAACTCTTAGTGACTCTGACTCATCTGAGTTGAGTGAAGAAGAAGAAGCCTATTTTGGACTCATGGCTCAAACTGATGATGAACAAGAGCCCCAGTTCACTGGGAAGGTAAACTCTCACACTTCTCTCTCTGATTCTGAAGTTTCTGAACATGATTGTGAGGATAGCTCTTCTGACGATGAGTCAGAACTCATGGCCCAATATAAGGAGTTAATCATGGCTTACAACAAATGTCGCCGAGTCTTGAAAACTCAGGCTAAAGAGATAAAGTCTCTCAAAGCTGAAGAGAGCATCTTGAGAGAGAAAGTCGCAAAGACTGACTCGCTCGAAGAGAACTTCAATAATACTATTGAAGAATATAATAAAGCTCTTGAGCACCTTGACCTCAAAGAGAAAATCATTAAGGAACTAAAAGCACAACTTGCCGCTGAAAAGAAACTAGTTGAAAGTTTCTCGAAGCCCAAGATAGTTCTTCCATTCATTGCTGAATTCTCTGCTAAGGCCAAGGGTGCTGGACTAGGCCATGAAGAAGCTCCTAGTAAATCCTCTAGGAGAAATAAGGCTCAACGAAAGAATAAGGCTGCCAAAAAGGCCTTAGCCAAAGAGAAGGGGAAAGCCCCTCAAGATCAGACCACGTTCAAGAAGGTTATCTTTCCTTCAAACGAGTTTGATCTTGACTCATCTTACGGACACTTTGCTAGGCCTACTTATGTAGAGCCCAAGTCCCGTTATCAAGGATGGATTCGACCCAGAAACTTTGGCGAACGTGTCTTTAAGGCACCTTATAAAGAAGTGATTCTTCAGAGCTATGGCCCTTTCAATCATGGCCATAACTTCAAGAAGGCACCAAAGGCAAAGCCTGTTGTAGAAAAGCCTGTAAAGGAGAAGAAGCCATGTGATTGCCATCAATATGAGGCCTCTTCCTCCAAGAATGCCGCCTCTGCTAGACCTCAGTTCCAAAAGGCCAAGCAGGAGAACATAAGGCAAAGATACAATAGATTTGACTGTTGGTGTTGTCGCAGAATTGGTCACTTTGCCATTGATTGCTGGTTTAATCCTAGAAATGTTGTAACCCCACATGTTGGAAATATGAGGAAGACCACTCCTAATGCTAATATTCATAGGGATAGTGTTCTAACCCGAGACCAAGGACCCAAACATATTTGGGTTCCTAAGGCTAACTGATTGTGATCGCAGGAATGTCCAAAGGCCAACAAAACTCCAATCTGGTATTTGGACAGTGGATGCTCTCGGCATATGACCGGGACAAGAAGCCTTATTCAGAATTTTACTCCAGTTGTGAACGGACAAAAGGTCATCGTTGGAGGTTCAGACCGTGGAATTACTAGAGGCTATGGTATGACTACTAACGGTAATGTATCCTTCTCAGATGTGGCTTACGTTGAAGGTTTAGAACATAATCTTATAAGCATAAGCCAACTCTGCGATAAAGAATACATAGTTGAGTTTCATGCTGACAAGTGCTTGATAAAATCTGTTGACAATATGGAAATGATTCTATCCGGCACTCGAAGTAGAAACATTTTTTGTTTAAATTTCATTTGTATAGATTCTTCGACACCAGTGTGCCTTTTAGCAAAAGATAGTGTGTCTCTTGATGACCAATGACACAAGAGATTAGCACATATTAATTTCAAAACCATAAATAAATTATTTTCAATGAACTTGGTACGTGATGCCCCAAATGTTAAGTACGTCAAAGATAGACCTTGTCATGCATGTGTAAAAGGCAAGCAAAAAAGAGCTACCTTTAAAAGCGTTATTGGCAAGGATTCTAATAGATGTCTTCATCTACTACATATGGACTTGTTCAGTCCACTGCAAATTAGAAGTTTGGGAGGTAAGGATTATACGTTGGTAATTGATGATGATTACTCGCGCTTTGCGTGGGTGTTCTTTCTGAAACACAAGTCAGATACCTTCGACATCCTTATTAATTTTGTCAGACAAGTTCAGAATGAGTACAACTGCTCCATAGTCAAAATCAGAAGTGACAATAGAACAGAATTCAAGTCTGGGGCCATGAAAGAATTTTGTGAAAGCTTAGGTATCTTTCATGAGTTTTCCTCTCCTCGTACTCCACAACATAATGGAGTGGCTGAGAGAAGGAACAGAACACTCATAGAGGCCTGCAGGACCATGTTGAGTGATGTTTCACTTCTAGAATATTTTTGGGCTGAAGCCGCCAATACTGCATGCCACGTGCAAAATCGAGCCCTCATAAACAAAAAGCATGATAAGGCACCTTATGAACTTCTGAAGGGCAGGAAACCGACAGTCTCATACATTAGAATTTTTGACTGTAAATGCTTCGTGCTAAACAATGGCAAGTATCATACTACTAAGTTTAGCGAAAAGAGTTTTGAAGGTATTTTTGTAGGGTATCGTAGCCATAGTAAGGCATATAGGATTTTTAATAGAAAAACCCTGGTGGTAGAAGAATCGATACATGTTGTATTTGACGAGACGAGTTTGCTGCAAAGCAACTCTTCTAGTGTACTTGTTGAAGATGCATGTGCAAAGCTGCAAGAAATTAGCTTGGATGGACCGTCCGAAGATAAAGGTGAAAAGTTCATCATGATCACCACTCCAACCACTATTGGAGAGGCTGATGATCAAGATGAAGAAGTCATCCAAGATGAGAAGTCACTCTGGTGATAGAAGACAATCCATATGCAAGGACTCTAGAGCTCAGACATCTAAAGGATCACCCCATGGACCATGTCATAGGAGATCCCCGGGATGGTGTCAGAACTCGAAGAGGTATAACTAATGAGAATCTATATTTAAGTTTTCTCTCGCAGGTTGAACCAAAGAAGTTCGAGGAAGCAAACTCAGATGCATCGTGGATAATGGTGATGGAAGAAGAACTGAATCAGTTCAAGCGCTGCAAAGTATGGAAGCTTGTTCCAAGACCCAAAGGTAAGAATGTCATTGGGACAAAATGGGTCTACAGGAACAAGATGTACGAGGATGGAACGATAGTAAAGAACACGGCCGGACTTGTCGCCAAATGTTATCGTTAAGAAGAAGGAATCGACTTCGACCAGACGTACGCTCCAGTGGCAAGGCTGGAGGCTATAATGTTATTCCTAGCATATGCTACACTCAAAGGCTTCACTGTCTACCAGATGGAAGTGAAGTCTGTCTTCCTTAATGGTGACATAAAGGAAGAGGTGTATGTGGAACAACCTCCAGGTTTCGTTGATTCTAACTTTCCTGATTACGTTTATTTACTGCACAAAGCATTATATGGTCTGAAACAAGCCCCTCGAGCTTTGTATGAGATGCTGTCTAGCTTTCTACTTGAGAACAAGTTCACAAGGGGAAAGATAGACAAGACGTTATTTCTTAGGGATATTAAAGGCAAGAATTTGCTAGTGCAAATCTATGTCGATGACATTATTTTTGGCTCTACTAATGACAACCTCTGCAAGAAGTTTTCAAAACTTATGCAAGGGAAGTTTGAAATGAGTAGTATGGGCGAGCTGAAGTATTTCTTAGGGCTTCAAGTGAAACAGTCTGAAGATGGAATTTTCATCTCACAGACCAAGTTCACCAAAGAGCTAATTAAGAAATTCGGAATGGATAACGCAACCTCGATGAGGACTCCAATGGGTTCGATAATGTCTCTGAACAAGGATGAAAAAGGGAAACCTTTTGATGAAACCAAGTACAGAAGCATTATTGGATCTTTGCTCTACCTTACTGCAAGTAGACCTGACATAATGTTCTCAACATGTGTCTGTGCTAGATTTCAGGTGAACTCTAAGGAATCTCATTACGTTGCTGCAAAGCGGATTTTGAGATACCTTAAATGTACACCAAATCTTGGCTTATGGTACCCAAGAAGTAATGACAGAACTAATAGATTTTTCAGATGCAGATTTTGCAGGGAGAAAAGACGACATAAAAAGCACTTTAGGGACTTGCCAATTCTTTGGAAGAAGGCTTATCTCCTGGAGTAGCAAGAAGCAAAACTGTGTGGCAATCTCAATGGCCGAGTCAGAGTACATCTCGACAGGGAGTTGCTGTGCATAGTTACTTTGGATAAAGAATCAGTTTGAAGATTACAACATGGAGTTTGAAAAGATTCCATTGTTTTACGACTCCTCTAGCGCAATAGCAATAGCCAACAACCCAGTCTCGTACAGCCGGACAAAGCATTAAGAGCTAAGGTATCACTTCATCTGGGAGCATGTGGAGCATGGGGACATAGACCTTCAATATGTCCATATAGATAGGCAAATTGCAGACATTTTCACGAAGCCGCTGGACGAGACCAAGTTCTCGTTCTTCAAAACAGAACTTGGGATGCTCAACAAAGAAGACTAGAAGAAGCTGGACTTTCAAAAAGGCTCATGGCTCAAAGGTTAGTCAAATATTGGAATTTTTCAAAAGTTTAAGTTTTTGACTCGAGTAAGTAACAACATACTCGATTAAGTATATGACCTACTCGAGTAATAGAATGACATACTCGAGTAGTCAAATTGACCTACTCGAGTAGCAGACTGACATACTCGAGTAGTCTACTTGACCTACACGAGTAGCAGACTGACATACTCGAGTAGTCAACTTCACATACTCGAGTACCTCACTCATCTACTCGAGTACCTCTCTCACCTACTCGAGTAACTCCTGATTCATTTACTCGTGTATGTGCCGAGTCGTTTGCTTTTTAAATTACCTTATGTGCAAACCAAGGGCAATGCAGCCTCTTCTAAGATTTCCTTCTATCATTTTCGGATAATTAGACCTAAAACCTAGGGTTATATAAATAAGAAAATCTGGAAATTTCTCTACACGAAATCATTTACGCTCTCTCGAGTCCCGTCTGCCTCTTCACCTTCCTCAGTCAGTTGCAGAGTCGCGCCCTTTCCGTCCCCCCGTTGACATTCTCTAGGGTTTCTGAATCTCTCGGACTTCTGAATCATGGCCGCCGCCTCTAACATTGGCATGGGTTCAGAATTAGTCGCTACCGGGATTGCATAACTCTCTGACGACTTCCATAATCTAATGATTTTGCTCAACACCGCCGGATTAACCTTCATTATCCAAGAACCATGTCGAATCCTATTTCCAGAGGTTGTAGAGTTCTTCAAAAACATCAAGGTCAAGCGAAATGGAACCGTCCTCAAATCCAAAGTCAAAGGTATAAAGATCAAACTCACCAAAATGTCTGTGGCTCAACTTCTTCGAATGCCGATTGTGGATGAAGAAGATCATCTAGGGCCTGCAAAATCTGAAAGAACATGTCTATTCTGTGGTGTGGACTCTGAGATACAATACATCAATAGGCCTGACATGAATGCTGAAGGCAAATTCGTGGTTGATGTCATTGGTAAAATTCTGTTATGTAAAACCTACTCCATCAGAGCCATACCTCTTTACTTCTTTGACAACATGCAAGCAATCGTCTCCAGAAAGAGCTTCCAGTTTGGAATGCTGATCTTGGACAAGATTAAAGATAACATTAAATCCCCCAACTATGCAAGGATTATTTCCTTACTTCTCCATGAGATAAATCCAGAGGTATTCAATTTCTCCAAGGGGAGTATTATTCACCACATGAAGAAGGTCTCCATCTCCTCCATACAGAGATGGGAGTTAAAGTTGCAAAATCCCTCTCAAGCTGCCAAAGTTACTGAAGCTGTAGACACAGAGGACAAGACTCTATCTCCTTCTCCATCTCAGGTCCCCAGCTCCTCTGGTGCATCTATTGAGGGGGAGCCTGCTCCTACTATTCAGGCCAGGGTACCTACTCCTCCTCCACCTACTCCTCCACCAGTCACTCCAGATGATATCCTCTCAGATCATTAAGTTCAAGAAGCACTATTATCTACTGATGCTGCCATAAATGACATGATAGAAGAACTAACTGCGGATGAACCACCTCCTCCTCTCTTTACAAATGCTCTAGTCACTGACATTCCCAAGGACCAAACTCCAGTGCAGTCTCCAGCAAAATCTCCAGTACAGTATCCAGCAAGGTCTCCAGATACTTCTCTAGCAACAACTCCAGCAAAATCTCTTGATGCCCCCAAAGGACAGCAAGAAACAATTCTCATTTCTGACAAGATCTCACCTAAGCCAGCTGAAGCTCCTCTCAGGAATTTGGATTTCTCTATCCCTCAGATAATGGATGAAGAGGATGCCATGTTACCCAATACTAGAGCTCAGAGCTCAGTCACCCTCTCAGAAATAGCTCCATGGGTAGCTCCTCCTATTCCTTCTGCTCTATCTACTTCTGCTCCTCCTGGTTCTACAGCTCCTGCCTCCTCAGATTTGATGACTCAGATTGTACTTCTTCTTCAAGAATAGAAATCATACTTTGATACTTGTATCAAAACTGTCACTGATAAGGTAACTGCTCTAGAACATGAGATGAGCAGAGGATTTGCTGAAATACAGCATAATACTGATCAGCTCAGACATCTGTTCCAAGTGGCTGGCAAAACCTTAGACCACACCATAACCAGTATTGGACAAGTTATGGAGAAAGGTCTGACTCTTGCTAATAATCAAATGGAATTGGACAAATGAGCTGAAGCCACTAAGATGAAAATATGCGAAGAAGTTGGAACTTTCAAAGATGATGCCATCTCCCAGCTATCTGCTAAAGTCAGAAAGGGGGAGAAGTTGGTAAAAGAATATTTAGAAAAATCTGATGCCCTCAAGAAAGAACTATGGGAAGCAAAAGTTAAAGAGATCCATGATGATGTAGTAGCTCAGATACAGAGTGTCAATTCCACACATATGACACTGCTGTATGGATGCACAACCAGATCCTTCCAGAATTTGCTGCTGATCCTACCATTATCCCTCATCACCTGAACCCTCTAGCTGCTGATGCTCCTGCTCTTCATCTGCAACCTACCTTTTCTCCAAGACCCGGAGACTCAGTTGCTCCTCCAGAGTCATATGCTCAGGATTGGGAAGATGATCTTGCAGATATTTTCCTCAAAGCCCCACCTGAGATACCGACTTATAAGGAGAAAAGAAAATATGGTGAAGGTCCTTCTGCCAGCAAGTCCATTCCTACTAAAGCTCCTGAACATGCTGAGGTTTGGTCTCCCACTTCTAAGTCCCTCATCATGGAAACACTCAAATTAGTTTTGGATTTCCATGAGAGCAGAAACATTCACTACAGTTCCCAGGAATGGAAGTTATATGAGAAGTCCATGACCAAGAGAAGAATATATGACAGAGAATATGGAAGAAACAATCCTGCTGCTCCTCCAAGGCCACCCAATTATTATCCCAAGCCTTCAGCTATCAAAGGAGACAATAGGAGAAACAAGACAGACAACATCATCAGAACTAGCCAAAAGGACTCATGAGTTGTGGAAATGGATTTTTGTTGTTAAGCATATTTTTTGGATATTCACATTTATATAATTCAAAGTTTTTGATCTCATTATCTTTTTCTTAGTCTTATGATTGCTTGCACTGCTTGATTACTTAGCATTCTTTTTATGTTCATAATTCACCTTAGTGTAAAGGGTTATGACTTCTACAAATAGGGGGAGATTGTTGGGTATTGTATCCACACTAACCAAGATTTGATGAAGTAACCCTTGAACTAAGATGAATTAAGTTGTATTTGATGCTTGGTTTGAGTTATGTGTTTGCAGGAATTCTTATGGGAAGTGTAGACTGTTGGGTACATTGGAAAATATGTACCTGATTTGAAGAAGCCTCACCCTACTCAATGATATACATCAAGGTGTATTTGATGTATTTTGAGTTACCTTGTGCAGGTTAAGTAATTGCAGGGAAAGATGAAAAGTTTTTAAGTCCATGTGTCGACACCCAGAAGAAAAGTGTCGACACTTAAGAAGACTTGTGTCGACACCAAGAGAAGCAGTGTCGACACTTGGAGTAATTGTGTCGACACCAGGAATGCAGAGTCGACACCAGAAGGAAAGTGTCGACACATACAGGCTGTGTCGACACTCAATGAAGAAATGTCTAGAGAATCAGTGTCGACACTTAGAAGCAGTGTCGACACCCAGAGGAACTTTGTCGACATCAGAAAGTGTCGACACTAGGAGGCTGTGTCGACACTCAGCAAAACACCAACAAAGTTTAAGTACAAGTGTCGACATAATGAAGAATGTGTCAACACACAGCAAAAGTCTCAACACATAAAGAAAGTGTCGATACTAGGAGACTGTGTCGACACTCAGCAAATTTCAATGAAGTCTAAGTACAAGTGTCGACATAAAGGAGATGTGTCGACACTCAGCAAAAGTATCAACACAGAAGGCATGTGTCGACACCAAGAAGATGTGTCGACACTTAACAAGTTCAACACAAGAAGTTATGTCGACACAAAGGAGTTGTGTCGACACTTAGCAGAAATCAACTAAGTACTAAAGAAGAAGAACTTGTGTCGACACACAGGATCAGTGTCGACACATGTTGAAGAAGCAATGTCGAGAAGCAGATTCTACAACACAACAAGTTGTGTTGACACCATGAAGGCTAGTGTCGACACTTAGTCTACTTGTGTCGACACTTGGTCTATTTGTGTTGACACTTAAAGACTGACTGTCTCGACACTTTCAGACAGTTACAGAAAATTCAAGAAGTGACTGGATGACTTGACAGCTGCCATTCCAGCCGGTCTACTGCAACTGTCAGAGCTGTCAGAAAGCTGTTAGGAACCGGATCAGCCGGTCACCATGAAGAAAGCCTATATAAAGGCTTATTTTGTCAATAGAAGAAGATGATTAACAACAATCAATTGAAGTGATCAGAAGATCTAAGAAGTTGGAGAGAGAGAGCTCCTTTTTAAGAAGACAGCTGTGGAACCAGGCTGTGAAGAAAGTTTCAGATTGAGATCTGATTCTTAAGTCAGCAGTGATTGATGATCATCTGCATAGAGACTCAACACTACTGTGTTCTAAATTCAAGAAGCTTTGAAGGAAGCCAAGGGAGGTTGATCTCAGCAAAGTTCTTCCAAGAACTCTTCAAGAAACCAGACAACTCTTCTCTCTTAATCTGAGTTGTGGTTATATTCATTGTAATTTTAATTTCTTATAGGATCCTAAGGGATCTGAGTTGTAAACCTGAAATTATAAAGGCTGAGTGGTAGGGCCTGTGTGCCTGAGTGTAGGAGATTGATTTCTCTGAGTGTAGGCCTTGTTGAGGGCTGAGTGTAGGCCTTGTTGAAGGCTGAGTGTAGGTCTTGGTGAAGACTGAGTGGTAGGGCTTTGATCTTGAGTTGTAAGAACATGTTTGGGGTTCTGAGTGTAAGATCTGAGGATCTGAGGAATAGTGGAGAAGTTGGGCCGAATCTAGTACACTACTAGATAGGCGAAGGGGGAAAGTGGATGTACCCAGACATTGGGGAACCACTATAAAACTGTGTGTACTATGTGTGTATCTGATTCTGTGTATGCTGTTTATAGTTCTGTGAATTCTGTGATTAAATCTGCCTAAAAGTTTAAAAAGATTAAGGTCACCTATTCACCCCCCCTATAGGTGATTAGGTACAATTTCTTTCAAGTGGTATCAGAGGGAGGTTACTCAAAAAGGACATAACAGTCTGAGTAAAAGATCCTGTTGGCAGATTCAGCATAATCAAGAAAATGAAGAAAATGGGTTCAACAGAGAATCACAAAGAACTAGGATCCATAAAGTTGCCAATCTACAGAAAGGAGATCTTTGGCATTTGGAAAGAAAGGGTTAGACTATTTATTGAAGCCTCTGACCCTAGAATCTATATCACTGTCAAAGAAGGGCCATATGTGCCTATGAAAGTATCAGTTCTGGATGCAAACTAGAGAACTCCAAAAGACTATTCTGAAATGACCAAGGATGAGATTATTCTGGCCACTATGGACAAGAGGGCCCAGAATATAATTGTAAGTGCAATAGATGATGCCACATTCCAGAATTTAATTCACTGTAAGAAATCAAAGGAAATGTGGGACACACTGATAGTGTACATGGAGGGCTCTGAAGAAGTTAGACAAGACAGAAAGTCTTTGTTAAATCAGGAGTATGAGAGTTTCAGACAAGGAAGGTCTGATAGCATAACTGAGTGCTACAAGAAATTCTATAGGATTGTCAATGAGTTGATGTCTTATGGAAGAGAATTCAGCAATTATGAGCTGAATGATAAGTTCTTGAGATCCCTAACTAAAGACTGGGATACTAAGATTTGTGCCATAAGGGAAATGACAAAATTAGCAGACATTCCTCCTCCAATATTGTTTGGAAAGCTGTTATCCTATGAAATGCTGCTAATGGTTAGGAAGGAGGAGGATAAGACTACCAGAGTTGAGCATAAAGAAAGAGCTGTGGCTTTCAAGACAGAAGCCACTAGGAAATATAAAAGTAAGTCTCCATCTCCACCTCCAAAAGTTGCTGAGACTGAGTCAGATGAGTCAGAAAGCAGGAATTCTAAAAGCAGTGAGAGTGATGAGGACTTTGCAGCTTTCACAAGACATTTTCAGAAGTTTCTAAAGAAGAAACAGTGGAGGTCTAAGCCATCCACTTCACAGAAGTCATCAAAGTATGACAGGAGAAAGCCCAAGTCAAGTAAAACTACATCTTCAAAGATAGTTTGTTATTGTTGTAACAGACAGGGACTTGTTGTTGCTGACTGTCCAGAGAAAAGGAAAGAGTCAAATGATAAGAAGAAGACTCAAATCAAGGGCAAAAAGGAAAGGTCCTTTGTTGCTAAGAAGGAAAAAAGTCTGTCTGATATGTCATCTTCAGAAATTATTTCAGAAGCTAAAGCTTATATTGGACTGTTTGCTGAAGAAGAGGAAGAGGAGTTCATCCAGTTAATGAACTCTATATATGAGCATGAGGACAATCAGTGCTAGGGACTGATGGCCTTATCAGAAGGAGACAAAATCCAGGATCATCCTGGACCAAGTTAGGTGAGTCCAAGTGGCCATGCCCCAATATGGTACTTGGACAGTGGATGTTCCAGGCACATGAATGGAACTAGGGGATTGCTGAAGGACTATATACCAATCAAGGATGGTCCTAAAGTCACCTTTGGTGGTTCTGAAAAAGGAATCATCAAAGGCTTTGATAACATTTCTAGCAACCTTATTACAATTACTCAAGTGGCTTATGTTAAAGGTTTGAAACACAACCTTATTAGTATAAGTCAGCTGAGTGATTTAGAATATGACATCTCATTTGTCAAAGATGGTTGTCATATCAGGAGGTCAAATGATCAAAAGATCATTCTGACAGGTTATAGGAAGAGAAATGTCTATTGTCTAGACATTATGTGTGAGAATAATGTTTCTCCTGTGTATCTTGTAGCTGATGAGAAAGTCTCTCATTGTGTTAAATGGCACAAGAGGCTAGCCCATCTTAACTACAAGACAATTGGTCAACTCTATAGTAAAGAGTTAGTGAGGAATGGCCCTCAGGTTAAGCGTATTAAGGATGGGATATGCTCAGCTTGTCAAAAGGGCAAGCAGACTAGATCCACCTTTAATAACATTGAGACAAAGATACTGTGAGGTGTTTATACCTCTTGCATATGGATCTATTTGGTCCTATGCCAATTCACAGCCTAGGTAGGAAGGTCTACACTTTTGTGGTTGTAGATGACTACTCAAGGTTTTCCTGGGTGTTCTTCCTTAGACAAAAATCTGAAACACCTAATATCTTTTATAGTTTTGCCAAACAAATTCAGAATGAGTTAGACAGTACAGTGGTCAAAATAAGAAGTGACCATGGTACTGAATTCCAGTCTGATAGTATGACAAAGCTATGTGAAGAGTTTGGGATATTTCAGGAATTTTCTTCACCAAGAACACCTCAGCAAAATGACATTGCTGAAAGGAAACATAGAACCTTGATAGAGGCTGGTAGAACCTTATTAAGTGACAGATATCTCCCTGAATATTTCTGGGCTGAGGCAGTTAATACTGCATGTCATGTGATTAATAGGGCTACTATCACCAAGAGCCACAATAAGACCCCCTATGAGATTGTGAAAGGCAGAAAACCAAATCTATCCTATTTCAGGATCTTTGGTTGTAAATGTTATATACTTAACAATGGTAAGTCTAACTTAACCAAGTTTGCTGCCAAATCCCAAGAGGGGATCTTTGTTGGGTACAACAACAATATTAAGGCTTATAGGGTCTACAACTTGACTACTCAAGTTGTAGAAGAGTCTGTTCATGTAGTGTTTGATGAAGCTAGACTCATTAACAATGAATTGTCTAGAAGTGTATGCAGCTCTACATGTGTGATTGAAAAGATGGACAAGCTTACTATTGAAGAAGGATCTACTGTAAGTCAGCATATGGATGATAGTGGCTGCTGTCCAGGGGGAGTACAAGATACTCAGTTGATGAAGAAGATCAAGAGGAGCTGCTGAATGAAGAAGCTATAGGTGCACAACTAGAAAATAGGATGCCTCCAGCAAATAGACATCTAAAAGATCATCCAGCCAATCAAATTATTGGTGATCTCAGACAAGGGGTACAAACAAGGAGCAGAAATCTAAGTTCAGTACTCTACTCCAGTTTTTTATCCCAAGTAGAGCCAAAGAAATTTGAAGAAGCCATCCTAGACCCTCATTGGATTGAGGCAATGCAAGAGGAGCTGAACCAGTTCAAAAGATGCAATGTCTAGGAGCTAGTTCCTAAACAAAAAGATCACAACATTATTGGAACCAAGTGGATCTTTAGGAACAAGTTTGATGAACATGGAGTGATTGTAAAGAACAAAGCAAGACTGGTTGCAAAATGATATAGGCCGGAAGAAGGTATTGACTTTGATCAGATCTTTGCTCCAGTAGCCAGACTGGAGGCAATAAGGATGTTCTTGGCCTATGCAACCTATCAAGGGTTTAAAGTATACCAAATGGATGTTAAGTCAGCCTTTCTGAATGGAAATCTGAAGGAAGAAGTCTATATGGAACAGCCATCAGGTTTTGTTGATTCTATCAAACCTAATTATGTTTATAGACTTAGGAAGGCTTTGTATGGGTTAAAGCAAGCCCCTAGGGCTTGGTATGAAACCCTGTCTAGTTTCCTCATTGAGAACAAATTCTCAAGGGGGAAAATAGACAAGACTCTATTCCTTAGGGAATCCAGAGGCAAGATCATTCTAGTCCAAATATATGTAGATGACATTATATTTGGGTCTACTAAAAGTGGTCTTTGCAGAAAGTTTGCAAAACTTAAGCAAGGACAATTTGAAATAAGCAGTATGGGGGAACTTAAGTTCTTCTTGGGTCTCCAAGTTAGACAGACTGAGGATGGTTTATCCATATGCCAGTCTAAGTTCACCCTAGAGTTGATAAGGAAATATGGTATGGAATCATCCAGTACCATGAAAACTCCTATAGGGTCAAGCATGTCTCTAAGCAAAGATGATGCAGGGAAACCTATAGATGAGACTTTGTATAGAGGGATAGTTGGCTCCCTATTGTATTTGACTGCTAGTAGACCAGATATCATGTATGCTACATGTGTCTGTGCTAGGTACCAAGCTTGTCCTAAAGAGTCTCATTTGACAGCAGTCAAAAGAATTTTGAGATATCTTAAGGGCACTCCTTATCTAGGCCTTTGGTACCCTAGGAATGGAGATTTTGAACTGACAGGTTATTCAGATACAGATTTTGCAGGCTGCAAGGAAGATAGGAAAAGTACAACAGGTACCTGTCAATTCCTAGGTGGAAGGCTGATATCATGGAGTAGCAAGAAGTAAACAATTGTGGCTATCTCCACAGCAGAATCAGAGTATGTTGCTGCAGGAAGTTGCTGTGCTCAACTTCTATGGATTCAACATCAGCTAGAAGACTATGGTATTCAAGTAAGTAGAACACCTCTATTTTGTGATTCTACTAGTGCTATTTCTATTGCTAACAATCTTGTCTCCCATAGTAGGACTAAGCACATAGAAATAAAATACCATTTTCTAAGAGAACTTGTGGAAAAAGGAGATATTTCACTAGAGTATATTAATACAGATAATCAACTAGCTGACATGTATACTAAGCCCTGAGATGAAACCAAATTCAATAAATTTAAAATTGAATTAGGTATGATAAACTTAGAATAGTTTACAAAAAAAATTTGGCTAAGTAAAAAGGTGTCGACACACAGAGTTGTCTGTGTCGACACAGAAAAGTCGTGTCGACATTTCAGAGAAATGGTGTCGACACATCTAGGAAATCAGTGTCGACACTTCAGAGAATTAGTGTCGACACATGCAGAGTAGGTGTCGATATATCCAAGGTGGTGTCGACACTTAGGCTTTACTTAGAATTAGTCTAGTAAAGTCTCGACTAAGTGTCGAGCAAAGCGGTGTCGACACATAAACAAGTGTCGACATATATATTCTGTAGACTATACTTGTGTCGACACATAGTTGTCGAGACATTATAAGTAAGTGTCGACACTTTTCAACATTGTCGACACAATTTAAGTATTTTGACGCGCCCCTTCATCTTCGATTCTAGAAAGGTATAAATAGGTTTTCGCCATTGTCTGTCGACACGCTCACCAAAGTTTCGAGACCAAACTTGTGTGTCGACATCTCTCTTCTCTAATTCAAATTTCTTCAAACCCTAATGGCGCCAAAGCTAGAAGAGAATGTGAATGAAGGATATGAACTCGTGCGGCACGCATTTGATGACGCGGAACCCGATATCAAAGACATGATAACCCTAATAGCTGAGACTGGGTTAGAATTTCTTGTTTCAGAACCGATCAAGATCTGGAAGAAGGAGGTCCTGGAGTTTCTGAATGCAGCAACTTTAGATGAATTAGGGCATAAAATTAAGTCAAGAGTTCATGGGGCAAATGTGAAGGTCTCTCCTAAGAGTCTGAGAAAGGTACTACAACTACCAAGGACTAAGGAAGAAGAAGATGTTTCTGCTTCTAAGACTAGAGAAGCATTAACATGGTGTGGACTGAACTCCAAAATGAAAATTGGATCTGTTTTCAACAGAAAGAGAATGAATATGCAAGGTAAGTTTCTATCTAAGATTATGGGCAAAGTCATCCTAAGCAAGCCTGGAGGCCATGACAGAATCTCAGCTCACATGTTTAGTCTCATGACAAGGATAATATTCAAACTAGATACAGACTGGTCTATAGTTGTGTTTGATAAAATTAAAGAAAGTATGAAGAAGCCCAATTTGGGTAGAATACTAAGTCTTTACCTAGTTGGCAGTATTCCTGAGGTAATGAACCAAGCTGCAGGTTCAAAGATTAACCACATGAGGAAGATGGATATGAGAATCTTCTCTAGGTGGGACAGAGTATTGACCAAGGAAATGCCAACTCCAGTAAAGGACACACCCCTGAAGAAGAAGAAGACAGCCCCTGTGGCTCAAGAATCCTCAAGCAGCTCTGAAGAGCAAGTTGTTTTTACTCCTGAAGAGGAAGATACTGGAAATGCTGGACAATCTCCAGCAAGACAAGAAGATGCAGAGAGGCAGGGGGAGCTACCCTCAGCAAGCCCAACTCACCAGGATTCAATCCAGGGGGAGCCTCTACTTGTGGAAGAGCCAACTCCACTAGAGAGTGAACAAGCTACCCAAACTATACTTGAGGTAAAAACTGAAATCAACCAATTAGATTTTCCTATTGAGAATGATGTTTTGTCTGATTCATTACCTCATGTTAATCAGCAAACACAGACACATAGCCAACCCCAAGATGTTGTCATGGAAGACACATCTATTGCTGATCAAGTGGTTGATGATATAAGAGATACTCCACCCCATCCTCAACAGGAATTTACTTTAGAAGAACTGTTCCCTGACCTTCTACAAACTGAGTTTGAGAGAAAAAAAGCTGCTGCTGAGGAGGAGAAAGTAATTATTGAGGGGGAGCATGTGGAGATTGAAGAAGAAACTACAGGCACAGAAACTGAGAAGCCAAAGGATGCTGAACAACCACCAAGGACTGACAAGGATTTACCTTCAATCCCTAAGGATAGGGTTGATATAGCTAGCACATCTGCTTCAGAGGATGAAGATGCTGCAAGAGCCAAGAAGAGAAAGTTCCAAGTCTTTAAGAGGAGGAGCCAAACATACAAAAAGACTTTGCAAACCATTGCACCACAGCCTGCCCCATCTACAAATTTCAGTTCTCTGATGGTAGCATTGCAGATAAAGATGGATGAGCAAAGGCAAGCTATAGAAAAGTATATGGATGAAGGGCATAAGTCACTGCAATTTGATCTGGCCCAAGACATCAAGTTAATTAGATTTGAAATGAATCTGAATAAGAAAGAAATGACTGACTACTTCCATAAGGGAGGAAATGCAGTAGTCTATCTGGCCACACATCAAGAGAAACTAAAGACAAAACTTGATGAGCTAGAAGTGAAGCAAGGCTATGTCCTAGAGAACCAGCTCAGAATGAATGATAATTTGACTGCTTCACATAATGCAATAGTAACTGAAATGAAGAATATAGCTACTGTTCAGACTACAGCAAGTGCTACAACCAAGGCAGAATTTGATAAAGCATTACAAGAAGGTATCACTGCTGTTACTTCGGCACTCCAGGATTCTCAGAAGCTAATAACTGAAAAACTCCAAATGTTGAGACCTTTCTATAAAGATGGAGTAAACTATCTGAATGCCCAGATAAGATTCCAGAAAGATGATCTTAGGGATCACATTGAAAGAGAAGTCATAAAGGGGGAGAGGGTATTAGTCAAGGCAGGCTCTGATCATGCAAAATGGATTTCAAATTCCATCAGAGCCACCCTGGCATATCCACCCTTATGTGATGATGACAATGTGGCTGAGTCTGGAATTAATCCTGCATATCTTGGAGGGGAGCAAGCTGAAGTGGCTCAAGTAATATACCCTCCACCAGACTTTGATATAATACATCAAGATATACAGTCAATGTATAGCCCTCCTGAGGGAAATCAGAATGTCATCATTGAGAAACTGGTTTAGCCTGTGCCAGAGGCAATTCTGAAAGAACAAGAGGCCTTATTAAAAGAACAAGAGACTCAATTGTCTAAGAAAAGATTCAGAGAGCAAGCTGAACTAAGGCCTGATTTTGAACAATGGAGCCCCACCTCCAGGAATATCATATTAACTGCATGGAAGGCTGCCAAGGACAATATCCAGGATAGAAACAAGTGGTATTCTGAACTGGAGTGAAAGAAGCATGAGACAAGGCAAGAGGCCATTGTGCAGTATAGAAGAAAGGCTAAGATGGGAAAGCTACCTCCTAATGCACATGAGCCTAGCAAGTACTTTCCTAAGCCTTATCATTATTTTGAAAGGCAAAAGATCAAGGCAGAAGAGTTGAAAAAGAAAGACCTTAAAGGGAAGAAGCCTGCTGCTGATGATGATAATGAAGCCCCAGTTCAAGCAAAGATACAATCTGGAAAGGGGATTGTAATCAAAGAACCAGAGCAGTAATAGGATAGACATTTACTTAAGTTTACAAGTTGTAATCATTTGTAGTAAACTCAATGAAAACTTTTGATTAATGTAAATGTTGGATTTTGAAAGAACAATGTGATATATGTTAAATCTATTATATTATTGTTCTGAGATATTTGTGTATACATGTTTTGTTTATACATGTTTATGTACTTACCCTGTCATTTAATATTGTTTTACATCATACTGTGAATTTGTTATGTATGATGTATATCATTGACTAAGGGTTATGACTTCTCCAAATAGGGGAGATTGTTGGGTACATTGGAAAATATGTACCTGATTTGAAGAAGCCTCACCCTACTCAATGATATACATCAAGGTGTATTTGATGTATTTTGAGTTACCTTATGCAGGTTAAGTAATTGCAGGGAAAGATGAAAAGTTTCTAAGTCCATGTGTCGACACCCAGAAGAAAAGTGTCGACACTTAAGAAGACTTGTGTCGACACCCAGAGAAGCAGTGTCGACACTTGGAGTAATTGTGTCGACACCAGGAATGCAGAGTCGACACCAGAAGGAAAGTGTCGACACATACAGGCTGTGTCGACACTCAATGAAGAAATGTCTAGAGAATCAGTGTCGACACTTAGAAGCAGTGTCGACACTCAAAGGAACTTTGTCGACATCAGAAAGTGTCGACACTAGGAGGCTGCGTCGACACTCAGCAAAACATCAACAAAGTTTAAGTACAAGTGTCAACATAATGAAGAATGTGTCGACATACAACAAAAGTCTCAACACATAAAGAAAGTGTCGACACTAGGAGGCTGTGTCGATACTCAGCAAATTTCAATGAAGTCTAAGTACAAGTGTCGACACAAAGGAGATGTGTCGACACTCAGCAAAAGTATCAACACAGAAGGCATGTGTCGATACCAAGAAGATGTGTCGACACTTAACAAGTTCAACACAAGAAGATGTGTCGACATAAATGAGTTGTGTTGACACTTAGCAGAAATCAACTAAGTACTAAAGAAGAAGGACTTGTGTCGACACACAAGATCAGTGTCGACACATGTTGAAGAAGCAGTGTCGAGAAGTAGATTCTACAACACAAGGAGTTATGTCGACAACATGAAGGCTAGTGTCGACACTTAGTCTACTTGTGTAGACACTTGGTCTATTTGTGTCGACACTTAAAGACTGACTGTCTCGACACTTTCAGACAGTTACAGAAAATTCAAGAAGTGACTGGATGACTTGATAGCTGCCATTCCAGCCGGTCTACTGCAACTGTCAGAGCTGTCAGAAAGCTGTTAGGAACCGGATCAGCCGGTCACCATGAAGAAAGCCTATATAAAGGCTTATTCTGTCAACAGAAGAAGATGATTAACAATAATCAATTGAAGTGATCAGAAGATCTAAGAAGTTGGAGAGAGAGAGCTCCTTCTAAGAAGACAGCTGTGAAACCAGGCTGTGAAGAAAGTTTCAGATTGAGATATGATTCTTAAGTCAGCAGTGATTGAAGATCATCTGCATAGAGACTCAACCATACTGTGTTCTAAATTCAAGAAGCTTTGAAGGAAGCCAAGGGAGGTTGATCTCAGCAAAGTTCTTCCAAGAACTCTTCAAGAAACCAAACAACTCTTCTCTCTTAATTTGAGTTGTGGTTATATTCATTGTAATTTTAATTTCTTATAGGATCATAAGGGATCTGAGTTGCAAGCCTGAAATTATAAAGGTTGAGTGGTAGGGCCTGTGTGCCTGAGTGTAGGAGATTGATTTTTCTGAGTGTAGGCCTTGTTGAGGGCTGAGTGTAGGCCTTTTTGAAGGCTGAGTGTAGGTATTGGTGAAGACTGAGTGGTAGGGCTTTGAGCCTGAGTTGTAAGAACCTGTTTGGGGTTCTGAGTGTAAGATCTGAGGATCTGAGAAATAGTGGAGAAGTTGGGCCGAATCTAGTACACTACTAGATAGACGAAGGGGGAAAGTGGATGTACCCAGACCTTGGGGAACCACTATAAAACTGTGTGTATCTGATTCTGTGTATGCTGTTTATAGTTCTGTGAATTCTGTGATTAAATCTGCCTAAAAGTTTAAAAAGATTAAGGTCACCTATTCACCCCCCCCCTCTAGGTGATTAGGTACAATTTCTTTCATAGACCAATGTTAGTCTACAATAGGTCACCAAACACAGGACCATACAATGTAATCCATCATTGTGTGTTCCAAAGTGTTGACTCATGTGCAGCCTCTCTATTGGGATACACTTCATATTCAAGCTATATGAGTAAGAGAAGAGACTTGTTGCTGATTTCCCTTAGAAGAAGGAAAATTTCGGTCAAGAAAAATTTCCTAAGTAAAGTACTCGAGTAGTTCCTTACTTACTCGAGTAAGTTACAGAACTTATACTCAAGTAATAATATTCATACTTGAGTAGATAAGATGTATCTCGAGTAGTTACATACCCTACTCGAGTAGTTCCCTTTTTTCTCTCGAGTTTACAGAAAATCTCTTCTCAAACTTTTCTAGGTTAAATACTCGAGTAGTACTATATTGTACTCGAGTAGTTTCATCTATATACTCGAGTAGTTGAATTCTGACTCTCGTGTATTTCTCACTTACTCGAGTAGTCTAAGTCATGTACTTGAGTAGTTCGTCTACTACTCGAGTAGTCCAGTGTTTATACCGGAGTAATCCAGAATCCCTTTCCAGAAAATTCCTCTAAGTGAATCACTCGAGTAGTTCATGTTATATACTCGAGTAGATCCTTTTGTCTCGAGTAGTTCATGTCATATACTCGAGTAGTTCTTTGTGTCTCGAGTAGTTTATTTTGTATACTCGAGTAGTCAGTTTTCCCTGGTCCAGAAATTTTCTAAGTTTATGACTCGAGTAGTCTCTTATATACTCGAGTAGTACTTCTTTTACTCGAGTAATATACTCCACCTCTCGTGTATGTACTAAAGTACTCGAGTAAGTCATTTCTGTTACTCGAGTAGTTGATTCCTTTTACTCGAGTAGTTGACTCCATATACTCGAGTAATGATTTCTCTCTCTCCCGAGTAGTTTTTCTCATGTACTCGAGTAGTCATCTTCTAACTACTCGAGTAGTGCTGCATATACTCGAGTAGTCTGCTACATCTCGAGTAATTTACTTGACTTTTCAGAAAATTCTTTAAGTCCAGACTTAACAGTCATATTCTTAAACTCTGACGTGATTGGTCCACGTGTCTTTCTCATAATGACTCATTTAAGTCTAATATTCTCCTCTCCTATAAAAGCTCTTGTCAAACCGACAAACCCTAATCTAATTATTCAAAGATTATTCTAAGAGATTTTGCAGCCGTACACTCTAAAAGAATTAGGTCTCCTCTTTCTCTCTCCAAGAACGAAATTCGCCGCCGCAGCCATCACAAATTTCCGACCGGCTAGGGTTTCACCTTTTTGAGGATTCAGATCAAGAAGACTCTACAGATCGAGATCTCCACTCAACGCTTCATCTTCTAGTTCGATCGTGTAAAGTCAAGAAGTCCAGATCTGATATTGCCGAGGTTTTCTTCACCATTCTAATAAAGCTGAAAAATCTAGAAGAAGAAGATCTAGGCCGATTTCTTGCAGATCTGACAAGGATTTACTGTTTGTATTTCTTTACAAGTTTGTTTCATTATTGTAGGAGAAGTTTTCTCCGAGTGTAGGAGTTTTCAACTCCGAGATTGTAGGAAGTTTTGCATTCTGAGTGTAGATCCGGTTTGTGGATCGAGTTTGTAGGAACGTTGTTCCGAGGGTAGGATTGTTTTCCAATCCGAGATAGTGGAGTAACTGAGTCTAGTGTATTGCTAGATTGGTGAGGGAAAGTGGATGTACCCAAGGTTGGGGAACCACTATAAATCTTGGCTCGTCTGTGTTTGATTGGTAGATAGTTCTGTGCTTTGGTTTATAATTTTTATTCCCCAAAAAGACGCACATCTCACCTATTCACCCCCTTTAGGTGATTTAGGTTGACAACTATTAACTTTCAATCACTCAACACCAGAAGTCAAGGAGCAATTGAAAATGCTGCTAATTCCACAAGCGTTGAGTGGAGCAAACTCACCTAACTCCAGAGGTAAGGAAGAATGTTGGCAAGCTGGAAATGTGGATATGTCCACAGGAGTTGAGTGAAGGTCATTTACTAAACGCCATACAACTATAGGCAAAAATATGGTTAAGTAGTTTGGTGTTGAGTGATGAAGACACACTCAGCACCACACAATAAAAAGCGGTGAGTTGAACTGAGTTAAGAGTTCGTCGAACTCAGTTCAGAGTTTGTCGAGTTGAGCTCACCATTCGTCGAGCTAAATTCAGAGTTTGAGATTCTAAGTTCATCGAACTCAGTTCAGAAATCATCGAACTGAGTTCAGAGTTCATCGAGTTGAGCTCACCATTCGTTGAACGCAGTTCACCTTTCGTCGAACTCATTTCAGAGTGAGGCTGGCTGAGACAATCAATGCTTAAGGTTAAGAGGCAGAAAACTGGCTAAGTCGACAGGCATTGAGTGAAGGTCATTCGGTCAATGCCATAGCTTCATAAGTGTTGAGTAACACTCACTGTCAAAGCCAGTGTTTTTAAACACAAAAAATTGGCTAAGGAAAAAAGAATTGAGTGAGGCATGCTCACTCAATGCTCTCAACGCCTAAGATATTGCAGAAGCAGAAAGCGTTGAGTGAGGAGTGCTCACTCAATGCTCTCAACGTCTAGTGAAGACAGAATTTTGTCTAAGCAGTTTGGTATTGAGTGATGCTCACACACTCATTGCCAAGCTGCAGAAAGCTGATAAAAAAAGTTGGCATCGAGTGAAGCTAAATCAATTAACGCTTAGAAATAGATTTATATTCTAAGTAGTTTGACGTTGGATGAAGGTTACTCACTCAACGCCAAGAGACAGTAAATTTGTCTAAGTATTTTGACGTTGAGTGATGCTTAATCACTCAACCCCTATGCTAATGTTTTTTGATCTTTGGCTAAGTCCACAGCTGATGATGTCAGCAAGTCAACAAGTCAATATATTTCAAATTAGAGGCGGGATGGTTACAGTACACGACAATTCTTGCGGCAGACCTACTGTACGACAGTTGGCGTTAAAGTAAGGTTACTAGTGGTCATTAATGATGCGGGGCCCACTGCTGAAGAGCTGTTGGGTCATAATCAATAAAAGGGAAAGACCATACAGAGAAAGGTGAGGTTTGAGAAAAGCAGTCAGTCAGTTCTTCTTTGCCGCCATTATTACTGTGCTAAAGAACAGGAAGCTCAAGTCAGCTAGAAGAAGATCAAGTTAGCTGTTTCATCTTCATCGACTTCAGTAGTTCAGAGTATTTATTTAAGGAAACAAGAAGCAACCATGTGCCAATCCTTGCTGCAAGTTCTTCACACTTCCAACAGTACAAGCAACATACTGAAGATCTCAATCTGGAAGCTGTGAAGAAAAGAAGCTTGAAGAAGCAAATATTTGAAAGAAGGCTCAGGGGACTATTCCTCAGGAGTAAAAGTTAGGGCTGAATCACCTCAGACCAGAAAAGGAAGAGGAGGCAGAGCTATCTTAGTCTGCAAAGTTACAGCTGAGATTTTCTTAGCTCAGGTAGCAGCAATCAACTGCAGTATCTTCATAGTTCCAGTAGGAAAAATCCCTGGTGCTGTGAAGTAGTAGTTAGGGCTGAGCTTCAGGTTCAGCTCATATAGAGGTAGAACACTGTACTGCAAGTCACTTCCAGCTCAAGTAAATAAATACTTGTTTCTATGGAAGTAGTTAGGACAAAGTCCTTCTTAGTTCAGTAAAGGTAGACTCAAGAACTAAATTCCTGTTGTCATAGTTGGGTTGAGTTTATCTTAGTTAAGAAGCTTGACATAGAGAAACATCTCTTGTGTCAAGATCAACCACCAGCCCACCTACAACCTGTAGGATCTAAGGGTGGGTCTTAGTTGTATGGTTATTTAGCCTGAGCTGTAGGTGCCTGGAAGGGCACTGAGGTAGATACCTGCTGGGTACTGAGCTATATGAGTGTTGCAGCACTCTGAGAGTAGGACTTTGTTGGATCCATAGTTTGATTTGGTTTAGGTTCACTAACTTAGGATGATGAGACCCAACATGTATAGCCAGGGTCAAAGTTGTGTATTAGAGTCTAGGCCAAGTCCTAAGAGTCAACATCACATGGACAAGCCAACATCAGACTACCAGAGACTCAAGACATAGAGTTTTCCTAAAGATTCAGAGATTTCTCAAGAGACTAAGTAAAATGAGTTCGACGTTCGTCGAACTCAGGTCGACGATAGTCGTTCTTAGCTTGACAATCTTAGAGATATTTTCTCTGATCTGAGCTCGACGAACTTCATTCTTTGATCGACGATCAGTGGACTTCCACTTCAACTCTATTGCCATAGGTTCATCAAATATTTTCTAAGTCCAGAATCATTTTCAGATCGACGAATTCAAGGTTCTCTAGACTTAGCTCGACGAACACTATTCTTTGGTCGACGAATCTATGGACTATCACAGCATTCTGTCGAGACTATGTTCTCTAGTCTCAGGTCGACAAACTCTGTTCTCTGCCCGATGAATTATGGAACCAGAAGACTTATGTCGACACTCAGAGTATATGTCGACACCAACTGAGTCGACACTAGAAGAACTTGTGTCGACACCAAGATCATCAGTCGATATTGTGGAAAGTCTATGTCGACACCACATAGAAGATTTGTGTCGACACACAGGAGTAATTGTGTTGACACAAAATTTAATAACTCCAGAATAATTGCTGAACTCCAGTCGACGAACACTTTTACCAGCTCGATGAATAGGCAAAGATCAAAAGAGACAGCAGTTCAGTTTTTAGCTCGACGAGCATGAAACTCAGCTCGACGAATAGAAGCCGTCTGGTCGACGAATACAATGTCTCAGCTTGACGAACTGTGAACTCAGTTCGACGAATTCTGCTATCTGCTCGATGATTCCAGACTTAGTTATTTTCGGCCTTCCGTCCCCACTCTAATGCTATAATTCCTGGGTAATTAATGCTCTAACATTATCTGAATGTATCCGTTAGAAGGAGCATTAATTATGGTCTTCTCCAGGATTATTGCTTGCCGTTTTTTCGCGGGACAGTTGGGGAAATAAATCAATGCCGATTATTCTCAAGACTGTCAGCATTAATTGCAAAAGCATTCAAATTTTCAAAATACTGAGAAGAAGAGAATAATATACACATTAAGACACATAGAGTGACATACAGACTCATAGAAGAGAATCAATAACAGAAAACAATTGAGAAAGCTTTACACAGCGCATAGCTTATAGAGAAGCATATAGAGATTACAGAAAAACATTCAACTTTGTATAATCTGCTCTGTCAAAGAAGAAGCTTTTCTCTGTTACACAGAAGTTCTTGACCAGAAGCTTATCAGCACTTGAAGAAGAAGAACAACATTACCTATATCAAGAGTCTTCCTTCTTCAAGAACTCCAGGACACTTCAAAAGGACAACTTCTGTTCAATTTGTCAAAGAAGTTCCTGAATACTATTGCTGGTCAAAGATTTAGTTTGAAGACCTATCACCCTGAAGCTTGGCTCTTAGTTTTTCCCTGATACATTCTACATCCCAGGGGAGCCTTAAGCTATAATCGATCCACAGTCTTCTCAGTTGTATATTGAGAAAGAGAAGACAAAATCATCTCTCACCCCCACCTCTGTAAAGGGTTGTCATCTCCCTTCAAAAGTGATTCCTTGTTTGCAAGTCTCCTGATCAAAAGACTTGGGTTGGTTTTTGAGCACCTGATTAAAAGCTCATTGGTGTCAGGCACCTGATTAAAAACCTGAGTGGATTCCTACCAAGGGTGGCAGAAGAGTGTATGTACCCAGGTTGGGGAACCACTATAAAATTTTTGTGTCGTCTGGTTGCCTCCTTTTCATTTGTTCTTATCGTGCTTGTGCTTTAGATTCATTGCTTGATAGTTTAGTAATTGTGCACTTTTAATTTACAGCAAAAGCTGTAATAACAGTTAAGAAATTTTTTAAGCATACTCTATTCACCCCCCTCTAGAGTATTTCTGATCTAACACTCACTTTCAATTGGTATCAGAGGAGGTTCCTTTGGTTGTACAAGTTAAATCTTAAACCAAAAGATCCTTTGTTAGATCTACACAGTATTTTATTTTCATATAAATTATAAACACAGCATTGCACAGAACAAGGATTATGCAAGCACCAGATGTCTAGTTTGCAACCTTAATAGGTTTGCCATTTGGAATGCAAGAATTAGGTTATACATGAATTCCATTGATGAAGACATCTACAATTCCATTTTGACAGGACCCCCATAGGCATCTACAACTACAACATCTTCCAGCAACAATGCAGTCCCACCACCTGAGTGGACTGAAGCTCAGAAGAAAGCAAAGATTGCTGATGTCAAAGACATGAACATATTGGCTCAGACTATGTCAGATGACATCTTTTAGAAGGTGGCTGAGTGCAACTCTGCAAAAGCAATTTGGGATTCACTCAATTAAGTAGTTGCTGGCTCAGCAGATGAGAGGAAAGATAGAAGATCACACCTCATCACACAATATGAAAACTTCAAGAAGGATGAGGCAAAATAGTTGACGTGATGTACAACAGGCTTAGCTCCATCATCAGTGAGCTAAAGACCTTAGATAAAGCAATCACTTTGACTGAAGTGAATGACAAGATCCTAATGTGCTTCCCAAGCTCATGGGACACCAGGATCTGGCCCATCAAGGAGGTCAGATGCCTAAATGAGATTTCAACTGAATCTCTATTAGGGAAACTGAAGTCATATGAGCAGCTAATCAAGTCCAGAGAGGCAGTGGAACACATGACTCCTCCCCCAGCAAGGAAAGAACAATCCATTACATTCAAGGCTGCTGAATAAACTGAAGCCCACAATAGTCAATGAAGAGCTGATGAGTATCTTTGCCAAGAGATTCTTCAAACTGGCAAGGAAAGACTTCAGAAGGAAGTCATCCAGAAACGACAGCCAGCCAAGGTATGACAAAACCCCCACTAAAGAGGTAGTGTGTTATGGGTGCAGGAAACCAGGACATTTCATGTCTGAGTGTCCTAAAAATCAAAAGAAGGAAAGAAGAAGAGAGAAAGAATCAAGAAGCAAGCACTACAATAAGCCCTCTTCCAGCAATCACAAAAAGAAGGACAAAGGATTTGTGGCTGAAACATGGAGTGACACAGAAGATGAATCCACATCTTCCAGCTCCAGTGAAGAAGAAGAGGAGGCCAAGGCAAAGTAGGTGTGCCTCATGGAAATTGGTGCAAGCAGTAGCAGATCATATACAGATGGATCTGATAATGAAGAAAACCTGTCAGCTAAAGATCAGGTAATAGCATCTTATGATTTTGAATCTGATGAATTTAAATTTGAATTTAAAAACCTATGCTTAGATTTGATAAGCTCTGAGAAGGAAATCAAACTTCTCAGAGATAAATTGAATGATCTAGATAAAATCACCTCTGAAAATGCAACTCTATCTAGTGAACTGAAATCTGCAAATGAACAGATCATTTTTCTGAAATTAGAACTTAGCAAAGCTAAGATATTAGAAGAGTCATTAAATGGCAAATGTTTGAAATTACTAGATATAACCAACACAGTTAATGCCAGAACAAACAACTGCAGATTAGGATTAGGAGCCACATCTAGTGAACCAACCCTAATCCTATGGAATCATCTTTCAGAACCTGTAAATTTTATCTCTGATAAAGGAAAGAAAAACACTGAACAAGTAAATAATGTTATTAAAATTCTAGAACAAATTGAAGCTAAGGACAAAATTAAAAATCAGAAGATTGATAAAAATAACAATGTTCAGCAGTTATCGTCGAACCCAGATCGATGATATAGGAACAGATCATCGAACTCAGAACGACGATCTCTGAACGCAAACTACAATAATAATTATTTGCCTATCTGCGATCGACGAACTTTATATGGTTCGTCGAGCAGAGGTCAATGAACGTGGGGCACAGAGAATGAACATGTTCATTCTCTGGGCAGAGATCGACGATCTCAACCCAATTCGTAGAACTCTGGTCGACGAACTTACAACAATTCGTCGAACCCAGGAAGACTTAATCAAAACCATAATTTTAACAGCAACTCACACATTTCTAAGAAACCATTTAATCCACTAGCTGACAGGATCATCCCACCAAGGAGATATCACCCCTATGATATAAGTCCCAACCTGAATTCTCTATTATTTCCAGTTTTTCTTATCAGCCATACAAAGGACCCAAGGTAACCTGGGTCAAAAACCATTAAATATTTTCTATTGCAGGTGAAGAATTGTCCAGGGGTAAATTAAACTTGGTACCTGGACAGTGGCTGCTCCAAACACATGACTGGAAGAAAGGACATCTTAATCAACTACAAGTCCAAGCTGGGGCCAAAGGTTATCTTTGGTGACTCCAAATGTGGTCAGTTAGAAGGATTTGGAGAAGTGAGAATAGGAGCTGTCACATTCAAAAAGGTGACATATGTAAGTGGACTCAAGCATAACCTCATCTCCATAAGTCAGTTATGTGATGATGGTTATCAAGTATACTTTAACCCATCCACTTGTTCTATTATTGATAAAAACAACCAAACAGTTTTAACTGGAAGTAGACAAGGCAACAAATACTTAGTAAAGTTTCTTTCTACCAAAACTGATATCTGTTTACTTAACTTAACTAGTAATCAGAATGACTTATGACACAACTGACTAGGTCATGTAAATCTGAAAAACATTGCTAGGCTATCTAACCACAACCTTGTTAGAGGTCTACCTTCTGGTCCCTACAAGAAGGAAGGTCTCTGTAGGGCTTGTCAATTAGGCAAGCAAACTAAAACTAGTTTTAAATCTGTTAATAAGAGTTATTCACCTAGGATTTTGTACTTGCTACATTTGGATCTCTTTGGACCCATTGATGTACAAAGCCTAGGAGGGAAATCCTACACTTTGGTTATAATGGATGACTTCTCCAGGTTTAGTTGGGTATTCTTTCTGAGATCAAAGTCAGATACATTCAAGGTTCTTGCAGATTTTCTCAGGACCATACAGATTGAGTTCTCTACTCATGTTGCATTGATCAGAAGTGATCATGGCACAGAGTTTGAGTCTCTTCTTATGCATGAGTTCTGTGAGAAGGAAGGTATCAGACATTGCTTCTCAGCTCGTAGAACTCCCCAACAAAATGGGGTAGCTGAAAGGAAAAATAGGATACTCATTGAAGTTGCAGGTACATTGCTTGCAGACGATTGCATGCCCCTAACATTTTGGGCAAAGGCTGTAAGCACAACAAATTATGTCCTGAACAGGAGCTTAATTCACAAACTAAAGAATAAGACTCCCTATGAATTGCTCAAAGGGAAGAAACCTAAAATAAATTTTCTTAAAGTATTTGGTTGTACCTGTTACATACACAATAACAACAAGAAATACATTAGAAAGTTTGAGGCTAAGGCTGAAGAGGGAGTCTTTCTAGGATACTCCCAAGTAAGCAAGGTCTATAGGGTTTTTAACAAATCAACATTGAAAATTGAAGAGTCTATTCATGTTTCATTTGATGAGACTAATATGTATTGCAAGGAGAAAGAAGTTTCTACCAATAGCAACTTGCAGGTACCCCACTTGTGTGAGACGTGGATGGACTAAACCTCACCCAAGAGGTGCCAACTCATCCCTCTCCACAAGTCATTGAAGAAAGTGAAGAAGAAGAAGTTGAAGATAATGAATCTCTACCAACAACAAATATAATTCAACAGGAGGAATTAATTCCAAATGCTGTTGCACAACCAACTCCACCCACTGATTTTGTCACACTTAGGGATCACCCCAGATCTCAAGTGATTGGAGACATATCAGCAGGTGTACAAACAAGGCATCAACTTACCCAAGATTTGATGCATGCCTGTTTTCTCTCTCAGGTTGAACCTCTTTCTATTCATGATGCTGAGCAAGATCACCACTGGATCCTAGCCATGCAGGAGGAACTAAATCAATTTGAGAGATGTAGAGTTTGGGATTTTTTTCCAAGAACCCAAAACTACCGAGTTATTGGAACCAAATGGGCTTACAGAAACAAGCTGGATGCCCAAGGAGTCATTGTGAGAAACAAGGCTATGCTTGTTGCTCAAGGATATAGGCAAGAAGAAGGAATTGATTATGATGAAACCTTTGCAACTGTTGCAAGGTTGGAAGCCATAAGAATATTCCTTGCCTATGCAGCATACAAGAGGTTCAAGGTCTTTCAAATGGATATGAAGAGTGCTTTTCTAAATGGAGTGCTACAAGAAGAGGTTTGTGTAGAACAACCTCCAGGTTTTGTTTCTCCAACTTACCCCTCTCATGTTTTTAAATTATATAAGGCTCTTTATGGTCTAAAGCAATCTCCAAGAGCTTGGTATGAGACCTTAGCTAGTTTTCTATTAGAGCATAAATTTACAAGAGGAACTGTAGATAAAACTCTTTTCACTAGACATCATAAGGACCAAATCTTATTAGTACAAATTTATGTGGATGATATTATATTTGGCTCTACAGATTCCAAATTATGCAAGAGTTTTTCTGACCTCATGCATTCCAAATTTGAAATGAGTAGCATGGGTGAGCTTTCCTACTTCCTTGGTCTCCAAGTGAAGCAGCTCCCTGATGGCATCTTCATCTCTCAAGCAAAATATGCTAAAGAAATACTAAAGAAGTTTGGGATGGCTGATGCCTCAGCAAAGAAAACTCCAATGGCTACCAATGCTGTTGTGGACTCAGATGTACCATGGAAACCTGTGGATTAGAAACTTTATAGGGGCAATGTTGGGTCCCTATTATACCTCAAAGCAAGTAGGCCAAACATTATGTTTGCCACATGTCTTTGTGCTAGGTTCCAAGTGAACCCTAAAGAATCTCATCTAATTTTGCTAAAAAGGATTTTGATATATAAAGAGTTGTCCTAATCTAGGCCTATGGTATTCTGCTGAATCAGAATTTGAGTTAACTGGATACTCTGATGCTGATTTTGCTGGATGCAGGGTAGATAGAAAAAAAACTTCAGGGACTTGCCAGTTCCTCCGTATGAGATTAGTATCTTGGTTTTGTAAAAAGCAAACATCAGTGTCAACCTCAACTGCTGAAGCAGAATATATTGCAGCAGGCAGCTGTTGTTCACAGATACTTTAGATACAAAATCAACTACAAGATTATGAGTTCAACTTAAATAATTCAACCCTACTCTGTGATAATACAAGTGCTATAGCCATAGCCCAGAATCTAGTTCACCATAGTAGGACAAAACATATTGATATAAGACATCATTTCATTAGGGAGTGTGTAGACAAAAATAAAATCAAGCATGTCTATATCTACACTGATTTACAAAGGGCTGATATATTCACCAAACCTCTGGATGAGAGAAATCATATGTTCTTTGTGAATCAACTTGGAATGATCAATGGAGAAGACTTTATTTGATTTCTGTCTGCAATCGACGAATTTGCCAAAGTTCGTCGAATGGAGTTCGACGAACCGGGGAAAGTTTGAGTGATATTCGTCGAACGGAGATCGACGAACTCTATGTGAGTGAAACAAGTTTCGTCGAACGGAGTTCGACGACCTTGCTTCAGAATATATTCGTCGAACGGAGTTCGACGAACTGTCTTTAATTCTTCTGGATAAGATCGACGAATTATTTCATTCACAATCATTTTGTCGACCTCAGTTCGAAGAATTATTTTTATTTTCGTGGAACAGAGTCTGTCGATTCATATTCTTGAAAACCCTATATTTAGGTTTTCTTCGACCTCCGTCCCGCGCTTTCTGTTCTCTTGCACTTGATCACCGTTTCTCTTCTTTGCAGGTAATTCCATGGCGATTCTAGCAGGAGCTCTAGCCTCTATGAAGTTTGACACTGGATTTGATGTCGACTTTGAATCATTCCAGCACTCGGATCCAATCTTCCTATATATTATGGAACTTCTGGAAGAACAGAATCTGAAGAACCTAATGAATACAAGGATAAATCTGGCAGGATCAGAAATCAAGGAATGGGTATATACTTCATCCACTTCTGAAGACAATACCATGATAGGATCAATTGCGGGTAACACTGTCTCCTTAAATTCCGCGGTTTTAACTAAAATATTTGGCTTGACAAATGGCGAAGAGGAATTAGAAATTGATTCTGAAGAGTTTGATATGATGCTAAATCTGATGGGTTATGCTGGTGACAACCCAAATAAATTGCTGAAGAAGCATTTGTCTGCAGCATACAAGTTCTTGGCAGACATTGTTGGGAAAGTATTGCTTGGGAAGCATACTTCCCATGAATACATCACAACACATCAATTATTGGTCATGTGTGCAGTAATAAATAAGAAGCAAGTGGACTGAGCTCAGATCCTATTTGATCTAATCAAGAAGAAAAATAATAAGAAATTAGTGTGTTTTGGAAGGGTCCTAGGGATCTTCCTCAAGAAAAAGGCTGCTGAATCACTGGTCTCCCAGACCATAGTAATCAATACCAGTAAAAGGCTCACCTGTGCCTTATTTGGCAGGTGGGAGAGGACAATAACCAAGCCCACTAAGGCTTCTACCTCTTCCACCCCAGCTTCTAAAGGGATCAGGGCTGTTAAAGCCACTCCCTCACCTGCTGAAGAGCTTCATCCAACACCACCATCTCTTCCAGCTTCCCTTCCAGCAACAAAAATTCCTTCTGCTCCCATTATCTCTTCCACACCAGAACAACAACAACATCCTCATGTTCCTACTCCACCTCCATCTCAACATGCTTCCCCAGCTTTATCTCCACCAATTGACATCACTGACATTCCATCTTCCCCTCTTCAAGATAATCAACCACCAACACCTCCTGATTCCCCCCATGACACTTACATTCCTATACCACCACAATCTCCTCTTCCCCCACATCTATCTTCAATACCATCTTATCATCTAACAACAGACACCATCATGCAAGATACCACCCATCCATCCCCATCAACATCCACCATCCCTCCAGATGTTCACATCCCTGATGCTCCACTCTCTATCCCTCTCATAGTCCGCACCTCTACACCTTCTACAACACAATCTACCATTCCATCACTGTACCCCTCCACCATATCTTCCATCATTTCCATACTCACTCCCCTCCTCAAGTCCCTTATAGCAGAGGCCATTACACCTCCTGTTACCACCATCTCCTGTCTCTCTAACACAATATCTTCTCTCTCTGCTGCCCCATCCTCAGCCAGGGGCCTGGCCTCAGTTTCCACTAAAACCTGGCAGGGGGAGATGCCTGATGATGAAGCAGCTGCTATAGCTCCAAAGGATTCAGCTCCAGCTCCAGCACCAGATGCTTCAGCTACAGCAACTGCGGCAGCTTCAGACACAACAACAGAATGTACAGAATACATTGATAAAGATTTGATTGATTTTATTGAGACTGATATGGATTTTGATGTTGAATCAGACTCTGAAGAACCTAATACTGTTGGTGATTTCATTCTTAATCCCACAGTTAATTTAGAACATTTGTTGAGCATTTTTGATACTGTACATATGCATTATCTTCCAGCTGAGATCACTAAGCCATCCTTGGCTATTATACCATATACTTCCCCCATCTCTTCAAAAGTTGTTAAGCAACTTTAGGACAGTTTGGCTATTGCATAGTCAGAAATCACATTCACCTCCAGAAGTAGTGGATGTTCCCTTTTCTTCAATAATATCTTCAGCACCAACTTTTGTAATGGATGACACTCCTATGCCAGATCTAGATGAATTGATCTTGGCTGATATTGCAGATGAAAATAAGGCAGCAGCTGAAAGCTCTGTCCAAGTTAATTCTGATTTTTGTGTAGCTTCTCCTCCAACTTCTGCTGAAACTCCAATTCTTGTTGCAACTCCTGCTCCTGCTCCAGAAAAACTTACTATTTCTGCTAAAGCTTTGAAAGCTCTGGATGATCTATATGATAACCCTCAGGGTTCTAACAATGATGATGATGAAGATGAGGATGAGGATTCAGATGAGGAGGATACAAAGTAGAAGAAGCAAGTTTCAAAGAAAATAAAATCTCCTCCCCCTCCTGCTCCTAAGCCTAATCCAAATAATGACACCCCTTGCTACATTCTTCAAAAGATAACTCCATACAAGGGGATGCCAGCATGGATGTGGCTATCTAAGAATCAACAAAAGGAAAGGAAGAAGAGTAGAAGATACTCTCCTCCACCAGTTCAAAGGTATAGGAAAGATCCACCACCTCCTCCTCCTCCTGCAGCTGGTGCTTCTGGCTATAGTTCTCAAAGGTCTGCCCCCATTCAAACATATCAAAGACATCAAGGGAGACCTCATCATGAAAGCAGCCAGCACAGGCAACTAACCTCAGGAAAACAACATCAACATCAGCAACAACATAAGCAGCAACAACATCAACAAGCTGAAAGTCCTAAAAGACCACTCTCTCCTCACGTTCCTTATGAAGATCCATAAACAACCAACACAGCTAGAATGGCCAGGTTCTAGGAACTAGTAGGCCTCTCTATGATCAACAAGGCATAGGCTGAAGGGAAGGATACTTTTGAATACACTACAATGTCAAAGTACATGAGAGAAGAACTGAAAAGGTTTGATAAGGCTAACAAAATATTTAATGTTGATGATTATATGATATTGCAGCCTGAAGCAGTGGTCCCTAGAGCGACATATCTGAAGATTATAGGGGTTGTTGACATGACAATGACTATGGCACAAGCTTCAAATCCAAACAGGGAAATAATCTTCACCAAGCCAGGAGACAAGGGCAAGGATGCAAAGCATCAGGAGAAGAAGTAGAAGAAGTGAAATTTGAACCATCTTATTTTTGTTTTTCTATCTTAAATTGTTTTATTTTGTCTGAACAAAGCTTTTGTGTAAATATATCTGTTGCATATGTTAATTATCTCTGCCAGATATATCCTTTTCCTGCTTTGTTTACTTCATGCCTTTCATTTTGAGTCTATTAGTGACCTCACCCAAATAGGGCGAGATTGTTGGATCCATAGTTTGATTTGGGCTAGGTTCACTAACTTAGGATGATGTGACCAAACATGTATGGCCAGGGTCAAAGTTGTGTCCTAGAGTCTAGGCCAAGTCCTAAGAGTCAACATCACATGGACAAGCCAACATCAGACTGCCAGAGACTCAAGACATAGAGTTTTCCCAAAGATTCAGAGATTTCTCAAGAGACTAAGTAAAATGCGTTCGACGTTTGTCGATCTTAGGTCGACGATAGTCGTTCTCAGCTTGACGATCTTAGAGATATTTTCTCTGAGCTGAGCTCGACGAACTTCATTCTTTGATCGACGATCACTGGACTTCCACTTCAACTCTATTGCCAGAGTTTCATCAAATATTTTCTAAGTCCAGAATCATTTTCATCTCGATGAATTCAAGGTTCTCCAGACTTAGCTCGACGAACACTATTCTTTGGTCGATGAATCTATGGACTATCACAGCATTCTGTCGAGACTATGTTATCTAGTCTCAGGTAGAGGAACTCTGTTCTCTTCCCGACGAATTGTGAAACCAGAAGACTTATGTCGACACTCAGAGTATATGTCGACACCAACTGAGTCAACACTACAAGAACTTGTGTCGACACCAAGATCATCAGTCGATATTGTGGAAAGGCTATGTCGACACCACACAGAAGATTTGTGTCGACACACAGGAGTAATTGTGTCGACATAGGATATTTGATAACTCTAGAATAATTACTGAACTCCAGTCGACGAACACTTTTACCAGCTCAACAAATAGGCAAAGATCAAAAGAGACAGCAGTTCAGATTTTAGCTCGACGGGCATGGAACTCAGCTCGATGAACAAAAGCCATCTGGTCGACGAATACAATGTCTCAGCTCGATGAACTGTGAGCTCAGTTCGACTAATTCTGCTATCTACTCGACGATTCCAGACTTAGTTATTTCCGGCCTTCTGTCCCCACTCTAATGCTATAATTCCTGGGTAATTAACGCTCTAACATTCTTCGAATGTATCCGTTAGAAGGAGCATTAATTATGGTCTACTCCAGGATTATTGCTTGTCGTTTTTCCACGGGACAGTTGGGGAAATAAATCAATGCTGATTATTCTCAAGACGGTCAGCATTAATTGCAGATGCATTCAAATTTTCAAAAGATAGAGAAGAAGAGAATAATATACACATTCAGACACACAAAGTGACATACAGACTCACAGAAGAGAATCAATAACAAAAAACAATTGAGAAAGCTATACACAGAGCACAACTTATAAAGAAGCACATAGAGATTACAGAAAAACATTCAACTTTTCATAATCTGCTCTGTCAAAGAAGAAGATTTTCTCTGATACACAGAAGTTCTTGACCAGAAGCTTATCAACACTTGAAGAAGAAGAACAACATTACCTATATCAAGAGTCTTCCTTCTTTAAGAACTCCAGGACACTTCAAAAGGACAACTTCAGTTCAATCTATCAAAGAAGTTCCTGAATACTATTGCTGGTCAAAGATTTACTTTGAAGACCTATCACCCTAAAGCTTGGCTCTTAGTTTTTCCCTGATCCATTCTACATCCCAGGGGGATCCTTAAGCTATAATCAATCCACAGTCTTCTCAGTTGTATATTGAGAAAGAGAAGACAAAATCATCTCTGTAAAGGGTTGTCATCTCCCTTCAAAAGTGATTCCTTGGTTGCAAGTCTCCTGATCAAAAGACTTGGGTTGGTTTTTGAGCACCTGATCAAAAGCTCATTGGTGTCAGGCACCTGATCAAAAACCTGAGTGAATTCCTATCAAGTGTGGTAGAAGAGTGGATGTGCCTAGGTTGGGGAACCACTATAAAATTCTTGTGTCGTCTGGTTGCCTCCTTTTCATTTGTTCTTGCTATGCTTATGCATTAGATTCATTGCTTAGTAGTTTAGTAATTGTGCACTTTTAATTTACAGCAAATGCTGTAATAGCAGTTCAGAAATTTTTTAAGCATACTCTATTCACCCCCTCTAGAGTATTTCTGATCTAACACTCACTTTCAGACTTTATGCATGAATCTATAGGGCTGAGAAGCCCGAGCTGTAGGCCTTTGTATATGGCTGAGGTAGGTGGCTTGAGGGTCACTGAGTGTAGGAGCACTGCAGAGATCTGAGGTAAGATACTTTATGGATCTAAGGTAGTGCTATCCTCCTAGCCTAAGTGTAGGGCTTAACAGCCCGAGGTAGGTGGTCTGCTGACCACTGAGTTGTAGGTCCTTATGGCTAAGAAGTAATTCTTGGAGGAGACTTAGAGATCATGAGGGATCTGAGGTGTAAGATCCCTGGAGCAGGTTTTGGAGAAGTTCCCAGTCCAACAAGACAAGTCAGATAGGTGGGAGGGAGAGTTGATGTACCCTTTCTTGGGGAACCACTATAAATCTATGTGTGCTTATTATGTTGTTTCTTTGTGTAGGTTGCGTACATCTTGAAAGCATAAAACAACTAACAACCAAATCTCTTAAAGAAGAAATATTTAAGAAACTCAAAAAGAAACCAATAACCTATTCATCCCCTCTAGGTGATTTAGCTATCCTTGAAAATAAAGACTTTCAGCCAACAAAACGACTATCTGGTATTTGGACAGTGGATGCTCTCGACATATGACAGGGACAAGAAGCCTACTTCAGAATTATACTCCAGTCAAAGATGGTGCAAAGGTTATCTTTGGTGGCTCTGACCGAGGAATTACAAAAGGCTACGGTATAATTTCTAATGGTATAGTCTCATTCACTGATGTGGCTTATGTGAAAGGATTAGAACATAATCAAATTACCATAAGTCAATTATGTGATAAAGGCTTTATTGTTACAATCCCTAAAGATTAGTGCCTGATAAAGTCGGCCTCTACTATGGAGATAATATTAATAGGCATAAGAAGTAGAAATATATTTTGTATTAATATTATATGCTTAAACACTTCTACCCCAGTATGTTTTGTTGCTAAAGATAGGGCATTTCGTTGCGACCAATGACACAAGAGACTTGCACATATAAATTTCAAAACCACTAACATGTTATTTTCTTAAGACTTAGTACGTGACGCACCTACTATTAAGTGTATTAAAGAGAGTCCATGTCATACATGTAAGATGGGCAAGCAGACAAGGGCTACCTTTAAGGGCATTACCGATAAAGATTCCTTAAGGTGTTTGTATCTACTATAAATGGACTTATTCGGTCCAATGCAAGTTCGTAGCTTAGGAGGTAAGTCTTATACGCTGCTAATTGTTGATGACCACTCACGTTTTACTTGGGTGTTCTTTCTAAAACAAAATTCAGATACCTTTGATGTGTTCCCTAACTTTGTCAGGCAAATCAATAACGAATTAAACTGCCCAGTGGTTAGAATCAGAAGTGATCATAGAACATAATTTATATCTGGTGCCTTGACAGAATTCTGTGGAAGTCTAGGCATCTTTCATGAGTTTTCCTCCCCGCGCACTCCATAACAAAATAGAGTTATAGAGAGAAGGAACAGAACACTCATTGAAGCATGTACTACAATACTGAATGACTCCTCTCTACCAGAGTACTTCTGGGCTGAGGCCGTTAATATAGCTTGTCCCGTGAAAAATAGAGCGTTGATCAACAAGAATCATTGCAAGACTCCCTATGAGCTACTGAAAGGTAGGAGACTGACTGTGTCCTACTTCAGGATCATTGGTTGCAAATGCTACATACTTAATAATGGAAAATATCATCATACAAAATTTGGAGAAAAATGCTTTGAAGGAATTTTATTAGGTTATAGTAACCATAGTAAGGCCTACAGATTCTTTAATAAGAAAACTCTGGTGGTATAAGACTCGATTAATATTATATTTGATGAGAGGAGCTTGCTACAAGCAGCTCTTCTAGTTTTTTTGTTGAAGATATAGGTTCAAAGCTAAAATAATTAAGCTTGGATGAGAGAGTGGAAGAAAGTGCTCCAAAGTTCATCAAGATCACTCCTTCAGTCTCTATTGGAGAAGACGATCACCAAGATGAAGAAGTTATCCAAGTGGAAGAAGTAACTCAAGAAATAGTGGGAGCTCCCGATACAAGAACTCTAGAGCTCAGACACCTGAGGGATCAACCAGTTGATCAGATCATAGGAGATCCTCATGCTGGTGTAAGAACACAAAGAGGTACAAAAAAAATGAAAGTTTGCATTTGAGTTTCCTCTCCCAGGTTGAACGAAAGAAATTCGAAGAATCAAACAAAGACGCATCATGAATATTTGCAATGGAAGATGAACTAAATCAGTTCAAATGCTGCCAAGTCTGGAAACTTGTACCGAGACCCAAAGGCAAGAATGTGTTTGGAACAAAGTGGGTCTACATGAACAAGATGGATGAAGATGGAACCATCATCAAAAATAAAGCCAGACCAATAGTTAAAGGATACAGATAGGAAGAAGGGATCAATTTTGATCAGACCTATACTCTAGTGGCAAGACTCAAAACAATTAGGCTGTTCTTCGCATGTGCTGCCTTTATGGGCTTTAATGTCTATCAAATGGACGTGAAGTCGTCCTTCCTCAATGGTGATATAAAGGAGGAAGTATACGTGGAACAACCCCCAAGTTTTGTTGATCCTAATGATCTTAATCATGTTTACTTATTATTTAAAGTATTGTACGGTTTAAAATAAGCTGCACGAGCTTGGTATGAAACACTATCTAACTTTATTCTTGAGAACCAGTTCACCAGGGGAAAGATAGATAAGTCATTATTTCTTAGGGAAGTAAAAGGAAAGATTCTGCTAGTGCAAATCTATGTCGACGATATTATTTTTGCCTCTACTGATGATAACGTTTGCAAGAAGTTTTCCAAACTTATGCACGAGAAGTTTGAAATGAGCAGTATGGGTGAGCTGAAGTATTTCTTCGTACTTCAGGTGAAACAATCTTAAGATGGAATTTTCATCTCTCAGACGAAGTTCACCAAGGAGTTGATTAAAAAATTTGGAATGAAGAAGCAACCTCCATGAGGACTCCAATGGGTTCAGCTATGTCACTGGACAAGGACGAGAAAGGGAAAATTTTTGATTAAACCAAGTACATGAGCATAATTGGGTCTTAGCTCTACCTTACTGCTAGCAGGACTGACATAATGTTTTCAACATGTGTGTGTGCTAGATATCTGGTGAACTCCAAGGAATCTCAGTACTCTGCTGCAAAGCAGATTTTAAGATACCTTAAGGGTACACCAAATCTTGGCTTATGGTACCTAAGAAATAATGATAAAGAATTAAATGGATTTTCAGATGTAGATTTTGCAGGTAGCAAAGACGACATGAAGAGCACTTTCGGGACATACCAATTCCTAAGAAGAAGACTCTTTTCTTAGAGTAGCAAGAAGCAGAATTTTGTTGCATTGTCAACCGCCGAGTTAGAATATATTTCTGCAGGAAGTTGCCGCGCACAACTTCTCTGGATCAAGAATCAGTTGGAAGACTATAATTTGATGTTCAAGGAAATTCCCATGTTTTGTGACTCCTCCAATGTTATAGCAGTCACCAACATTCCAGACTCTCACAGTCAGATAAAGCATATCAAATTGAGATACCACTTCATTCGAGAGCATGTGGAGAATGGGGACATCAACCTTCGAAAGAAAGAGTGATACCAGTAGTTGTAATAGAAAGGAAAGATAATCTACCACTATACAACAAACTAATCTATTACAGTGCAACGCAAAATAGGCAACTAGATGACACAAGAAATTTATAGTGGTTCCCCAACCTGGGTACATCCACTCTTCCACCACCCTGGTAGGAATCCACTAGAAGGTTTTTGATCAGGTGACTGCCACCACAAGATCTATTTTCAGGGAGATCTCACAACCCTTTGAGCTTTTGATCAAGTGCCCAAAAACCAAGCATAAACTTTTGACGGGAGTTAATAAACCCTTTTATAAGAGGGGGAGAGAGATTTGATGGTGTCTTCTCTATCTCTAATCAACAAAGAAGACTAGTGGATTTGTTATTGTTAAGGGGTCCTTACAAAATCACTTGGAGCCTTTCCTAGGGTGTAGGTCTTCAGCCTTGTCTTCAAGTATTCCAGGAACTTCTGACTGATTCAAATTTTGTTGTCCTTGAAAGCTCCTGGAGTTGAAGTTGAAGAAGCCTCTTAATTTGTGTATGTTGTTCTTCTTTAGTCTTCTGTAAGATCAAAGTGAAAACAGGTTGTTTTTTGCACAGAGAATTTCTGAGAGTTTTTCTATATTCTCTGGTTCTGTATCACTTCTTGTTTGTCTCTTATTCCGTTTGAAAGAGAAAATCTCTTTTATATTCTCTGTCGAAATTCTCCTTTGAAATTTGAATCTGAAGCATTGATTGTTGATTGTTTGGAGAATGAAAATCGGCTGGAGAATATTGTCTTTAATGATTTTCCACAACTGTCCCAATTAATTAAGCAAGTGATTAGCCTGTTGAAGACCATAATTAATGCTGCCAATAACGGCTATATTCAGAGAATATGAGCATTAATTACTTTAGGAAATTACTGCTAAATAGTATATGGAATAAAGACAAAAATGAAGAAAAACTGTAAGTCAGGCTTCGATAGAAATCGTTGACCTCTGAACAGATTTTGTTGACCGGAGATCCAAGTTTGTCAAGCTGAGAAATCCAGTTCGTCGACCTGAGAAAACCTGTTCGTCTACCTGAGCTCAGTGAACTGTATTCTGGAGATAACTTGCCTAATCTGTGCTCTAAGTTTGTCTAGCTGATATTCTGTCTTCGTCGAGCTGAGTTTAGCGAAGATAATCTCGAAAGAATGTGTTGAAGGCTGAACTCCAGACTTCGTCGACCTGAGCTCAAATATCTTCGAGCTCAACTCAGAGATTTAACTCTGAGTTCGTCAAGTAGAGCACGACTATCATCGAGTTGAGTTCAATGAATGTTGAACTTATATTCTGAACTTTGATTTCTTCTAAGTCTTGACTCCACTGAGGTCCTCTGCTGGATTGTCCATCAAGGTTGAACCTAATGACTTAGCCTAAACACTAGGACTCAAATACATGACCCTAACTATACATTGTGGGTCAGACATCCTAATTATTGAATCTAGCCCAAATCTAACTAGGGATCAAACAATCTCCCCCTATTTGGGTGAGGTCACTAATAATATAAAAAGAAAATAATCACAAAGGAACATAAAATATATCTGGCAGAAAATTTGAAACATTCAGCAGATATGTACATAGACAATAACTTTGTGACAGTTATAACAAATAAAGTTCAGACAATATAAAAACTAAACAAAATGATCATTTGTTCTTCTTCTGCTTTTCCTTTTCAGCTTGCTCAAAGGCTGTCTGAATTTAATTTCTCTGTTGGGGTTGCCTGCTTCTCTTCTAGACATTGTCATCTCAGCAGCTCCAATTATATTGAAAGAGGTAGTTCTTGGTACCACAGCCTCTGGATGCAAGTTCATATAAGCATCTACATTGAAAAATTTATTAGCCTTTTCATACCTTTTAAGTTTTTCTTTACTGTAAGTTGTGAAAGTGATGTGTTAGATCTAAAATACTCTAGGGGGGTGAATAGAGTATCCTAAAATCCTTATGAAAACTTTACAACTTTTGTTGTAAATAAAAACTACAAAATAATAAATAAATAACCACAAACACACAACAGACCTAGTTAGCACAAACACAACAAGAACAAAAGAAAGGGCAACCAGAGAACACAAGAAATTATAGTGGTTCCCCAACCTGGGTACATCCACTCTTCTACCACCCTGATAGGAATCCACTCAGATTTTTGATCAGGTGCCTGACAACAATGAGCTTTTGATCATGTGCTCAAAAAACAAACCTCAAGTCTTTTGGTCAGGTGACTTGCAACTAGGAATAACTTTTGAAGGGAGTTATAACCCTTTATACAGTGTGGGAGGGGGGGGGGGTTGAGAGATGATATTGTCTTCTCTTTCTCAAAAAACAACTGAGAAGACTTAAGTGGAAATGATGTTAGCAATGAGCTCCCCCTGAGATGTAGAATGGTTCAAGGAAAACTGGAGCTTTGCTTCAGGGTGATAAGCCTTCAATCTATATCAGCCTTGACCAGAAAGGATCTTCAGGAACTTCTTGACAGATGGAATTGATGTTGTCCCTTGAAGTGTCCTAGAGAGTTGAAGAATGAAGACTCTTGATTTTTGATTGATTGTTCTTATTCTTCAGATAGCAGATGTTCTTCTGGTCTAGGGCTTCTTTTCTTTATCAGAGATCTGTGAAAGAAAGAGCAGAGAATTCATTATTGCAGACTAATTGACTGTGTATATGTGTATCTTCTTTTGTAGGAAAAGCGAGAATCTCTTTTATATTTCTTGTCAAAAATTGTCTTTTGAAATTTGAAATCCACTACAATCAATGCTGACGGCCTTGAGAATAAACGACATTGTATTATTTCCCCAACTTTCCCATGGAAAAACGACAAGCAATAATCCTGGAGAAGACCATAATCAATGCTCTGTCTAACGGTTATATTCAGAGAATATTTGAGCATTAATTACACAGGAATTATTGTAGTAAGAAGGGACAGAAGGAAGGAAATAACTAAGTCTGGATTCGTCGAAAAGATAACAGAAATCGTCGAGCTGAGTCCACAGTTCGTCGAGCTAAGAAGCTGTGTTCGTCGATCAGATGACTTTTGTTCGTCAAGCTGAGTTCCAAGATCGTCGAGCTAAAGTAGAACTGCATTCTCTAGAAACTTTGACAATTATGTGCATGGAGTTCGTCGAGCTGATAGCTGGTAACTGATTTCATCTAGCTGAGAACTGATTTCGTCGAGCAGATAACTTGTTGATAGAAATTCTGGGGAATGTGTCGACATAAGTCCTGGGTGTCGACACAATTACTTCTTGTCTCGACATAGCTGTTGTGTTGACAGAAATCTGGAGAGTGTTGACATAAGCCCTGTGTGTCGACACAATTACACGTGGTCTCGACACAATTGATGTTTGTGTCGACATAAGTCCTGGTTCTGGTGTTGACACAAACTTCTGGTGTGAAGTGTTAAAGTGAAGTAACCAGAAATCATCGACTAGAGAACTAAGTTCATTGACTGGAGTCTAGAGAATAAAGTCTGGACTTGGAATGCTGAAGGTAGAGTCCAAAGATCATCGACCAAAGAAATAAGTTCGTCGTGCTCAACTCAGAGAATTTTCTCTGAGATCGTCGAGCTGAGCACGACTATCGTCGACCTGAGTTCGACGAATATCGAACTCATTTTACTGAGTCTTTGGAAAATCTCTAAGTCTTGAGTCTCTGGCAGTCTGATGATGGCTGGTCCATGCAGTGTTGAAACTAAGGACTTGGCCTAGACTCTAGGACACAACTATGACCTTGGATATACATGATGGGTCACAAGATCCTAACTTAGTGAACCTAGCCCAAATCAAACTAGGGATCCAACAATATCCCCCTATTTGGGTGAGGTCACTAATTACAGACTAAGATTAAACTGAAAATAAACAAAGCAGGAAAAACATATATCTGGCAAAGAAAAATGAACACATGCAGCAGATATATATATACAGATAAGCTTTGTTCAAAAATAAGAAAGCAGATATAAACATAATAGAAATTAACCAGTTCAAAACTCAATTCTTTTGATTCTTCTCTTTGGGCTTTTCTTCTTTGCTCTTTTCTCCTGCCTTAGTAAAAACAATTTCTCTGTTTGGATCTGAAACTTGCACTTTGGTCATGGTCATATCAGCAGCCCCTATAATATTCAAAGATGTGTCTCTAGGGACTACTGCTTCTGGGTGCAATTTCATATAATCATCAACATTGAAAAACTTGTTAGCTTTTTCAAACCTCTTAAGCTCTTCTTTCCTGTACTTTGACATTGTTATGAATTATGAGGGATACTTTCCTTCAGCTCTTGCTTTGTTGATCATAGAAAGGCCGACAAGTTCTTGGAACCTGGCCATCCTAACTGAAGTACCTGTTTCTAGATCTTCAAAGGGTAAACGAGGAGAAGGAGGTTTGTTGGAACTTTCACCTTGTTGATGTTCAGAGAATTGTTGCTGTTTTTGTTGATGTTGCTGCTGTTGTTGAGGCTGGTGTTGCTTGCTAGAAGGATATTGTCTTTGTTGGCTGCTTCCTGAAAATGAGGACCTACCCTAATGTCTTTGATAAGTTTGAAATTGGGTAGTCCTTTGAGAAGTTGTGCCTGAAGTACCAATAGCTGGAGGAGGAGGAGGAGGAGGAGGGTCCCTTCTGTATTTCTGAGTTGGAGGAGGGGAGTATCTTCTGCTTCTTTTCCTCTCTTTCTGTTCATTTTTAGATAATCACATCCAAGCTGCCATCCCTTTATATGGAGTTATCTTTTGAAGGACATAGTAGGGAGTGTCATTGGCTGGATTTAGTTTAGGAGCAGGAGGAGGTGGAGCTTTCCTTTTCCTAGACACTTTCTAATTCTTTAGATCCTCATCAGAATCCTCATCCTCATCCTCATCCTCATCATCAGATCCCTGAGGATTATCATATAGATCATTCAAAGCTTTCAGGGCCTCAACAAAAATAATAGGTTTCACAGTCTTAGATGGAGCTGAAGGATAAACTGCAATAGGAGCTGGAGCTGGAGAGCTGTCTATGATATTGCTTTCAGTAGCTGCCTTATTCTCTTCTTCAATATCAGCCAAGATCAAAGCATCCAGATCTGGGATTGGAGAGTCATCCATCACAAAGCTTGGAGCAGAAATAGATTCTGGAGAGGATGGCATGAATGCAGGCTCTAAAGCAGTAAAACTGTCTTTGAGTTGCTTGGAAACTGTAGGACTTATTGGAGAAGAATAAGGGACAATAGCCAAAGATGACTTAGTATAGTCTGCTGGAAGGAAGCTTAAAAATGCAGTATCAAAAATTTTCAACAAATGTGCTAAATTTACTGTGGGATTTAAAATAAAATCACCAGCAGTAAGAATCTCTTCAGGAACTGACTCATCTAAATCCATGTCAGTCTCAATAAAATGAATGAAATCAATAAATTCTGTATATTTTGTTGTTGCTGCCTCTACTGGAGCTGGAGCTGCTGAAACTGAAACTGATGCTACTGCTAGAACAGCTGCAGCTTCTTCATCAAGCATCTCCCCATGCCTGGTTTCAGTGTGAACTAGAGTCAGTCCCCTGACTGAAGATGAGGCAGCAGTGAGGGCAGATATCTGGGCAGATACGATTGATATGGAAGTAGCAAGAGGTTTAATAGCCTCTGCTATTATTATTTTGAGGAGGGGTATGATGAGGGCAATGACATTGAGATGGTGGAGGGATCTAGTGGTGGAGTTGTAGTTAGTGTTACAGAAGGTGGTTGGGTGGAAACATTTGGAGGGATGGTAGTAGTTGGTGGGGTTGGAGGAGGAGCATCTGGCATATGGTCATCTTGTGTGGATTGATGTTGAGCGAAAAGATTAGTGGGAGAAGATGATAGTAGATTAAAAGAAGGAATGGAGGATAGGTGTGGTGGAAGAGGAGATGAAGGTGGTGTTGGCGAAGGGGAGGGTTGATGATAGTCCTGAATAGGGGATGAGGGGATGTTAGTAATATCTAAGGGTGGAGAGGTGGTAGAAGATATAACAGGAACAGATGGTTGTGGTTGTGTTTATTGTTGGGGTTGTTGTTGAGTCTGAGGTGGAAGTGGGAGGACTGTTATGTGTGGTAGTTGGGTTTGGAGTGCTAGAAGAGATGGGGATGAAGGAGTGATCTCTTCAAAAGGGTGGGGAGTGGCTGGAATAGCCCTTTTGCTCTCAGAAGCTTTGGTGGCAGAGGATGAGGCCTTGGAAGTCTATGTTATGGTTCTCTCCCACCTGCAAAACAAGGCAAATGTGAGCCTTTTGCGGTCATTGATGAATTTTGTCGGGGAGACCAGTGATTCAACAGCTTTTCTTTCAAAAAGATCCCCAAGATCCTTCCCAAACGCACTTCCTTTTTGTTATTCTTTTTCTTGATCAGATCAAAGATGATCTGTGCCCAGTTCACTTGCTTCTTGTTGACCACTACACACATAACCGGAAATTGATGTCTGGTTATATAATCAGGTGCAGTGTGCTTGCTTGGCAAGACTTTCCCGACAATATCTGCCAGAAACTTAAATTCTGTAGATAAATGTTTCTTCAATAATTTGTTAGGGTTATCTCCAGTATAACCCATCAAACTCAACATTTGATCATATTCTTCACTGTCAATCTCTAATTCTTCTTCTCCATTATTCAATCCAAATATTTCAGTTCATACAGTGGGAGATAGAGAAACAGTATTACGAGCAATTGATCCAGTCATGGTATTCTCCTCTAAGGTTGAAGATGTGTAGAGCCATTCTCTAATTTCAGTTCCAGACAGTTTGATCCTTATTGTCATCAAATTCTTCAGATGCTGCTCATCCAGAAGTTCTAGAATATTCAAAAAAATTGGGTCTGAATGCTGGAAAGAATCAAAGTCGACATCAAAGCCGGTGTCGAACTTCATCGTAGCCAGCATTCCTGCTTGAATCACCATGAGATCACCTGCAAGAGAAAACGACGATCAAGTGAAAAGGAACAGAAAGCACATGACGGAGGTCGAAGAAAACATAGATATATGGTTTTCTGGAATATGAATCGACAAATTCCGTTCCACGATAAATAAAAAGATCTTCGATTTGAGGTCGACGAAATGATTTGGAGTTAAATTATTCGTCGAGCTCAGTCTGAAGATTTGAAGACATTTCGTCGAGCTCCATTCGACAAAATTCTTCTGAAGTAGATTCATCGAGCTCCGTTCGACGAAAACAACTTCACTCACAGAGAGTTTGTCGATCTCCGTTCGACGAATATCTCAAGAACTTTCCTCAGTTCGTCGAACTCCGTTCGACAAACTCTGGCAAATTCGTCGAATGCAGGCAGAAGTTAGATCAAAGCTTCTCCATTTATCATGCCCAGCTGATTTATAAAGAACAAGTGATTCTTTTCTTCCAAGGGTTTGGTGAAAATATCATCTTTTTGTAAATTAGTGGAGATATAGACAAGTTTGATTTTGTTTTGTCTACACACTCTCTAATGAAATGATGCCTAATGTCTATATGCTTGGTCTTATTGTGATGGACTGGATTCTGTGCTATGAATATAGCACTTATGTTATCACAAAATAGAGTTGAATTATTTAAGTTGAAACCATAGTCTAGTAGTTGATTCTGAATCCACAATATCTGTGAACAGCAACTGCCAGCTGCAATGTACTCTGCTTCAGCAGTTGATGTGGACACAGATGTTTGTTTCTTGCAGAACCAATACACTAATCTCATACCAAGGAATTGGCAAGTTCCTGTGGTACTTTTTCTGTCTACCCTACATCCAGCATAGTTAGCATCTGAGTATCCAGTTAACTCAAATTCTGACTCAGTAGGATACCATAGGCCTAGACTTGGACAACTCTTTATATATCTCAAAATGTTTTTAGGAAAGTAAGGTGAGATTCTTTAGGGTTCACTTGGAACCTAACACAAAGACATGCGAAAAACATGATATCAGGTCTGCTACCTATAAGGTATAGTAGGGACCCAACAATGCCCCTATATAACTTCTAATCAACAGGTTTCCCATGTGGATCAGAATCTACTACAGCATTAGTAGCCATAGGTGTTTTCTGAGCTGAGGCATCAGCCATCCCAAACTTCTTGAGAAGCACTTTAGCAAATTTTGTTTGGGAGATGAAGATGCCATCAGGTAGCTGCTTCACTTGGAGACCAAGGAAGTAGGAGTGCTCACACATGCTACTCATTTCGAACTTGGAATGCATGAGGTCATAAAAACTCTTGCATTGTTTGGAATCTGTAGACCCAAAGATAATGTCATCTACGTAGATTTGTACTAATATAATTTGATCCTTATGATGTATAGTGAATAATGTCCTATCTACAATGCCCTAAAAAATTTATGCTCTAGAAGAAAGCTAGCTCAGATTTCATACCAAGCTCTTGAAGCCTGCTTTAAACCATAGAGAGCTTTATGCAATTTAAAGACATAAGAGGGATGAGTAGGAGAGATAAAACCTAGTGGTTGCTCCACATAAACTTCTTCTTTAAGTTCACCATTCAAGAATGCACTCTTGACATCCATTTGGTATAGTTTGAACTTTTTGTAGGCAGCATATGCAAGGAAGATTCTGATTTCTTCCAGCCTTCAACAGGTGCAATTGTCTGGTCATAGTCAATCCCTTCCTCTTGTCTGTAGCCTTGAGCAACCAGTATTGCCTTGTTCCTTATGATAATACCTTGGGCATCTAGTTTGTTTCTAAATACCTATTTAGTTTGAATGACTGGTAGTCTTTTGGTCTTGGAACTAAATACCAAACTCTACATCTCTCAAATTGGTTGACATCCTCTTGCATTACAATAATCTAGTGTGGATCTTGCTCAGCATCTTTGATGGATTGAGGCTCAGTTTGAGATTTGAAGCTGGCATACATCAAGTCTTGGTTGATTTGATGTCTGGTCCGCACAACAACTGAAATGTCTCCAATCACTTGAGATACAAGGTGATCTCTAAGTGTGACAAATTCAGTAGGTGGAGTTGGATGAGCAATAGCTTGGGGTATTAATTCCTCTTATGGATTTATAGCTGTTGTCGGTTCTTTACTGATTTCAGTGTCTTCATCTTCACTGTCTTCAGTAATTTGTGAAGAAGGATGGCTTACAGCCTCATTGGTGAGGGTTAATTCATTCAGCTTCTAACACAAATGTGGTTCCTGCAAAACGTTATTGGTAAAAATTTCTTTCTACTTGTAAAACATGTTAGTCTCATCAAATAAAACATGAATAGATTCTTTAATTTTCATGGTAGATTTATTATAGACCCTATAAGCCTTGCTTACTTGGGAATATCCAAGAAAAATTCCAATTTCAGCCTTTGCTTCAAATTTTCTAATGTGTTTCTTATTATTGTTGTGAATGTAACATAAGCAACCAAATATTTTAAAATAGTCTACTTTAGGTTTCTTCCCTTTAAGTAGCTCATAAGGAGACTTATTCTTAAGCTTGTGTATTAGACTTCTGTTCAGTACATAATTTGCTGTGCTTACAGCCTCTACCCATAAAGATAGGAGAAAATGAGCATCTGCAAGTAATGTGCCTGCAGATTCAATTCAGGTTCTATTTTTCCTTTCAGCAACCCCATTTTGTTGAGTTGTTCTAGGAGCTGAGAAGCAGTGCCTGATACCTTCCTTCTCACAAAACTCTTGCATAAGAAGAGACTCAAACTCAGGACAATGATCACTTCTACTCAATGCAAATGGAGTAGTGTACTCAATCTGTATGTTCATGAGAAAATCTGTAAAAACCTTGAAGTTATGTAACTTAGATCTCAGAAAGAATACCCAAGTGAATCAAGAGAAGTCATATATAATCACTAAAATATAGGATTTCCCTCCTAAACTTTGTACTGCAATAGGGCCAAAAAGGTTCATATGTAGCAAGTACAATATTCTAGGTGAGTCACTTTTATTTACTAATGTAAAACTACTTTTAGTTTGCTTGCCTAATTGACAAGCCTTGCAAAGGCTTTCCTTCTTGTAAGGGCAAGAAGGAAATCCTCTAACAAGGTTGTCCTTAGAGAGTTTGGCAATAATTTTCAAGTTCACATGACTTAATCTCCTATGTCAAAGGTCATTATTATTACTGGTTTGATTAAGTAAACATATTTCAGATTTAGCTAACTGGATATTAACTACATAAATGTTTCCTACTCTAGTGCCAGTCAATACTACTTGGTCATCTATGGAAGTAATGATACAAGAAGTTTTATTAAAGGATACCTGAAACCTTTCATCACATAACTGACTTATGGAGATGAGGTTGTGCTTCAGTCCACTTACATAAGCTACCTTCCTAAAGGTGACTGCTCCAATCTTTACCTTTACATAGCCTTCAGTCTGGCCACAATTGGAGTCACCAAATATTACTTTGGGTCCTAGCTTTGACTGGTAATTGATTAGGTTGTCCTTGTTTCCAATCATGTGTTTAGAATAGCCACAATCCAGATACCACTGTTGCTCTATGGTGGGATAGTCTTTCACCTGCAATTAAACAGATTAACTATTCTTGACCCTGGTTACCTTGTGTCCTTATTTCTTCACATAATTAAAACAAGAGATATAAGAATATTCAGGTTGATATTTATAACTTAAAGGATGGTATCTTCTAGGTGGAATAATCCATTGATTAAATTGGTTAAAGGAAGACCTTGGTTGAGCATAAGTTTTAGCAAAATTCAAGTTTCTGTTAAGGTGAACTGCGTTCGACGAATTCTAGTGAGTTCGTCGATTTGAGTTCGATGAATGGGGGTGAGTTTGTCGAAATCCACTCAGAGAATGAAAGTATTCATTCTTTGGGCCCCAATATTGTCGATCTCGGGTCGACAAACCATAATGGTTTCGTCGATCGTAGTTCAATGAATAATTATAGTGAAAGTTTGCGTTCGGAGTTCGTCGACTTGAGGTCGACAAACTATACATAATTTGTCGATCGGAGTTTGACGAAATCTATTGAACATGGTTATAATTATGATTTTTCTTATTCTTTTTCTCTCTGTTATTCTTTTGTTTTAACTCAGTTTGTTTAACATTATTATTATTGTCTATCTTCTCTTTTTCTATTTCTAAAACAAATTTTATAGGAGTTGTTAGTATATTCTTCTGAATTAGTGGAGGTTGGCTTGATGAAGTACCTAAGCCTAGCTTGCCATTTAGCCTGGTATTCACTGTGCTTGTGATGTCCATCAACTTGATGCTTCTCCCATTTAAGGATTCTTCAAGTTACCTTGCCTCAGCCAATTCAGTCTTTAGTGATATAATTTGTTCTTGAGCTAAAGTTAATTCATCTTTTAACTCAATATTTTCAGAAATAAATTTTTCATGATTGATGAGTCCGATTTATATAGGTTTTTTCTGACTCATCTGGGTTAGTTTTCACGTGTTTGCACTTCACTTTTAGTTCTATATCGTCCATATTTCTTCTAGCTTTATTTCCACATGAAGTACAACTTTTTGCTCATTGTGGTGTGCAATTGCGCACTATTCTGTTGGGGCTAAGCACATGGTGCTCACAAAGTCTCTCTTTTAGTTTTTTCTTTCTGTTCTGTATGTTGGTGGCTTGTGCCCCCATTGTGAGGTTTGCTGTGCAGGTGGTCAAAAAGCCCAGCCTTCAGATTGTCTCCTGTGTAAAACGCACAGTCGTGCATTTTCTTCGTGCACTGTTTCAGTGTAATCGTGCATTTTACTCGGTATTTTCCTGGGATTTCTGATCCGCCCGTGTGTTAGGTTCCCGCACGGTTTGTTCCAAACCGTACGAGAAGTAATCACACGTCCTGCCTGTTTTGGCCTTGTTCTGGGTGCTCTGTGGTTACCCGTGTGTTTTGGCCTCGCACAGTTGATTCCAACCGTGTGTGACCATTTTCGCAAGCTTTTATTACTTATTCCTGATCGCACGGTCATGCGTTTCCTCCACGCATGTTTTGGGCCGGTCGTGCGCCATCATTTCACAAAATACTCAGTTATGTTTTTGCCCGTGCGTTTTTCTTCATGCACGGTCTACGCCCGTGCGTTTTACTCGTGTGTTAAGAAAATTCTGCACGATCTCTGTTTAAACCGCTATTTTTCAAGGTTTTGGGGAATGGATTTTGCAGCCATTTTCTTCCGCCGGAAGGTGGTTTGCCCCGTTATTCATCCTCCATGCTAGGGCTTTGCTCCCTATGAAGTTCCCTTGCATCCATGGTGTAAAGAAGTGAGTTTCCACTCCACGATCTCTGTGAAGTAAGGAAGAAGTGAAGGTTTGACGTGAACAACGTAGAGCAATGAGAAGACGGGCGCTTAGGAAGCGGTGACGGCCTTCCCCGACCTCGGACGCAACCGATGAGTGGCTCACTGTACACGGATTGACAACCCGGTGCTTCCTCCCACGTCTACGACAAAGACTCGTTCATTGTTTGTATTTCTACCTTTCTCTTCCACATTTCCAGGTTTTCGTATTGGATTTTCATTATTATTTGATGCAAGAACTTTGATGAAACTTTGGCTTAATGCTATTTACTATTGTTCATGCTTGTGAGTGATGCGGTGGTTTGTTGGCTTAAGTTACGTATGGTATGAATGTTTGTGTTTACCACACTAGCAAGTGCTAGGTGTGAGCATAGCAAAGAGGTGCTCTCGACCCTTATTCCGCAAGCCTACTCGGCCATCTGCCCAGCAATTCGGTGCATAGCGGCCCGACTCGTCTTCATCCCGCATGGCGAAGTGATGTATAGCGGCATTGCATAGGAGTAGTCAATATTGTTTTATTTTCCTTTTCCGCAGCAACCAAAACCCCCCATCGTAAACCCCGACCTAAGGACTTCAATCTCAAGTCCTCCTCAAAATTAGCTCCACCTTTCTGTGTTCCCTCGGGATTGATATTTGGGAAAATTCGCCCATTTTATATTACTTGTGCGACCGGTACACTTGTCGTTCAAACGCATCAAGTTTTTGGCGCCGTTGCCGGGGAACACAGTCGTGTGAGTTTTTGGAGAGGGAGATAGTAGATCGAAGCCCTTTTCCATTTGTATATTTCATGTTTCTTCTTTGCTTTAGTTTTTAGAATCTGTTTCTTGTTTTTATTTGTTCCTCTTCTAGTTTTAATTTTTCTGTAGCAGGTTTTCCTATTCTTTTATTTGTGGTGTGTAGTTAATTGTTGCTTCGAAACTTTCTGTTGGTGAATTATTCTTGTTGCACCATGTATTCTTATATGAATATCCGTTGCCGATGGTGCGTGGATTATAGGCATGGTAGTGATGAGTGCCACACTCAAGATTGGGAGCATAATTCTCGTGGTTCTGTGTATGGAGCACCGTCTTCCTATGGTACTTCATACACCCAACCCAGCTCTTATGGTCACTCCTCTTCTATGCATTCATATTTTTCTTATTCCTCTCCGGTCCTACCTAGACCGAGGAGTAATGGAAAATGATGTTTGTGTTGTCGTAGCACCGACCACGTGTTGAAAGATTGCGCAAAATTTCAGCGCCAGTTGGAGGAGGATGAAGAATCGGGTATCCGATTCACTCTATCACACTCTCAAATGGCCACCCCTTCTGATTCTGATGATATATTCACATCACCACCTTATCTATGGGGGAGTGCTGCGGATATACCCATCAGACTTTCTGCTGATTGGTGTGACGACATTGTAGTGTCGTCTCTCCCTATGCATTCTTCCCCTCTTTTGGATTCACCATCGGAGGAACCCACACATATTTCCTCTGATGTTGTTGTTCCTCCACCTTCTTTGCAAGAATTATCTATCCCCATGTTTAGTGCGTCGGTTGATGATGTTAGGCCGGATTGTGATTCTGAGCCTGAGGATGTGCCCATGTGTGACGAGGATATTATTTTCATTAATGGAAAGTATTACGTCTTGTAACATGTGGACGCACCGAGGTGTGTTGATGAGTAGATCCTCTTTGTTGAGGAAGATTCCACTTCCTTGATAGATGAGGAGGTCTAAACGACCACCGAGGACCTCGAGCTCGCGGATTCCCCTCACCATGACTCATATGACATCGACGATGATCTATGTTTGTATCCTGCTGGGAGTGAGACCGGGACCACTCCCCCTATTTCTGATTATTTTAGTTTTTCATCTCCTTTATTTCTTGATCCCCATTCTATATCTAAGCCCGTGTGGGTTGAGTCTCCGCAGGAGCTTCAGGAGGACTTGGAGCTTTCAGCGTCAGCCATCGATGATAGCATCCTCTTTTGTGAGGAGGTTGATTCCTCCTCTGTTGAGGAAGCTCCATTAATAGACTTCTCCTCCTGCCATCTCCCTGTAGACGATACCTTGCTGGGCAAGGATTTATTTTGTGATAAGATGAGCGAGGACCAGTGCTCCTTCTCTTCTTATTTCTTATTTCCTCTACCTGTGTTGGGCAGGTATCATTATTTAGGTAGAGGGGTAACTGTTTTATCTCCGTATAGGTACCCGTTACCGCAACGGATATTAGGCCAGTTACCTGTGCATTTTTCTTTTTATAGACCCATTAGCTAGTACTTTTCATTTTTCGAATAAGTCGTGCTGGGATGACAGTAACCACAGTACTTATCTTTCATTTACTGCATTTTTTTATGTCTACTTAGTTTTAGTATTTAGTTTTATTTTGTATATTTTTCTTTTTTTTACGGAGCTCACCCCTGCAAGTATTCATGGTAAACCGTATTAGTGGAGTTGTGATTCTTTGTTTGGCGGAATTGCTATTGAGCTTTCTTGCGTCTTCTGCTATTCTCATTGGCTGAGCATTGGGTAACCTCTTCCCTTGTCTCTATTAGATTTAATTTCCATATCATATGCTGTGTAGGTTAGTTTAAGTCTTGGGGAGAGCCATTATTAGTTACCTTTTGCACGCGCACATTTCATGTGCATACTAGAAGCTTCTATATTTTTATTTTAATTAGTTCATTGCATTGCACACCACTGCACCCATATAAGCATGTGCTTAGCTTTTTGCATGCTGTGAGTTAAACTCGTTTCTTTGTTAGATTCGGGAAAATTATGGTGCTGGCTTAGGATTGTGAGATGGAGTAAAATGTTGACCTTGCTGTGTTCCTAGTCAATTGGCCTCGTCTCGTGTAGAAATTTGAATAGAATTAATTTTTCTGTATGCTTATAGTTTTATATTTTTCTATGTGCGTAAAATACCTTTTATTCTACTCAAAAATGGTGAATCCGGTGTGAATCAAACGATAGTGTAGGGATGTGTGTAGCCGTCACTAGACTCATTTTGCTCGAGTCAGGATGAAGGATTATCTTTCTCGGTGGCTAAGAACTTTCCCCAAGCTACTCTAGAAGCATTGGTGCATGGTTAGTCTAGCGTTAGTGTGATGTAGGCCATCATTTTGGCCCGGTTGAGCTTTGTACTGTTCCTAACGTCGTATCCTCGCTAAGCCCCATTGTGCCTACCAATTCTTTTGATTTAGCTCCACCATTATTTCACCAAAGCCTCATAGCCGATCCTAGTCGCACACCCAAGTCGAGCTTTAGGGTTTTATGTTATCATTTTGGGGTGTTGATGTGGTGATATTACATGTGAATATGTGGATGTGCTCCAAGGTTTATATTTGCTGAAATTGTAGAAATAAAAAGATAAAAAATATATATATGGGAAAAATAAAAGTGAAAAGAAGAAGTTTGATTGGAAAACTTTTTGGAGGTGTGATTATATTTGGAGTAGGCGGTGCACATTCCCATATGTTAAAAGTTAAGTCTGGGGGTGTAGTGTACCCACATGTATTTTGGATTAGTGGATGGATCCTCTTTTTATGATAGCTCATTTGGGTTAGGTGCATAGCCTTCCTGTTTATCTTTGTTTAGCTCACCGTAACCCAAGCCCCACGATTATCCTAAAGTCCTATGGATTCACGCTTGGGTCGAATTAGTGCCGCGGAGAGAGTGTGAACGGGCAAGCGTATGGTTCCTGACATTGGTGTATTCCTTTGGAGGTGATCCTGAGCCCTGGTCTTTGGCAAAGCTCACCTTAGTGGCCTGCCTACTTTCTTCCTATACGTGACCGGATGATTCACCGTGATTCCATTTTTGAGTAATAATAAAATTTTGATACGCATTGTGAAAACTATAAACTATTTTGTATACTTAGAAATTTCTTCTATTATATTTGTACGCGTATGAGCATGCGACTTCACATGGTACTCCGTATAGCAATTTCCTTGTTAATTAAACATTTTCCCTATCTGCATAGATTTTGTTTGCTCGGGACGCACAAACAGGTAAGTCTGGGGGTGTGATGAGTCCGATTTATATAGGGTTTTCCGGACTCATCTGGGTTAGATTTCACGCGTTTGCACTTCACTTTTAGTTCTATATCGTTCATATTTCTTCTAGCTTTTTTTCCACATGAAGTGCACCTTTTGGCTCATTGTGGTGTGCAATTGTGCACTATTCTGTTGGGGGTAAACACATGGTGCTCCCCAAGTCTCTCTTTTAGTTTTTTCTTTCTGTTCTGTATGTTGGTGGCTTGTGCCCCCATTGTGAGGTTTGTTGTGCAGGTGGTCAGAAAGCCCAGCCTACAGATTGTCTCCTGTGTAAAACGCATAGTCGTGCATTTTCTTCGCGCACTATTTCAGTGTAATCGTGCATTATACTTGGTGGTTTCCTGGAATTTCTGATCCGCCCGTGCATTTGGTTCCAGCACGGTTTGTTCCAAACCGTGCGAGAAGGAATCACACGTCCTGCCTATTTTGGCCTTGTTCTGGGTGCTATGTGGTTACCCGTGCATTTTGGCCTCGCACGGTTGATACCAACCGTGCGTGACTATTTTCGCAAGCTTTTATTACTTATTCATGATCACACGGTCGTGCTTTTCCTCCACGCGCGTTTTGGGCCGGTCGTGCGCGATCATTTCACAAAATACTCAGTTCTGTTTTTGCCCGTGCATTTTTCTTCACGCACGGTCTGCGGCCGTGCGTTTTACCCGTGTGTTAAGAAAGTTCTGCGCGATTTCTATTTAAATTGCTGTTTTTCAGGGTTTAGGGGACCGGATTTTGCAGCCGTTTTCTTCCGCCGGAAGGGGGTTTGCCCCGTTCTTCATCCTCCATGCTAGGGATTTGCTCCCTATGAAGTTCCCTTATATCCATGGCATAAAGAATTGAGTTTCCACTCCATGATCTCCACGAAGTAAGGAAGAAGTGAAGGTTTGACGTGGACAACGTAGAACAACGAGAAGATGAGCGCTTAGGAAGCGGTGATAGCCTTCCCCAACCCCGGACGCAACCGATGAGTGGCTCGCTGGACACGAATTGACAACCCAATGCTTCCTCCCACGTCTACGGCAAAGACTCGTTCGTTGTTTGTATTTCTACCTTTCTTTTCACATTTCCAGGTTTTTGTATTGGATTTTCATTATTATTTGATGCAAGAACTTTGATGAACCTTAGGATTAATGCTATTTACTATTGTTCATGCTTGTAAGTGATGTGGTGGTTTGTTCGCTTAGGTTACTTATGGTGTGAATGTTTGTGTTTGCCACACTAGCAAGTTCTAGGTGTGAGCGTAGCAAAGAGGTGCTCTCGACCCTAATTCCGCAAGCCTACTCGGCCATCCGCCCAGCGATTCGGTGCATAGCGACCCGACTAGTCTTCATCCCGCCTGGCGAAGCGATGCATAACGGCATTGCATAGGATTAGTCGATAGTCTTTATTTTCCTTTTCCGCAGCAACCAAAACCCCCCATCATAAACCCCGACTTCAATCTCAAGTCCACCTCAAAATTAACTCCACCTTTCTGTGTTCCCTCGAGATCGATACTTGAGAAAATTCACACATTTTATATTACTTGTGCGACCGGTACACTTGTCGTTCAAACGCATCAATGATCAGTTAATTTTTCTCTAGGTATTTTGATTTCTTTTTCAGAGTTTATTAAATCAATGCATAGTGATTTGAATTCAGTTTTAAAATTGTCAACACTGTAATCAAAGGAAGACAATATCTGATCTGCCTATGATTCATATGTTTCTTCATTATCTGATTCTTCTGTTTGTTCTTCAGCATCAGATGGGATGCAGGAGGCATTGATAGCCATAAATCAAACTTCCATTGCCTTAGCTTCTTCTTCCACTTCATTGGAACTAGAATATGAGGATTCATCTACAGTATCACTCCAGGTTTCAGCCACAAAGCCCTTCTCTTTTCTCTTGTGCTTGCTGGAGGAAGGCTTTCTGTAGTGATGCTTCTTGGTTTCTTTTTCTCTTCTTTTCTCCTTCTTTTGATTCTCAGGATACACTGAGATGAAGTGTCCCGGTTTCCTGCACCCAAAACAAATAAGCTCTTTAGTGGGTGTTTGTCATACCTGGGTTTGTCATCTTGCCTAGATGACTTTCTTCTGAAGTCCTTCCTTGTCATCTTGTATAATCTCTTGGCTAAGAGACTCAGTAGTTCTTCACTAGCAGTTGGGGCCTCTGTCTCTTCTAAAGCTTTGAAAGCTATGTTCTACTCCTTTCTTGTTGTTGTCGGAGTCTTCTGCTCTGCAGCTTCTCTGGACTTTATCAGTTGGTCATATGATTTGAGATTGCTAAGAAGAGATTCGGTAGAAATCTCATTCAAACATCTGCCCTCCTTAATTGGCCGTATCCTGAAATTCCAAGTGCTGGGGAAGCACATTACGATTTTGTCATTCACTTCAGTGAGAGTGATATCCTTATACAGAGTATTTAGCTCATTGATGATTGAGCTTAATCTGATATACATATCACTAACAGATTCAGATTCATCTTTCTTGAATTCTCATACTGGGAGATGAGAGTTGATCTTCTGTCCTTCCTCTCATCTGTAGAACCAGCAACCATCTGGTTGAGAGAGTCCCAGATTGCCTTGGCAGATGTGCATTCAACCACTTTTTGGAAGATATCATCTAACATAGTTTGAGCCAGTATATTCATGGCCTTTACATCTGGTATCTTTGCCTTTTTTTGAGCATCTATCTACTCAGGTGGTGGGACAACATGAGTGCTTGAAGTAGAGGTAGATGTAGAAGTTGTAGGTTGAGGAGGACCTGTCAAAATAGAATTATATATGTTCTCATCAATTGAATTTATATAAAGCCTGATTCTTGCCTTCCAGATTGCAAATTTCTTCAAGTTGCAGATTGGAGGACTGGTGCTTGCATAATATTTGTTCTGTGCCATGCTATGAGATTAACTAAACTAGGAGAAATGAAGATCAGATGTAATAAGGATCTTTTGGTTCAAGTGTTAGCTTGTACAACCAAAGGAACCCCCTCTGATACCAATTAAAAGAAAGGGGTTAAGATTTGATTTACTCTAGAGGGGGGGGGGGGGTGAATAGAGTAATTAAAACTTTTTTGCTGTTTTAATTATTATCCGAGTAAAGTAGTGATACTAGTAGTAGAATAGAAAGAAAAGATAATCTAAGCTAATCTACCATAGCACAACAAACTAATCTATCACAGCACAAAGAAGATAGGCAACCAGACGACACAAAAAAATTATAGTGGCTCCCCAACCTGGGTACATCCACTCTTCTACTACTCTGGTAGGAATCCATTAGCAGGTTTTTGATCAGGTGATTGCCACCATAAGATCTATTTATAGGGAGATCTCACAACCCTTTGAAATTTTGATCAGGTGCCCAAAAACCAAGCATATACTTTTGAAGGGAGTTAATAAACCCTTTTACAGATGGGGGGAGAGAGATTTGATGGTTTCTTCTCTTTCTCTAATCAACAGATAAGACTAATGGATTTGCTGTTGTCAAGGGCTCCTTCCAAAATCACTTGGAGCCTTGCCCAGGATGTAGGTCTTCAGCCTTGTCTTCAAGTAATCTAGGAACTTCTAACTGATTGAAATTATGTTGTCCTTAAAAGCTCCTAGAGTTGAAGTTGAAGAATACTCTTGATTTGTGTTAGTTGTTCTTCTTAAGTCTTCAGTAAGATCAAGGTGAAAACAGGTAGTTTTCTGCACAGAGAATTTCTAAGAGTTTTTTTGTATTCTCTAGTTCTGTATCACTGCTTGTGTGTCTCTTCTTCCGTATGAAAGAGAAAATTTCTTTTATATTCTCTATTGAAATTCTCCTTTGAAATTTGAATCTAAAGCTTTGATTGCTGATTGTCTGGAGAATGAAAATCGGCTGGAGAATATTGTCTTTAATGATTTTCCCCATCTGTCCCAATTAATTAAGCAAGTAATTAGTCTGATGAAGACCATAATTAATGCTGCCAATAATGGCTATATTTAGAAAATTTGAGTATTAATTACTTCAGGAAATTACTGCTTAATAGTATATGGAATAAGGACAAAAATGAGGAAAAACTCTAAGTCAGGCTTGGACAAAAATCATCGACCTCTGAACAGATTTCATCGACCGGAGATCCAAGTTCATCGAGCAGAGAAATCCTATTCGTCGACCTGAGAAAACTTGTTCGTCGACCTGAGCTCAGCAAACTGCATTTTGGAGATAACTTGCCTAATCTGCGCTCCAAGTTCGTCGAGCTGATCATCTGTCTTCGTCGAGCTGAGTTCAGGGAAGGTAATCTGGAAAGAATGTGTTGAAGGCTGAACTCCAGACTTCGTCGACCTGAGCTCTAATATCATCGAGCTCAACTCAGAGAATTATCTCTGAGTTCATCGAGTAGAGCACAACTATCGTCGAGCTGAGTTCGACGAACGTCGAACTTAAATTCTGGACTTTTATTTCTTCTAATTCTTGAGTCCACTGAGGTCTTCTGCTGGCTTGTCCATCAAGGTTGAACCTAATGACTTAGCCTAAACTCTATGACTCAAATACATGACCCTGGCTAAACATTGTGGGTCAGACATCCTAATTAGTGAACCTAGCCCAAATCCAACTAGGGATCCAACAACCTTCAGTATATTCCCATAGATAGACAAGTTGCAGATATTTTCACGAAGCATTGGACGAGAGCAAGTTCTCGTTATTCAAAACAGAACTTGGCATGTTTAATATGGAGTCCTGAAAAGTTCAATCAAAGTCAAGTGAAGATTCAGCGTCAACACCTCAGAAAATCTAAGGAATTCTCACTCAGCAAATATCCAGAAAAGTTCAATTTCACATATGCATTTCTCGGAAAAGGACTTGTATTTTTCGAAAAGAACTACTATTTCTCGAAAAGGCACTTAGATTTATCGAAAAGAACTTGGATTTTTTGAAAAGCTCTATGTATTTTTCGAAAAGCCATCAAGATTTCTCGAAAAAGACCTTATATTTTTTCGAAAAATCACAGGCCTTCTCGAACAACCATAGGAGTTTTCGAACAATTCTTCCCTCTTTTCGAAAATTCTCATCACTTTCGCGAAATGATGACTCTTTTCGAAAAATGTCGACATGTCCTTAATGAATTTTTTGTAGAAGTCGAACCGCCATTCTTGGTACACCTGTCCAAATATTTTCAAAATTCTTAGTTTAATAAATATATTGGACGGTCCATAGAATATCCAGAATCCCAAATTTCAAAATTAAGGGCTTTCGAAGAACGACGCTACATTTTCGCAGATGCCGACTTCTTTTCGCCGCTTCAGTTCTGTCGATTCGACTCTACTGGAAAACTCCACAGTTCTTCACCGACCAGTCAGAAATTCTTCTACCTCTGTAATTAATGGCTCCTACAATGAAGATAGGGTTTGGAAGTGAGTTTGTTCGCACTGTAATCGCCGAACTCTCCGACGATTTCCGCAATGTCATCATACTTCTTGAAACTGCAGGCCTCTCATTTGTTCTAGAGCAACCATGCAAAGTATTCATTCCAGATATTGAAGAATTCTTCTGTAATGCCAAGATCAAGAGAAGTGGGAAGATTTTGAAAACTTCTGTCAGACACATAAAGTCATCCTCTATAACAAAGATTCTAAAACTGCCCGTAATCGACGAATAAGACACTTGGAAGAACCCAATTTCTACCGGGCCTTGTCTTTCTGTGGTCTCCCTAAATCCACAAATACCATCCGACGACTGCAAATGAATGCTAAAAGCAAGCTCCTAGCTGGAATTCTTGGCAAGATCGTTCTCTTCACCACACACTCCATTGGATATATTTCCACAGACTTCTTTGATATGATGACAGCAGTCATCTGCCACAAGAAATTCCAATGGGGGCAAATGATCTTTTAAAAGATTAAGGGAAGCATCAAGATACCAAATTATGCCAGGATCATCGCATTATATACAAATCAAGTCCACCCAGAAATTTTTGACATGTCCAAAGGTGTGTCTATTAATCACTTGAAGAAAGTCACACTGGCCTCGATAAACAGATGGGACATAAGAATTCAAAAGCGAAAGGATGCTCCAGAAGCCCCAATGATTATAGTAGATGATGAGGACAAGATCCCATCTACTCCGTACAGTAATACAGCTGACACATCTAGTACAACTATTGAGGGGGGAGCCTGCTCCTTTAATTCAAGAAGATGTACAGAATGCTGAAGTTCCGGAGATAAAGATTCCAACAGATGTTCCAGCAGCCCAAGTTCCAAAGAAAATTACTAATGTGGAAATGGAAAGAGAAAGTCAAGCTCAGTCTGATGATGAGCAAAACACCCCTGGACAAGATGATGGGTCAGGTATGGATGTTCACTCCTCCCCTGTCCAAGCCACTCTAATAGCTACTACAGAGGACATCGGTAAGATGATAGAGGAACTCAACTCAGATGCCCCCTATTCATCTCTCCTGAAAAGACCACTGTAAAGTCTCCTGCAGAACACCTTGAGAAATCCCTAAATAGACCCCTGAAGAAAATCCTCCAGCTGAGATACCCAAATACTCACCACCACAGGAAAATATTGAGGGGAGACTAATTTTGTATTAATTGATAAAGAGGAAATTTCTCCAGAGCCTGTAGAGCCTCCCATGAGAAATTTAGACTTCTCTATATCTTCCATCCTTGGACATGAGGGGGATGAGATTCTACCTTTCCAAAGAGCAAAGAGTATAGATGAAATTGAATAAATATCACCATGGTCAGTCCCTTCTATTCCTCCTCAACCTCCTCCTATTGCTGTTATTCCTGATGATACCCTATTGGGTAAAATTGAATCAATGCTGACACAACAACGAGAGTACTTTGACAAGTATCTCAAGGAAGTTACTAATAAAGTCACTACTCTTGAAAAGAGATGACCAGAGGATTTTCTGAAGTACAACATAATATTGATGAGTTTAAGAGACTGTTGCAAATTGTTGGAAAGGCCATAGACCATACTATCACTAGTATTGGTCAAGTCATGGATCAATCAGTTGCATTGGCCAATAATCAGATTCAACCGGAGAAGAAAACTTAAGAACAAAATTTCAAAACATGTGAAGAAGTTGTCACATTCAAAAAGATACTATAACAACCCTTACTGTAGAAGTTGGAAAGGGGGAGGACAAAGTTAAAGAAGTTCTTGACAAGAAAATTCTCGAGATGAAAACCAAGTGGGATGCACAATTGAAAGAGATAAGCATAGATGTACAAAAACATATTCATGGAGTAAAGCTTCATACTTACTACACTACTATATGGATGCATAATCAAATACATCTAGACTTTCCAGTCAATCCACATGAAGCTCCACCTCCTCAACTTAACCTAACTGCCCAGATGACTACATTCTCTCCAAGACTTGAAGATTATGGAGCCCCTCCTGTAGAGTACTCCCATGTTTGGACTGAACTAGTGATGCCTCAAAATCCACCTCCAGAAATTCCAGTTCTTAAGAAAAGGAAATATGGCGACGATGCCTCTGCCAGCCGATCCATTCCAACTCATGATGCTGATAAAAGAAAAGCACAAAAAATTGTTGAAGTTTGGAGCCCAACCTCCAAGTCACTCATTCTTGAGACTTTAAAGCTGGTGGTAGATTATGATGAAGATAGGAATGACCATTACAGTCCCCAGGAGTGGGACTTGAATGAAACATCCTTGACTAAGAGGAGAATCTATGATAGAGAATATGACAGAAATATTCCCAAGGCTCCTCCCAAACCAACTAAGCACAATCCTAAACCTTACAACTATCAAAAGAGGCAGCTAGAAAAGAAAGAAAGGCAGCAACAACATCAATTCAAATGAGTAGAGTTTTTGCCATAGTATAGAATGTTGTGGACCTGAATTCCTCTATGGACAATTATATATATATATATATATATATATATATATATATATATATATATATATATATATATATATATATATATATATATATTTGAATTTTGATGTTATATTATTGCAATTACTATTGTGCTTGTTAGTTAATTATTTAACTATCTTGATATAATTCACCTTAATGTAGAGGGTTCTGACTTCTACAAATAGGGGGAGATTGTTTGGTATTGTATCTATAATAACCTAGATTTATGTGAAGTCACCCTTAAACTAAGATTAATTAAGTTTGTATTTGATGACGTTTTCTAGTTGAGTGCTTGCACGTCACTATTACTAAGTGTAGACCAATATTAGTTTACAGTGAGTCACCAAACACATGACCATGCAAAGTAATCACTCATTGTGTGAACAATGGTGTTGTCTCACGTGTAACCTCTCTATTGGGATTCACTTCATTTTCAAGTACTACAGAATTAAAGAAAGGAAGTGTTGCTGATCCTTTGTTAAAGCAGAAAAGAAAATTTATCTTAATAATTCAAAAGTACATTATTCAAAAAATGAAAGTGTTTTCGAAAAGTCTAAGTCGATTTTTCGAGAAAGAAGAACAGTTCTCAAAAACTTCATGACTTTTTGAAAACCCTCACATAACCTAAGATGTATTTTTCGAAAAATGCCCTGAAGATATTTTTCGAAAAGTCCAAGTTCATTTTTTGAAAAGAAATGTTCTTTTAGAGAAACATAAAATCTTTTCAAAAAATTCCTCGAAACCTATTACAGTTCTATTTTTTGAAATGTCCTGAAGATAGTTTCGAAAAACCAATTTCATTTTTTGAAAAAGGAATTCTATTTTCGAAGAATAAAACTCATTTTTCGAGAAAGACAAGATTTTTCAAAAAGCCAAATCTTCTTTCGAAAAATTCGTATTCAGATCAAGGAAATTCTACGTAAATCCGTTTTCGAATAAGGCCATGCCATTTTTTGAAAAAGACAAGATGTTTTCGAAGAATTCTAATCCTTATGAAGAATGTAGATGAAGAAAATTTCTAAGTTCTATTTCGTCGAACACAGCTTCTATTTCCTCGAGCGCAACTTCTCTTCGACTAGTGGGATTTCAAATGATTAATTCGTACTTAATATGATTGTTTATCATTCCTTAAATGATTTCAGACCGTTAGAAGAAATTCTATATAAAGTCTTGTTAGAAATTTTGCTAGCCTTAATATTGATAGAAGTCTGAATCGCCGCAAGGTCTAGATCATGAAAATTCCACACACACCATCTTCGTTCTTCTCTGAAGCTTTGTTATCAATCCAGCGATTTGATAGAAGAAAGATTTGACAGATCACAAGATTCAAGATTCTCTATTCATTCACTTGATCGTGTCAAATCAAAAGAAATTCAGATCGTGTTCTCTCAAAACTTCTTACTCAACTTCTTCACCTAGCATTCAGTTATCAAGAAATAAGAACTCTATAGATTTCAGATTTGAAGTGAAGTTGTTTATTATTGTTGTAAAATGTTTTTTCGATTATTGTAGGATCCTTGTCTCCGAGTTTGTAGGAAGGCTTTTCTTCCGAGTGTAGATCCTGTTTTGGGGAATCGAGTTTGTAGGAGTGTGTTTACTCTGAGTTGTAGGAGCATGGATCCGAGGTGTAAGATGGTTTAATTTGAGATATAGTGAATTAGACAAGGCTAGCCGTGGTGCTAGATTGGTGAGGTGGAGAGTGGACGTACCAAAGATTGGGGAACCACTATAATTCCTTGTGTCGTCTGTTTTGTGCTTGATTACTTTTTGTGTTAATCACTGATGAGTCCGATTTATATAGGGTTTTTCGGACTCATCTGGGCTTATTAACATGCTTGTGCACTACTTTTTTATTTGAAAAGTCATATTTTAGTTTAGATCTTCACTTAGCCAATAGTGCATTATTTTGGCCATTATGTTGTGCGATTGCGCACTCTTCTGTTGAGGGTACGTTCTTGGAGCTCCTCGCACTTGCTTATTTTAATTTATATGATTGTTTTGATGGATTTATTGTTGTGCCAGTGATCGAGATGTTCAGAATTCTAATTCCAGTCCCTGTGTAAAACACATGGTCATGCGAAATTCTTCGCGTACTGTTTTAGTGTAATTGTGCGTTATACACAGCAATCCTGGGACGTCTGTGGTTAACCGTGCATTTTGTTCCCACGCAGTTTCGGCCAACCGTGCGAGAAGGAATCCTACGGTCTGCATATTGTTCTCGGAATTCCTGCGCTCTGTGGTTAATCATGCGATTTGTTCACGCATTGGCAGAAGTGCCCATGCGTGAGTAAAATGCACGGTTACACTTGCTTACCAGGATTTCCCGCTCTCTGGGGTTAATCGTGTGTTTTCCTTCATGCACGGGCATACACACCCGTGCGTGAGTAAAATGCTCAGTTTCTCTTTATTATCTTGCTTTCCAGCGCTATGTGGTTACCCTTGTGTTTTCCTTCACACATGGGCATTTACAACCATGCATGACTAAGATGCATGGGTCAACGCTTCTTCCTCATAGGCTATTTTCTACGCGTGAATAATGCACGGTTAACGCACGGTCGTGCGCCAAACCCCGTGTGACCATTTTTATGACCTACTTCTATTTAAGGACATGTTTTCTTCCAATCAGAAATATTTCACTTTTCTGCCATTCCTACCGTCATTCAGGGCAAAACTCCCCCATTTCTCCTCCGCCCTTCATCTTCCACTATGGAGAGAAGCACCGGCCATGCTTACGAAGCTTACCTCTCATCGGTGCTTGCTCTCGGCCTGATCCTTCACTTCCTATCTCTATTGCAAGTTTTGACGTTGTATCCATCAAGCAAAGGGAAGCTTGCAACCTTCTTCCCTATCGTGACACAAAGAAAACGGGTCTATTGGAGGGTAGTGACAACCTTCTCTACCAGAGACGTAGTTGAGGACTAAGCTTGGATGCGGATTGACAACCTGGCAATTCCTTCCTCGACACCTCGATGGGCCTTTAGATTCGGTCGATTTCTTGCCTTGTTCTTATTTTATTGATGTATATGTGTGGATAAATATTTATCTGTAGTTGATGTTGTGCTTTAGCTGTAGTGTTATTAGTTTCATGTCTATGTGAATCTTTGTCGTTTTACTGCATTAGTTGCTTGTGCAGTGCCTATATTTCTGCCCGCCGCCATAGTTGGTTCTGCTGCTCTAGTGAATGCTAGAGGCGCGCGTGGCGATGAGGTGTTTGCGGCCCTCAATCTGCCGTTCTATTCACTTCCTATGCATGTATTTTCCTCCATTCTACCGAGCGAAGAAGCGCATAGCGGCCTGCATAGGAGTAGATTTAGTTAGATTTTATTTTCTTGCTTTAAAACCAAACCCCTTAGTGACCTCGATCTAAGGACTTCAATCTCAAGTACTCCTTGTTAGATAACTCCACCTTGCTGTGTTCCTTAAGAGACTCAATACTTAGGAAAGCCTACATATTTTATATTACTTATGCGAGTGGTACACTTTCCGTTAGCGCATCAAGTTTTTGGTGCCGTTGTCGGGGAGCTCTGCTGTGTGAGTTTTCTGATAGGAAGTCTTGCGATTATTTTTTTCTTATTATTTTAGTTGCTACCGTTTCTTTTGTTTATTTCTTTTTGCCCTTTTTTGATTTTTGGTATAGAAAGCGGGTCCGTGTTATTTTTATTCTAAGTTTTGTAGCGCCCATTAGGCAAATATTTTTGTTCACAATGTATTCTGTAGCTGAGTGTCGTCTCTATGACACTTTGCCCCGATACATTGACACCTTGGCTATTTTAAATGTCGAGCATTGTATTAGGTGATTGCTATGTCAAGGTATAGGCCACATGTTGAAGGATTTCCCTCGTCTGTGCAAGCCTTCTCCCTCTATGGGCGTGTGGGCAGCAACCCCCCGTTTACAAAGGACTACTATGGACAGGCCTACCAAGGTATTGCCGGGCCCATACACTGACATCGCGCACCTTGCTCCCTTTTTACGTGCTTCCCTTGAGTGATGACGGTCACTCTGGTGATAGCCAGCAAAAAGAGGATCAGGAACACATGGGTGGTCCTGTATGGGACGTAGAGATTGTTACCATCGATGGGGAGGTGTCTGCGAATGAATTTGCGATCGGGCCTTCTCATTCATTGCCAGGACTCGAGAGCAGTATTGCTCCTCCACAATTTTTGCTTGATCGTGCTATTCCTCTTTTTTGTGAATTGGCTGATGATGTCGTATTTGTTGGTGATTCGGTGCCTAAGGTTGCGCCAAAGTGCGATGAGGAATTTACTATCTCTGAAAGAGAATGTTGATCTTCGGAACACTTTGATGCACCCCGCTGTGATGAGGAGTATCCCCTTTCTGATGCGGAGGTTTGCACCTCCTTATTAGACGAGGCAGTACCTCTTACCCCTGTGGACCTTGAGTTCTCTGATCCCACCCGATACGACTCATATGACACCAACAGTGATCTGTGCTCAAATCCTGTTGAGAGTGATAATGGGATCACTCTCCCATATTCTGTACATGTTAGTTTTTATTCTCATTTATTACTTTACCCCACTTCTTTATCTGAGCTTGTGCGGGTTGTGTCTCCACGGGTACATTAGGATGACGATGAGCCTTGTTCTCAAGCCGTCGGTGAGTGCATCTATTTATGTGAGAAAGTTCCTACCTCCTTCACAATGGAAGCCCCTGTCGTCTTCATCGTCTCCTGCGGACCTGTGATGGACAGAGCCTTGCTTGGCAAGGATATATCTTTTAATGAGATTAGTGAGGGCCAGTGATCGTCCTCTTCTTATTTCCTATTTCCTCTACCTGAGTTGTGCAAGTATTACTATTTAGGTAGAGGGGTAACTGTATTATCTCCGTATCAGTACTCGCTACAGCAACGGTTATTCGGCCAGTTACATGTGCTTCTTTTGTTTCATAGGCCAGTTAACTATAACTTTTTCTTTAGCCTAATAAGTTGTGCTGGGTGGACAATAACCCCAGTACTTTTCTAGGAGCAGGTATAGTTAGTTATTTTTACTGTTTTAAAAATTACTTTACGTGTTGTATAGCTTAGATTAAATTTGACAGTGCCACTGTATATACAATTTTTGCTAGAGCTCATTTGCAGGCTAGCCCTTCACTTGCACGGCGTCGTGAGTGAAAGTTTTGCAGGTTTAGCTTCAAGCTTTCTTGCATCTTCTGTTATGCTCATTTGCTTAGTATGGGGTAACCTCTCCTCGACTTTTATTTCATTATTTTTATTGCAAATCTTGTGCTAGGTTGCATAGATTAAGTCTGGTGGGGGAGAGACTCGAGTTGTTATCCACTCACGTGCACACTCCACTCGTATACTAGAAGCTTTTATTGTAATATCATTTGCATTTACATCGCACTCCACAGTACCCACTTGAGAACGTGTACTTAAGCACTTGCACTCACCGAGCTTGTTTATCACTTGTGCGTAGAATAAAGAATGCTTTGTTGACTTAGGATTCCATGATGTAGTAAAATGTTGACTCCAAGAGTGTTCCTAGGCGTGCACTCATGCTCACTTAGAGTCTGTGTAGATTAAAATTCTTTATATGTGATAAGTTGTAAATATACCTATTTTTATGGTTATTATTTAAGTAGTTTTCATTTTCTTTTGTTGTTTTAGGTTCAATTTTTTTAATAAAATGCTTCTTTTATTGTATATATTTTGCTAACTTAGTTTATTTTATTTTTCAGAAATTTTCAAAATTTTGCCAGAAAAATCATGTGTCACGTCTGTGTACTGTTGGTCACGCCCGTGACCAGGGCGTGACACATCAAAACCATGGAAATCAGCATTTTTTGGAAGAAATTTATGGACACGCCTGGCCACACGCCTGTGTCGCATGACATGCCCCCTGTCCTGAGCCCGTGTCCATCCCGCTCGATGAAAACATGCTCGATGATCGTCGAGCAACTCGACACGCCCACCAACACGCCTGTGTTCACGGGCGTGTACTTCTCTGGCCCAACAAGACCTCGCGCGGCGACCTTTCGACGTGACCCGTGCCCAGTTCTACCTCCCAGACACGCCAACCGTCATGCCCGTGACCGGGGGCGTGACCGCCGCGTTTTCTGCCGCAACGTCAAATTGCCGTCAGATCAACGAAATGAGCTGTTGAATAGTGCTGACATGCCCCCGACACTACCGTGTCGGAGGGCGTGTACTTGAAAAATTTTGCCTATAAAAGGCCAGCTACTGTAAGAGTCTGGGGTTCAAAATTTTTGAACCATTTTGTTAAGAAGGGCTGCTATTTAGAGCTTGCTTAGTGCTATGTAAGGACTTTAATACCCCCCTTCTTCTTAAGTTTATTTGTTTAGGCTCTTGTAATTAACTTCTTTTGTAATAAAAATCGTTAGTTTTTCATCCTTACATGCTCTGAAATGTTTCTAATGGCCTCCTTTTCACCAATCTTATGCATTTTCATTTTCATTTCCATATTGCGTGTGTGCATGTATGAGTTAAAATTGTGAAATTTATGTTTTAAATTGAAAAACTTCATGTTATACTTTCATTTTTATCAAAAATTCTAGCCGTTATTATAGCCGTTTTCCTTATCATACTCTTTAAAATTGGTTAGACTTAGGATTTTTATGCTTCCATATTCGTTCTTATCAACTTGTAAAATGATAAAAAAAGTGGTTTTCATTCCTCTTAACTTAGATTTTTCTTAGTTTTGATTTTAAAACAGTTGCTTCTTTTTAGCTTTCCTCCACTTTTTAAATCGTTTTACAAATCTATAAGAATGCATAATGCGTAATTTTAGTTTTTCAATAACTTTGATTTTAGCAAATACGTAAAAAGTTTTTTGCTCAAATAATTTTTATTTCTACTTTTTATGAACTTCTAGCAAAAACTAACGGTAAAAATGGAAACATTTTAATTTTTCAGGCATTTGCTTTTCTCACCTTAATTTGAAAACTCTTTGCTCAAACAATTTTTATTTTGCCTTTTTATGTATTTCTACGGCATTCTAGCGGTAGAAATGCAGTTGTTTTATTTTTTCGATAACTTTGTTTTACTTATTTTTTTCTCCTGCGTGCGTGCGTGTATGAGATAAGTTTGTTGCTTTATCCAATTTTGTAGAGTGTGTGCGTGTGTGCATTTATTTCCGCCTACTTGTTAAGAGTTAAATTGCGTGTCTTTAATTTTTCACCTACTCATTTGAGTATGATTTGCAAGCGTGAGTATTTACTTTCTGCAGTGTGAGTATTTCATTTTTTGTCGTGTGTGTGTGTGTTTTAATTTCAGCAAGTGTGTGTGTTTTTATTTTCCGCCTACTCATTTGAGTTAAATGGCTGGATTTTATTCAAGTAGGACGTGTGTTTTTTTACTTCCGCCTACTCGTTATGAGTTAAATGGCGGACTTCATTTCCCTCCTACTCGTTTGAGTAGGACTTGTAATTTTCAGCTCATTTGAGTTAAATGGCAGATTTTTATCTTCTGCCTACTCGCTAGGAGTTAAATGGCCAGACTTTATTTCCCTGTAAATATTTGAGATGGACTTGTTATCACATTTATTTTTGCCTACTCGTTTGAGTAGGACTTTCTTTCATTTCATTCCTACTCGTTTGGTAGGACTTGCAAATTTTCAGCTTATATTTCTCGCGCACTCGTTTGAGTGGGACTTGCAATTTCAATTTTGCTATTTTCTCTTATTTATAACTTAGTTTTATTTGTGTCTCTTTATTATGTGTTTGGATGAGTGCGAGTGTTTTTATTTGTAATAACGTTTCTAAAATTAGGTTATCTTGCTTTTCATCTTATTTTCTTTATAACCCTTCAGTGAATAGTTTAGAACGCTAACCTAACCAAACTCATAAAGCCATCCCCATTCCGATGAGTGGCTAATCGCTTTTAGCCCTCAGTATCGAAGAGCATTGGGATATAAAAAATGTTTTAAATAACTAAAGGTATTATTTTTCTATTTAATTAAAAACTTAAGGTTTACCTCGGGTTAACGACGCGTAGAACCACATATCAATGTGTGGGCTCTATTTCCATTATCCTTACGCTAGCTAGCCGAGAGGCCATGCATATGGACCGATCACCCCTGGGTAAAGAGAGTTCCGCACTAACCCTCAAGAGAGGAGGCGCGCTAACTCTACCGGATTAGGTTACCCACCCAATAGCGGGGTTCTTAGCGTACTGCGGGCATTAAGAGGAATCGTTCGTCGGACGAGAGCCCGGTCGAATAGTCTTAATGTCCAGGTGAGCGATATTCCTATAGATAGGTGAGCTCATTATTTTGGAACCTCCACAATCAAGTTTCCGCTTTAATTAAATTGAAACTTTAGTTCTCTAGTTATTCAAATCTTTTTTTAATCCTAACGTAATTCGATACCGAGTGTTATCTCTTCATCGTCTTTAATCTTAATCTATTTTCATTCTATTTTAGTTTAAATCAACAACTTACTATTTTGGTAAAATAATAGTGCTTTCGGAGCAGTAGGGATAATCAACCCATTCCCGGGAAATTTATGATCTGGATATTCCCCCGAATATTCTATATTACTTGTGATAGGTGCACTTGCCTACCTAAGCAAGCCCACGACGAATTACTCATCGAACCAACCACCTACATAAGAGTCTGTTCGCGGGCTCATCAAGTTTTTGGCGCCATTATTGGGGACTCTTTGAGTTGTTATTTCGAATCCAAAGTCTATTACTTTTACCTTTATTGCAAAAACTAAAAAAACTTAAAAACTTTTCTTCAAAATCCAAAAAAAGAGTTAATTTTCTACTTTATATTTTAGGGTGTATGACCCGTGGATAACCTTCGGAGTTCGAAAATTTGGAATTCGATCATGAGATCGAACGCTCGCTTGCGCGTATGCGGTCTCAATGCCGAAATCCCTCTTTGGATCCCGAAGAATCCGTCGGAGAACCCTCTGATGTTGCTATGGCCGACCCCAATCCGAATGCGGCCGTCGAGCGTACAATGTCATATTACGTCCGACCAAATTTTGACGATACTGGGTCCAGTATTGTTCGCCCAACGGTGGCGAACAATAATTTTGAGATCAAATCGAGCTTTATCCAAATGATCCAAAACGCCGTGCAGTTTGATGGACTGTCGGATGAGGACCCTAACGTTCATTTGTCTAGTTTTTTGGAAATTTGCGATACCTTTAAGATTAATGGCGTCATTGAAGATGCCATTCTTTTGTGCCTTTTTCCATTCTCCCTCAGATCCAAAGCTAAGGCGTGGTTGAATTCCCTCCCACGAGGATGTATCACCACCTAGGCCGAGCTTGCGGAACGGTTCTTGACGAAGTATTTTCCGCCCGCCAAAACTACAAAGTTGCGGGCGGACATTTCTTCGTTTGTGCAGAATGATTCCGAGTCTCTATTTGAGACTTGGGAGCGCTTTAAAGAATTTCTCCGCAAGTGTCCACACCACGCGCTGCCTGCGTGGTTGCAGGTACAAATCTTCTACAGTGGGCTTAACTATCAGAGGCATCAAATGATTGACGCGGCTACCAGGGGTACCTTGAATAATAAGACCCCCGAGGCTACCCAAGCTCTTATTGAAGAGATGGCTATAAACGCCTACCAATGGAACGTCCCGCAGGGACATCCCAAGCAGGCGGCCGGCCTCTTCGAAGTGGATGCCACTGCCCACTTAGCTCTTCAAGTTGAAAGGCTGACGAAGCAGGTGGCGGAGATGTCGGCTACCTCCACCACTCCACCTTGGGCAATTCCCCCTAATGTTAGCGTAGTCAATGAATTCGTAGACTACGTGGGAAATGCTGGGCAACCTTACTTCAACCCCAACAACAACCCTTATAGTAATAACTATAATCCGGGTTGGAGGAACCACCCCAACTTCTCATGGAGCAATGCGAATAATGCGCAGCGCCCGCCCAATTCTTTCGCGATCGGATTTCTGCCGCCTCCCCCTCTTCCAAAACACTCCCCGATGGAGGAGAATTTTTCTAAATATATCGCCTCCAACGAGTCAAATATCTGGAACATCACCGGATCGCTAAAAAACTTAGAACTCCAGGTTGGATAGCTTGCGCGAATGATGTCCGAGCGCGTGCCGGGAAACACATAGCCCAATCCGCAGGAGAATATCAACGCTATAACCCTCCGTAGCGGAAAGGAGGTGATCGATCCAAAACGGACCGATCCGTAGGTACATATTTCACCTCCGACCCCTCTTCCCCCTTCTTCGATTACGCCGCCTTTACAAATTTTAAATGAAAAAATTATTAAAACGCCCTTGCCATATCCACACAAGCTCGATAGTGAGCGTAAGGACGTGCAATACGAAAAATTTATTTTATTATTAAAACAAATTCATATTAATGTTCCCCTCTGCGACGCAATCTCGCAGATGCCTAAATATGCGAAATACTTAAAACAACTTTTTTCCAATAAATAAAAATTAGAAAATATTTCGCATATTTCTCTGAATGCTGACTACTCAGCGGCTCTTACGAATAAATTGCCCCTTAAAAGAAATGACCCGGGACGGTTCTCCATCCCGTGCCTTTTTAGCAATATATTAGTAAAATACGCTCTTGCAGATTTAGGCGCGCGCATTAATTTGATGTAGTTCTCACTCTTTCAAAAATTAGGTTTGGGCACTCTGGCCCCTACTAGAATGCGAATCCAACTAGCGGATCACTCGGTTAAGTTTCCTGTCGGGGTAGTGGAGGACGTAGTTGTCTGAGTTGATAAGTTTATCTTTCTGGTAGACTTCGTCATCTTTGACATCGAGGAGGACACCGATGTACCAATTATACTCGGTCGCCCTTTTCTCGCCACCTCCCATGCATTAATTTATGTCAGTAACGGTCGTCTCCTCCTTCGGGTAGGAGATGACGAAGTCACTTTCTCGATTAATCCCTCCATAGGAGACTCGTTATCGAGCGATGACTTCTGTTATAATTTAGATACCTGTTTTGGAGATCGTTGTTCTTCCATTTTCGAGTCCGTATTTTTAAACGATGATATTTATGCGCTTGAAAATTTTAAATGCGATGAGGATACCTCTATAGACTTGCCTTTCGAACCAATTGGTAAGAAAGACATAGGAATTAAAACCTCCCTAGAAGAACCACCCATCCTAGACCTAAAACCCCTACCTGATTCACTCAAATACGCCTTTTTGGGGAACGATGATACCCTCCCGGTTATCATTTCTTCGCATTTGAGCGAATCAGAGACTTTCGATTTATTGGGAGTTTTGCGTAAACATCGCCACGCAATTGCGTGACAAATTTCCGATCTAAAAGGGATTAACCCTTCTTTCTGCACCCATAAGATTTTCCTTCTTGATAATTGCCGCAAAACCATTCAGCCGCAACGACGACTTAACCCAAACATGAAAGACGTCGTTAAGGATGAAATTATTAAATTATTAGATGCGGGGATTATTTACCCTATTTCAGATAGTACGTGGGTTAGTCCCATTCACGTGGTGCCCAAAAAGGGCAGTCATACCATAGTAGAAAATGAACATAATGAACTCGTCACAACTCGTGCTGTTATGGGTTGGCGGGTGTGCATCGATTATAGAAAACTAAATGATGCCACCTGTATGGATCATTTCTCGCTACCTTTTTTAGACAAAATTCTAGAGCGTCTGTCCGGTCATCCGTATTTTGTTTTCTTGATGGATTATCGGGGTTTTTCCAAATCCCCATTTCCCTCGATGACTAAGAGAAAACAACTTTTACCTGCCCGTTTGGTACCTTCGCATATCGAAGAATGCCATTTGGCCACTGCAACGTGCCAGCTACATTCCAACGATGTATGCTGGCGATCTTTGGCGAGCTGGTAGGAGACATTATGGAAGTCTTTATGGATGACTTCTCTGTTTTCGGAAGCACTTTCCCGTCCTGTCTTCGTAATTTAGATCCTGTCCTTCAGCGATGCGAGGACACGCATCTTGTTTTAAATTGGTAAAAATGTAACTTTATGGTTCGAGAAGGTTTGATTCTTGGCCATAAGATTTCATCTAAGGGGATTGAGGTCGATAAGGCCAAAGTTGAAATTATCGAAAAACTTCCCCCGCCTTCCAACGTTAAATCCATTAGAAGTTTCTTAGGCCACGCGAGCTTTTATAGGCGTTTCATTCAAGATTTTTCAAAAATAACAAAGCCGCTTACTCGTCTCTTGGAAAAGGAAGCTAATTTTGTCTTTGATTAATACGAGTCTTTATTTAATTTTATAAAACAAAAACTTATCAATTCACCCATTTTAGTGGCGCCCGATTGGACCCTTCCGTTCAAAATTATGTGCGACGCTAGCGATATTGCCGTAGGAACCGTTCTTGGCCAATGTGTAAATAAATATTTTCATCCTATTTATTACGCTAGCAAGACGCTCACTTCCGCACAAGTAAATTACACGACAACGGAAAATGAAGTTTTAGCCGTCGTTTTTTCTTTTGATAAGTTTTGCTCTTATATAACGCTATCTAAAGTTATCGTGTTTACCGACCACTCTGTCTTAAAATATTTATTAGCTAAAACGGACGCCAAGCCCCGCCTTCTTCGATGGATCCTCCTCTTGCAAGAGTTCGATTTAGAGATCCGGGATAAGAGGGGCGCGAAAAATTTAGCCGCCGATCACCTCTCGCGCTTAGAAAATCCTGGTGCGGAAGCGCTCGTCAAATCTGACATAAATAACAGATTCCCCGAGGAATGCCTCGTAGCCATAACTACTAGTTCATCTTCCCCACCTTGGTTCACAGATTTTGCAAACTATTTAGTTGTGAGGGTGCTCCCAAAAGACTTTTCAAGCCAGCAAAAGAAGAAATTCTTTTCTGACTTGAAATATTTCTTTTGGGAGGACCCTTTTCTTTTTCGTATCTGCGCGGACCAAGTGGTCCGAAGATGTGTCGCGGGTGTGGAGTGCATGCAAATACTTAGGCACTGCCATGAGGGTCCAGCTGGTGGGCATTATCAAGCTAACCGGACCGCGCGGAAGGCGCTAGAGGCGGGCTTCTTTTGGCCCACTCTCTTCAAAGACGCTAACAATTTTGTGCGTGCATGCGATAGCTGTCAGCGGTCGGGTAACATCTCTCGTCGCGACGATATGCCCCAAATTTTGTTTTTAGAATGCGAAGTCTTCGATTTATGGGGCATAGATTTTGTTGGCCCCTACCTCCGTCTTTCAAAAATATGTATATTTTAGTAGCCGTCGACTACGTATCAAGGTGGGAGGAAGCGCAAGCTCTCCCCACCAATGATGCGCTAGTCGACGTTACATTTCTTAAAAAATTATTTTCCCGCTTTTGCACACCTCGCGCGATTGTAAGTGATAGGGGGACGCATTTCTTCAACACCCAGATGGCTAAGACGTTAGCTAAATACGGAGTCACGCACAAACTTGCCACCCCCTACAACCCGCAAACTAGTGTCCAAGTAGAGGTAGTCAATCGAGAGATAAAGCGCATATTAGAGAAAACAGTTTCACTTAATAGGAAAGATTGGTCCATCAAACTCGACGATGCATTGTGGGCTTATCGTACCGCAGACAAAACCGCAATTGGTTGTACGCCGTATCGATTAGTCTACGATAAAGCATGCCATCTCCCCGTTGAATTAGAACGTCGTGCTCTTTGGGCTTTAAAACTCTTAAATCTCGACGCTAACTTAGCCGCCCAAAATAGAAAACTGCAACTAAATGAGCTCGATGAATGGCATGTAAACCCTTACGAGAGCAATAAGTTCTATAGGGAGTGTTCTAAGTTTTATCACGACTGAAAACTCAAGCCCCAAAAAACCTTTTCTCCGGGCGATCTTGTCCTTCTATATAATTCACGACTTAGACTTTTCCCCTGGAAACTTAGATCACGTTGGTCCGGCCCCTTCAAAGTTGAAGAGGTTTGGCCACATGGGACTGTACTCGTCTCCCACCCGTATAGAGGCTCGTTTAAGGTGAACGGTCATCGCTTAAAATTATACATAGCAGGCAATCCTGTGGGCGGTAAATTCGAATCCATAACCCTCCTCAATATATAAACCGCCACAATAGTCAAACTACACGACTATAAACAAAGCGCTCCTGGGAGGCACCCCATGTTTATCTTTTTCGCTATTTCTTTACTTTTTCTTTGCTATTTTCTTAATAATGCAGGGTTCCTAAACTGAGCCTTCCCCACCTCCTTTCAGCGAAGCTTCTACAGCCCCCCCGCCCCGCTCTTTCCTTTCTTTGTACATATTGTCTTTCCTATCTGTACCGCATACTTACGTTACAACATTGGGGACAATGTTGGACTTAAGTATGGAGGTCTTTTCGTGCTTTCTTGTCTGCACTTCTACTTTCTGCATTTCAAAAATAAAAAATCTAAAAACCATTTTAAAATATATAACAACAAAACAAAACAAAACAAAATTTTGAAAATGAAGATTCCAAAAAAATTATTAAAACAAAAATTCCAAAAAATTATAAAACATAAATTCCAAAAAACAACATATAAAACAAAAATTCAAAAAAATTATAAAACAAAAATTCCAAAAAAATTTTGTTTCCTTTGGTAAAAATCTTTGTAAATAATCTTTTCTCTCCCTCTTCCTTTTCACCAACATTCTTGTAAATAATGTCTCTTTTTCTCACAATTTTCGCAAAATTGAAATAAACCTAAATAAAGATAATGAGTTAAAAATTTCAAAGAAAGAGTAAAACTTGACAAAAATTCAAAAAAAAATAAAATAAATCAAAAACACAAAAAAATGATAAAAACTCTAAAAATCCAAAAAATATTTTGAAACTAATAAATCAAATATTCCATTTCTTGATCTTCTTGCTATCCAAAGATTTTGTTTTGAGTTTATTTATATGTGAATTTTATTAATTCTTTGTTTGTTATTCGTTTGTTAGTTATTGATTAAAAAATTTAAATATCTGGGGTTAAGTTTTAAAGAATTCATTATGCTTTGTTAAAAATAGAGAACTCATTTTAGGCACTAATTCTAATTTTTCATTAATAAGAGCACGTGTATTATTTTTAGAAAATAACGACTATCGGATTCAATTATGTTTACTTTTAGTTTTATGAAAAATTGGAACGTACAATTTATTAAGGTTGTTCTCAAAATTTGTTTTATTAAAAATCTAGTTTATTTTTTCCTCTTATCATGCCTTACTTGGCATGATAAAATTTTTATCCTTAAAAGATCCTATGTCAATGGGAATAAGATTTCATTCCGTAAACATAGACACCCAATCAATTAAAAAGATTATATGTTACGGAGTAAGATGATAAAATTCATTACTCCCACACATATACATTGGGTCAATTTTATCTTTATGAAGTTAATAAAATGATATTAGGAAAATAAGATTTCATTTTCCTTATAATCCAAAAGAAAAAAAAATGGAGGTTCGAGAAAAAATTACCTCACCTCAATTTCAAATCCTCTTCATAAACCAACATCTACCCCCTTGGCCAATTTCACGATTCTAGAATTAATTCAAAAATCTTTTTGAGAGCATAATTTGTAAATTGCATTATTTACAGTAAAATTCCTATAAACTAAAGTTCATATAATTCCAAACTATTTTCTTTAATCTAACCATTACAATTTTTTGCTTTCTATTTGATTACATCAAGAAGTCTTTTGGCCAAAACTTTTTCGCTATTTAAATCATCTTCATAATTTTAGGACTTAACTCTAACACCCCGTATATTTATTTAAGATCTCTCTTATAATTAATTAAGCGGTAGCTACACTTAGAGTATTTTCTATTCCTTATAAGTTCACCTCAAAGTTTTGCTCTGGAATAGCAAAAGCTTAAATATGAGGGTATTTGATAAGTTGTAAATATACCTATTTTTATGGTTATTATTTAAGTAGTTTTAATTTTCTTTTGTTGTTTTAGGTTCAATTGCTTTAATAAAATGCTTCTTTTATTGTATATATTTTGCTAACTTAGTTTATTTTATTTTTCAGAAATTTTCAGAATTTTGCCAGAAAAATCATGTGTCACACCCGTGTACTATTGGTCACGCCCGTGACCAAAGTGTGACACAACAAAACCGTGGAAATCAGCAATTTTTGGGAGAAATTGATGGACACGCCCGACCACACGCCCGTGTCACATGTCACGCCCCGTGTCCTGAGCCCGTGTCCATCCCGCTCGACGAAAACGTGCTCGACGATCGTCGACCTGCTCGACACGCCCACCAACATGCCCATGTTCACGGGCGTGTACTTCTCTAGCCCGACAAGACCCCACGCGAAGACTTTTTGACGCGACCCACGCCCAGTTCTACCTCCCAGACACGCCCACCGTCACGCCCGTGATCAGGGGCGTGACCGCCGCAATTTCTGCCACAACGTCAAATCGTCATCAGATCACCGAAATGAGTTGTTGAATAGTGCTGACACGGCACCGACACGCCCGCGTCGGAGGGCGTGTACTTGGAAAATATTGCTTATAAAAGGCCAGCTGCTGTATGAGCCCGTGGTTCCAAATTTTTGAACCATTTTGTTGACAAGGGCTGCTGTTTGGAGTTTGCTTAGTGCTATGTAAGTACTTTAATTCCCACCCTCCTTCTTAAGTTTGTTTGTTTAGGCTCTTGTAATCAGCTTCTTTTGTAATAAAAATCGTTAGTTTTCATCCTTACATGCTCTGAAATGTTTCTAATGGCCTCCTTTTCACCAATCTTATGCATTTTCATTTTCATTCCATATTGCGTGTGTGCGTGTATGAGTTAAAATCGCGAAATTTATGTTTTAAATCGAAAAACTTCTTGTTATACTTTCATTTTTATCAAAAATTCTAGCCGTTATTATAGCCGTTTTCCTTATCATACTCTTTAAAATTGGTTAGACTTAGGATTTTTATGCTTCCATATTCGTTCTTATCAACTTGTAAAACGATAAAAAAGGTGGTTTTCATTCCTCTTAACTTAGATTTTTCTTAGTTTTGATTTTAAAACAGTTGCTTCTTTTTAGCTTTCCTCCACTTTTTAAATCGTTTTGCAAATCTATAAGAATGCATAATGCGTAATTTTAGTTTTTCAATAACTTTGATTTTAGAAAATACGTAAAAAGATTTTTGCTCAAACAATTTTTATTTCAACTTTTTATGCATTTCTAGCAAAAACTAACGGTAAAAATGCAAACGTTTTAATTTTTCAGACATTTGCTTTTCTCACCTTAATTTGAAAACTCTTTGCTTAAACAATTTCTATTTTGCCTTTTTATGCATTTCTACGGCATTCTAGCAGTAGAAATGCAGTTGTTTTATTTTTTCGATAACTTTGTTTTTCTTAATTTTTCGTCTGCATGCGTGCGTGTATGAAATAATTTTATTGCTTTCTCCAATTATGTAGAGTGTGTGCGTGTGCACATTTATTTCCGCCTACTCATTAAGAGTTAAATGACGTGTCTTTAATTTTTCACCTACTCATTTGAGTAGGATTTGCAAGCATGAGTATTTATTTTCTGCAGTGTGAGTATTTCATTTTCTGTCGTGTGTGTGTGTGTGTGTGTGTTTTAATTTCAGCAAGTGTGTGTGTTTTTATTTTCCGCCTACTCATTTGAGTTAAATGGCTGGATTTTATTTTAGTTGGACTTGTGTGTTTTTATTTTCCGCCTACTCATTTGAGTTAAATGGATGGATTTTATTCACGTAGGACGTGTGTGTTTTTACTTCCGCCTACTTGCTAGGAGTTAAATGGTCGGACTTCATTTCCCTCCTACTCGTTTGAGTAGGACTTGTAATTTTCAGCTTTTATTTACCGCCTAGTCATTTGATTTAAATAACAGGTTTTTATCTTCCGCCTACTCGCTAGGAGTTAAATTGCCGGACTTTATTTTCCTGTAAATATTTGAGATGGACTTGTAATCACATTTATTTTCACCTACTCGTTTGAGTAGGACTTGCTTTCATTTCAGTCCTGACTTGCAAATTTTCAGCTTATATTTCCCGCCCACTCGTTTGAATTTTCAGCTTAAATTTTCAGCTTGTATTTTGGATTCTTGATTGGCGGATTCTTGCTACCTTCATTGTGGCAGAATTGGTACGAGAATTTCTATCCACCCCTGGATGAAATTCTCTTTTCGACATCTCGGAGCCCGCCTTCTTGGAGCTCACCCTTGAGTTCCTCGCCTCGTTCGAGTTCTGTTGGGGAGCGGAAGATGATTTTATAATCTTCCGGATGGGCGGCATCGCAAATCAGCTCGCCATCCATCAACTTAACATGGCGATGGGATTTTGTGATTATGCCTTTCTCTTTCTCCAACCTACTTCGCCCTTCGTACTGATTTCCCTCCCGACTTCAACCTTCTTGCTTTGTTGTTAGAAATCAGTAACTATATCATCCCCTGCACTCACAAAAAATCAAAAGGCAGCCATCTCATTTCTCCTGCCCTTCGTATTATCCACAACCTACTCACCTTCACCATCACTAGTCGCGGAGATAGCCATGGCGTGGTGACTCGGACGGATTTATTATATTTATATAATATGTTCTACCAGGCCCCACTCAACCTAGGCCATGTGCTTGTGACTTTCTTTCGGCATCAGACTGAGAATGTGAGGCTGGGAGCCGTTCATGGCGGCAACTTCATCACTCATCTTGCAAAACAGTTGGGATTTGGGACGCTCTTCCGCGTCTGACCTGCGTTCAAAGGCTGCTTCCTATTCAGTTCCAGACCATCCAGGCCCTCGGCCTTGCGCAATGACGAGATGATGAGTTCGAGGCTATTCCGCCAGCAGTATGTGGTGGATATATTGATCTTGACCTGGGGCCAAGCCCCAGTGGCACTGTTCACTCTCCACAGATTCTACCACCACGGCAGGATCCTTCTCCAATGCTCGGTCCTTCGATGTATTGGGATCATCATTTTGGGTTTATTCTCACTAATTTAGATGAGATGCAGACCCATTTTGACCCTCATTTTGCCAACATTGATGGTCGATTTACCGTGCTGGAGTAGAGCCAAGCTTCTTCCATGGCGCCTATTACACGTGAGTTTACAGACTTTCAGACGTACTATCAGCAGCCGGGGCACCACAATGATGAAGATTAGGTTTCTTTTTATTTTGGGCCTGTCGTCAGATGATTGTATCTGAATATGTTTCTTTTTTATTATTATTATCAGCACTTTCCTATTTGTACTAATATATTTATATATATATATATATATATCAAAAATTGTGTTTTGCTTTAGTGTTTCATTTCAGGTCAAACATGGTGCAGATTTGGACTCTTCAGGGATTTTTTCTTTTCCTTTGCTCTTTATTTTTACATATTGGGGACAATGTTTCGTTTAAGTATGAGAGAATAATTCTCACTAGTTTAACTTCATTTTAGCAAAACATACAACAAATAAAAAAACAAATTTTTTTACTTAGTTTTTACAAAAATAAAAAAAATTCAAAAAAATTATATTTCGCAAAAATTTCAAAAAAATTAGAAAATCGAAAATTAAATTTCTTAGAAAGGGACTTTTGGGATATCACCTCACCTTACCTCCTTGTACCGGTGAGAGCCCTTCACTGGGAATACCTCTGGAAGTCTAAGAAGTAAAAAAATTATATTTAGGATTAAATTTTAATTAGGGAAGTCATTATTTTTATATTTATTCACTTGCAAAATTCCTAGTAATTTAACTTTTACATAGTGTTTTGATGATTTTCGTGTTTTAATTGAAATTTGAATTTTTGAGTAAAACTGTTGGCCATGCAGTGTTCCTAGTCAAATGCACGTGTTAGTAGAATTTTATGTAGATCTAAATATTCAGCATACGGTTAGATTTTTATTTTTCGAAATGCGTGGAAATGTTTTATTTTACTTTCATTTTGAAACCGGTATAATCCAAAAATAATTTAGGATATTGTGTAGAAGTTTACTATAGCAATATTTCGCAGATCAAGAAAGAGGTATTCTTTCTCGATGTCTAGAACTTAGCCTCTAGCTATTCTCAAGACTATGCATGAGTTAAACTCATTAACATAAATATGATTTTGTCACTTCTTTTGTCTAGTTTAAGCCTTTGCACCCGTACGTAATATTTTATCTTTGTTAAGCCAATTTGAGCCTATTACCCTTCTTTTGTTTTAACTCCACCAAGCACTTTACCAAGGCATAAAAAGCATCCTAATTACACACCTAAGACCGAACTTGAAATTATATATACAGAAATGGTTGTGAGTGATCAGGAGCCATTCTATTTTGGTGGCTAATTGAAAAAAGTTGATTTATTTTTCCCTCCTCTTCAAAAAAAGACATGAAAATGAGAGGAAGTAGAAAAATCTTAAACATGATTAAAAAAAAGGAAAAGAAACAAAGTGATTTTGGAGTTGACTGCGTTCTTAAAGCCATGACAATTTATTTTGTGCAAGCTCTTTTTAGGTTTTGGCTTGACTAGCCATCATTTTTTATTTTTGATTTTCCTCACCAAAAACCTAAGCCTATGTTTCAACCTAGTTAAGTCCTATTGATTTGTGCTTATAAGTTAAACTTGTTCCATGGCGAGAGTGTGAAAGGGCAAGCCTATGGCCATCGACATTAATGGATTTCTTTAGATGGTATCTCAATCTTTGACTTGTGCAATGTTATCTTAGTACGCACACTATTTTCTCCCTAAATATGATTTTAAGATTTACTAGTTTTTCAATTTAGAAGTAGAAATAATAATGGAAATACATTCTAAGAAAAGTAAAAACAAATCTATATGCTGACTAGATTTTTCTACTAAAATAGCAACAAGCATAGACATAAGACTTTGCATTTTACTCCTTAGGTTCAATTTTCTTTTCTAGCATTAAAATTTTTATATTCCCTATAAAGAGTTGTTTGTTCGAGACTAGCAAACAGATAAGTATCGGGATATTTGATAACTTTAATTATTTCTCTATTTTAGATAAGTATTTAAGTTAATATTTAGTTATTATATATATCAACATTATATTATAAAGTATATAATTAACTTCTTTTGATGTTTCAGACATATTTGGGCTAATAATAATATTTTTAATCTCGTAGGGCTAATCAGGAGCTTTTCTAGGGAAAAAGGGAAATTTTCCAAAAACACGACCCAGTCACGGGCGTGTTACCTAGCCGTGGCCATAGTCACGGTATATGCCGCCCGGTCTCTAACCAGAACCTCCCCGAGTTAGTTTAATATTACAGGCCCTAGGTCACGGGCGTGGCCTAGTGTATGGTCCCATGTACGGGGCATGCCAGCTAAAGAAACTGCAGGAACGATTGCCACGTCGGATTAAAATTACACGCATAGGTCACATGCGTGACCTAGGGCATGACTACAACATTTTTCCAGCCATCAAACGACAGTTCGCGCCACACTTCTGTTCTAGCTTACATGCCCTGGTTACGAGCATGACCAGGTGGCGTGACAATTCCATTAACTATCAGAGTTATTCCCATCATTTCTGCTTCTCGTAGTTTCCAGCAACCGATAATACACGCCCTAGGTCACGGGAGTGACCTAGGGGCATAACCTGCCACTTAACAACTTTTGGCGGTTTCTCTCTAATGTTCCCAGGCCTTGAAGACGATGGTTCTGAGCCTTACACGACCTAGGTCGCGGTCGTTACGTAGGGGCATGACGTTCTAGCAATTCATCCTATATATTCCAGACAATTTCAGGAAGCTGGGAGTGATTTTTGGGGGTTCGAGTTCTGTATTTTCTACTTTATTTCTTGTAATTTCCATTTTCTTGTCTAGATCTTATATTTTGTAAGCTTTAATTTAAGTTTTTTTTTCATGCAATCATTTCCCTCTCCTCCCTATTTTGTGATTCCCTAATCATGATGAGTAGCTAAACATCATTTAGCACTTGATCATGATGAACCTTGGAATGAAATAAGCCTTTCAATTTTACCAAAAATGTCAAGTTCTTTATTTTGCTCACTAACAATTTATCTTTTAATTTTATTGTGTCGAATTCATATTTCACAGATATGTTCTTCGATCTAAGATCTGTATCATAAATGACTGAATGGTTGCTAATACGAGGAGATCACTCAAAGATAAAAGGATTTGCATGCACTCCTCGAGAAAATTAACATTTTAAGTCCATGCTCATGTTCTGAAGGCAATTTGAAGAAAATTTACATTTTTGACGCGGATAGCCGAACTTCAAATGGTCACAACTTTCAAACCAGGAAGACTTACGGGACATGCAACCAGTCAACGGAAAGAGGAGGACATCATCTACAAATCTGGAGAGTTTCAAAAGTACATGATACCAGAGTCACGCCCTATCAGGCGTGAAAATGGGCCGTGTCTCGGGCAAAAATACAATTTTCTGCATAAACCTTCCGTGGACAATTCTGGGACTTTTTTTAAGTACACGCCCCTATGTCACGGGCGTGCCCAAGGGCGTGACCTACCCGAAACTGCCGAATTGATGCCAAATTGCGCCATTTCCAGCCATTTGCTGACCCGGTCAGTACACGCCATAGGTCACGGGCGTGACCTAGGGGCGTAACATCCCGCAACACTCAGAATTTATTTCCCGCCATTTCCAGTAACAGACTTGACATGCCCTAGGTCACGGGCGTGACCTAGGGACATGACCCAAAAAATTGGCGACTTTTGGCGGTTTTTCTCCAACGTTCCCGGGCTTTCAAGACAGCAGTTTTTGAGCCTTACAAGCCCTAGGTCACAGGCGTGACCTTCCAGAAAAATTTCTATAAATACCATACAAAGCCAGGAGCTGGGGAGGAGGAGATTAGGAGCCAATTTTAGCAGTATATTGTATCTTAGTTTACTATTTTTCAGTAATTATTTCTTGTAATTTCCATTTCATAATTAAGTTTTACTTTTGCAATTTCAATTCAAGTACTTTCTCTTAGCAATCATGTTCTTCCGTTTCTGCTTTCCTTATATCTTTTATTTTTTGTCATGTAGATAAGTTTTTTTAGCACTTGATCATGATGATCTTTGAATAAGACTCTTTTTGTCAAACCCTTTTACCACTTTCGATTTATCTTTTAATTATATTGTGTCGAATTCATATTTCGTGGATATGCACTTTGATTTTAGATATGTATCTTAAATGACCGAGAGGTTTCAGATATGATTAGATCGCTCAAAGATAAAAGGATCAGCATGCACTCCTCGAGAGAGGATGACATGACTCTTCCGGATTGGAGTCAAATCCAATAGAGGGGTTCACCGCTTAAAGCCAGCTTAGGAGTTTCGACTGGCCGAGGGGTCTTAATCGATCAACCTATGGTTAGTCAAAAGCATGGGCTCGAGAGAGACGCTTTTGTATCTTGGGAACCTCCACGGTCGAAGTTAGTAAATTAGAGTTTGTGTTTCGTAAAAAGTTTATTCAAAGGGAGTCTAGATCAAGTGCTAGTTTTAGTTTATTTTCTTCCTATAAGTTTAATTTAGACCTTTTTATTATTTAGATAAAATAATATTAATTTGCATGAGTAGAAGTACTCAACAGGCCCCGAGTCTAATACGATATTTCCTATACTATATTTTGATAGGTACGCTTGCCAATTTGAGATTATAGTTGGATATATATTTTAAAACTATAAATTCTTCATCAAGTTTTTAGCGCCGTTGCCGGGAAATATTTGTTGATATTTTGAAAGCGACAATTGTATTACTTTTTATCACTCTCTTTCTCGATCCTCATTTCTCTTTTTGATTTTCTTTTTCATTCACTTTCATTAGGTAAAGATTGTTTTATTTTCTTTTTTCACAAAAAAATGATATCTCAATTGGCCTCTAAAATTGTTAGGCTTCAAAATCAACTTGATATTTTGGAATCCGCAAAAAAGTGCCAAAGTGTTTATTATTATTGTGTCGGTTCTCATCGAAGTGAGAATTGTCTTCATTATAATTATTATAAAAATCTTTTTTATGAAAATTATTTTGATAGTAATTATGATAATAATTTTTCTCACTTTTATGAAAATTCAAATTCTTATGAAAATAATTGTTCTAGTTTTTCAAATGTTCATGAAAATATTTTTTCAAATTTTAATGCGAATAATTATTTTGCTGTAAATAATTATTCTTCCAACTCGGATGAAAACTTCTCTTGGTCGCAAAATCAACCGGAAGGTTTCCCGAGTCATAAGAATAATTATTTGGATCAGAATTTTTGTTCTTTTTCTTCTGCGCTGCATGCTTTCTCTCTTAATTTTGAGGAATCTTCTCAATTTCAATTTGATTCTTCACCCCAAAATTTGGATGAGAATTTTCTTACTTTTATTGGTTTTTCTCCTTCTTCGGATAATGTCACTAATAAGAAATATGACTCTTCATGCACTACAAGAAAAACACTTATTAGTTAGGAGAGTAATTCTTTGCTAAATCATAAAATTCGTTGCTAATTTAAATCAGCAAGCTATTTAGCAACAAAAAATTTTCGATTCTAATTTGAGCCTAGCTAAATTTAGCATGGTTTTTTTTCTTGCTATTTTGCAAGGGAATTTTAGCAAGGCTTTTTATCCTTTTTAAATTAGCAAGCAATCCGATTTTTTGTTGCTAATTATTATGTTAAATAAAAAAGATATATTAATATGATAAAAAAAAATTATACAAGTGAGAGGCTTCGAACGACCTACCTGTCATAAATATTTAACTAGTCTTACCAACTATCCTAAGAAAACGTTTTGAAATATTATGACGATAAATTATTTATGTCTAAATTCTTTATATTAAATTTATAATATTATGTTTAGAACTGTATATATATACATACATTATTTCAGTTTACACTAAAAATGTACACTAATTTATAAATATATATATAAGTATTAAATTTTTATAAAATTATATAAAAACTAAATATATTATTAATTAATTTGTTGAATACTTATAATCTATGATAATTAATAAATATATATAAAGAACTAAATATGTTAATAATTATTTTGTTGAATACAGATAATCTCTGCTAATTTCTATATTCTAAGATACATAGATGTTGAAATAACTTACAAAATTATATACAAAACTAAATATATATTTATTATTTTGTTGGATACTAATAAACTATGTTAATTTATATACACACAAGCAGTCGTGCACGGGGGACCCCGTGCGGGAAACTTTCGTCGTGGGAGAAACTTTCATCGTGGGTGCGACATTCGTCATGGGTGCGACATTTGTCGAGGGGGCGACATTTGTCGTGGGGGCGACAAATGTCACCCCACGACATTTGTCGAGGGGGCTACATTTGTCGTGGGGGCAACAAATGTTGCCCCATGACATTTGTCATGGGGGCCTCATTTTTCATGGTGGCGACATTCATCGTGGGGGGAGAGATTGGTCCGGGGCGGTGTCACAACCCGCATTTTCTCCGAAATTAAGAAGTATCAGAGTAGGAGAAAACGCGCGTTGTGATGACACGTCGAACAGGGGATAACTGCCGACGCTCAGGCAACCACCAACTACTAAGACTATGAAAGTTCAAAAGCTTTAATGATGCGAAAATCAATTATATTTTAGAGGCCGTATCCCTCGGCTTCGTGGATCAACTAGTCCACCCCTCAAAATTATACTTATACGTAGCGGAAAATACTTTATTCATTTTTTTTAACATCCTAAGAGAATGTATAAGCGTCCCCAGGGGACACCTAAGACTATACAAGACCCTAGATTTAACTTATATAATATATATAGGAAATACCCTTTTACGTGGTTTTGAAAGTAGTGATTAAGCTTTTTAGAAAGGAAAACATGTTGTCTATGTTTTTGATATAATAATTATTTTCTTTTATAGGTTTTAAAGTAACTAGCAACCTAACATAAATCATCCCAGAAGCAAGTTGAATAAATTTCAAAACAGGAAATCTAGCAGTATAAGCAAAGTACAAAGCATCTAAAAGAGAAACCACCAGTGGGCGCCAACAACTGACACGAATCCACTGGTGAGTAGGCATATCTGTACTACAAGTCTAAAGTAACTACCTCCCAGGAGTGAGGAAAAGAACTCTGCAGCAGCTATAACACTAGCAAACTCCAGAAGAACCCTAGCCGCACAGTCGGCTATAAACCTGAACCTGAGGCATTCAAAGAAAAGAATGCCTCAGCAAAGCAATATATATATATGAAAATGAAACAATAGTGTAAGGAAAAAGTGAAACAGGTAAGAGCTAAAGTAAACAAATGAAGGAATAATACTCTCCATGAGTGAGTAAAAAGGGGTGCACCAAGTGCACGGGTGAAGTCAAGCCTCACAAATCTCTGCAGGAAGGATTAGCAAAATAAATAAATCCTAGTATAAAGCTAGAGCAGAAAGAGTCACCTAATGCTGGAGATGGACAAAATCAGAAATAAGGGCCTAGACTGGTGGAACGGTCCAACCACGTCTAACAGGCCTAAACATCTCAAGGTGCTGTGGTGGTGGCATCGGTCCAACTCAACCAAACAGCTCACATTGTCTTAATAAGACAAGAAGTAAAACAAGGGTGGCGGCATCGGTCCGACCCACCTCAAATCACATCCTACTCCAGCACTGAGTGACTCGGGAAAACCCTTACTAGTGGTTCCATGAGCCACCAAGAAGTCACACTGAACCCCTAACACTCTAGAGGCACTGAACCCCTAACACTCTAGAGCAACCCACCTAAGAGCCTATTATACCAACCAACGGACTAACCATCGAGTTGTCCAAGCAAGTAGTTTGACACAAATAAAAATGAAAGCAGAACGATACTGCAATTATGCAGGTAGTACGACATTCAATTAAACGTGTACCATTAGTTGGTCACCATCACAAAAGAAATAGGTTAGACACCGAAACAGGCATAATTAATTTGATATAAAGACATAATTAATTTGATACCCATCCACGCACGATTAATTTGGTACTAACATAAACGATTAACTTGAGGCTTCGAACTATACTCACTTGGGCAAGATCCAAAGCTACGACAATTTATTGAAAAGAGCAAAGCTACAAGCTATGTACTCGATTTGGGCATTGTTCAAGGCCAAACAAAAGGAACACTAAGGCTAAACTCTTTCCGATCGCAATTTAAGCAAACCAGGTATTTGAACAAGAACAAGTTAAAATCCTTGACGAAATCCGGGCATGACTCAAAGTCCAAAAAAAATGCAGCATTTAGACTAATACATCATTTGGTATAAAATTCGTTCCAACACCCCTAACCGTGAAACCGTAACATACAACAAGTGAGGATTAGCACCAAAGATTTCGGGTGAACAAAAGCCTAGGAGGAAATCGGAAATCTGAAATCAAGCAACAAAAAAAACAAATCAAGTGCTTTATATTGAAATTATTTTGACAAGGGCGAAGGGCGCACTTGCATTGGTTGCCTTTGAAGAACAAAAAAAAATTGGCCAAGCTCCCTCTTCTCAACCGCCGGCCAAAAGCAAAATGCAGGGAAAATCCTGGACAACCCAACCGGGAAGAACAACATCAAAAAAAACCAGGAAAAACTGCATCCTAAACTACCGATCGGGCAAAAGATCAAGGAGGAAATCGCGAAAATAATACCTCCAAATGGAGCTCTCGGCTAGGGGAGTGAGGATCCGGCCTCAACTCGCGTTTTCGAGCGAATATGGGCGGAGGGCAGGCGGTCGGAGCAGCTCCAGGTTTCTGCCTAAATCGCCTTCCGCTCGGGATACAGCAGCGGGCCGCCGGGTTTGGGGAGGGGAAGAAATTTCCTAAACCTAAATACACCCTAATACATATATATACATATATATATATATATATATATATATATATATATATATATATATATATATATATATATATATATTCATGTATTTATATATTTACATATATATTCCTATCCCAATTAACAAAATACTACCCTAACTCTAATTAGCTTAAGCGTAAAAACAGTCCCTAATTGAACATATTAACTAAACACTAACTAAACCACTATATATATATGCTAACTCATATAAATTAGCACCTATCCGTACATTATTACATCTACTTACACACATACGTATATATATACATACTAACACACATATATATATATATTTATACATACATACTAACACATGAACGTAGACACGCACACGCAAATTATTAAATCCTTGCATGTCTACAACACGCGCTAAGCTCTAAATGCGCAAACATGAAAATATGCTCGCATAAATGACGACTCGCTAACTAGCGACCGTCAAAAGGCGCGAAAATTAACGCTCTCGGATTCCGAACAAATCCGCACCGTAGCTAAACACTCGGGCTACGAAAACATCGGCGAAGTCGGACACAACCTCCGACGACCACACACTCGGGCTAACCCCACCCGAAGCCAAAGCACGAGGATTCCCTAAGAGGCTCAGCCGGGCCTCCAAAACAGACGCCGGCTAGCTGGGGAAACCATACAACAGACTATAACATCTAAGAACACCTAACGAGGTACTCTAACAATGGTACGAGCCGGAAATACGCCAACATAACGCCAAACGAGGATTTAAATAATTGCCGAAAAATTCGGGGGCGTTACAGTCACTCCCCCTAAAAGAAAGTTTCATCCCGAAACTTTACGTACACTACTTCTACTAAAGAGGAAAGTAACAATATAAAAGTTACTAGGAAGAAAACATACCCAACAAATCAGGAGAACAGGCGGGGGTACGCCTCCCTCATAGCCGACTCTAGCTCCCAAGTCGCACTTTCCAAATCTTGATTCTTCCAAAGAACCTTCACCATCGGGATAGACTTTGACCGCAGCACCCGATCCTGAGTATCCAAGATGCGGACCGGCACCTCGACATATGAGAGGTTAGGCTCCAACTGGGGCACGGCATCCAAGACTTGCCCACTGCTCCGCACACACTTCCGCAGCTGGCTTACATGGAAGACATTATGCACGCCCGGGAAGTTGGCTGGTAGATCCAACCTATATACTGCCACACCAATACGCTCCAAAATTCTGAATGGGCCCACATACCTCGGATCCAGCTTATGGTTCTTGCCGAACCTCTTCACTCCAACCATCGGAGACACCTTCAAGAAGACCAAATCCTCCATCGAAAATTCCAAATCGGACCTACGCCGGTTGGCGTTCTTCTCATATCTCTCCTGAGCTAACTGAAACTTTTCCCGCATGAGCTTCACAGCAACCTCCATTTCCTCTAGAGCATCAGGACCCAACAAAGGCCTCTCACCGGCCTCAGTCCAAAACAACGGAGTTCTGCAGCGCCTCCCATACAATGCCTCGAAGGGAGCCATTTGCAAGCTCTCTTGGTAACTGTTATTGTAGGCAAACTCCATGAGCCGCAAACGCTCATCCCACGTTCCACCGTGATCTAGAATGTAGCACCTGATCATATCCTCCATAATCCAGTTCACCCGCTCGGTCTGCCCATTTGTCTGAGGGTGGTAAGCGGTAGAATATCTCAAGTCTATACCCAAACCCTCCTACAAACTCTTCCAGAAACGGGAAATAAATCTGGAGTCTCGGTCTGAAATGATACTCACGAGAACTCCATGTAATCGGATGACTTCGCTCAAATACAACTCTACTATCTTCTTCATCGGGTAGTCGATCTTATAAGGTACGAAGTGCGCACACTTCATCAATCGGTCCACAAACACCCAAACTGAGTCAAATACCCTTGGAGATCTCGGTAAGCCCGTAATGAAGTCCATGGAGATACTTTCCCACTTCCAAGTCGGGATTTCCAAAGGAGTCAACTTTCCACCAGGCCTCCTATGATCGGCCTTCACCCGCTTGCAAGTGTAACATTCAGAAACATACCGAGCTATATCCCCTTTCATACCATGCCACCAGGCGATCTGCTTCAAATCATGATACATCTTCGTGGACCCTGGGTGGTAGGCAACACTGGATCCATGAGCCTCTTTGCATACCATACTCCTGATGTCTCCAACCACGGGGATGCAAAACCTTCCGCGGTACTTCAAGGTACCCGAATCATCTATGGAGAAATCAGGCAACTCCCCTCTCTCAGCCCTGAGGTACAGGTGTAACAAATCTGGATCATCCTTCTGGTGCAACCTGGTGAGCGAAATCCAAGATGGCGCTGCCACTGCCAAACTGCTTTGCAAATCACAGTATCCCACAGAGATGTCCATCAACAAGAACTCTTCCACTAAACGGTCCGTCGTGAGGTTGAAGATCTTCCCTGTCTTGCGGCTCAGGGCGTCGGCCACCACGTTGGCCTTTCCTGGATGGTATTGGATCTCTACGTCATAATCAGCCACAAACTCTAACCACCGCCGCTGGCGCAGATTCAGCTCCTTCTGAGTAAACACGTACTTCAGGCTCTTATGATCTGTGAAAATCTTGCACTGGGCCCCATAGAGTAGATGCCTCCACAGCTTCAACGCAAAAATCACCGCCGCAAACTCGAGGTCATGCGTAGGATAATTCCGCTCGTGAGTCTTCAACTGCCGCGACCCATACGCGATCACCTTCCCCTCTTGCATCAACACGCCTCCGAGCCCAACATGCGAGGCATCCACATAAACATCATAGTCCTTGCCCTCCGTAGGCAATGTCAAAACAGGAGCAGTGCACAATCTCCTCTTTAGCTCCAGAAAGGCCTCCTCGCACTGCTCGCTCCAGATGAATGCTGCATGCTTCTGCGTCAGCTTAGTTAAGGGCGTTGCCAAGGTAGAAAAGCCCTCAACAAACCTTCTATAATAGCCGGCCAACCCCAAGAAGCTCCTAATCTCCTTGGGTGTTCTCGGCCTATGCTAATCCATCACCGCAGAAATCTTCACCGGGTCCACTGAAATGCCATCCTTGTTCACCACATGACCCAGGAAGGACACCTGAGGCAACTAGAACTCACATTTGCTCAACTTGGCGTACAACTGATGATCTCTCAAGGCAGATAACACCAACCACAAGTGCTGATCATGCTCCGCAGCATTCCGTGAGTAAATCAGAATGTCGTCTATGAATACGACCATAAACTTGTCCAGAAAAACTTTGAACACCCGGTTCATCATTGTCCATGAATGCTGATGGCGCGTTGGTCAACCCAAAAGACATAACTAGGAATTCAAAATGTCCATGCCTCGATCGAAAAGCCGTCCGTGGAATGTCCGACTCCCGGATCCTGAGTTGATGATATCCTGATCGAAGGTCAATCTTGGAGAACACAGAGCTGCCACGCAACTGATCGAATAAGTCGTCGATTCTGGGCAGGGGGTACCTGTTCTTGATGGTGACTTTTTTCAACTCCCTATAGTCGATGCAAAGGCGCATCGAACCATCTTTCTTCTTCACAAAGAGAACGGGTGCACCCCAGGGCGACGAGCTCTGCCTTATGAAACCCTTCTCCAATAACTCATCCAGCTGGGTACGCAGCTCCTCCAGCTCCCGCGGGGCCAACTGGTACGACGCCTTAGCAATAAGACGCATACCCGGCTCCAAATAAATCATGAACTCGACATCTCTGACAGGGGGAAGACCGGGAAGGTCGCTAGGAAACACATCAGAAAACTCACGGACAACAGGAATCTCATCCAATAGCGGCACACTGCTAACAGTCCCCAGCACCGAGACTAAGCAAGCAAAACAATCAGAACTGAATAACCTCTGAGCACATACCGCAGAAATCGCCGGAGAGGCCTGGCACGGATCGCCATAAATACTCCCAGGCTGACCGTTGTCCTTCTTGAAATCCAAGCGCTTACCCCTGCACTGGATCACTGTATCGTATCTGGACAACCAATCCATACCCAGGATGACGTCGAAATCTTCCAAGTCTATAACCTTCAGATCCGCCTTGGCTGGGAAATCCCCCAACATAATAGGACAATCCAGAATGCCCTGATCTGATATCACGGAATCACTCGAGGGGTATTTGATGCAAAAGGCATCACCGACACGATCAAGAACCAGCTGGCACCGCTCTACAAAGGCCCTAGGCACAAATGAGTGGGTAGCACCTGAGTCAAAGAGAACGCGCGCCCCGCGGTTCTTTACCTTAAAACTCCCTATATAAATATAAACGGGGAAATTGCACAATCAATACAGAAAATAAAAGCCAAACTAATCTGTAATGGAAGTAAAAGACTACCGAGAAGGTTTACCTGAAATGACTTGCGTCGAAGTTTGAGCCTCCACTGCGGATATCACGTTCAGCTTCCCTTTGCCTCTATCCATAGACTGAGGTGGTGGCAACGCCTGAAGAGGAACTGGTCAGTGCACAGACTGGAGCTGCGGGCATCGGGCCTTGGTATGACCTTTCTATCCGCACTGATAGCAGACCTTGTCCTTCAACCAGCAACGGGCAACCTCATGCCCCTCTTTCTTGCACAGAGTACACACCACATTCTGCCTGGGAGCACCCTGAATAGCATGCACATGCTCCTTCTGTGTCGCCTCCCTCTTGAAACATCTCTCAGCAGGATGGCCCGACCGGCCACAGAAACTACAAACCTCCTTGCTCCTCTTCCCCGAAGGAGCACCGGGCACTTGGGGGCTCTTTACTTCAGCAGCTTTCCTCTTCTCATTCCTTGCCTGTTGTCCTCTTTGCTTCGCATTTTCTATGGCCTCTACCTTCAAAGAGGCCTCCACTGCCCCAGCATAACTCACCACTCCATGAGCCACCGCTAGCTGCTGCACATCGCTCTGCAGGCCACCGAGGAAATGCTTTGCTCTATACTCCTCTGAGCTCACCAAACTAGGGGCAAAGCGACTGAGTTTGTTGAACTCAATCTCATACTTGCTGACTGAGAGCTACCTCGGCTTCAGATGCAAGAAGTCATTCATCAGCCTGTCTCGCTCCACTGACGGTAGAAATTTCCGCATCAAGATCTCCTTGAAGGAAGCCCAAGTGCTTCCTCCTACCATTCCCTCCTTCTCCCTCATCCACCAGCTCTTCGCTAACCCCTTCAGCTGATAGGCGGCCAGCATCACCTTCTAATCCTCAGACACTCCAGAGTAATGAAACATTTCTTCTATGGTAATCAACCAGTCATCCAATATCATGAAGTCCGCCTTACCATCGTAGGTAGGGGGTCGCAGTCGCTGGAACTGAGTGATGAAAGCCATCTCCGGGGGCACCACCACTCGAGGCACCAAAGGGGCTGGTGGTGCAGGAGGTGCGGGAACAGCTAAACCCGTAGCAGGGTCCTGCGCTCTCGGGGCTAGTCCTGCCACCACAGATATCAGGGACTGGATCTGAGACTGAACGTCCACCATCTGCCTCGATAGAGCCTCATTGCCCTGCCTCAGACTTTCCATAACTGCACCGCTTTGAGCACTAAAAGACTCACCCTCAGATTGGGGAGTCGATCTCGCCACCCTACGCTTAGGTGCCATCCTAAAAAGATCAAACAGGCAATTATCAGAACCTAGTTCAACTATTAGGACAAAACAAAGAGGTACAGACAAACTTACATAAGCACTTGCTTTCACTGCCAACTTGCTCTGGTGTTTTTTTTATATATGTATATATATATATTTTTTATACAAAGGAAATAATGTCATGCTTAACCTAAGATGGTTCACCACCATCACACTGACTCTTGTGCCTATATCGAGAATGCATGAATTTATATTCTTTTTGACTCAAAACCATGTGTACATATGTCATCCAGCAAGCCCTTAACTTGGCACGTTGTGCTTATGCAATGTTATGATATGCATGATTGTGCTATGCATTCTAAAAAGGCCCTAATGCATGTTATGAGCGGCGTACACATGAAAATGTTATGCATCCCATACTACATAACATTTTCATGCAACGAAAAAGAAAACGTGCTAGTCGCATTCATGTGGTGAGGTTATGCATCCCATACTACATAACCCTCACATGTTGCCTCCTATGGTGGATCCATATACAAACACATATTATGCATCTCATACTATATAATATGCCCCGTATACTTCATGTTATGCTATGAGTGTAGTGTTCGTGCTTCAGCCAAGACGTGCTGATGACATATCGGTGTGTGTATGACATGATGCTAAACTTCTAATACCTAAAAGGAAAGGTTGCCCGACAAATTGTCAAGCAACCTCCCTCTGATACCAACTGTCACAACCCGCATTTTCTCCGAAATTAAGAAGTATCAGAGTAGGAGAAAACGCGCGTTATGATGCCACGTCGAACAGGGGATAACTGCCGACACTCAGGCAACCACCAACTACTAAGACTATGAAAGTTCAAAAGCTTTAATGATGCGAAAATCAATTATATTTTAGAGGCCGTATCCCTCGGCTTCGTGGATCAACTAGTCCACCCCTCAAAATTATACTTATACGTAGCGGAAAATACTTTATTCATTTTTTTTAACATCATAAGAGAATGTATAAGCGTCCCCAGGGGACACCTAAGACTATGGAAGACCCTAGATTTAACTTATATAATATATATAGGAAATACCCTTTTACGTGGTTTTGAAAGTAGTAATTAAGCTTTTTAGAAAGGAAAACATGCTGTCTATGTTTTTGATATAATAATTATTTTCTTCTATAGGTTTTAAAGTAACTAGCAACCTAACATAAATCATCCCAGAAGCAAGTTGAATAAACTTCAAAATAGGAAATCTAGCAGTATAAGCAAAGTACAAAGCATCTAAAAGAGAAACCACCAGTGGGCGCCAACAACTGACACGAACCCACTGGTGAGTAGGCATATCTGTACTACAAGTCTAAAGTAACTACCTCCCAGGAGTGAGGAAAAGAAACTCAGCAGCAGCTATAACACTAGCAAACTCTAGAAGAACCCTAGCCGCACAGTCGGCTATAAACCTGAACCTAAGGCATTCAAAGAAAAGAACGCCTCAGCAAAGAAATATATATATATGTAAATGAAACAATAGTGTAAGGAAAAAGTGAAACAGGTAAGAGCTAAAGTAAACAAATGAAGGAATAATACTCGCCATGAGTGAGTAAAAAGGGGTGCACCAAGTGCACGGGTGAAGTCAAGCCTCACAAATCTCTGCAGGAAGGATTAGCAAAATAAATAAATCGTAGTATAAAGCTAGAGCAGAAAGAGTCACCTAATGCTGGAGATGGACAAAATCTGAAATAAGGGCCTAGACTGGTGGCACGGTCCAACCACGTCTAACAGGCCTAAACATCTCAAGGTGCTGTGGTGGTGGCATCGGTCCAACTCAACCAAACAGCTCACATTATCTTAATAAGACAAGAAGTAAAACAAGGGTGGAGGCATCGGTCCAACCCACCTCAAATCACATCCTACTCCCGCACTGAGTGACTCGGGAAAACCCTTACTAGTGGTTCCATGAGCCACCTAGAAGTCACACTGAACCCCTAACACTCTAGAGGCACTGAACCCCTAACACTCTAGAGCAACCCACCTAAGAGCCTATTATACCAACCAACGGACTAACCGTCGAGTTGTCCAAGCAAGTAGTTTGACACAAATAAAAATGAAAGCAGAACGATACTGCAATTATGCAGGTAGTACGACATTCAATTAAATGTGTACCATTAGTTGGTCACCATCACAAAAGAAATAGGTTAGACACCAAAACAGGCATAATTAATTTGATATAAAGACATAATTAATTTGATACCCATCCACGCACGATTAATTTGGTACTAACATAAACGATTAACTTGAGGCTTCGAACTATACTCACTTGGGCAAGATCCAAAGCTATGACAATTTATTGAAAAGAGCAAAGCTACAAGCTATGTACTCGATTTGGGCATTGTTCAAGGCCAAACAAAAGGAACACTAAGGCTAAACTCTTTCCGATCGCAATTTAAGCAAACCAGGTATTTGAACAAGAACAAGTTAAAATCCTTGACGAAATCCGGGCATGTCTCAAAGTCCAAAAAAAAATGCAGCATTTAGACTAATACATCATTTGGTATAAAATTCGTTCCAACACCCCTAACTGTGAAACCACAACATACAACAAGTGAGGATTAGCACCAAAGATTTCGGGTGAGCAAAAGCCTAGGAGGAAATCGGAAATCTGAAATCAAGCAACAAAAAAAACAAATCAAGTGCTTTATATTGAAATTATTTTGACAAGGGCGAAGGGCGCACTTGCCTTGGTTGCCTTTGAAGAACAAAAAAAAATCGGCCAAGCTCCCTCTTCTCAACCGCCGGCCACAAGCAAAATGCAGGGAAAATCCTGGACAACCCAACCGGGAAGAACAACATAAAAAAAACCAGGAAAAACTGCACCCTAAACTACCGATCGGGCAAAAGATCAAGGAGGAAATCGCGAAAATAATACCTCCAAATGGAGCTCTCGGCTAGGGGAGTGAGGATCCGGCCTCAACTCGTGTTTTCGAGCGAATCTGGGCGGAGGGCAGGCAGTCGGAGCAGCTCCAGGTTTCCGCCTAAATCGCCTTCCGCTCGGGATACAGCAGCGGGCCGCCGGGTTTGGGGAGGGGAAGAAATTTCCTAAACCTAAATACACCCTAATACATATATATACATATATATATTTATTTATTTATATACATATATTTATATATTTACATATATATTCCTATCCCAATTAACAAAATACTACCCTAACTCTAATTAGCTTAAGCGTAAAAATAGCCCCTAATTGAACATATTAACTAAACACTAACTAAACCACTATATATATATGTTAACTCATATAAATTAGCACCTATCCGTACATTATTACATCTACTTACACACATACGTATATATACATACTAGCACATATATATATATATATATATATATATATATATATATATATATATATATATATATTTATACATACATACTAACACATGAACGTAGGCACGCACACGCAAATTATTAAATCCTTGCATGTCTACAACACGCGCAAAGCTCTAAATGCGCAAACATGAAAATATGCTCGCATAAATGACGACTCGCTAACTAGCGACCATCAAAAGACACGAAAATTAATGCTCTCGGATTCCGAACAAATCCGCACCGTAGCTAAACACTCGGGCTACGAAAATTTCGGCGAAGTCGGACACAACCTCCGACGACCACACACTCGGGCTAACCCCACCCGAAGCCAAAGCACGAGGATTCCCTAAGAGGCTCAGCCGGGCCTCCAAAACAGACGCCGGCTAGCTGGGGAAACCATACAACAGGCTATAACCTCTAAGAACACCTAACGAGGTACTGTAACAACGGCACGAGCCGGAAATGCGCCAACGTAACGCCAAACGAGGATTTAAATAATTGCCGAAAAATTCGGGGGCGTTACAGGCGGCGACATTGGTTGGGGGGCGGTGATATTGGTCATGGTAGGCGACATTGGTCGGGGACGACGACATTGGTCCGGGATGATGACATTGGTCCAGGGCTGGCGACTTTGATCAGAGGTGGCGACATTGGTCAGGGGATGTGACATTATTCGGGAGCGAAGGCATTGGTCGAGGGTGGCGACATTGGTCGTGGGCGGCGACATTGGTCGTGGGCGACAACATTGGTCATGGGAGGCGACATTGGTCGTTGAGGCGACATTGGTCGGGGCGGCGACAATGGTCGGGGAGGCGACATTGGTCGGGGCGACGACAATGGTCGGGGAGGCGACAATGGTCGGGGCGATGCTATTGGTTTAGGGCATCCACATCGGTCGTGGACGGAGACATCGGTCGTGGGTTGGGATATCGGTCGTGGGCGGCGACATTGGTCGTGGGCGGTGACATCGGTTGTGGGCAGGTACATTAGTTGTGGACGATAACATCGATCGTGGGTGGGGACTTCAGTCATGATTGGGGACATCGGTCGTGGGTAGCACATCGGTCGTGTGGGCGGGGGAAATGCTGAAGCTTCTCTACTACTGCAAACTTGTATATTCAATCACATTTTGTAAAAGTTTTTTTGGAGGCCTGTTATTAATTTCAGCTGACTAAAGAGAGAATAGCTCGGTGTCTATATTTAAGCAAAAAAATGAAGCAATATAAAATAGTTATGTATCATTATATTAGGAAAACTACATTAATTGCATAGAAGCAAGTATATAAAAACAAACTTGAAGTAGGAGTGAAGCAGGCCAGAGGGCATGTACATGAAGAGAAAGCAATATCGAGATGCCCCCAAAAAATGTGCCCTTGTGTGACCAATCTGCTGGATGCACCTAATACCTAATCTCACAACCTATGTAATAAAACTGAAGTAAAGTAGATGCAAAAATAGAATGGGCAACTAAGAAATGCAATCAGTAGGAGCAACTGGGAAAATATAGTGGGAGGAGAGGATGATACCTGTGGAAATAGATAAATTAGTTCTCGAGGAAGAACCAAAGAGATCAATATCTTCTCATCTTTGTTGATCAATGCCTAAACTCAGAAGGGATTAAAAAAGAAAATAAAGTAAGCCTTTAAAAATGAAACATCAAACAATCGACATATAGACATGGAGAGATAAATTTTAATACCTATAGATCTGATAATATTGTTTGAAAAAATCTCCTCAAGTTTAACAGATCTTATTTGAAGCTTCTGCTACACTTCTCTACTTTCCTGGTAGATAAATATGAGTAGCAATGTATAAACCTCAAAAAAGTTATTAATATTACATATCGTACTACCACTAAATGAATTATGCACAGCTCATCAAGGAAATGTAAACATGTGTAAACATGAGTGAAACATGAATTTAGATTTGACTTAGTGCAAGAAAATCTTCATTCAAGAGCACCAGAGGTGAGCTAATAATAGATAACATGATGATAGTTCAGCCAGTTTGCAATATTTTTTGAGAACCACAAACCGAAAGTAGTAATGTACTTGCAGAGAAAATTTTCATCTTCGTCATAATTATTTCAATACTCGTCAGCTTTTAACAAATCAAAATCTTATTTAATGCCACTTGATAACACAACCATGCAACTGACATGAAAATAAATCTGTCAATAATTTAAACTAATTTGTAGAGGGGAGTCAAGCTGCATGAATGCTGAATCAAATATACAACAATCATGAATAATTATTTCAATACCCATCAGCTAGTACATTTGAAAATCCTTTGATTTATTTTGGGACTTAATATGAGTTTGGTACAGTTTGTTCAAACAACTTACAATTTGTTGAGAAGTTAATCTCTCATGATCCCCACCACCATAAAAAGCTGAAATCTGCCCCAGTATATGAAGAATATTAGGGTCACCACCATTAAAAGCTTTAAAGAAAAGAGTACAACCAATTTCAGCTATGTGCTTTGAAGAATATTTGCTGGAAATATGCCATTCTCTGCTCTCAAAAAAGGATGGAATTAGAGGAAAATCTTATGTAAATATTTTTATTCTTAGTAAATGAAAATGAAGAATGTAAATGTATGCTAATGCAGAGGAAAACCAGAGATGGAAGTACCTGAAGCTATTGGAATTTTGATGGAAGATGGTTGCTCTGTGCGTGCGATGTAAGGGAAAAATCTGTAGAGGGAAACCCACATATGTCGATGCAGAGGTGAGTCAACGTCGTGGTAAGGCAAGCTGCTGCTGAGGGAAGGCGAGGTGCATACATGTGTGTCGATGCTCTGTGTGTGCTTGTTCGTGAGAAGCGGGGTGCTTTGATGCAGAAGGGAAGCGAGATGTGCACGAAAACTGCAACAAAATAAATGACACAAATAAAACACGGCGGACTCATGACTGATAGTGGTCCGGTCCAGTGCGACGTCGGACACTTTTGCGTTGTCTAGATCGGGGATGGTCTCCACCAGTTATGAACTGTGATTAGAGATGGTTTTCAGAAGGGAAAATCAAATTGTCACTAGAAAAATCTAAAGTGAAATAAATTGAGGTGTGGTCTTATTTTCAAGGTTTGAAGATGGAAATAAGAGGGGAAACCGAGATCAACCCGACCAACATGATGATCCTGTCTATGTACAATCACAATACAAATAATCCTAACTTAGTCACAACCAAGAAATAGAATAATAACATTGTATCTCTTCATCCAATTAAAATAATCAAATACACTAAATAAAACGTAGCAAATAACATTGTATCTCTTCAATTGATATTAGAGGTGTGTATAAAAAGCTCGCAAGAGAAGATTAAAACTTTATTAAAAGCTCTTCCATTGATTAAAAACTCGGAAGTGAAGATGATGCTATGATAATTTTGATTCCTGCAAACAAATCAGATCCCTAAAAAAGAAGACTATAAAAACATGGTTTGACAAAAATTTATCAATGAAACCATTAGTGCGGCGAGTGAACTTCTACGAAGACTGTTTAAAATGTATACTCTAATGTAACTCTCTTTACAAATTGACTCGGTAAAAGGCTTGTATGCTGGTTATGTTGCTGAACCAGAGCTCGGGTGCAAACAATAACACATGATGCTAGCCAGACAAAGAGCATGGCATGTTCAAAGTTAATACAAAAGAAATATTTGAAATGACATAAAATAGAACTGATATATGGATATGGTAGTTTTAAATAAGGAGATTGACCTAGATGAAAAACAAACAGTCCTTCAGTCTCTTAGGCATAACAACAAATAGATTATGAGCATATAAAAATTTTGTTGGATTGCAGCCAATGTTTCCCTCAACCAAAACAACTATCTAAATAGATGTGATCTGAATATTATACTTGAGTTTAAAGAAATAAAGTAAACCTTTGAGAAAGAAGGGAATGGGTCCATGCTAAAGTATGGAAGCAGGATGAAGGGAAGATTGTAGCTGATGCCGATGTAGGCTCCTGTAAACTGCACTCAGTAGAAATAATTAAGATAGGGAAAACATATGAAAAAACTTACAGGAGCAAGTGATGAAATTGAGACCTGATAGCAAGTGATGAAATTGGGAAGAAGGAGAGAAGAAACATGGAGATGGTGGGAGATATGAATAAACTTATAGGAGCAATGGTGGAGAGTTTCTTCGAAAGTTGTAGAGAAGTGGAAAGGCGCGATCAGATGAGGAGTATGGCGTTGCCCTAAAAAATCGCGGCTATTGTGAATTTGAGGACGAGTATGCAGTAGAGGAAGAAATCGCGGCTATCGCGATATTTTGGCGGGATGAAGACCTAACCTGTGGAGGCGCTAGCTGTGATCGGGAGGAAGAAGCAAAAAATCGCCGTTCGTGCGATGGGCTCTCGCGATCGGTAGACCGAAGGTGTATCGCGATTGATGGATCGTGGATCGATCGGCGGATGAAGGAAATGCAAGGCGAGGAGAGGGAGACGGAAGAGACTGGTTTTCGTGATTTTGGCAGATGACCTACCTACGTAGAAGAAAAAAGGTATCGGGATTTTATCACGAGTGAATAGTGCAGCTCTCTATTAATTAAGCAGTAATCCGGCTGAATGACCAAAATACCCTCAAATTATCCCACAAACATCGATTTTTTGAGGGCATATTTGCATTTAAATGTTACACCATGGGATGTTTAGCTCTTACCTTATAATATAAAGATAAATATATAAATAATTTTTAAACATATATAAAGTATATATATATATATATATATATATATATATATATATATATATATATATATATATATATATATATATATATATATATATATATATATATAAGTATATATATACATAAAGAAATAAAAAAAGTTATATTTTTTTGATAAAGGGAGCAAAAGCTTTGAGGGAAATATCTTCATCATTATTTTGCAACAAAAAAATTTGTTGCTATTTCTGGAACAAAAAACATCGTTGCTATTTTTGCAACAAATATTCTGCAACAAAATAATTCATCGCTAATTTTACAACAAAAAAATTTGTTGCTAATTTTTAGGTAAAGTAGGAAATCTTTTACCTTGCTAAATTTGATGCTAATTAGCAAGGAGTTATCTTGCCTTTCTAATATCCCTTGCTAAATGAGATTTTTCTTGTAGTGATGTACCCAATAGTAATTTATACCGAAGAAGATGAAAAACTTTTATTTCAAGAATTTATTAGGTGTATGGATGCGCTGGGAGGAGTGGAAGAAGAATATTTTCTCCTCCTACTACTCCCAATTTTTCTCCTATTAATGAATCTCCATGCACAATTTATGACTTTTTAGGAGCGAAAATTTACGAACATGATACGTCTGATGATTTTATTTTAAATATAATTTCGGAAGAAAAATTAATTTTAGAAAATAAATAACCTATATCTAATCATATAGCTTCGCAAGAACCTTCTCTTTGCAAAGATGGAGAGGAGCCGTTACAATTAAACGTATTCCAAGATCCATTTGCCGCTCCTCCACAAAAATTCAAATCACCTCAGGTATGGAATTAAGGGAGTTTCTTGCGCATTTTAATAATTATTTTCCTTTTTCCTAACCCAAACCGTCTAGCTTAAACACGGGAAAAAGAAACGCGCTCTTGGGAGACACCCCTTGCTTATTTTTAATTCTTATGAATTCCATTTTTTTATTCTAAATTTTCACAACTTGTTTTTCTTTCCCCCCTCCTACTTGACTTATAAACATTGGGGACAATGTTTATTTTTATGTATGGGGGTTGATTCTTATTTATTGTTTTTATTTAAAAATTCAAAAAATGAAAAAACCTTGAAAATTTTTAAAATTTTTAAAAATTTTGTTTTCTTTTTATTATCAAAAATACAAAAAATAGAAAAAAGAAAAAAAATAAACCCCATGCTTAAAATTTTGTGACATTTCAGAAATTTGTTTTGAGTTAATTTATAAGAATTTCTATAATTTTTGATTTTCTAATCTTTTATTTTATCATGGTTAGTTGAATTTAATTTTTTGGTGATTTAATTTTAAGAAATATTTTATGAATTAAAATTGTTTAGAGTAAACTATTTAGCACTTTTTCTTTTTTATTTTAATTAGTTTCAATTTTGTAGTACTTAGATTAACAATTTTTAGATTTTAATTATTTTCACTTTATGCTTTAAAATTCTTAGGAAGGCTTAATTCACTATAGTTGCTCTCTCAATTTTTTAATTTAATCTAAATTTTATTAAGCCTTTCCCTTTTTTTAACTTTCTTGTTAGATCATATGTCATGGGGATAAGAAGATAAAATTCATTATCCCTTGGTACACATATGCAATTTTTCCTTTTTGGTTAGATCATATGTCATGAGAATCAAGTATTCCTTAGTACACATATGCAACCCAAACAAAAGGTGTAAGAGGATAAAATTCATTACTCCTAAGCAATTTTATTTGAAGAGAAAAAAAAAACATCAAAAAGAAAAAAAATGTGTAGGGTGAGAGGATAGAATTCATCACCCCCAATCTAAGATCTCTTGAATTTCCTTATTCCCAAAACCTAATAGCCAATATTATTGCTTTAGAATTAAATTAAAATTTTAAGAGAGCATAAGTAGTAGTTTAAATTTTCCTTTAAGTCTGTTTAGTTAAAAAGTGTTAATAATTCTAAATCTATATTTGTTTGCTAAACTACTCAATTTTGAAGTCTAATTAATTTATATGAGAAATTTTGCTAAATATATTTGGCTCTTCTCATTTTCATTTCATATTCTAGAACTTAATTTTAAATCACTGAATTTTACTTTTAAATTTCTTTTGATTTAATAAATTTTTAGTTTAATTAAAAATTATATTAATTTTTTATTAGTATTTCTCATAATTTTGCTCTGAAATAGCAAAAGCTTAAATATAGAGGTATTTGATAAGTCAACATTTATAGTTATTTTTATATAGTTTTTATTAAACAAAGAATCAATTTTTATTTAGTTTAGATTAATATTTTTATAAATTACTTTATTTTCTAATTTTAGGTATAATTGGGCTTTAAATATCAATTTTAAGTCCATGCCCATGTTCTGGAGGCAATTTGGAGAAAATTAATATTTTTGGTCCCGGATAGCTGAACTTCAAATGGTCATAACTTTCAAACCAGAAAGAGTTACGGGACGTGCAACCAGTCAACGGAAAGAGGATGACATCCTCTACAAATCTGGAGAGTTTTAAAAGTACACCCCCTCCCCCAGAGTCATGCCCTATCAGGGCGTGACAAGGGGGCCTGTCTCGGGCAAAAATACAATTTTCTGCAGAAAGCTTCCGTGGATAATTCTTTAACTTTTTTTAAGTACACGCCCCAATTTTACGGGCGTGACCAAGGGCGTGACCTACCCGAAACTGTCGAATTGATGCCAGATTATGCCGTTTTTAGCAATTTGTTGACCCGGTCAGTACACGCCCTCAGTCACGGGCGTGACCGAGGGGCGTGACATCCCGCAACAGTCAAATTTATTTTCTGTCGTTTCTCCTTCCCACCGTTTCCAGTAACTGACTTGACACGCCCTATGTCACGGGAATGAACTAGGGGCGTGACCCAAAAAATGACGACTTTTGGTTATTTTTCTCCAACGTTCCCGGGATTTCAAGACAGTAGTTTTCGATCCTTACACGCCCTAGGTCACGGGCGTGACCTAGGGCGTGACCTTCCAGAAAAATTTCTATAAATACCAGACAAAGCTAGGAGCTGGGGAGGAGGATATTAGGAGCCAATTTTAGCAGTATGTTACGGCTTAGTTTACTGTTTTTCAGTATTTCTTTTTTGTAATTTCCATTTCATAATTTAGTTTTACTTTTGTAATTTCAATTCAAGTACTTTCTCTTAGCAATCATGTTCTTCCTTTTCTTCTTTCCTTGTACCTTTTATTTCTTGTAATGTAGCTAATTTCTTTAGCACTTGATCATGATGATCTTTGAATAAAACTCTTTTTCTCAAACCCTTTTACCGCTTTCGATTTTTCTTTGAATTATATTGTGTCGAATTCATATTTCGCGGATATTCTCTTCGATTTTAGATCCGTATCTTAAATGACCGAGAGGTTGCAAATATGAGTAGATCGCTCAAAGATAAAATGAGCCGCATGCTCTCCTCGAGAGAGGATGACATGGATCTTCCAGATTGGGGTCAAATCCAATAGAGGGGTTCACCGCTTAAAGCAAGCTTAGGGGTTTCGAATGGCCGAGGGGTCTTAATCGATCAACCTAAGGTTAGCCAAAAGCGTGGGCTCGAGAGAGATGCTTTTGTATCTTGGGAACCTCCACGGTCAAAGTGAGTAAATTATAGTTTGTGTTTCATAAAAGTTTATTCAAAGGGAGTCTAGATCAAGTGCTAGTTTTAGTTTATTTTCTTCCTATAAGTTTAATTTATCCCTTTTTATTATTTAGATAAAATATTATTAATTTGCGTGAGTAGAAGTAATCAACAGGCCTCGAGTCTAATATGATATTTCCTATACTATATTTCGATAGGTACGCTTGCCTATTTGAGATTATAGTTGGATATATAATTTAAAACTATAAATTCCTCATCAGAGGATGACATAAATCTTCTGGATTAGAGCCAAATCCAATAGTGGGGTTCACTGCCTAAAACAAGCTTAGGGGTTTCGACTGGCCGAGAGGTCTGAATCGATCAACCCAAGGTTAGTCGAAAGAATGAGCTCGAGAGAGTTATTTTAGTACTTTGGGAACCTCCACGGTCAAGTGAGTAATTTAAGAGACTTACATACTTTATTTTCATGAAGGTTTATTTTAATCCAAAGGGAATCTAGATCAAGTGCTAGTTTTCCCATCAATGAATTTCTCCTTATTAGTTTAAACATTTTCTCTCTCATAATTCGAAAAACCCACCTTTTTGTCCGATAAATAATATGATAGTGGTGGTATGCACTGATAACACCTGTGAGGATAGACTGTTTAACTCTAGAGGGTGGGGGGGGTGAATAGAGTGTTTTAAAACTTATTATATTTTTATTGCATCAGCAAAATAATGATTCTTATAAGTGTAATCAGAGAGTGTAGAAATAAAAACTAAACTACACAGCAAGCAACACATAATAAAAATGAGAGAGCACCACAGATGACATAAGAATTTTTATAGTGGTTCCCCTAAAACTTGGGTACATCCACTTTTCTACCACCCTTATAGGAATCTACTCAGGTTTTTGATTAGGTGCCCTGGCACCAATCAGGTTTTTGCTCAGGTGCCTGTCATCACAAGATCTGCTTCAGGTAGATCAGGAAACCCTTCAGTCTTTTGATCAGGTGCCTAAAAACCAAATCAATTCTTTTGATTAGGAGACTTGAAACCAAGTGTTTAACTTTTGAAGGGAGCTAGAACCATGTGTACAGTGGGGTAAAACAAATAAAACTAGTTGCTCTCTTTTGAAAGTGAGAGTTAGATCTGTCATACTCTAGAGGGGGGTGAATAGAGTATTCTTAAAAAAATTCTTAACAGCTATTACAACTTTTGCTGTAAATTAAAAGTACAGAAATTAATATAGCTAGAACACAATATACCTAAAGCACAAACACAGTAAGAACAAAAGAAAAAGAGGCAACCAGACGACACAAGAATTTTTTAGTGGTTCCCCAACCTGGGTACATCCACACTTCTACCACCCTTGGTAGGAATCCACTCAAATTTTTGATCAGGTGCCTGACACCAATGTGCTTTTGATCAGGTGCTCAAAAACCAACCCAAGTCTTTTGATCAGGAGACTTGCAACCAAGGAATCACTTTTGAAGGGAGATGACAACCCTTTACAGAGGTGGGGTGAGATGATTTTGTATTCTCTTTCTCAATATACAACTGAGAAGACATGTGGATTTGATTATAGCTTATGGATCCCCTTAAGATGTAGAAAGAATCAGGGAAAAACAGGAGCTAAGCTTCATGGTGATAGGTCATCAAACTGAATTCTTGACCAATAATAATCTTCAGGAACTTCTTTGACAGATGGAACTGATGTTATCCTTTTGAAGTATCCTGGAGTACTTGAAGAAAGAATTCTCTAGATATAGGTATTGATGTTCTTCTTCTTTAGGTGCTGATGAGCTTCGAGTCAAGAACTTCTGTGTATCAGAGAATTCTTCTTATTGACAGAGCAGGTTGTTCAAGACTGAATGTTTTTTTGTATCTCTGTAATCTCTGTATGCCTCTGAGTAATTTGTGCTCTGTGAAAAAAACTTTCTTAATGATGCTTGATTTTTTCTATCTGTCTGTCTATGCATTCTTCTCTTCTTCTCTATCCTTCAAGGATTTGAATTCATCTGCAATTAATGCAGACAGCCTTGAGAATAACCTGCATTGATTTATTTCCCCAACTGTCCCGTGGAAAAACGGCAAGCAATAATCCTGGAGAAGATCATAATTAATGCTCATTCTAACGGATACATTCAGAGAATGTTAGAGCATTAATTACTCAGGAATTATCGCATTAGAGTGGGGACAGAAGGCCGAAAATAACTAAGTCTGCAATCATCGAACAGTTTGACAGAAATCGTCGAACTGAGTGCACAGTTCGTCGAGCTGAGATGTTGTGTTCGTCGACCAGATGGCTTCTATTTGTCGAGCTGAGTTCCATGATTGTCGAGCTGGAAACTGAACTGCTATCTCTTTTGAACTTTGCCGATTCTGTCTAAAGTTCATGGAGCTGGTAAATGTGTTCATCGACTGGAGTTCAGCAACTATTCTGGAGTTGTCAAATATTCTGTGTGTTGACTGATATCCTGTGTGTCAACACAAGTCTTCTATGTGGTGTCGACATAATCTTTCCACAGTTTCGACTGATGATCTGGGTGTCGACACAAGTTCTTCTAGTGTCGACTTAGTTGGTGTCGACATATACTCTGAGTGTCGACACAAGTCTTCTAGTTCCAGAATTCGTCGGGCGGAGAACTGAGTTCGTCGACCTGAGACTTGAGAACATAGTCTTGACAGAATGCTGTAGTAGTCCAAAGATTCGTCGACTAAAGAATAAGGTTCGTCGAGCTAAGTCTGGAGAACCATGAATTCGTCGAGCTGAAAATGATTCTGGACTTAGATTAAAATTGATAAACCTCTGACAATAGAGTTGAAGTGGAAGTCCAGAGATCATTGAGCAAAAAATGAAGTTCGTCGACTGAGAACTAGGTTCGTCGACCTGAGTCTAGAGAACAGTCTGGACTTAGAATTCTGAAGGTGGAGTCCAAGGATCGTCGATCTGTGACTGAAGTTCGTTGAGCTCATCTCAGATAATATTTATCTAAGTTCATCGAGCTGAGAACGACTATCGTCGACCTGAGTTCGACGAACGTTGAACTCATTTTACTTAGTTTCTTGAGAAATCTCTGAATATCTAGAAAAACTCTAAGTCTTGAGTCTCTGGCATTCTGATGATGGCTTTTCCATGTGATGTTGTTACTAAGGACTTGGCCTAGGCTCTAGGACATAATTTTGACCCTGGCTATACATGTTGGGTCCCATCATCCTAGCTTAGTGAACCTAGCCCAAATCAAACTACGGATCCAACAATCTCCCCCTATTTGGGTGAGGTCACTAATAGACTCAAAATAAAAACATAAAGTAAACAAAGCAGGAAAAAGATATATCTGGCAGAGATAATTAACACATGCAGCAGATATATTTACACAAAAGGTTTGTTCAGACAATATGAAACAGTTTAAGAGAAAAATAGAAATAAAATAGTTCAGATTTCATTTCTTCTACTTCTTCTCCTGATGCTTTACATCCATTGCCTTGTCTCCTGGCTTGGTAAAGATTATTTCCCTGTTTGGATTTGAAGCTTATTCCATAGTCATTGTCATGTCAGCAGGCCCTATAATCTTCAGAGATGTAGCTCTAGGGACCACTGCTTCAGGATGTAATTTCATATAATCACCAACATTAAAAATTTTGTTGGCCTTTTCAAACCTTTTCAATTCTTCTCTCCTATATTTGGACATTGTAGTGTATTTAGAAATATCCTTCCCTTCAGTCTTTGCCTTGTTAATCATAGAAAGGCCTATTAGTTCCTGTAACCTGGCCATTTTAGCTGTGTTGGCTGTTTCTAGATCTTCATAAGGAACAGGAGGAGAGGTTGATCTTCTACAACTTTCAGCTTGTTGATGTTGATGTTGTTGATGTTGTTATTGCTGATGTTGTTGTTGCTGTTGATGTTGTTTTCCTGAAGATTGTTGCATGTGCTGACTGCTACTAGGGGAAGATCTGCCATGATGTCTTTGATAAGTTTGAACAGGGGAATGCCTTTGAGAGCTTGAACCATGAGCACCAGCTGCAGGAGGAGGAGGAGGTGGATCTTTTCTATACCTTTGAACTGGTGGAGGAGAGTACCTTCTACTCTTCTTCCTTTCCTTCTGCTGATTCTTAGATAGCCACATCCATGCTGACATCCCTTTGTATGGTGTTATCTTTTTAAGAATGTAATAGGGAGAGTCATTGTTTGGATTAGGCTTAGGAGCAGGAGGGGGAGCTTTTCTTTTCTTTGATACTTGCTTCCTCTTCTTTGTATCCTCCTCATCTGAGTCCTCATCCTCATCTTCATCATCATCATTTGCAGAAACTTGAGGGTTATCATATAAATCATCCAAAGCTTTCAAAGCCTTAGCAGAAATAACAGGCTTTTCTGGAGCAGATGCAGGAGTTTCAACAAGAGTTAGAGGAGAAGCAACAAAAGAATAAGAACCAACTTGGACAGAGCTTTTAGCTGCTGCCTTATTTTCATCTTCAATATCAGCCAAGATCAGTTCATCTAGATCTAACATGGGGGAGTCATCCATAACAAAGGTTGGTACTGAAGGTAGTATTGGAGAAAAGGGAATAGCCGCTACTTCTGGAAGTGGAGTGACTGCTGGCTGTGTAATAGCAAAACTTTCCCTAAGTTGCTTAGCAACTTCTGAAGAGATGGGGGAAGTGTATGGTATAATAGCCAAGGATGGCTTAGTAATCTCAGCTGGAGGTAATTCAAATGTACAATATCAAAAATACTCAACAAATCTTCTAAATCAACTATGGGATTAAGGATGAAATCACCACCAGTAATTATTGTCTCAGAGACTGACTCTTCCAAGTCCATGTCAGTATCAATAAAATTAATAAAATCAAGATCATCTATATCAATATACTATGTACAGTCTACTGCTACTATTGCTGCCTCTGCTGCTGGATCTACTGCTGCTGCTGGAACTACTGCAGCTACATCATCAGACATCTCCGCCTGCATGGTTTCAGTAAGTCCTGAAGCCATGCCCCTGACTGAAGATGGGGCAGTAGTAAGGGCAGTGATCTGTGCAGAGAGAGAGGAGATGGTGGTAGCAAGAGGTATAATGACATCTAATATTAGTGTTTTGAGGAGGGGAGTGATTATGGAAATGATAGAAGATATGGTGGAGTGGTCCAGTGATGGAAGAGTAGTAGATGTTTCAGATGTGGTTTGAGTAGAAACATGTGGAGGGATAGAAAGTGGAGCATCTGGTATGAGGACATCTAGAGGGGATGCATGTTGAGGGATGATAGATGTTGATGGGGATGGATGGGTGGCATCTTCCATGTGGGTGATTGGAGGAAGAGGGGAATTGGGAGGTGATGGTGGTATGTTGAAAGATGGTATGGATGATAAATGGGGAGGAAGTGAAGATGATGGAGGAGATGGTGCTGGTGAAGCATGTGGAGATTTTGGTGGATTAGGAGGTTGAGTAGGGGATGATGGAAGTGTGGAAGAGGGATGGATTTGTGTTGCTGGAAGAGATGGTGGTGTTGGATGAATCTCTTCAGTAGGTTGGGGAGTCGCTTTAACCGCCCTGGTGCCTTCAGAAGCTGGGGTGGAAGAGGTAGAAGCCTTGGTTGGCTTGGTTATTGTCCTCTCCCACCTGCCAAATAAGGCACAAGTTGGCCTTTTACTGGCATTGATGAATATGGTCTGGGAGACCAGTGATTCAGCGGCCTTTTCTTGTAAAAAGATCCCTAGGATCCTTCCAAAGCAAACTTCCTTTTTATTTTTTTTCTTCTGTATCAGATCAAAAAGAATCTGTGCCCAATCCACTGGTTTCTTATTTATGATTGCACACATGACTAGAAACTGGTGTCTGGTGATGTAGTTATGGGCAGTATATTTCGCAAGCAAAACTTTTCCAACCAAGTCTGCCAAAAACTTATAAGGGCAGAGAGGTGTTTCTTCAATAGTTTATTAGGGTTATCTCCAGTATAACCCATTAGGCTCAGCATCACGTCAGACTCCACTATTTCAATATCAAGTTGCTCTTCTCCATTCCTTAATCCAAAAATTTCAGTTAAAATTGCGGGAGTTAAGGAGACGGGGTTACCCACAATGGTGCCTGTCATCGTATTATCCTCTGTTGGCGATAGGGTGTAGACCTATTCTCTGATTTCAGTGCCGTGCAGTTTGATTCTTTTTGTCATCAAGGTTTTGAGTTCTTGTTCTTCAAGTGGTTCCAGAATGTAAAGGAATATATGATCAAAATGCTGAAACGAATCGAAATCCACATCAAAACCTGTATCAAACTTCATGCTTACGAGAATGCTTGCCTGAATCGCCATGTAATCACCTACAAGAGAGACACAAAAATGGCGATCAAGTGCAAAGGAACAGAAAGCGCGGGACGGAGGTCGAAGAAAACCTAAATATAGGGTTTTCAAGAATATGAATCGACAGACTCCATTCCACGAAAATAAAAATAATTCTTCGAACTGAGTTCGACGTAATAATTTTGAATGAAATAATTCGTCGATCTTATCCAGAAGAATTGAAGACAATTCATCGAAATCCGTTCGACGAATATATTTTGATGTAAGTTCGTCGAACTCCGTTCGACGAAAATTGTTTCACTCACAGAGAGTTCGTCGATCTCCGTTCGACGAATATCTCTCAAACTTTCCCCGGTTCGTCGAACTCCATTCGACGAACTTTGGAAAATTCGTCGAGTGCAGATAGAAATTAAATAAAGTATTCTCCATTGATCATTCTAAGTTGATTTACAAAGAACATATTATTTCTCTCATCCAGAGGTTCGGTGAATATATCAGCCCTTTGTAAATCAGTGTAGATATAGACAAGCTTGATTTAATTTTTGTCTACACACTCTCTAATGAAATGATGTCTTATATCAATATGTTTTGTCCTACAATGGTGAACTGGATTCTGGGCTATGACTATAGCACTTGTATTATCACAGAGTAGGGTTGAATTATTTAAGTTGAACCCATAATCTAGAAGCTGATTTTGTATCCAAAGCAACTGTGAACAGCAGCTGCCTGCTGCAATATATTTTGCTTCAGCAGTTGAGGTTGACACTGATGTTTGCTTTTTACAAAACCAAGATACTAATCTCATACCTAGGAACTGGCAAGTCCCTGAAATACTTTTTCTATCTACCGTGCATCCAGCAAAATCAGCATCAGAGTATCCAGTTAACTCAAATTCTGATTCAGCAGGATACCATAGGCCTAGATTAGGACAACTCTTTATATATCTCAAAATCCATTTTAGCAAAATTAGGTAAGATTCTTTAGGGTTCACCTGGAACCTAGCACAAAGACATGTTGTAAACATAATATCTGGCCTACTTGCTATGAGGTATCATATGGACCCAATAATGCCCCTATAAATTTTCTGATCCACAGGTTTCCCTGGTACATCAGAGTCCACAACAACATTGGTAGCCATGGGTATTTTCTTTGCTGAGGCATCAGCCAACCCAAACTTCTTAAGAAGTTCTTTAGCATATTTTTCTTGAGAGATGAAGATGTCATCATGGAGCTGCTTCACTTGGAGACCAAGGAAGTATGAAAGCTCACCCATGCTACTCATTTCAAATTTGAAATATATGAGGTCAGAGAACCTCTTGCATAATTTGGAATCTGTAGAACCAAATATAATATCATATACATAGATTTGTACTAATAAGATTTGGTCCTTATGATGTCTAATGAAAAGAGTTTTATCTACAGTTCCTCTTGTAAATTTATGCTCTAATAGAAAACTAGCTAAGGTCTCATACCAAGCTCTTTGAGCTTGCTTTAGACCATAAAGAGCCTTATGCAATTTAAAAACATGAGAGGGGTAAGTTGGAGAAACAAAACCTGGAGGTTATTCTACATAAACCTCTTCTTTTAGCACTCCATTTAGAAAAGCACTCTTCACATCCATTTGGAAGCCCTTGAACCTCTTGTATGCTGCATAGGTAAGGAATATTCTTATGGCTTCCAATCTTGCAACAGGTGTAAAGGTTTGATCATAATCAATTCCTTCTTCTTGCCTATATCCTTAAGCAACAAGCCTAGCCTTATTTCTCACAATGATTCATTGGGCATCCAGCTTGTTTCTGAAAACGCATTTGGTTCCAATAACTGGGTAGTTTTGGGGTCTTGGAACCAAATCCCAAACTCTACATCTCTCCAATTGATTTATTTCCTCCTGCATTGCAAGGATCGAGTGGGGATCCTGCTAAGCATCATGGATGGATAGAGGTTCAACCTGAGAGAGAAAACAGGCATGCATCAAATCTTGGGTAAGTTGATGCCTTGTCTGTACACCTGCTAATATATCTCCAATTACTTGAGATCTGGGGTGATCCTTAAGTGTGATAAAATCAGTGGGTGGAGTTGGTTGTGCAACAACATTTGGAATTAATTCCTCCTGTGGAATTGTATTTGCTATTGGTAGAGATTCATTTTCTTCAGCTTCTTCTTCTTCACTTTCTTCAATGGCTTGTGGAGAGGAATGAGTTGGAACCTCGTGGGTGAGGTTTAGTCCATCCAAGGTCTCACACAAGTAGGGTACCTGCAAGTTGCTATTGGTAGAAACTTCTTTCTCCTTGCAATAAATGTTAGTCTTATTAAATGAAACATGAATGGACTCTTCAATGTTTAATGTTGAATTATTAAAAACCCTATAGGCCTTGCTTACTAGGGAGTATCCTAGAAAAACTCCCTCTTCAGCCTTAGCCTCAAACTTTCTAATGTATTTTTTATTGTTGTTATGAATGTAATATAAGCATCCAAATAATTTGAAATAGTTCATTTTAGGTTTCTTCCCTTTGAGCAATTCATAGGGAGTCATGATCTTTAGTTTCTGAATTAGGCTCCTATTCAGGACATAATTTGCTATGCTTATAGCCTCTGCCAAAAAGGTTAGGGGCATGTAAGCATTTGCATGCAATGTACCTGCAGCTTTAATGAGTGTCCTATTTTTTCTTTCAGCTAACCCATTTCAGTTCTAGGAGCTGAGAAGCAATGCCTGATACCTTCCTTCTCACAGAACTCATGTATAACAAGAGACTCAAAATCTGTGCCATGATCACTTCTGATTAATGCAACATGAGTAGATAACTCAATCTGTATGGTCCTGAGAAAATCTGTAAGAACCTTGAAGGTATCTGACTTAGAACTCAGAAAGAATACCCAACAGAACCTGGAGAAGTCATCCACTATAACCAAAGTGTAGGATTTCCCTTCTAGGATTTGTACAACAATGCGTCCAAAGAGATCCAAATATAGCAAGTACAAAATCCTAGATGAATCACTCTTATTAACAGATTTAAAACTAGTTTTAGTTTGCTTGCGTAATTGACAAGCCCTGCAGAGACCTTCCTTCTTGTAGGGACCAGAAGGTAGACCTCTAACAAGGTTGTGTTTAGCTAGCCTAGTAATGTTTTTCAAATTTACATGACCTAGTCTTTTGTGTCATAAGTCATTTTGATTACTAGTTAAATTAAGTAAACAGATATCAGTTTTGGCAGAAAGAAAATTTACTAGGTATATGCTGCCTTGTCTATTTCCAGTTAAAACTGTTTGGTTGTTTTTATCAATAATAGAACAAGTGGATGGGTTAAAATATACCTGATAACCTTCATCACATAACTAACTTATGGAGATGAGGTTATGCTTGAGTCCACTTACATATGTCACCTTTTTGAATGTGACAGCTCCTATTCATACTTCTCCAAATCCTTCTGGCTGACCACATTTGGAGTCCCCAAAGATAACCTTTGGCCCCAGCTTGGACTTGTACTTGAATAAGATGTCCTTGCTGCCAGTCATATGTTTGGTGGAGCCACTGTCCAGGTACCAAGTTTGATTTACCCCTGGACAGCTCTTCACTTGCAATAAAAAACAGTTAATGATTTTTGACCCAGGTTTCCTTGGGTCCTTTGTATTGCTGATAAGTGAAGCTGGAAATAACAGAGAATTGAGATTGGGACTTATATCCTAGGGGGTGATATCTCCTAGGTGGTATGATCATGTCAGCTAGTGGATTAAATGGTTTCTTAGAAATATTTAAGTTGCTGTTGGAATTATAGTTTTGATTAAGTCTTCCTGGGTTCGACGAATTTCTGTAAGTTCGTCGACCAGAGTTCGACGAATTGGGTTGATATCGTCGATCTCTGCCTAGAGAATGAACATATTCATTCTCTATGCCCCACGTTCGTCGACCAATGCTCGACGAACCATACAGAGTTTGTCGATAGCAGTTAGACGAATAAATGTAACTATAGTTTGCGTTCAGAGTTCGTCGATCTGGGTTCGACAAACTGGCCCCATTTCGTCGATCTGAGTTCGATGAAAATTTCTGAACCTTGTTTTTACTAGGTGTTTTCTGGTTTTTGGTTTTCTGTCCCACTGTCTTAGGGATCTTTTCTACTGTTTGTTTTTCATGTATTGTTTCTTTCCCTTTAGCAGATACAAATTTTATTGGTGTTGATAAAATATTCTTCCTGAGAATGGGGGGAAAACCTAATGGAGCACCCAAGCCTTGCTTGCCATTAAGTCTGGTATTAACAGTACCTATGATATCCATCAGCTCGAGGCTTCTCCCATTGAGAGTTTCCTCAAGTTGTTTGGCCTCACAAAGCTCAGTTTTTAGTGAAATTATTTTTTCATTTGCTAAGGTTAATTCATCTTTTAACCTAATGTTTTCAGATTGAACATCCTCTAAGTTTCCTAATTTTTCCCTAAGAATTTTAATTTCTTTTTCAGAGTTAATCAAATCTATGCAAATTAACTTGAAATCAGATTTAAATGTTTCAGAGCTGTATTCAAAAGAGGACATTACCTGATCTGCCTCTGATTCAAACACTCCTTCATCTTCAGTCTCTTATTCTTAGTGACTTCTGGAGGCATCAATTGCCATGACGCAAACCTCCTTTGCTCTCTCTTCTTCCTCATCTTCACTGGAGCTTGAAGATGTTGACTCATCTTCTGTCTTACTCCAGGTCTCAGCCACAAAGCCCTTTTCCTTCTTCTTGTGCTTGCTGGAAGAGGGTTTGCTGGTGTGCTGTCTTCTGGTTTCCTTCTCTCTTCTCTTCTCTTTCTTCTGGTTCTTTGGACACTCAGAGAGGAAGTGCCCAGGCTTCCTGCATCCATAGCTCAAAATTTCTATGGTTGGTGTCTTGTCATATTTTGGGTTGTCATCTTTTCTTGATGTCTTTCTCCTTAAATCCTTTCTGGCCATCTTGAAGAATCTTTTAGCAAAGAGACTCATGAGCTCTTCATTTGATGTTGTAGTCTCTGTCTCTTCAGTGGCATTAAAGGCAATACTTTGTTCTCTTCTGGCTGCTGGAGGTGTTCTTTGTTCAGCTGCCTCCATGGTCTTTATCAGCTGTTCATATGACTTCAGTTTGCCTAATAGAGATTCAGTTGAAATCTCATTCAGGAATCTGGCCTCCTTGATGGGCCAGATTCTTGTATCCCATGAGCTTGGTAAGCATATCAGGATCTTGTCATTCTCTTCAGTCAGAGTGATGTTCTTATCCAAGGTTTTTAGCTCATTGATAATTGAGCTTAACCTATTGTACATATCAGAAACTGTCTCAGCTTCTTCCTTCTTATAGTTCCCATATAGGGATATGAGATTTGATCTCCTATCCTTTCTCTCATCTGCTGATCCATCCACCATTTAGTTTAGGGAATCCCAAATGGCTTTTGCTGAGGTACACTCAGCTACCTTCTAAAAGATATCATTAGACATAGTCTGATAGAATATGTTCATGGCTTTGGCATCAGCAATCTTTGCTTTCTTCTGGGCTTCAGTCCACTCAGGTGGTGGGACTGCATTGTTGATGGAAGATGTTATAGATGTAGATTCCTGTGGGGGTCCTGTCAAAATAGAGTTGTAGATGTCTTCATCAATGGAATTCATGTACAGCCTAATTCTTGCCTTCGAGATGGCAAACCTATTAAGGTTGCAAACTGGAGGTCTGGTGATTGCATAATCCTTGTTCTGTGCCATGGCTATGTTTATAATTTAAATGAAAATAAAGTAATGTGTAGATCTAACAGAGGAACTTTTGGTTCAAGATTTAACTTGTACAACCAAATGAACCTCCTCTAATACCAACTGAAAGTGAGAGTTAGATCTGAAATACTCTAAAGGGGGGGGGGGGGGTGAATAGAGTATTCTTAAAAAAAATTCATAACAGCTATTACAGCTTTTGCTGTAAATTAAAAGTGAAAAAATAAATATAGCTAGCATACAATAAACCTAAAGCACAAGCACAACAAGAACAAAAGAAAAAGAGGCAACCAGACGACACAAGAATTTTATAGTGGTTCTCTAACCTGGGTACATCCACTCCTCTACCACCCTTGGTAGGAATCCACTCAGATTTTTGATCAGGTGCCTGACACCAATGAGCTTTTGATCAGGTGCACAAAAACCAACCCAAGTCTTTTGATCAGGAGACTTGCAACCAAGGAATCACTTTTAGAGGGAGATGACAACCCTTTACAGAGGTGGGGTGAGATGATTTTGTCTTCTCTTTATCAATATACAACTGAGAAACTTGTGGATTTGATTATAGCTTATGGCTCCCCCTGAGATGTAGAATGAATCAGGGAAAAATAGGAGCTAAGCTTCATGGTGATAGGTCTTCAAACTGAATTCTTGACAAGCAATAATCTTTAGGAACTTCTTTGATAGATGGAACTGATGTTGACCTTTGAAGTGTCCTGGAGTACTTCAAGAAAGAAGACTCTAGATATAGGTATTGTTGTTCTTCTTCTTCAGGTGCTGATGAGCTTCTGGTCAAGAGCTTCTGTGTATCAGAGAATGCTTCTTGTTGACAGAGCAGATTATTCAAGACTGAATGTTTTTTTTGTATCTCTGTAATCTCTGTATGCCTCTGAGTAAGCTGTGCTCTGTGAAAAAAACTTTATTAATGATGCTTGATTGTTTCTATCCATCTGTTTGTGCGTTCTTCTCTTCTTCTCTGTCCTACAAGGATTTGAATTCATCTACAATTAATGCTGACAGCCTTGAGAATAACCGGCATTGATTTATTTCCCCAACTATCCCGTGGAAAAACGGCAAGCAATAATCCTGGAGAAGACCATAATTAATGCTCCTTCTAACAGATATATTCAGAGAATGTTAGAGCATTAATTACTCAGGAATTATCGCATTAGAGTGGGGAAAGTAGAATGGAAATAACTAAGTCTGGAATCGTCGAACAGTTGACAGAAATTGTCGAACTGAGTCCACAGTTTGTCGAGCTGAGATGTTGTGTTCGTCGACCAAACGGCTTATGTTCATCGAGCTGAGTTCCATGATCGTCGAGCTGGAAACTGAACTGCTCTCTCTTTTGAACATTGCCTATTATATCTGAAGTTCATCGAGCTGGTAAATGTGTTCGTCGACTGGAGTTCAGCAACTATTCTGGAGTTTTCAAATATTCTGTGTGTTGACTTATATCCTGTGTGTCGACACAAGTCTTCTTTGTGGTGTCGACATAATCTTTCCACAGTGTCGACTGATGATCTGGGTGTCGACACAAGTTCTTCTAGTGTCGACTTAGTTGGTGTCGACATATACTCTGAGTGTCGACACAAGTCTTCTTGTTCCAGAATTCGTCTGGCAGAGAACTGAGTTCATCGACCTGAGACTAGAGAACAAAGTCTTGACAGAATGCTGTAGTAGTCCAAAGATTCGTCGACCAAAGAAAAAGGTTCATCGAGCTAAGTCTGGAGAACCTTGAATTCATCGAGTTGAAAATGATTCTGGACTTAGAGAATAATTGATAAACCTCTAGCAATAGAGTTGAAGTGGAAGTCCAGAGATCATCGAGGAAAGAATGAAGTTCGTCGACCTGAGTGTAGAGAACAGTCAGGACTTAGAATTTTGAAGGTGGAGTCCAAGGATCATCGATCTGTGACTGAAGTTTGTCGAGCTCAGCTCAGAGAATATTTATCTAAGTTCGTCGAGCTGAGAACGACTATCGTCGACCTGAGTTTGACGGACATCGAACTCATTTTACTTAGTTTCTTGAGAAATCTTTGAATCTCTGGAAAAACTCTAAGTCTTGAGTCTCTGGCAGTCTGATGATGGCTTGTCCATGTGATGTTGTTACTGAGGACTTGGCCTAGACTCTAGGACATAACTATGACCCTGGGTATACATGTTTGGTCCCATCATCCTAGCTTAGTGAACCTAGACCAAATCAAACTAGGGATCCAACATCTTTTCTTTTCTCAAAGCAATAGAGAAGACTTGTAGATCCTTGATGGTGTCAAAGCTCCCCGTGAGATAAAGATCTGTTCAGAAAGAATGAGAGCTTTGTAGGGTGAATAGGTCTTCTAAAGATTTCTCCAGAAAAGCTGTAGATAGATTGAAGTTGATAGTCTCCTGAAAGTTTGCTGGAGTATGAACACTTGATTTAGATTGAGTAGAAATCTTCTTTTTGTGTATATCAGTTCTGTCTTCTTCACTATTGTGTTCTGTGTGTGCTTTATTTTTCTCCACAACTGTCTGTCGACTGAAGGAGACAATTATTTTATATATCTCTATCTAATTCTCCATTGAATTTTGAAATCCTTTAGCATTGAATGCTGACTGCCTGGAGAATGGAAATGCGGCTGGAGAGAATATAGCATTAATGAATTTCCCCAACCGTCCTATTAAAAACGGTACGTAATATTCCTGATAAAGACCATAAACAATGCTGCCACTAACGAGTATATTTAGAGAATATAAGCATTGATTATTCAGGAATTACTGCATGAGAATAAGGACAAAAGAGGGAAAATTCCAAATCTGGAACTGCACAGCAATTGTCGACCAGAGAACAGATTTCGTCGACCTAAGATCAAAGATCGTCGACCAGAGAAATCGTGTTCGTCGACCTGGGAATTCTTGTTCGTCGACCTAAGAACCAAGTTCATCAACCTGAGTTCAGCTAACTGCTTACTGAGAGAAACTTCCCAATTTTGTGCATTAAGTTCGTCGAGCTGAGAACATAACTTCATCGACCTGAGTACAGAGAAAGTATTCTGGACTTAATGTGTTGAAGTTGATCGCCCAGAATTCGTCGACCTGAGCTCGAAGATCGTCGAGCACAACTCAGAGAATTTACTCTGAGTTCGTCGAGCGGAGCACGAGTTTCATCGAGCTGAGTTCGACGAACGTCGTACTCATTTCTCTGAACTGATTTTCTTCTAAGTCTGAGACTTCTGTTGTCTTCTATTGGTTGGTTCATATGTAGTTTAATCTAAGGACTTAGCCTAAACTCTAGGACACAAACATGACCCTGACTATACATGGTGAGTCAATTATCCTAGTTAGTGAACCTAGCCCAAATCAAACTAGGGGTCCAACAATCTCCCACTATTTGGTTGAGGTCACTAATAGACATGAAATAAAAAATAATCACAAATCAAAAAAATATATCTTGTAGAAAAATAGAAATATACAGTAGATATTTACAATATATCTTCGTGACAGTACATAAATAAAGAGTTTAGAGAGATAAAAACTTAAATAGAATAAACCCATTTCTTTTTCTTAATTTTCTGCTTTATATTGTCATCTTTTTCTTTGTCAGCCGGCTGTGTGAACTTGATCTCTCTATTGGGATTAGCTGCTTTCTTCTTGGACATTGTCATATCAGCAGCTCCAATGATATTGAGTTATGTGGCTCTAGGCACAACAGCCACTGGGTGTAGATTAATATAAGCATCAACATTAAAGAATTTGTTAGCTTTGTCATACATGTTTAATTCTTCTTTTTTGTACTTGGACATTGTTGAATACTGCGAAGGATCTTTTCCTTCAGCTTTAGCTATGTTTATCAATAATAGTCCAACCAGTTCCTGAAACATGGCCTTTCTAGCAGTAGTCTCTGTCTCTGGATCCACAAATGTAATGGGAGGAGACTCTGGACTTTTAGGAATGAGCCTTTTGTGGTTCAGGAGCTTGTTGTTGCTGTTGCTGAGGATATTGCTGTTGTTATTGTTGTCGATGTTGTTGATGTTGCGCCATTGTTAAACTATATGTTTTGGGGCACGTTACCTGGATATGTGATGCTGCATGAAGTGGCCGGTGGATACGGTGGGATGCGGCTTGAGGTAGGCAAAGGTTTCGCCGAGGAGGAGGAGGCTCCGGTGGCCGGGAGGGAGGTTGTTGCCGTCCGTCTTCGATGTCATCTATGTGAAGAGGTAAAATTAAAGAAGGAGGGCAAGGACAGGGGAGAGGAGGAGGGGAAAGGCTTTCACTATGGGCATGAGTTGATTTGTGTAATCGGGTGAGTAGAAAGGGGAAACCATGAAATGAAGCTTTTTTGTAGAAGAAAATGGTGAGGATGGGCAGCTTAAAGGAGTTTCTTCCCGCTGGAGCAGGATAGAAGAAGCAATGGTGAGCTCTGCTTCTTCATCAAGTTCCTATGCTGACAGAATTAAGATGTCTATTTATGGTGTAAAGGCGTTGATGATGACGATACTATTTGTTCATTGAGCGAGAACAAAATGAAAATTATTTAACAACACTATAAACACTGGAGATGCCCCTAACTTTTATATGTATAAAAGCATGTTTTTTATTATAGGTAATTTTTCTCGCCTTGATGAAATGCCTTTAAATACATTTTTAGAAGTAGAGGATTTTGATTTATGGGGGATCGACATTTTTGGCCTGCTACCGACTTCTTTAGAAATCGATATATTTTGGTAGCGGTCAACTACATGTCATGGTGGGCGGAAGCGCAAGCCCTTCCCACCAATGATGCCCGAGTCGTGACACAATTTCTCAAAAAACTCTTCTCCTGATTTGGAGCACCACGAGCAATAGTAAGCGATATGGGCACACACTATTGTAATGCATAATTCGCTAAAATTTTACCTGAATATTGCGTTACACGTTGGTTGGCCACCCCATATCCCTCAAACAAGTGGCCAGGTAGAAGTAGAAATCCGTGAACTAAAATGAATTTTAAAAACAACGGTTTTTACTAATAGAACGGATCGGTTGGTTAAGCTTAATGATGCTCTATGGGCTTATCGAACCGCATACAAGACCGCTATCGGTTTTACTCTGTATCGATTAGTCTATGGGAAAGAATGCCACTTACCGGTTTAGCTAGAACACTACGCCTTTAGGGCGCTTAAATCTTTAAATCTTAATGAAAATTTGTCTTCCGAGCTCCGAAAATTCCAACTTAACGATCTTGATGAGTGACGTCCTTTGCCTACTGAAGTAAAAAACTTTATAAGGAGCGAACAAAATTTTATCACGATTAAAATCTTAACCACCAGAAGGAGTTCCAACCGGGAGACCAAGTCCTCTATAATTCACGTTTACGTCTTTTTTCAGGAAAACTTATGTCTCGCTGCTCCGACCCTTTTATTGATAAAGAGGTGTGGCCCTATGAGACAATTCTTCTCTTGCACTAGAAAAAAGGCAACTTCAAGGTGAACGTGCACCACTTGAAAATATTTTTCTCCGGCGATAATATCAATGAGCACCGCAAAGAAATTATCTTCCCTAACCCCTAACCGAGTACAATAATTTGGTCGAGCTCAACGACCGTAAACAAAGCGATCTTGGGAGGCACCCCATGGTTATCCTATTTTTATTTTATTTTATTTGTTTGTTTAGTTTTACATGTTTGGAGGATTATTGATGGATGACGGTTAACCAAGCTCGGAAGCCAAAATTCACAAAAATTCTTCAACTTCGGTAATTCTTCTTTTATTGTTTTTATTACTATTTTTATTATTTATCTCAAAAAATGTTTAATTTTAAAAAAAACAACAAAACAATTTTCCGTATTTTTGCTGTTACACACCCCGGTCATGGGAGTGACCATATGGCGTGTACTTCCCGGAATATGGAACACGGCCTTGGTTTCGAGGGGAGAGTTTTCCAATCCGTCTGGCTTCAATTACATAGGCGTGATCTTCATTAGTCACGGGCGTGCCAGTCACGGAAACCTTCCGCTCCGAAAAAAAACTTTTCTGAAAAATCCAACTTGTATGTCACGCCTGTGACAATCTATGTCATGGCCATGTCATATAAAGGTCACTTTCGTGCCTTTCTCGAAAAAAGAAACAAAAAGAACAGTGTTTTAGTTACACGCCCAAGGGCTACGGGCGTGACCCTGGGCCGTGTTAAGCGAATCCAAGGCAATGACCCGGTCAATGCCTCCGATTCTCTTTTTCCCCATATTTTAGGTTACACGCCCCAGAGTCACGGGCGTGACTCTGGGTGGTGATCATCACAAATTGAATTTATGTGGGTTCGTAAATATTCGCATTTTTCTCTCACCCGTGCAGGTTATACGCCCCTCAGTCATGGGTGCGACTGTGGGGCGTGACCTCTCAAAATGTTTACCTTTTTAAACCTCCTCTTCCGCTTGTTACCTCCACACTATCCATCCCTCCTCCTTCCCCTAGCCAAACCTGAAAACTTCTTTTCAACCATCCACAATGCCTCGCCACCAACCTCGATCCACCGCCTCCTCATCCGAGCATCCCGTGGACCACGCCGCGGCGGAGGCTATGCTTATTTTTGACAAGTCTACCCAACAAGACCGTAGCAAATGTCTATACACCAAACCCTTTGGCGTATTTTGTTTTCTTGATTGGCGGATCTTGCTACCTTCAGTGCGGCAAAATTGGTACGAGAATTTCTATCCCCCTGGATGGAGTTCTCTTTTCGACATCTCGGAGCCCGCCTTCTTGGAGCTCACCGTTGAGATCCTCGCCTCGTTCGAGTTCCGTTGGGGAGAAGAAGATGATTTTTTCATCTTCTAGATGGGCGGCATCGCAAATCAGCTCACCATCCGTCAACTCAACGTGGCGATGGGATTTTATGATTAGGCCTTTTCTCTTTCTCCCGCCTACTTTGCCCTTCATACTGATTTCCATCCCAACTTCAACCTTCTTGCTTTGTTGTTGGAAATTAGTAACGATATCGTCCCCTACACTCACAATAAATCAAAAGGCAGCCATCTCATTTCTCCTGCCCTTCATATTCTCCACAACCTACTCACCTTCACCATCACCAGTCACGGCGATAGCCATGGCGTGCTAACTCGGACGGATTTATTATATTTATATAATATGTTCTACCAGGCCCCACTCAACCTACGCCATGCGCTTGTGACTTTCTTTCGGCATCAGACTGAGAATGCGAGGTTGGGAGCCGTCCATGGCGGCAACTTCATCACTCATCTTGCCAAATAGTTGGGAATTTGGGACGCTCTTCCACGTCTAACCTGCGTTCAGACGCTGCTACCTATTCAGTTCTAGACTCTCCAGGCCCTCGGCCTTGCGCGATGACGAGACAGCGAGTTCGAGGCTATTTCGCTAGCAGTAGGTGGTGGATATATTGATCTTGACCTGGGGGCAGGCCGCAGTGGCACTGTTCACTCTCCACAGATTCTACCACCACGGCAGGATCCTTCTCCAGCGCTTGGCCCTTCGATGTATTGGGATCGTCATTTTGGGTCTATTCACACCCATTTAGACTAGATGTAGACGTATTTTGGCGCTCGTTTTGCGAGCATTGATGCTCGATTTACCGTGCTGGAGCAGAGCCAAGCTTCTTCCTTGGCGCCTATTACACATGAGTTTACAGACTTGTGGACATACTACCAGCAGCCGGGGCACCACAGTGATGAGGATTAAGTTTCTTTTTGTTTTGGGCCTGTCGTCGGACGATTGTATCTGTATCTGTTTCTTTTTATTATTATTATCAACACTTTCCTATTTTTACTAATATATATATATATATATATATATATATATATATATATATATATATATATATATATATATATATATATATGTGTTTTGCTTAATGTTTCATTTCAGGTCGAAGTTGGTGCAGATTTGGACTCTTCAGGGATTTTATTTCTTTTCCTTTGATCTGTATTTTTACACATTAAGGACAATGTTTTGTTTAAGTATGAGGGAATATTTCTCACTAGTTTAACTTCTTTTTAGAAAAACATACAAAAAATAAAAAAAAACAATTTTTTTTGTACTTAGTTTTTACAAAAATAAAAAACAATTTCAAAAAAATTATATATCGCAAAAATTTCAAAAAAAAATTAGAAAATCGAAAATTAAATTTCTTAAAAAGGACGTTTGGGATATCACCTCATCTTACCTCCTTGTACCGGTGAGGACCCTTCACAGGGAATACCTCGGGAAGTCTAAGAAGAAAAAAAATTATAATTAGGATTAAATTTTAATTAGAGAAGTCATTATTTTTATATTTATTAACATACAAAATTCCTAGTAATTTAACTTTTACATAGTGTTTAGAGGATTTTCGTGTTTTCATTGAAATTTGAATTTTGGAGTAAAACTGTTGTCCATGCTGTGTTCCTTGTCAAATGCACGTGTTAGTAGAATTTTATGTAGATCTAATTATTCAGCATACGGTTAGAATTTTATTTTTCGAAATGCGTGGAAATGTTTTATTTTACTTTCATTTTGAAACCGGTAAAATCCAATAATAAATTAGGATATTGTGTAGAAGTTTACGAGAGCGATATTTCGCGAATCAAGAAAGAGGTATTCTTTCTCGATGTGTAGAACTTACCCTCGAGCTATTCTCAAGACTGTGCATGAGTTAAACTCATTAGCATATATATGATTTTGGCACTTCTTTTGGCTAGTTTAAGCCTTTGCACCAGTACCTAACATTTTATCTTTGTTAAGCCAATTTGAGCATATTACCATATCTTTTGTTTTAACTCCACCAAGCACTTTACCAAAGCATAAAAAGCATACTAATTACACACCTAAGACTGAGCTTGAATATATATATATATATATATATATATATAAACGGTTGTGAGTGATCAGCAGCCATTTTATTTTGGTGGCTAATTGAAAAAAGTTGATTTATTTTTTCCTCCTCTTCAAAAAAGACATGAAAATGAGAGGAAGTAGAAAAATCTTAAACATGATGAAAATTTTTTAAAAAAGGAAAAGAAACAAAGGGATTTTGGAGTTGACTGCGTTATTAAAGACATGAAAATTTATTTTGTGCAAACTCTCTTTAGGTTTTGGTGTGACTAGCCATCGTTTTTTATCTTTGATTCTCCCCACCAAAAACCTGAGCCTATGTTTCAACCTAGTTAAGTCCTATTGATTTGTGCTTATAAGTTAAACATGTTCCGTTGTGAGAGTGTGAAAGGGCAAGCCTACGGTCATCGACATTGATGGATATTTTTGGAGGGTATCTCAATCTTTGATTTTTGCAATGTTATCTTAGTACGCACGCTACTTTCTCCTTAAATATGATTTTAAGATTTACTGGTTTTTCAATTTAAAAGTAGAAATAATAATGGAAACACATTCTAAGAAAAGTAAAAAACAAATCTGTATGCTGAGTAGATTTTTCTGTTAAAATAGGAACAAGAATAGACATAAGAATTCTCATTTTACTTTTTAGGTTCAATTTTATTTTCTAGCAATAAAATTTTTTTATTCCCTATAAAGATTTGATTGTTCGGGATTAGCAAACAGGTAAGTATGGGGCTATTTGATAACTTTAATTATTTCTCTATTTTAGATAAGTATTTAAGTTAATATTTAGTTATTATATATATCAACATTATATTATAAAGTATATAATTAACTTCTTTTGATGTTTCAGACTTATTTGGGCTAATAATAATATTTTTAATCTCGTGGGGCTGATTAGGAGCTTTTCTAGGGAAAAAGGGAAATATTACAAAAACACGGCCCGGTCACGAGCGTGTCACCTAGCCGTGGCCGTAGTCACGGTCTATGTCGCCCAGTCGCTAACCAGAACCTCCCTACATTAGATTAATAGTACAGGCCCTAGGTCACGGGCGTGGCCTAGTGCCTAGACCCATGTACGGGGCATGCCAGCCAAAGAAACTTCAGGAACGATTGCCACGTCAGATTAAAATTACACGCATAGGTCACGGTCGTGACCCAGGGCGTGACTACAAGAGTTTTCCAGCCATCAAACGGCAGTTCCTACCAGACTTTTGTTATAGCTTACACGCCCTGGTTACGGGCATGACAAGGTGGCATGACACTTCCATCAACTGACAGAGTTATTACATCATTTCTGCTTCCCGTAGTTTCCAGCAACCGACAAGACACGCCCTAGGTCACGAGAGTGACCTAGGAGCATAACTCCTAACTTAACAACTTTTGGTGGTTTCTCTCCAATGTTCACAGGCCTTGAAGATGATGGTTCTGAGCCTTGCACTCCCTAGACTGCGACTGTGACCTAGGGGCATGATGTTCTAGCAATTCAGCCTATAAATTCCAGACAATTTCAGGAAGTTGGGAGACATTTTTGGGGGTTGGAGTTCTGTATTTTCTACTTTATTTCTTGCAATTTCCATTTCCTCGTCTCGATCTTATATTTTCTAAGCTTTAATTTAAGTTGTTTTTTCATGCAATCATGTCTCTCTCGTCCCTATTTTGTGATTCCCTAATCATGATGAGTAGCTAAACATCATTTTGCACTTGATCATGATGAACCTTCGAATGAAATAAGCTTTTCAATTTTACCAAATATGTCAAGTTCTTTATTTTGCTCACTAACAATTTATCTTTTAATTTTGTTGTGTTAAATTCATATTTCACAGGTATGTTCTTCGATCTAAGATCTGTATCATAAATGACCGAGAATTTGCAGATACGAGAAGATCACTCAAAGATAAAAGGATTTGCATGCACTCCTCGAGAGAGGACGATATAAATCTTTTGTATTGGAGCCAAATCCAATAGTGGGGTTTCACTGCCTAAAGCAAGCTTAGGGGTTTCGACTGGCTGAGAGGACTTAATCGATCAACCTAAGGTTAGTCAGAAGCATGAGCTCGAGAGAGTTTTTTAAGTACTTTGGGAACCTCCACGGTCAAGTGAGTAATTTAAGAGACTTACATACTTTATTTTCATGAAGGTTTATTTTAATCCAAGGGAAATCTAGATCAAGTGCTAGTTTTCACATCATTTAATTTCTCCATATTAGTTTAAACATTTTCTCTCTCATAATTCGCAAAACCCACCTTTTTGTCCAATAAATAGTATTGGAGTGATGACATGCACTGATACCACCTGTGAGGTTAGACTGTTTAACTCTAGAGGGGGGGGGGGTGAATATAGTGTTTTAAAAACATATCAGATTTTATTGCATAAGTAAAATAATGATACTTATAAGTGTAATCAGAGAGTGCAGAAATAAAAACTAAAGTACACAGCAAGCAGCACAAAATAAAAATGAGAGAGCATCACAGATGACACAAGTATTTTTATAGTGGTTACCCTAAAACTTGGGTACATCCACTTTTCTACCACCCTGGTAGGAATCCACTTAGGTTTTTGATCAGGTGCCCTATCACCAATCAGGTTTTTGCTCAGGTGCCTGTGACCACAAGATCTGCTTCAGGTACATCAGGAAACTCTTCAGGCTTTTAATCATGTGCCTAAAATTCAAATCAATTCTTTTGATCAGGAGACTTCCAACCCAGTGTTTAACTTTTGAAGGGAGCTAGAACCCTGTGTACAGTGGGGTAAAAAATAAAACTACTTGTTGTCTTCTCTTTTCTCAAATAAACAAAACAGACTTGTGGATCCTTGATGGTGTCAAAGCTCCCCGTGAGATGAAGATCTGTTAAGGAAAAATGAGAGCTTTGCAGGGTGAGTAGGTCTCCAAAAGATTTCTCTAGAAAAGTTGTAGATAGATTGAAGTTGATTGTCTCTTCAAAGCTTGCTGGAGTATGAACACTTGATTTAGATAGAGCAAAAAACTTCTTTTTGTGTATATCAGTTATGTCTACTTCACTATTGTGTTGTATGTCTGCTCTATTTTTCCCTACAACTGTCTGTCGACTGAAAGAGAAAATTCTTTTATATATCTTTGTCTAATTCTCCTTTAAATTTTGAAATCCTTTAGCATTGAATGCTGACTGCCTGGAGAATGGAAATGCAGTTGGAGAGAATATAGCATTAAAGAATTTCCCCAACTGTCCTATTAAAAATGACAAGTAATATTACTGATGAATACCATAATCAATGCTGCCACTAACGAATATATTTAGAGAATATAAGCATTGATTATTCAGGAATTACTGCATGAGAATAAGGACAAAAGGAGGGAAAATTCAAAGTCTGGAACTGCACAACAATCGTCAACCAGAGAACAGATTTCGTCGACCGAAGATCAAAGATCGCCGACCTAGGAATTCTTGTTCATCGACCTGAGAACCGAGTTCGTCGACTTGAGTTCAGCTAACTACTTACTGAGAGAAACTTCCCAATTCTGTGCTCCAAGTTCGTTGAGCTGATAACATAACTTCGTCGACTTGAGTTCAGAAAAAATATTTTGGACTTAATGTGTTGAACTTGATCTCCCAGAATTCGTCGACCTGAGCTCGAATTTCGTCGAGCTAAACTCAGAGAATTTACTCTGAGTTTGTCGAGAAAAGCACGACTTTTGTTGAGCTGAGTTTGACGAACGTCGAACTCATTTCTCTGAACTGATTTTCTTCTAAGTCTGAGACTTCTACTGTCTTCTGTTTGCTGGTCCATGTGTATTTGAATCTAAAGACTTAGCCTAAACTCTAGCACACAAACATGACCCTAGCTATACATAGTAGGTCAATTATCCTAGTTAGTGAACATAGCCCAAATCAAACTAGGGATCCAACATCTCCCCCTATTTGGGTGAGGTCACTTATAGACATGAAAAAAAATAATCACAAAGCAGGAAAATATAACTGGTAGAAAAATTAAAATATGCAGCAGATATTTACAAAGTAGTTTTGTGACAATATATAAATAAAGAGTTCAGAAAGACAGAAACTTAAACAGAATAAACTAATTCCTTTTTCTTCATTTTATCCTTTATCTTGTCATCTTTTTGTTTGTTAGCAAGCTGTGTGAACTTGATCTCTCAATTAGGATTAGCTGCTTGCTTCATGGACGTTGTCATATCAGCAGCTCCAATGATATTGAGAGATGTGGCTCTAGGCACAATAACCTCTGGGTGTAGATACATATAAGCATCAACATTAAATAATTTGTTAGCTTTGTCATACCTGTTTAATTCTTCTTTTCTGTACTTGGACATTGTTGAATACTGGGAAGGATCTTTTCCTTCAGCTTTAGCTTTATTTATCAATGATAGTCCAACAGGTTCCTGAAACCTGGCCATTCTAGTAGTAGTCTCTATCTCTAGATGCACAAAGGGAATGGGAGGAGACTCTGTCCTTTTAGGACTATCAGCCTTTTGTGGTTCAGGGGCATGTTGTTGTTATTACTGAGGATATTGCTGTTGTTGCTGTTGTTGATGTTGTTCATGTTGCTGCTTGCTGGAAGAGTGCCTCTGCTTACTGCTTCCTTGTGATGATGAGGATCTCCCAGGTTGCCTATGGTATGTTTGAGTATATGAGGTAAAACTCTTAGATGAGCTGCCTGAAGCTCCAGCAACAGGTGGAGGAGGAGGACCTTTCCCGTGCCTTTGAGGAGGAGGAGAATATCTCCTGCTCTTCTTTCTTTCCTTTTACTGATTCTTGGACAGCCACATCTAGGCTGGCATCCCATGGTAAGGACTGATTTTCTGCAGAATATAATAAGGAGTATCATGAGTTGGATTTGGTTTGGGAGCAGCAACTGCAGGAGCCTTCCTTTTCTTTGAAACTTTCTTATTTGCAGAAGGGCTATCAAGAGAATCATCATTATCATCATCATATTTTTCAGAGGAGGATACCTGAGTATTATCATATAAATCATCCAAAGCTTTCAGAAGATTTTTGTCAATTGACTTGTCAGCCTGAGGCTGAGCTTGAGGTACTGGAGCTGGAGCTGAAGCTGGAGATTGAGCTGAAGCTGGAGCAACTGTTTGAGGTTTTGGAGCCTGAGGCTGTTCAGCAACTGATTTATTTTCCTCTTCAATGTCTGCCATAATTATTTCATCTAGATCTGGCATTGGACTGTCATACATTTTATAAGTAGGAGCAAACACAGCCTCTGGAGAAGAGATATCTTTGGGAGCAAATATTATATGAGTCTCTGAAACTACAAAAATATCCTCGAGTTGCTTAGCAATTGTACGAATAATAGGTGTTGTATAAGGTATGTAACAACCCCTATCCGTCGCATAGCATATAGCAGTTGGTATGGCCAGGGCCCGACGCCATATACCACAGACAGACTGGAAGGTTACACAATGGAAACCATCCTGCTAATAATCAACGTCATATATAGAGTACATTCTAGCGGAAGCAATTTAAAAGTTGCAAGAATAATAACCCAGCCAAACAGCCTGAATGCCCAGTACAAAAACACAATAGGAATGAACGTACAAATACACAAGTACATGGTCTTATGGTCTTACAATATTTTTCTCAATTAAAAGTGTCTTCCAAACCTCGGCATGCAGGCCGGTCATACATGAGTATAAAAGAAAACACCCAAAAATTAGGCCTTCGAGGGCCGGCTCAGCAACAAGGGCTTTTGCCCGCTATTTCTCACTCGGCTCCGCAGCACCTGTAAGTAACAATCCACCGAGCGGTGGCAAACAAAAGCAACGGTCAGCTATGCTGACCAAATTATAATGATCTCGCCCCTAAACTTTGGGCGTCGATGCTCATTCCATGCACAAAATTAGTATTTCCAAATAATAGTGAATGAACACTTCACCACAGGCGCAGGAACTCATGGCCACACACCCCGTGCACTCACGACACATTCTCGGTGAACCCGGTCAAAGTTCGTGGTCTCACCACCGCACCTTAGATGCCAATTTCTCGTGAGCATTTGAGTCTTTCCGGCAGAAGTCACATCAATTGAAGACATCGACAGCCTAAGACCCGCCCTCTATGCCTTCGGTAGGCCTCTAACACCGAACCACATAGAGCAGGTACGGTTCCACTCAACACGTTGCTCACCTCGCCATGGTAATTTAAGTCATTGGTGCGGGTCAAGCTTCCCCGAATCCCGTTTCGATCACACACTTTACATAACCCGGTTATGTACAAGTTGGCTCCCAGGCCACCATGTTGGAAGAATCACACATATGCCTAGTTTTCTGGGTGCACCTTGGAGTTAGTCCCCAAGGTTCCCTGTTGCAATCTACCGCATAGAAAACCCGAAAAACAAACAACTGTGTGTAATCTTCTCCGGCCATTCATGCAATGCAACATCACCGATCCAGACCAACTTATCTGGGCAGGCTTCACACATCATGCCTATGTCCGTTTCTCGACTACGGACTCTACATCCAAAACAACAGGGACTACTCATGTCTACTCGAAGGAACACCTCACACTCACCGCAAATTCGCGAGAGCGGGCTTCCTATGTAAAGGAAAAGAGGAATTCACATGTACAAGATGAGAATCGTTATCCTAGCATTCCTCGTCGGCGCCATGAAGATCTGTGCGAATGAAAAGCACCGCAATGTCCTCGCCTTTGTAGATCCGAACTCGACTTGCGATTAGGGGCTCCGAAGCTACGCCGGCGGCCGAATCTCACTTCCTTCTTATTCCTTGCCCTGCCCTCTCTGTAGAACTTTAGAAAGAGAAAACCCAAATAGAATGAGGATTTCTAAGCACTATTCCCTGGTATATCCGAACAAGAACAGCCCTGAGCTGTTGGATCCCAAAATAAGGAAATGGGCGTCCATGATTCGCACTTAAAATCAGAAACCTGGGCCGAACACGGCTTGTGACACGCCCGTGTCCAAGGCCATGTGCCCCATTTGACGTTGAAACTGTCACGTCCCGAAAATAACACGGGCTCTCGACACGCCCGTGTCAGGCTTGACACGCCTGTATCATCCAGTACACGCCCGTGTAGCTGGGTGTGTTCCTCCATCGACACAGGACCAACACCAACCCGAGGAGAACACGGGTATTGGACACTACCGTGTCCAAATTGACACGCCCGTGTCATACCCGAAAATGCCTGGGCTCCAGGCCGTGTTTCTCCCCCGACACAACTCGGCCAACTACCTGAGTAGGACACAGACTAGGACACGCCCGTATCTCAGGCCGTGTTTGTTGTTCAATGATCGTCGACTGTATTTTCGTCGACCACACGACCATCGTTGAACCTGAGCTTGACATGCCCCTGGGACACGCCCGTGTTCCAGGCCGTGTGACCTCTACCAATTCCCAGACTTGGCTCAAAACGCATCCCATTGCACTTTTGAGTTTTGGTGCTTTACAACTCTCTCCCTCTAAAAATAATTTCATCTCGAAATTACATAAAGGAAAAGATACACAAAACTTAAATGGTACATGAATGGAATAACTCCGGGTACTCCTCAAGCATGGTCTTTGTTAATGCGCGAAAACGACACCGCCTAGTTTACATGGTGGGAGTGTTTCATCTCACGGGCAAGGAGAGGAAGGGGATGAAGGTCGCGGGGTTGAGTAAGAGAAGAGGAAACTTCTGGGTGCTCGAGAGTGGAGCAAGCTCTTGTCCGAGGGTTGTGGGGATAGAGGAGAGGTTTCCTGAGAGCAGCGGATAAGGCTGATGTTCAGCGAAGTAGGTTGATCAGGAGCTGTCGAGCAGACCGTTACTTGGATGGTTGTGCTTGAAGGTTGAATGCCGAGAGGGCTAAGCTGAGCTGAGAAGAAGATAGGGGTGGCTACTAGCAGCGGTAACAACAGACTTTGCCCGCCGCGGCTTAAATACCACTCTTGCGACATGCTTTCCTTTGATTAATATGAGTTATTACAACTTGCAATACACCTTTTTAAGAAAGCAATAAATAGGTACAAAGAGGAAGCTGGCAGCTAAGGAAGGAATTCCAAAAGAGGCTGGTAGGCCGCGTGCGGCTAAGAGAAGAGAAGTGGCGGACTGTGAAAAAGGAGTCCGTAGGGGTTGCTGGCTTGAGCTTCTTGTGGGCTGTCTTCGAGTGTGAGCACCTCGACGATGATGTGACCTCCCCTAAATGAGAGGCATGGGGGTCTATTTATAGGTCCGAGGAGGTAACGGCTGCCGGTGACATTACCCCGGGTGAGACGGTAACTGGAGCGAGAAGAGGAAGGAGTCTGTCGAGTCCGCTACAAGCCGTGCGGACAAGAACATGCTTCTGGAGCAGGTGCTGCTGATGGAAAACTGGGAGACTGAGGGGCGGACTGCGAGGAGAGTCTGCGGAGTCCACCACTACTGAGCTGAGATTGTGTGCCTGCTGCTGAGGAGGCGGATGATGGAGACTAAGTGGCGGACTGCGAGGGAAATCTGCAGAGTCCGCACGAAGCTATGTAGTCTGGCACTGCCTTGAGGAGGTTTTGTTGCTTGACGGATTAGGAGTCCGCCACAACTAGTCGAGCCCGCGCCAAACTTTGCAGGCTGAGGAGGTTGTCCGCCTGCTGGAGAGAAGCGGGTGGAGGCTTTGAGGAACGGCGGGCTGAGGAGAGTATCCGCTGAGCCCGCAGAGTCCGCTTATGCTAATGAGCTGAGTCCGCGTCTACCAAAGATGCTTACTATGGAGCTGGAGCTGGGGTTCATCAACATAGGCGGACTGGAAGGCTTGACTGCACTTTGAGTCCTCCCAGGTCGCGGTGAACGGTATGTGCGCTGACCTTTGCGGGTAGCCGGAGAGCTCGACCGTCCGCACTCCGCAGGCGGACTAAAGAAGCTGGCTTCCCATGCTGCTGAGTGAAGGGCTGAGCGACCTGCCGGACTGACGAGGCAGGCCGCACGTGTTGGCGAGGTGGAAGCTGATGTAGTTTGCTGGCGGCCTGGGGGCAGGTCGCCAACTTTGTTTGGCAGTTTGAGCGGTCTGGTCTTTTTGAAGTGCGACCTGCAGGAGCGGGCTGAAAGAATCCAATTCCTTAAAAGTACGCGGCTTGTTGCCGACTTGGGCGGATAGGCAACCGAGTCCGGCAAAGGGAGGCCTGCGGTTAAGCTGAAAAGGAGAGCGCCCTGCAGGGGTGGACTGCAGAAGCAGTGTAACATCCCATTTCCAACTAGACCCCTAAGAGTGGTTTTGGCCATGACTAGGTCATGACAAAACCCTAGGAAGCCAGAAATGGGCCAAGAGATAGGAGGCCAAGGTGGGGATCACCATGGCCTGCAAATAGTAGAATTTTGAACAATGGTTTAGAATGACAATGGGGCTTCACTATGGCCCCAAGACCCTACCACAACACTCCCAAACATTTTGGGAGACCCATTAGAGCCAAAAGGACCCATTAGGGCCAACCCAAGAGGCCCAGTTGACCAAGGTCAACCCTAGCCCTGAATGGGTCAACCTAGCCTACTTAGGGCCAATTGACCCACTCCTAGTCTAGAGGACCCCACCTATGCCCTCCTAACCCTAAAGTGAGGTCAAAAGGTCACTAAGGACACATTGGGGTCAGCCCTAGAGGCCGGGTTGACCCAAGTCAACTCAAGCCCTAATCTGGTCAAAGTACCCTTACTAAGGGCATGTGACCTCCAAGTGCAGGGTAACCCTACATAACCCTACCTAGACCCTAAGGGAAGTCAATGGGTCACCAAGGATCCATAGGGGTGAACCCTAATGGTCATGTTGACCCAAGTCAACTCTAGCCCTAAAATGGTCAAAGTGACCTTATCAAGGGTCAAGTGACCTTTAAGGTGCCAAGTCAACCCTACCCAACCCTACATAGACCTTAGGGGAGGCCAATGAATCACCCATGACCCAATGGGGTCAACCTAGATGGTCAAACTGACCAAGTCAACCCTCATTGAGGGTCAAGTCAACTTAGCCCAAAAAGGGCTAACCCAAGCTCAAGCCACTTCTCCCTTAGGCTAAACCCATTCCCATGACCATCACAATCCAGTGGGCTGCCTTTAGCTTGTGAGGTTGACTAGTCAACCAGAGGTGACTAGGAGAGAGAAAATGGGGAAGAGGAAAGGGAAGAGAGAAGCCGGCCAAGGAAGGCCAACAGCCACCAGTTATGGCTGTAATCAACTCCTCTAGGGGAGAGGAGTTGATTCCGGCCGTTTCCCGGCCACCAAGGGGTGGGTTCAGCCCCCCTCCACACAACCCGAGCCACACCTTTAATGGTGTTAATGGCTATTGAAGAACCAGCCTCTCCCCTCCCCCATTTGCCATTTAAACACCTCCAGGGAGCCGAGGGGATCATTTTAGAGCGTTCACCTGGAGGAGACGAGCCATTCCACTGTGCAGTTGCAAAAGCCGAGCGCCGCCGCCGTCGTCAATGGCATCCCGCCGCTCCTCTCGCATCCAGGCCGCCAGGAAGGTCCTCCTCCTCTCCTTAACCCGCGGGTAGATCCTAGGAATCATTAGGCTTGAGTTTCGGGCTCAATTGAGCCCGATTCAATCCGGGATTTCTCCTGGTTTCGGCAAGAAAATCTCTTGCTTTATCCGCCGGAAAACGCCTCTCCGGCGGCGGAGCCGCCGCCTGACGATAGCCACCACCTCAACGGAGGTGTTGGTGGCGGTGGCCGGCCGGGGAAGGGGCTGGAACGCCGGCGGCAGGGCTTGGAAATCGCTCCAGGCGGGACGAATCTCAGCCGTTGGCTCAATGGGGACAATGACCAGATGCCGTTGATCCTTGCGCCAAGATTCGCGCTGCATCAAAATCGAACTATAGGAAATTAATGATATTTATTTCATTCTGTCACACTTTTGATATTTAATGTTTTAAATTCTTAAAAATAGCCAGAGGCTCTATATGGGAAAATGGTCAACACATGAATTGTAGCCCTGCCTGTCTACTTTTTTTTAAAATTGGTTTGAACCCAATTAGGCTTCTGGTTAGACCAGGGCACCCATTTTGGTGGGACATACCCTTAGGGCTAGGCAGTCACAAAATTGAGTGCCCACTCTTCACCCCTAGCCCAAATTAGCTGAAATTTTGGCAGAGAGTCTATCTTAGACATACCTAGGGCCTGCCCAATAATGGGAATTTTTGGAGAAACTATTTCTATAGTTTTTGTAAATATTTAATAATTATTAGGTAAATTAAATAAGTGCCCTAAACACCTCCAAACCCTCCCAAATTTTGGTGAGTGGTCCCTGGGTTCCAATTAGGTACCTGTATAAAATTTCATTTAATTTGGATGTGTTTTGAATAGGTTTTGACCCAACCCTATTTATACCCTATAAAGGGCATTTTGGTCAAAAGTTGCACTTTTGGTTTTGAGTGACCAAATCACCTCAATAGAGGCTGAAATTTTGGCCACTGATATAACTTGGCTTTTTACACTCACTTATGGAGTTTGGAGTGGATTGGACTAGGGTAGCCCTAGAATTTTAGGGTAGGCCCTTAGGGTAAATTTCTAGGGTTTGAAGAAATTGGGGTCAAAAGACCTTGGATGGACTTGAAACTTGGGAATGATGTCCATAGGGTTACTATGGTCCTGTGGTTAAAATTTTAGGGCATTTGGAAGACTTAAAACCCCTTAAATCCATAACCCTAGTTTAGGGCACTAGCTTGAAACCATAAGATCTAATACCAAAACTTTCTGAATAGGCCTGAGTCTTTGAATGGGTAGTTGCTTAGGGTATATATATCTCTGGAAATTTTATAATAGATTTTGGATGAATATTTTTGGTACTTTATTCACAAAGTCATGTTTTACAATTTTCACTTAGGAATTTTTGGAGAAAAATATACTTGATTAAACCTGATGAAACTTAGCAAAGGGGCTTGTAATCATGGTACCCATCTCTGTAAATTGTTATGAAATTTTTGAAGAATGATATTTAGTAGTTGCTTCTTTAATTATTTAATACTATGGAACTTTGGTAAATTTAATAATGACATTTAGATTGTCTGAAAAATTCTAATTCCTTCATCATGATGTTTCTAGCTCCTTATGAAGCCCTAGTAATTTTTACATAATTATTGGAGACATATTTGTGGCACTTCCTTCATTAAATTTGATTTTAGGAATTATTTTAATAAATCCTTTAGAGGTCAAGAACTATCTGGAAAATTATGAAAACTGGCAACCAATAATATTTCTCTGATATTTAGTGAATACAAATTTTAGGAGGCCATTACCTGAGAAAATCTATTGGTTCATGTTCAAATTGACTATGGCCTAGTTTTTGAGGAAAATTCAATAAATAGTAGATTAATTGGGAAAAATATGATTTTCTGAATTTAGACTATATTTATCATAATAGACCTCTAATAATTATCATAAGGGTTCTGGATGAGTATTTCATGTACTTCCCTTTTTACGGGTCATGTAGCTTAAGTGGTCTGCATATAGCAAAACTGCAGGATTTCATTTGGATGTGAATTAGGGCAAGTATGATGAGTCATGGTGGTTGTTGTAAGGACAAGTGGAATGGGCTGCGTCTTTGGAAGATGAGTGAGCAAGGTGTGGATCTGCCTAGGGTTATAGACGTTTGGGTCCGACGAAAGATCGTCCTACCCAAGGAGAGTTGGAGTCAAATCACCCTAGGATTAGCGTATCGAAACATGAGAAAATAATGGGTAAGGGAATCAACCAATAATAAAATAAGTACCTTGCGAAAGGGAACGCTGGGCGTAATCCCAACACAGTTCCTAGTGCCCCTTGAGAGCCCTTCACAGGGAATACCGGGGGCAGTCCTGGGTTAACGTAAACTGTTTAACAAGCTGAAAAGAGTAACTTAGTAATTAGGGTTGCACATTTCACAGACACTGATGGCACGGGATGTTAGCTGGGAGCTTCGGCTCGGATGGTTAAAGACGGACTTTGGGTCCGGGGAGCTTCGGCTCGATTGTTTGTGACAGACGTGTTGGTCCGGGGAGCTTCGGCTCGGGTTTTGATCACGCTAAATTTGCATGTGCATAAAAAGGAAAGTAAATTAAGGTGGTGGGTCTTCGGTATTGGAGGGTCGATGCACCGACGCCAATACGTTGACTCGGCAAGTGTGGTTAGCACTTCGCCAACAGAAGTCCGGTGCGCCAGCCGGCAGGAGTACGCAGGAGTCCGCTTCGTGCACCAAGCGTTGAGGCGTACGATAGGTCTGACCGGTAGTGCTTTACTGGTTTAGAGGTGGGCGAGGCCCAACCCACCGCTTCCGTCTGCCACTACGGAGGTATCCTGGGAGGTTACGGCTCCAGAAAGGGGGAACTAAAGGTCTGTGTGCACAGAGTCGGGTGTGTGTGTTGCACTTGCATGTCCATCATACCCACTTGCATGTCATGGCATAATCGTTACCTTTAACCTTGACACCTAAAGTATAAGTGGAATGGGACGCTTATACCTTAGGACCTGCTAAACGACCCCTTAGGCTATAAGCTTGTGTGGGCAAGTTTATAAATTAAGGTTAATTTTGATATATTTAGTTACTGCTATTTGACCACCGACACCCCAGCGTATAAATCGATATGGGACTTTTTATACGATGGGAGCCTTGCAACAGACCCCTTGGCTTATGTGTTTTTCACATAAGCGAAGGTTACATTTCACATTACAGCTTATTGTCTTTATATGCTATAGAACTTGCTAGAATAGGACCGCTGCCATCTGATTTTGATACTCTCCACCTTCAAGTCCTCCCCTTTCTTCCTCTCCGCTCGGTGCCTAGGAGCCGTGGGGGAAGGGGTGGGGGATGATAGGACTTAGTCTTTTAGACTAACGGTTTTCGAACCGCATCATTTAGGGGATCGCGGAGACCAGCATGGAGGAGCAGCCCCAGAGACCGGTGCGCTTGGAGGTGGGGCAGTCTAGCTCCGGAGTTCACACAGCCGGGACCGTGAGTCTCGACCCTGAGCAGTTTCCTACTTTTGTTTCTGCATGAGAGATCTTGTAGTGAGGATTTGATGTACCGGGCATAAGCCCGTTTTGCTACTCTGATGTTATTTTCTGTGGACACTCCCTTCGTGGAGTTATATTTATTATGACATATGATTCCCTGCGGATAGTTAGTTCTCATTTACTTATTTATGCTACTTTTCTGTGATCGAAATGGCCGGCAGAATCGGCGCTTTGTGGTGATGACTCTTCAGGGCGTGAAGGAGTCACCGCAAAACGGCGGTTCTGGGCCTAAGACCCCGGAGTCGAAAAAGAAAAAAAAGGGGGGTCTTACAAGTGGTATCAGAGGAAACCTCGATCGAAAAGTAGCCGTCCACAACCCTGGGTCACCCCCGCGCGGGTTTAGTTTGGGGACAAACTAAGCAGCGGAAGCAGTGGTGTGCCCATATGGGGGATCGCATGTAAATTGTCCACTTTTATTAGGTATTGAGTCGATTACGTACTAATGTAGTTCGTTTTGCAGCCCCCAGCTCAGCCCACCCCACAAGGTGGAGCTCAGCAGACTCCAGACATTGCACCACCTCCCATGGTCCCCACACCTTTCCTCCAGTCAGACATGGGGCAGACCCTTACAGCTATCCTTGAGGCCTTCCGAGCTCAGCAAGCCCCAGCCCAGCAGCCAAACCCATGGGCCAACTGGATGAGCACCTTCCGAGGACTCTCTCCCCCATCTTACTTAGGGACAGAGTCGGCAGTACGGACAGAGGAGTGGCTGGATGTGATGTACGAGATGTTGACTGGGATACGATGCCCTTGGGAGGAGAGGGTGGCCCTAGTGGTATCTTGCTTGGAGTCACATGCCAAGCGGTGGTGGAAGACGCTGTTGGACACGACTTTTGCTGATAGAGAGATTGCAGAAATCACTTGGGAAGAGTTCAGGGCCACGCTGCTGGAGCACTTTGTTCCTCAGTCGGCCAGGGACGAGTTGGAGGAGCGGTTCTTGCAGCTGAGGCAGGGCACCAGGACAGTGGTGGAGTACCACCGAGAGTTCGGTCATTTGGCCCGATATGCGGGCTCCTATCAGCTGGATGAAGCAGGTTACGTCAAGAGGTTTTATAAGGGCCTAAAAGAGGAGTTGAGGGAGGCCCTGCTTTTTGTCTCTGACGGGCCCATCTCCCGGATTTTGGAGATGGCGAAGAGGATTGAGGCCGACTGGCACACCACTCGGGGCCGGAAACGGCAAGCGGAGGACCAGGGCCGGAGGGACCGAAATGATCAGCGGCGAGGCATCGTACCAGATGGAAGAAGGGCAGAGGAGCAGCCTCGTCAGGAGTTGAGGCAGGAGCCGAGAGAGCAGGCGGTCTTGGCCCCTCAACCTCTCCGGATCCAGGAGATGCAGAGACCCCGGGGTATGGCGTATCCCCCGCCGGAGTGCTTCCACTGTCACCAGGTGGGACACCTCCGGAGAGACTGCCCTATGAGGGGGGCACCACCTCCAGCACCACGGGGTGGCCCACCGGCCCAGCATTTCGGAGGCCGAGGATGCGGCCGAGGACGTGGTTACCAGGGAGGCGACCGCAGGCAGAATGGGGAGCAGATTTACGCTTTGGACTTAGCACAGCCCCGGAACCCGGACAGGGTTATTGCAGGTATGAGAGTAATCTTAATTTTGGATTCATTCATTACTCATATTAAGTGTTAATAGAACCACTAAACGACCTAGGTTAGAAAACCTTACACCAGAGTTTCTTTCAAACTGATTTAGGAATGGTGATGGTGTGCGGCAAACCTGCCCATACCCTGTTCGACACGGGGGCATCGCACAACTTTGTGTCGGAGGATTTCGTCAAGGACCTGGATCAGATTCGATGTTATACGGGACTACCCAGGAGGGTGCGCCTCCCCAATGGGATGGAGATCCAGTCCACAGAAAAGTGCCTCCTGGAGGTTACCATAGACGGGTTGACACTCGAGGCCCCGACGACGATCCTGAGGATGCCGGACTTCGACCTCGTCTTGGGCATGACATGGCTCGTCTGGAACCATGCCCAGATTGATTGCCCGGCAAGGAGGGTCGTGCTCAGCCACGGCGGTACTTATGCGACATTCGAAGGTACTACACCGGTCTCCCGTCGCCTGCTTTCATCTATTCAGGCCATTAAGGCTCATATGCAAGGGGACGAGGTATATCAAGTATTGTTTGAGATGACTGAGGAGAAGGACCTGATTGCTAACATTCCGGTGGTTCGTGACTACGCCGATATTTTTCCGGATAAGCTGCCAGGACTACCTCCGCATAGGGAGAAGGACTTCCAGATTCAGTTGGTACCAGGGGCTAAGCCGGTATCCAAGGCCCCTTATCGGATGGCCCCAAAGGAGTTGGCGGAGTTTCGGACACAGTTGCAGGAGCTGGTGGAAGCAGGATTTGTTAGGCCGAGCTCCTCATCATGGGGAGCTCCTGTCCTATTCGTAAAGAAGAAGGACGGCACTTTACGCCTGTGCATCGACTATCGAGCACTAAACAGGCTGACCGTCCGAAATACCTATCCGCTCCCCAGGATAGACGAGTTGTTCGATCAGCTGGAGGGAGCCCATTATTTTTCGAAGCTGGACTTGAGATCAGGCTACTACCAGCTACGGATCCAGGACGAGGATATTTCGAAGACGGCCTTTAGTAGCCGATATGGATTATATGAGTTCATCGTGATGCCCTTCGGGCTCACGAACGCTCCGTCGGCGTTTATGAGCCTCATGAACCGGGTCTTCAAGGCTTATTTGGATTTGTTCGTCATAGTGTTCATAGACGACATCCTTATCTATTCTAAGACGGAGGAGGAGCACACGCGGCATCTAGCACTGACCCTGGAGAGACTGCGGGAGCATCGTCTTTATGCGAAGTTCAGTAAGTGTCAGTTCTGGCTGAAGGAGGTGGCTTTCTTAGGTCACATTATCAGCGGAGCCGGGCTGGCAGTGGACCCGGCAAAGATTCGAGCTATTTCGGAGTGGCCGCAGCTGAAAACAGCCACTAACGTACGGAGTTTTCTAGGACTTGCCGGTTACTATCGGAAGTTCGTGGAGGGATTCTCTCGAATCGCCCTCCCGCTCACATCCTTGACAGAGAAGGAGGTACCGTTCGTGTGGACCCCGCAGTGCCAGACAGCTTTCCAGGAGCTGAAGGATCGGCTGACCTCGGCTCCCATTCTTACTCTCCCCTCGGGGAGGGAGGGATTCCAGGTCTACACCGACGCATCATATCAAGGGATGGGAGCAGTACTGATGCAGAACGGACACGTCATAGCTTATGCTTCCCTCCAGCTGAAGACCCATGAGAAGAACTACCCAGTGCACGACCTGGAGATGGGAGCAGTTGTATTCGCACTAAAAATATGGCGGCATTACCTATATGGAGTCCACTGTGATATATACTCCGATCATAAGAATCTTAAGTACGTGGACACGCAGAAGGAACTAAACATCAGGCAGAGGCGGTGGGTGGAGTTCCTTTCTGACTATCAGTATGAGATGCATTACCACCCGGGGAAGGCAAACGTGGTAGCGGACGCACTGAGTAGGAGAGCTGCCACAGCAGGAGCAGAGCCTCAGTTGATGTCTATGGAGCTGCTGCAGAGACTAGAAGACATGCACATTACCCTGGTATTGTCCGATGATCCTGAGCTCTATGAGGAGTACTTGGCCGCGATAGGCGTTACCGATGACATCAGAGACCGAGTCAGAGAAGGACAGAGGCAGGATGCCAAGTTGGAACCCATATTCCAAGCTCTGGAGGCAGGCACTGCAGGAGACTACACACTGAGGGACGACCTGGTGTGCTTCAGAGGACGGGTGTACATACCGGAGGGAGGCCAGATCCGGGAGGATATTATGATGGAGGCGCACTGCAGCCGGTATTCTATACACCCGGGGATCACAAAAATGACGGCTGATTTGAAGAAGACGATGTACTGGCCGGGCATGAAGAAGGATGTCTCACACTTCGTGACCCATTGTGAGGCATGTCAGCTAGTGAAGGCGGAATGCAGGAACCCCGCGGGATTATTGCAGCCACTCCCGGTGCCGGAGTGGAAGTTTGATGACATAGCCATGGACTTCATACATGGGCTTCCCCGGTCTCGGACAGGGAATGACTCGATCTGGGTAATCGTCGATCGGTTGACCAAGGTGGCTCGATTTATACCGATCAGGAAGGATGATTCAGTAGGAGTACTGGTGCGGAAGTTTGTGGAGCAGTTCATTCGTTATCATGGCGTGCCCAGGACGATAGTGTCGGACCGGGATGGCAGGTTCACCTCCAGGGAGTGGAGATCCGTGCAAGCCTACTTAGGCACGCGATTGACTTTCAGCACTGCATTCCACCCCCAGACAGACGGGCAGACAGAACGCACCAACCGGACGCTGGAGGACCTTTTGAGGCTATGCATCTTGGACCGCGGGGAACCGTGGGAGAAACTCTTGCCCCTTGTCGAGTTCTCCTATAACAACAGCCACCAGTCCAGCATCAGGATGGCGCCTTACGAAGCCTTGTACGGGAGGAGATGCCGGACCCCGCTTTCTTGGGTGCAGAACGAGGATCCGAAAGTGTTGGGGTCAGAGTTTGTTGAAGACACCGAGGCACAGGTGAGGCTGATCAGGGACAGGATGCTCGAGGCACAGAGTAGACAGGCTAAGTATTATGACGCCCGACATCGGCAGGTGGAGTTCCAGGTGGGGGACCGGGTGTTTCTGAAGATCCGGCCCATGCATGGAGTTTCACGGGTGCGTGGTCGGAGGAAGAAGCTCAGCCCTAGGTACATGGGCCCTTACAGGATCCTGGAGCGGATCGGACCCCTAGCCTACCGGCTGGAATTACCACCAGAGCTGGAAGCGCTGCACGACGTCTTCCACATTTCTTCTTTGAGGACGGCTCTGCTACGCCCGGAGCAACAGATTCTGACTACCGAAGGGCCGGTAGCGTCAGATCGGTCGGTTCATTTGGAGCCTGTGAGGATCGACGATCGAGGAGTACGGGTCTTGCGACGCAATAAGGTCCCACTAGTCAAGGTCCTGTGGAGGAACCACGGCCAGGAGGAGCATACCTGGGAGCCACAGGACCTGATGCGACAAAGATACCCCGAGCTATTCAGTCAGGTATACCTCTCAGACCCCTCAAGATGTTAATTTATTGTTCCTGCTTTAAGTATACTAAGGGCTGCTCTAGGTAGATAGGGGCTTATCTTTGTTTATTGGGGGCTTAACCTTGTTTATTGGGATTTTGGCTCGCCGTTGGGCGAAAGGGGTCTTAGATCTAAGTTTTCCCATAAAATCAAATTTAACAAACAAGGCGTCATAATGGGATGTTACAAGACTCTTTTCTTCGGTAATAAGACCCGTAGGTCCAACCTTGATTTCGGGGACGAAATCTTTGTTTTGTTTATTGGGATTTGTAACATCCCATTTCCAACTAGACCCCTAAGAGTGGTTTTGGCCATGACTAGGTCATGACAAAACCCTAGGAAGCCAGAAATGGGCCAAGAGATAGGAGGCCAAGGTGGGGATCACCATGGCCTGCAAATAGTAGAATTTTGAACAATGGTTTAGAATGACAATGGGGCTTCACTATGGCCCCAAGACCCTACCACAACACTCCCAAACATTTTGGGAGACCCATTAGAGCCAAAAGGACCCATTAGGGCCAACCCAAGAGGCCCAGTTGACCAAGGTCAACCCTAGCCCTGAATGGGTCAACCTAGCCTACTTAGGGCCAATTGACCCACTCCTAGTCTAGAGGACCCCACCTATGCCCTCCTAACCCTAAAGTGAGGTCAAAAGGTCACTAAGGACACATTGGGGTCAGCCCTAGAGGCCGGGTTGACCCAAGTCAACTCAAGCCCTAATCTGGTCAAAGTACCCTTACTAAGGGCATGTGACCTCCAAGTGCAGGGTAACCCTACATAACCCTACCTAGACCCTAAGGGAAGTCAATGGGTCACCAAGGATCCATAGGGGTGAACCCTAATGGTCATGTTGACCCAAGTCAACTCTAGCCCTAAAATGGTCAAAGTGACCTTACCAAGGGTCAAGTGACCTTTAAGGTGCCAAGTCAACCCTACCCAACCCTACATAGACCTTAGGGGAGGCCAATGAATCACCCATGACCCAATGGGGTCAACCTAGATGGTCAAACTGACCAAGTCAACCCTCATTGAGGGTCAAGTCAACTTAGCCCAAAAAGGGCTAACCCAAGCTCAAGCCACTTCTCCCTTAGGCTAAACCCATTCCCATGACCATCACAATCCAGTGGGCTGCCTTTAGCTTGTGAGGTTGACTAGTCAACCAGAGGTGACTAGGAGAGAGAAAAGAGCTCCTCTCCATGATAATGGAGGAGAGAGAAAATGGGGAAGAGGAAAGGGAAGAGAGAAGCCGGCCAAGGAAGGCCAACAGCCACCAGTTATGGCTGTAATCAACTCCTCTAGGGGAGAGGAGTTGATTCCGGCCGTTTCCCGGCCACCAAGGGGTGGGTTCAGCCCCCCTCCACACAACCCGAGCCACACCTTTAATGGTGTTAATGGCTATTGAAGAACCAGCCTCTCCCCTCCCCCATTTGCCATTTAAACACCTCCAGGGAGCCGAGGGGATCATTTTAGAGCGTTCACCTGGAGGAGACGAGCCATTCCACTGTACAGTTGCAGAAGCCGAGCGCCGCCGCCGTCGTCAATGGCATCCCGCCGCTCCTCTCGCATCCAGGCCGCCAGGAAGGTCCTCCTCCTCTCCTTAACCCGCGGGTAGATCCTAGGAATCATTAGGCTTGAGTTTCGGGCTCAATTGAGCCCGATTCAATCCGGGATTTCTCCTGGTTTCGGCAAGAAAATCTCTTGCTTTATCCGCCGGAAAACGCCTCTCCGGCGGCGGAGCCGCCGCCTGACGATAGCCACCACCTCAACGGAGGTGTTGGTGGCGGTGGCCGGCCGGGGAAGGGGCTGGAACGCCGGCGGCAGGGCTTGGAAATCGCTCCAGGCGGGACGAATCTCAGCCGTTGGCTCAATGGGGACGATGACCAGATGCCGTTGATCCTTGCGCCAAGATTCGCGCTGCATCAAAATCGAACTATAGGAAATTAATGATATTTATTTCATTCTGTCACACTTTTGATATTTAATGTTTTAAATTCTTAAAAATAGCCAGAGGCTCTGTATGGGAAAATGGTCAACACATGAATTGTAGCCCTGCCTGTCTACTTTTTTGTAAAATTGGTTTGAACCCAATTAGGCTTCTGGTTAGACCAGGGCACCCATTTTGGTGGGACATACCCTTAGGGCTAGGCAGTCACAAAATTGAGTGCCCACTCTTCACCCCTAGCCCAAATTAGCTGAAATTTTGGCAGAGAGTCTATCTTAGACATACCTAGGGCCTGCCCAAAAATGGGAATTTTTGGAGAAACTATTTCTATAGTTTTTGTAAATATTTAATAATTATTAGGTAAATTAAATAAGTGCCCTAAACACCTCCAAACCCTCCCAAATTTTGGTGAGTGGTCCCTGGGTTCCAATTAGGTACCTGTATAAAATTTCATTTAATTTGGATGTGTTTTGAATAGGTTTTGACCCAACCCTATTTATACCCTATAAAGGGCATTTTGGTCAAAAGTTGCACTTTTGGTTTTGAGTGACCAAATCACCTCAACAGAGGCTGAAATTTTGGCCACTGATATAACTTGGCTTTTTACACTCACTTATGGAGTTTGGAGTGGATTGGACTAGGGTAGCCCTAGAATTTTAGGGTAGGCCCTTTAGGGTAAATTTCTAGGGTTTGAAGAAATTGGGGTCAAAAGACATTGGATGGACTTGAAACTTGGGAATGATGTCCATAGGGTTACTATGGTCCTGTGGTTAAAATTTTAGGGCATTTGGAAGACTTAAAACCCCTTAAATCCATAACCCTAGTTTAGGGCACTAGCTTGAAACCATAAGATCTAATACCAAAACTTTCTGAATAGGCCTGAGTCTTTGAATGGGTAGTTGCTTAGGGTATATATATCTCTGGAAATTTTATAATAGATTTTGGATGAATATTTTTGGTACTTTATTCACAAAGTCATGTTTTACAATTTTCACTTAGGAATTTTTGGAGAAAAATATACTTGATTAAACCTGATGAAACTTAGCAAAGGGGCTTGTAATCATGGTACCCATCTCTGTAAATTGTTATGAAATTTTTGAAGAATGATATTTAGTAGTTGCTTCTTTAATTATTTAATACTATGGAACTTTGGTAAATTTAATAATGACATTTAGATTGTCTGAAAAATTCTAATTCCTTCATCATGATGTTTCTAGCTCCTTATGAAGCCCTAGTAATTTTTACATAATTATTGGAGACATATTTGTGGCACTTCCTTCATTAAATTTGATTTTGGGAATTATTTTAATAAATCCTTTAGAGGTCAAGAACTATCTGGAAAATTATGAAAACTGGCAACCAATAATATTTCTCTGATATTTAGTGAATACAAATTTTAGGAGGCCATTACCTGAGAAAATCTTATGGTTCATGTTCAAATTGACTATGGCCTAGTTTTTGAGGAAAATTCAATAAATAGTAGATTAATTGGGAAAAATATGATTTTCTGAATTTAGACTATATTTATCATAATAGACCTCTAATAATTATCATAAGGGTTCTGGATGAGTATTTCATGTACTTCCCTTTTTACGGGTCATGTAGCTTAAGTGGTCTGCATATAGCAAAACTGCAGGATTTCATTTGGATGTGAATTAGGGCAAGTATGATGAGTCATGGTGGTTGTTGTAAGGACAAGTGGAATGGGCTGCGTCTTTGGAAGATGAGTGAGCAAGGTGTGGATCTGCCTAGGGTTATAGACGTTTGGGTCCAACGAAAGATCGTCCTACCCAAGGAGAGTTGGAGTCAAATCACCCTAGGATTAGCGTATCGAAACATGAGAAAATAATGGGTAAGGGAATCAACCAATAATAAAATAAGTACCTTGCGAAAGGGAACGCTGGGCGTAATCCCAACACAGTTCCTAGTGCCCCTTGAGAGCCCTTCACAGGGAATACCGGGGGCAGTCCTGGGTTAACGTAAACTGTTTAACAAGCTGAAAAGAGTAACTTAGTAATTAGGGTTGCACATTTCACAGACACTGATGGCACGGGATGTTAGCTGGGAGCTTCGGCTCTGATGGTTAAAGACGGACTTTGGGTCCGGGGAGCTTCGGCTCGATTATTTGTGACGGACGTGTTGGTCCGGGGAGCTTCGGCTCGGGTTTTGATCACGCTAAATTTGCATGTGCATAAAAAGGAAAGTAAATTAAGGTGGTGGGTCTTCGGTATTGGAGGGTCGATGCACCGACGCCAATACGTTGACTCGACAAGTGTGGTTAGCACTTCGCCAACAGAAGTCCGGTGCGCCAGCCGGCAGGAGTACGCAGGAGTCCGCTTCGTGCACCAAGCGTTGAGGCGTACGATAGGTCTGACCGGTAGTGCTTTACTGGTTTAGAGGTGGGCGAGGCCCAACCCACCGCTTCCGTCTGCCACTACGGAGGTATCCTGGGAGGTTACGGCTCCAGAAAGGGGGAACTAAAGGTCTGTGTGCACAGAGTCGTGTGTGTGTGTTGCACTTGCATGTCCATCATAACCACTTGCATGTCATGGCATAATCGTTACCTTTAACCTTGACACCTAAAGTATAAGTGGAATGGGACGCTTATACCTTAGGACCTGCTAAACGACCCCTTAGGCTATAAGCTTGTGTGGGCAAGTTTATAAATTAAGGTTAATTTTGATATATTTAGTTACTGCTGTTTGACCACCGACACCCCAACGTATAAATCGATATGGGACTTTTTATACGATGGGAGCCTTGCAACAGACCCCTTGGCTTATGTGTTTTTCACATAAGCGAAGGTTACATTTCACATTACAGCTTATTGTCTTTATATGCTATAGAACTTGCTAGAATAGGACCGCTGCCATCTGATTTTGATACTCTCCACCTTCAAGTCCTCCCCTTTCTTCCTCTCCGCTCGGTGCCTAGGAGCCGTGGGGGAAGGGGTGGGGGATGATAGGACTTAGTCTTTTAGACTAACGGTTTTTGAACCGCATCATTTAGGGGATCGCGGAGACCAGCATGGAGGAGCAGCCCCAGAGACCGGTGCGCTTGGAGGTGGGGCAGTCTAGCTCCGGAGTTCACACAGCCGGGACCGTGAGTCTCGACCCTGAGCAGTTTCCTACTTTTGTTTCTGCATGAGAGATCTTGTAGTGAGGATTTGATGTACCGGGCATAAGCCCGTTTTGCTACTCTGATGTTATTTTCTGTGGACACTCCCTTCGTGGAGTTATATTTATTATGACATATGATTCCCTGTGGACAGTTAGTTCTCATTTACTTATTTATGCTACTTTTCTGTGATCGAAATGGCCGGCAGAATCGGCGCTTTGTGGTGATGACTCTTCAGGGCGTGAAGGAGTCACCGCAAAACGGCGGTTCTGGGCCTAAGACCCCGGAGTCGAAAAAGAAAAAAAAAAGGGGGGGTCTTACAAGCAGTCCGCGGCCCCTGCCGACCAATGTAACAAGGCGCGGCCTGGGAGGTCAGACTACTGAGACTGCCCAAGCCGTGCGACCTGAGCGGACAGAAAGACCTGTCCGCTCGAACAAATGCGCCGTGACCTCCAGGAGGAAACTGGAGCAGGTCGCGACTAGCGAGCTGGCTGCCTTGGGAAGGATCATCGATTCCGGGGTTAACATAAACCCCGCACTTTTTTAAGTTCAGAAGGGAACTTCGAAAAAGTTGGAGACCCACGAAAATTGTGATCCACCCCAAAGGAAAGGAAGGGGGCAAGGAGAGATAGAACCTGATGCCTCTCCTTAGAAGGATTACATTGCCTGTCTTTTTCCTTCGAATAAAAAGTTAATATAGGCATGTATGGGAGGTATGTCTTGCACGTACCTAGGTTTGCCTTTGCAAAACGAAGATTATGTGTCTTCTGCTGAGTTCTGTAAAATGAAGGTGAGAGGAAAATATAGGAGCATAATAACTTGCAAGTGCCTGGTGGAGGCTTGCAAGCACCTGTTATCCTCTGCAAAAGGAAGAGTGAGGAGAATACAAGAAAGAAAAAACTAATTATAAGTACCTGAAAGGAACTTGCATGTCTTTGATGGCTTCTACAAAAGAAAAGTTAGAAGCAAATATGGGAGTAAAGAAAAAGCCGCAAATACCTGAAGGCAACTTGCAGGTATCTGTCGGTGTCTGTAAAAGAGAAGTTAGAGACAAATACGTGATATGAAAGTAGCTCGCAAGTACCTGTGAAAAACTTGCAAGTGTCTGATGATCTCTGCAAGAAAAAAGTTAGGAGCAGACAAAATATGTGAAAGTAGCTTGCAAGTACCTGTGAAGAAACTTGCAATTGTCTGTTGTTTTCTGCAAGAAAATAGTTAGGAGTAGACAAAATATGAAGACTAAGCTGCAAGTACCTGTATATGACTTGCAGGTGCCAGCCAACCACTACAAAGGGAAGAATGAGAAGCAGACATAAAAATAATGAGTTAAGCTGCAAGTACCTGAGATGAGGCTTGCAAATGCTAACTGTTGATGAGATAAGAAGGTTATGATCATATAGCAGAGGAAATGCCTGATACACTCTGCTGATAATTGAAGGAAGATCAAACCAGAGTAGTGATCTTCTTGCTATATTAGAGACATTTTTAGCATGATGTCCAGATCAACAAGTTGAGCGTTGACTGTTGGTATTATAGGGTGGATATGAACACATTGGCATAGAAAGAGCTTGATGCATTTTGCCAATCTGAAGTAGACTCCAATAATATTGCTTGATGATCAAGGAGTGCGAGATTCATTGATCAATGCTTGATGCCATTATCATTTGATAAGAGTAATGGATCTTATATAAGTAGAGAGCTTGTAAGTCATCATCTGATAGAGCTTTGAGCAAGCATTGCATATAAGATGAGCATAAGCAAAATTAATGCTGCAAATCATTTTGGTAGGTCGGATTAACCTGTTCACCTGTGAAAAAGGCAGTTGATAAAAAGGAGGTCTATACTCTAAGATGAGCAAGAAAGACTGGATGATGCCACAGGAGATCACCCGTTGGCCTTATTCATCGCTTGCCTGAGGGAGGTCATCATGAGTATAGTCCTACTAAGAGCGGGCTAGTTGCGCATCCTTTAGAAGGACACAAAAGAGAAAAGGACAGGAAATCCTGAGAAGGATCACTAGATATACTACTCTCATGCCTCGGGTTACAACATTACTGATCAATGAGACTAGTTGCGCCAAGTGGCCTATTGCTTGTCTGTGGAAAGATCAGTGGAGTTGTGGACCCCGCGAAGGCACGGATCAAGAGTACCAAAGAGTGTTCGGCCATCACAGTTGTGAGATGATCGAAGAGACAAGGCTATGCTTGATCGCCATTGCTTGTAAGCAAAGATCATCGTAACAGTGATGTATCCTTAACGGATCACAGCAGAGCTAACACATGGGGCCTCCATAGCACACAATATGTGTCAGATGCTGGCTAGGATGCGAAGTACTGTATTCCTCTGCACGAGAGTTGGATAGCCCCCACTATACACATGTTAAAACTCCTCTCGATGTGTGGTCATTGTGGCCTTACGCCAAAATCCAATATCGAGGGGGCCTATAGCAATACTTGGCGATATATCTGTGGTGTAGTGATCTCTTTGGGAGAGAGGAGATAGAGGAAGAAACATTATAAGAAGGGAACTGTGTCAGTATGAGATCTCTGATAAAAGCTTTATTGAAAAGTAATAATGAACACTTAGAATTTTTTGTAAAGAAAATGTTTGAAAGAGTAAGAGTAATAGTAACCGATAATGGTTTTGAAAAAATTTGAAGAACTATGAAGTCCTTTGCCAGCTTAGAATAATATTCCGAGAACGCCCTCATCATCGGCATCGAAGGATTCAACAGGATTGTTCACAACGAGGAGAGGGGGTTCTTCGACTAGGCTCACTCCTCTTGAGCTGCAAGGATTGTCTACAACTTCTTTGCCCTTTGAGGTTGCTGGATCAGGGCGATCTTCTTTGGGAAACAAGTCACGTATCTTACCATGTCGAAGCATCCTTTGGACCAGTTGGCGGAGTGCTCGACAATTCTCTGTCAGGTGGCCTTACACTTTGTTGAATTCACAATATGGATCAGAGTATCTAGACCTTTGATCAGCTGGTCGATAAGGCCTTTTGCAATTAGCCCCATCTCTCATAACTTGGCTCACTTCTTGCATGGTCTCGTCGAGTTCAGACTCATGCAAGTCATCATCTTACTGTTGATAAACTGTAGCTGTTTAAGAAGATGGAGCTGGTGGTAGCAGCGACTGATCTTGAGCACGATCAAGGCTCGGGAAAGGATTTTGATGGCGCTGAAACCTTATTCCCTTCCGTGAGTGAGTTGGGAAATCATTGTGAGGAGACCTCAGAGGTTGCTTGTGATAAGGATCTTTCTCTGATATAATCTTGGAGACGAAGCCTGTGTTGCTATTTTCTCCTATGATATATGAGTTGGCTAGAGCAATCTACTCTTGGTACGTTTTTGGTTCTCGGACATTGTCTTCAAACTTGAGCGGCCCTTCACGAAGACCGTGGATAAGAGCCACTCGGTACATTTCTTCTCTAACAATCTCGATGTCCAATATTTCTCTTCGGAATCGATTAACGAAATGAGACCAAGTTTCATTCCCACGTTGCTTGATCTCAAAGAGGGCTTCAGGACCGCCCTTTCTCTTGGCTGAGGTAGAGAATCTGAGCAAGAACTCCCTTCGCAGATCAGCAAAGGAAGTGATGGAGTGAGGGCGAAGACCATAGAACCAGTCCCTCACTTGCCCATCAAAAGTTGTGATAAGGAGCTTGCACTTAGTTGCATCTGAAAGAGTTTTGAGAGCAACGGTTGATTCGAATGCTTGAAGATGCTTCACTGGATCAGTTTCTCCAGTGTAGATCGGTAACCGGGGTTCTTTAAACTTTACTGGAGTAGGTTCATGACGAACGTTCTTTGCAAATGGCGAAGGTTCTTCTTGTTCTCCTACAGCATAAGGATAAAAGGGAGCATAAGCTGCAGCTGCAAAAGAAGAAGGAGGATAAAAGGGAAAATTTGCTGCAGGAGCAAAGGCAGGAGCTGAAGGGTAGGGATGGCTTCCCTAAAAGTTGAGAAATCTAGCAGGACTTCCTCGGGCTGCTTCCCAGAAGAAGTTTTGGAGAGCAACAAACTCTTCATCTTGAGGTCGCAAAGGGGCTGTCGGCCCTTACAGAAAGGTTGTTGTATAAGGAGGATAGACTGGTGGGCAAGCTGGAGGATAAGCTTGTTGATGCTCTAATGTTGGTGCCGGATTGACTGGAGCAGCTGGAGCAACTGGAGCTACTGTAGGTTGAGAGTCTAATCACTGCGTGATCACAACAAGCAGGTGGTTGATTGCTTGGAATTGCTGAGCATTCTCACGGCGCGATTGCTCAAAGGCCACCCAGAGAGGATTATCTCTGGGACTTGATTGAGCAAGGTTCTCGGCTGAATGATGGTATGACATGGCTAACTGTCGCTGCTCACCGTCTATTCGGATCTGAAGGTCGCGTGTTAACTGCTGATGCGTGAAAACGACACCGCCTAGTTAACACGGAGGGAGTGTTCGATCTCACGGGCAAGGAGAGGAAGATGATGAAGGTCGCGGGGTTGAGGAATAGAAGAGGAATATTCTGGGTACTCGAGAGTGGAGCAAGCACTTGTCCGAGGGTTGCAGGGATAGAGGAGAGGTTTGCTGAGAGTAGCGGAGAAGGCTGATGATCAGTGGAGGAGGTTGATCAGGAGCTGTCGAGCAGGAGGTTACTTGGATGGTTGTGCTTGCAGGTTGAATGCCGAGTGAGCTAAGCTGAGCTGAGAAGAAGATAGGGGGGCTACTAGCAGCGGCAACAACATACTTCGCCCGCCGCGGCTCAAATGCAACTCTTACAACGGGCTTTCCTTTGATTAATATGAGTTATTACAGCTTGCAATACACCTTTTCAAGAAAGAAATATATGGGTACAAAGAGGAAGCTGGCGGCTAAGGAAGGAATGCCAGAAGAGGCTGTTGGAGTTACCATGGTGATCTAGAAGTGGTCAAACATATAATCTCACTGCCAACGCGATATGAGCCTGCAGGGTCGCACATAAGAGATGTGGAGAAGTTGGATGATTGACTGTGTTGGTAAAGGTTACCAATCACCGACCTGAATGGGGTTATGGGCAAAGTGTTGCCTTAAAGGATCGTCGGGTTGGGCAAATGTTGCCTTGAAGGATTGGTAAGAATAGTCGACCGTGGGTCGACGATCGTCGACCGCAGATCGATGATTATCGTCAACCCACGTTCGACGTGAATCGTCGAGTATTGTACTCCGATTCTCGCCGACTGATACTCGCCGACTGATTCTCGCCGATCCTAGGTGATTCTCGCCGATTGATTCTCACCGAATCTGCTAGGTGATTCTTGCCGATTCTGGAACCCTAATTTTCTGGGTGGTCTGCGGATAGCGATATTCCTAAGTCTGTTTATGCCTTTGGTGTAAATAGATACTTAGGGTTTTCGGGAATGCTCTCTGATCTAAACGGATGCGATTGTCGGCCCTTTGACCGAGACGAAAGCGACGGAAGTGTTCTGCCGTTCTTCGTTCATTCCGCCGATCCCGAATCCCGCCGACGGAAGTGTTCCGCCGCCGTGCTCGCTCCGTCGACCTCCTCCTCTCCGGCGATTGTCGCTGGTGTTGCTATCCTTGGCGCGGACCTAGCAGTCCCTGGAAAAGCAAGGTGTGGTCATTCTCCTTCCCGATTATCCGTGCGACGGAAAAGTCGGTGTTCTCCCGCTCGTGTGGATTTCTGCAGAGATGTGGACATCATTACACGTTGAACTCGCCACCAGCAAGAACACGAAGCTTGGAGCATCTCCGTTGAGTTGTGACTCAACGCCACCGACGTAATTTTTGCCTAGTTCTATGTTAACTTCTTGATTCAACTACCATGGCCCGATCCCATCTCTTTTGGGTTTTTCTTGATGTTTTATTCTTCCGCTGCGTGCACAAGTGTTGTGCCATCCTCATAGAGAAACCCATCAGTGGTATCAGAGCCAGGTTGCGGCCATGATTGTTGTATTGGAAGTTTTGTTATTCCAGTGCGTGTAAACCTAGGGATTTAGAAGTGTTCTAAATGTCTAGATTTAGTCTTGGTACCCCGCCAAGAACGTCTGGGATTTTGTGGAAATTTCTAATTGTTAGAAATTGTAGTCTCCTTAGCAGTAACCATCCCTCGAGATTGTTTTGGGGTTTGAATCCAACATAGAGAGATGAGCTTGTCTACTGCTTTAAGTTGAGTTGTCTTTGCTTTTGTCCAATGCATGTAAATCTGAGGATTTGGAAGTTTCCAGATGTTCAGATTTAGCCCTTCCTTCTATCAAATGTTGATTGTGTCAGGTTGTGCACATAAGGGATGCATGTGGTTTTAGGAAAATTGTTTTTCTTTGGATGTGCACATTGATCAAATGTTGATCATGGTTAACTGTTAACCTATAATCAAAATCCCTTCATCAAATATTAAGTGTTCGGATGCCTTCCGATGGATGACACTCTTCCTGCCTCGATCGATGAAGTGTGGGCTTGCCAAAGCAAGGTGCATTAATCTATCTTGGTAAGGGTGCGAGCGGATAATTTTGATATCCCACTGTCGACATCGGGTCCAGCTTAACTAGGTGACCTCAGAGGTTGAGTGCCTAGAGGCATAGGGTTGGCATGCACCATATGATGGATGCGAGTAAGGAGTTATTCACCAACCATACAAGAATTGCATGAGGATGCAATTGGCAAGCGTTGCCTACCTAAATAACCGCATCGTGAGAGGAAAGCCAAAGCTAACTCATTGTGTTGGTGAAATACGGATCTTATCCACTAAGAGAGTAGCTTGCATGAACTCTCCGAATTGTTAGTGAGGGCTATCATTTGGAATAAAATAGTGGGAGTGTTTTAATTGAAGTCCAAATTAAAATAAATTGTATTTGAAATTTTGGTACTGATTTTATTCTGCATAAATTCTTGTAGAATTCCATGGCAAGTGTTTCACACTCCACGTTGTCTCTGAGAGCCATCTTTGAGAAAGATAAGCTCAGTGGGACTAATTACATGGACTGGTACAGGAACCTGAGAATTGTTCTCAGGAAAGAACGAAAGCTCTATGTCATGGAAGAAGAAGCCCCCGAGGTGCCGATCGGGAACTCTTCCCGTGCCGAGAAGGATGCTTATAAGAAGTATACTGATGATGCTTTAGATGTCGAATGCCTTATGCTTGCCACTATGAACTCTGAGCTTCAGAAGCAACATGATAACATGGGGTACAAGGAGATTGACGAGCATCTCAAGAAAATGTTTCAAGGGCAGGCTCGTCAAGAGAGGTTCGACCTCACAAAAGCGTTGTTTCAGTGCAAGATGGGAGTTCGAGACTCAGTAGGGACTCACGTACTAAAGATGATTGGGTATATAGAGAACCTTGAAAGGCTAGGTTTTCCTCTTGGTCAAGAGTTGGCCACAGATCTGATCCTGCAATCGTTGCTGGACAGTTATGAGCAGTTCGTCTTGAACTACAACATGAATGAAATAAACAAGACACTGCCTGAACTCCTAGGCATGTTGAGAACTGCCGAAATCAATATGAAGAAGGCCAAGCCTGCCAGCCCCATACTGATGGCGCATAACGGCAAGGGCAAGGCCAAGGGCTCTAAGAAGACGAAGGTGGGACCTAAGTCATATCTTGAGCCCAAGTCTTCTGCACTGATGAAAAAGAAAAGTACGGTGAAGGAAGGGAAATACCACCACTGTGGCAAGTCTGGTCATTGGAGGAGGAACTGTCCTTCGTACATTGAAGGTCTGCAGAAAATGAAGGGAGGTATGACTTCCGCTTCAAATGTTCACGTTATAGAGATAAACCTTTCTGCTCCTTCATCTTGGGTATTGGATACCAGATATGGTTCTCACATTTGTACAAATGTGCAGGACCTGGGAAGGAGAAGATTGCTGAGTAAAGGGGAGGTGGACCTCCGCATCGGCAATGGAGCAAGAGTTGCTGCTGTAGCCGTAGGGGTTTACCGTCTTTCTTTGCCCAGTGGGCTTGTAATAGAACTAGATAATTGTTATTTTGTTCCGGCCATAACTAGAAACATTATATCTATTTCATGTTTGGACATGATTGGATTTTCTTTTATAATTAAGAATAACTATTGTTCTATATTTAAGAATGATGTTTGTTATGCTGTAGCCCAATTATTTAATGGTCTTTATGTTTTGAACTTGGACCATCTGATCTGTAATGTAGAAAATAATAAAAGACTAAGAACAAATGACTCGAACCCTACATTTCTCTGGCATTGTCGTTTGGGCCATATCAACGAGAAGCGCATATCCAAGCTCCATAGAGATGGACTTTTGGACTCATTTGATTATGAATCATTTGAGCGATGCAAATCTTGTTTGTTAGGCAAGATGACTAAAGCTCCTTTCACTGGTTATACTGAGAGGGCTAAGGATCTCTTGGGTGTTGTACATAGTGATGTATGCGGACCCATGAGTTCCATGGCTAGAGGTGGGTATTTCTACTTTGTTACATTTACTGATGATTTCAGTAGATACGAATATGTGTATCTTATGAAGTGCAAATCCGAGACCTTTGAAAAGTTCAAAGAGTTCAAGAATGAAGTATACAAACCAGTTGGGTAAAAGGGTTAAAGCACTCCGATCTGATCGAGGTGGCGAATACCTGAGTCATGAGTTCCGTGATCATCTGAAAGAGTGTGGTATTGTATCACAGCTCACTCCACCTAGAACACCACAACATAATGGTGTGTCTGAGAGGAGAAATCATACTATGTTAGACATGGTACGTTCGATGATGAGTCATGCAGACTTGCCTGTTTCCTTTTGGGGTTTTGATTTAGAGACTGCTGCAATGACATTTAATCGCGCTCCAATGAAAATGGTTCTGAAGACACCATATGAGATATGGACTGGGAAGCATCCTAGTATGTCGTTCATTAAAATTTGGGGCTGTGAGGCATACGTGAGACGTCAAATGCCTGACAAGCTGGAACCCAAATCGGATAAATGTTATCTGGTGGGATATCCTAAGGAAACGAAAGGGTATTACTTTTACCTACCGTCTGAGGGCAAAGTGTTTGTCGCAAGGACTGGTGTCTTCTTGGAGAAAGAGTTCTTATCAAGAAAGACTGAAAAGGTAGAGCTTGAAGAAGTTCAAGAACCACATGTAGTGAATGAACCAGAATTGGATTCTGAGACAGGACTACAAGATGTTGTAGCTATAGAACCTGCTCAAGAAACACAAGTCCTACGTAGATCTGGTAGACCGAGGTTTGAGCCTGAGAGATATGGATTTCTCATGTCTCAAATAGGTAATGTGTTGCTTATGGATTATGATGATGAACCAGCAACCGACCAAGAGGCTATGAATGGAACGGACTCCGACAAATGGCTTGAGGCTATGAAATCCGAAATGGACTCCATGTATGCAAACCAAGTTTGGAACTTGGTGGAACCACCTGAAGGGGTACGACCCATAGGGTGCAAGTGGGTCTTCAAGAAGAAGACCGACATGGATGGGAATGTACAGACATTCAAAGGGCGACTGGTGGCTAAGGGTTTCAAGCAAATTCATGGTGTTGACTATGATGAGACCTTTTCCCCTGTTGCCATGGTAAAGTACATAAGGATATTGCTTGCTGTTGCTTCGTATTATGACTACGAGATCTGGCAGATGGATGTCAAAACGACTTTCCTTAATGGAAAACTTCTTGAGGAAGTGTATATGACACAACCCGAGGGTTTAGTATCCCCAGAAGAAGCCACTAAAATATGCAAGCTGAATAAGTCCATCTATGGACTGAAACAGGCCTCTCGAAGTTGGAATCTTCGTTTTGATGAGAAAATCAAAGAGTTTGGTTTCATCAAGAATGAAGATGAGCCTTGTGTTTACAAGCGAATCAGTGGGAGCATTGTTGTCTTCCTGATATTGTATGTAGATGACATACTGTTGATTGGGAATGACATTCCTACCCTGAAAGTTGTTAAGAACAACCCAGGGAACTGCTTTTCAATGAAGGATTTGGGTGAAGCGACTTATATACTCGGTATTAAGATCTATAGAGATAGATCGAAGAAGTTGCTGGGTTTGACCCAGAGTACGTACATCGAAAAGGTGTTGAAGCGGTTCAACATGCTTGAGTCCAAGAAAGGATTTTTGCCCATGTCTCATGGTGTGAATCTCTCTAAGGACCAGTGTCCAAAGTCTTGTGAAGATAAGGACCACATGAAGTTGATTCCATATGCTTCGGCAATTGGATCAATCATGTACGCGATGTTATGTACTCGACCCGACGTCTCCTTTGCTTTGAGCATGACTAGCAGGTATCAGTCAGACCCCTATGAGTGTCACTGGATTGCAGTCAAGAATGTCCTGAAGTACTTGAGAAGGACTAAGGATGTGTTCTTGGTGTATGGTGGAGAGGAAGAGCTCGTTGTAAGTGGTTACACAGATGCTAGCTTCCAAACTGATAGAGACGACTCCAAGTCTCAGTCAGGTTTTGTGTTTTGCCTGAATGGAGGAGCTATGAGCTGGAAGAGTTCCAAGCAAGAGACAGTTGCTGATTCTACAACAGAGGCCGAGTATATCGCCGCAGCTAATGCGGCGAAGGAGGCTGTATGGATTAGGAAATTCATCGGCGAGCTTGATGTAGTTCCTAGCATTGTTGGTCCCATATTTCTCTACTGTGATAACAATGGTGCAATTGCACAATCTAAGGAACCTAGATCCCATCAGTGCTCCAATCACACACTTCAGCGGTTTCATCTTATTCGTGAGATTGTCGAACGAGGAGATGTGAACATTTGCAGAGTGCTGACTGAGGAGAATATTGCGGATCCACTGACAAAGCCTCTCGCGCAGAGAAAGCATGATGGTCATACTAGATCGATGGGTATACGATACCTAAATAATCAACTCTAGTGAGAATCTTGTGGATTGCATGTAAACATGTATTTTGTTGGCCATTTGCTCATATGATGAACAGTGTACCTAGTTTTTCTCTTACAATTAATGACAAGTTCTTTTATTATGAGTTTTTTTTTCTATATGATAGTTAAATGTTAACATAATAGATACCCTTAGAATGTTTGCTTCCATGGGACATCAAGTACGTGACTTGAATGTGAGAGCCTATGATTTATTTGAAGCTTCATTCTTAAAAGGTCCCTGGTCGAGTGTCATCATAGAAGCTAAGGGTGATGATGGTACATGAAGGCTAGCACGTGCGTTGACTGATGACCGGTTCTCACAGGTCATGATATTGTGATATCAAGTCATCACGTGGGTACTTGTTAGAGAACAAGTTGTACTGGACAGACCCAACCTGAGACTACTCTGTGGATTGTCATCCAATCGTGTCACGAGTAGGTCTCAATTGACAATGGTGTTGTGGTCCTTTGACCTGAAGTCACAGCATTCATCAAGTGAGGAAGAGCGTGCTTTGATGCCATCTAAAGTCTTGCTTGAGAAAGGTTGATGATAAGGGTTGTTGTTGGGCATGTTACCAATCATTTGGGTGTTTGTGTGTGAGCAGATATGGGATTTGTCCTCCTGTATGACAGGAGTTGCATCCATGGGCCCCTTGATGGAACTGGACTGAGAAATGCATGACCATGCTTGGTTGAGTCAATATGTGATATTGGACTCACCATTCTCTGGAAGTCCATCCTGGATCAAGAAACTTGGATTGAGCTATTACGAGGGTGACACGGTCCATGCCTCTAGTTCTTTCCGGATGTAAGGGACAAAGGGACAAAGACAACGCTGATACATTGGTCATAAAGGCTTATGAGTTATAAACTCTTATTGCTTGGGGAGCAATGATGCATTGTTAGATGCCGCTCATTGTTTGTGAGGTTTTTGGTTTGATACTTTCAAGATCAAGTGGGAGACTGTTGGAGTTACCATGGTGATCTAGAAGTGGTCAAACATGTAATCTCACTGCCAATGCGATATGAGCCTGCAGGGTCGCACATAAGAGATGTGGGGAAGTTGGATGATTGACTGTGTTGGTAAAGGTTACCAATCACCGACCTGAATGAGGTTATGGGCAAAGTGTTGCCTTAAAGGATCGTCGGGTTGGGCAAATGTTGCCTTGAAGGATTGGTAAGAATAGTCGACCGCTGGTCGATGATCGTCGACCGCAGATCGATGATTATCGTCAACCCACGTTCGACGTGAATCGTCGAGTATTGTACTCTGATTCTTGCCGACTGATACTCGCCGACTGATTCTCGCCGATCCTAGGTGATTCTCGCCGATTGATTCTCACCGAATCTGCTAGGTGATTCTCGCTGATTCTGGAACCCTAATTTTTTGGGTGGTCTGCGGATAACGATATTCCTAAGTCTGTTTATGCCTTTGGTATAAATAGATACTTAGGGTTTTCGGGAATGCTCTCTGATCGAATCGGATGCGATTGTCGGCCCTTTGACCGAGACGAAAGCGACGGAAGTGTTCTGCCATTCTTCGTTTGTTCCGCCGATCCCGAATCCCGCCGACGGAAGTGTTCCGCTGCTGTGCTCGCTCCGTTGACCTCCTCCTCTCCGGCGATTGTCGCTGGTGTTGCTATCCTTGGCGCGAACCTAGCAATCCATGGAAAAGTCGGTGTTCTCCCGCTCGTGTGGATTTCTGCAGAGACGTGGACATCATTCTACGTAGAACTCGCCACCAGCAAGAACACGAAGCTTGGAGCATCTCCGTTGAGTTGTGACTCAATGCCACCGAGGTAATTTTTGCCTAGTTTTATGTTAACTTCTTGATTCAACTACCATGGCCCGATCCCATCTCTTTTGGGTTTTTCTTGATGTTTTATTCTTCCGCTGCGTGCACAAGTGTTGTGCCATCCTCATAGAGAAACCCATCAGAGGCCGCACAGACTGAGGAGCCAGGTCGGCAAGCGCGCGGTTAAGGGAAGATCGGATACCGCGCGGACTAGGAACTGAGGCCGGCAGGCCGCACGTGGCTAAGAGAAGAGAAGTGGCGGACTGGGAAATAGGAGTTCGCAGGGGTTGTTGGGTTGAGCTTCATGTGGGCTTTCTTCGAGCGTGAGCACCTCGGCGATGATGTGACCTCCCCTAAATGAGAGGCATGAGGGTATATTTATAGGCCCGAGGATGTAACGACTTCCGTTGACGTTACCCCCGGTGAGACAGGAACTGGAGCAAGAAGAGGAAGGAGTCCGCCGAGTCCGCCACATGCCCTGCGGACTGGAACTTGCTTTTGGAGCAGGTGCTGCTGATGGCGAACAGGGGGACTGAGTGGCGGATTGTGAGGAGAGTCCGTGGAGTCTGCCACTGCTGAGCTGAAATTGTCTGCTTGCTGCTGGGGAGGCAGATGTTGGAGGCTAATGGCGGACTCTGAGGGATATCCGCGGAGTCCGCACGAGGCTACGTGGTCTGGGACTGCCTTGAGGAGGTTCTGCTGCTTGGCGAATTGGGATGAGTCTACCATTACTAGTCGAGCCATAGCCAAACTGTGCGGGATGAGGAGGTCGTCCGCCTGCTGGAGAGAAGCGGGTGGAGGCTTTGAGGAACGACGGGCTGAGGAGTGAATCCGCTGAGTCTGCGGAGTCCGGCTATGCTGACGAGCTGAGTCCGCTTCTACCGAAGATGCCTGCTGTGGAGCTGGAGCTGGGGTTCATCAATATAGGCGGACTGGAAGGCTTGACTGCACTTCGAGTCTGCCCAAATCATGGTGAACTAGGTGTGCGCTGACCTTTGCGGGTTACCAGAGAGCTGTACCGTCCACACTCTGCAGACGGACTGAAGAAGCTAGTTGCCCATGCTGTTGAGTGAATGGCTGAGTGACCTGCCGGACTAACGAGGCAGGCCGCACGTCTTGGCAAGGTGGAAGCTGAGGTAGTTCGCTGGATGCCTGGGGGCAGGTCGCCTGTAACATCCCATTTCCAACTAGACCCCTAGGAGTGATTTTGTCCATGACTAGGTCATGACAAACCCTAGGAAGCCATGAATGGGCCAAGAGATAGGAGACAAAATGTGGAAAATATCATGGTCTACAAATAGTAGAACTCTGAACAATGGTTTAGGATGACCATGGGCTACACCTTGACCCCAAGACCCTACCACAACAACCCCTAATACCTTGGGAGGCCCATTAGAGCCATAAGGACCCATTGGGGTCAACCAAAGAGGCTTAGTTGACCAAGGTCAACCCTAGCCCTAAATGGGTCAAACTAGCCTACTTAGGGTCAATTGACCTACTCCTAGCCTAGAGGACCCCACCTATGCCCTCCTAACTCTAAAGTGAAGTCAAGGGTCACCAAGGACACATTGGGGTCAGCCTTAGAGGCCAAGTTGACCCAAGTTAACTCAAGCCCCTGATCTGGTAAAGTGCCCTTACTAAGGGTAGGTGACCTCTAGACTCCAAGGTAACCCTACATAACCCTTCCTAGACCTTAGGGGAGGCCAATGGGTCACCAAGGACACATTGGGGTCAACCCAAATGGTCATGTTGACCCAAGTCAACTCTATCCCTAAAATGGTCAAAGTGCCCTTACCAAGGGACATGTGACCCCAAGATGCCCAACCAACCCTATTCAAGTCTTTCTAGACCTTAAGGGAGTCCAATGGGTCACTAAAAACCCAATGGGGTCAACCCAGATGATCAAATTGACTCAGGTCAACCCTAATTTAAACCAAGTCAAACCTATCCCAAAAAGGGATAACCCAAGCCCAAGCCACTTCTTCCTTAGGCTAACCTCATTTTCATGTTCATCATGACTAAGTGGGCTGCACTTAGCCTATGGGGTTAACCAGTCAACCAGGGGTGACTCGGAGAGAGAAGGGAGCTTCCCTCCATGTTAATGGAGGAGAGAGAATATGGGGGAGAGGAAGGGGAGAGTGGAGCCGGCCAAGGGAGGCTAACAGCCACTTTTAATGTCTTCAATCAAATCCTCTAGGGAAGAGGAGTTGATTCCAGACGTTTCCCGGCGACCAAGGGGTGGATTCAGCCCCCCTCCACTCAACCCAAGCCTCACCAAAAATTGTGTTGATGGGCATTGAAGAACCAGCCGCCCCCCCATCCCCAATTGCCATTTAAACACCATCAGTGGGCAGAGGGGAACATTTTCGAGCTTTTACCTGGAGGAGACAGGCCGTCCCACTGTACTGTTGCAGAAGCCGAGCGCCGCCGCCGTCAACAATGGCATCCCACCGCTCCTCCCGCATTCAGGCCGCCAGGAAGGTCCTCCCCCTCTCCTTAACTCATGGGTAGATCATAGGTCTTCTTAGGTTTAAGTTCCGGGCTCAATTGAGCCCGATCAAAACCAAGCTTTTCATGGTTTTCGACAAGAAATTTTCCTGCTAGAACCGCCGGAAAACGCCCCTCCGGCGGCAGAGCCGCCGCCTGGCGATAGCCACCACCTCAACGGAGGTAGTGGTGGCGGTGGCCGGCCGGGGAAGGGGCTGGATCGCCGGCGGCAGGGCTTGGAAATGGCTCCAGGCGGGATGGATCCTGGCCGTTGGCTCAATGTAGAAGATGATGGGATTCCGTCGAATCTGCGTCAAGATTCGTGCTTCTCCTGATTCTAAACTATAGGATATTAAATTTTAATATTTTGATTTATGTCACAGTTTTAGTATTATTTGGTTTTAATTTTTAAAAATACCTAGGCTCATCTGGTGGGAAAACCTCCAACATGAAAGTTGTAGTCCTTTGTGTCTAATGTATTTTAAATATGGTTTGAACCAATTTGGATGTATGGTCTGACCAGGGCACCCATTTTGGTGAGACATGTGCTTAGGACTAGACAGTCATTAAACTGAGTGCCCACACCTCATCCCTAGTCCAAATCACTTGAAATTTTGGCAAGGAGCCTAACCTAGCTATACCTAGGGACTGCCCAAAACTCAGAATTTTTGGACACACGTTTCCTAAGTTTTTGCTTTTATTTAATAAAGCTAGGGTAATTTAATTAAGTGGTCAAATGACCTCCAAACCCTCCCAAATTTTGGAGAGTGGTCCCTGGCATCAAGACCTAGCGCTGTACAAAATTTCATCTCATTTGGATATGTTTTGGTCAGGGAATCACCAAACCCTAGTTTGGCCTTAAGAGGGTATTTTAGATTACAAGTGCCCTATGGACTTAGGGTGGCCCCCTCCCCTCAACAGAGGCTGAGGTTTTGGACACTGACTTGGCATGGCTAATGTCACCCTCTTATAGAAAATGAGATGATTTAGGCTTGATTCACCCTAGGGTTCAACCACAAACCCTAAGGAAGGACTTTTGAGGGTTGTGAAGGACATGGGGGCAAATGCCCTTGCATGGCCTTGGAAACCCAGTAGAATTGAGGGTAATGTTACTTAAGATCTCTGGTAGGTACTTTAGAGGAATTGGAGCAAGGTAGATACCTCAAAACCCTAACCCTAGGTTTAGGGTAGGAGCACAAATTTGAAGATTCAGCCACTAAACCTTTCCCAAATGTTATGAAACTTGGGTAGAGTAGGTTTTAGGCCACCTAGAACCTCTGGTAATATTTGTAGAATTTTATGGATTATATTTTTGGTACTTTATTTGTTAATTACCAACAGGCCCAAAAAGATGTTTGATTTTCTTATGGATATTATGTGCTTTAAAATATGATGCAACTTGGTCAGAAGATAGTCTAGGGCTAGGTGAACATCTCTGAATTTTATCACAACTCTTAATTGGTTTTATTTTGTACTTCCTTCATTAATTTCAGAAAGGGGCTTTGGTAGAATAAATTAATTATTAATGATATATCTGTTGACAAATCATGCGGTTTAGGTCTTGATGTTTTCAGGCCAAAAAGTACTTATAGAAATTTATTTATAATTTTTAGAGGTCTGTTTACAGAACTTCCTTTACAAGACCCTAATTCCGAGAATTGGATATTTAAGTTAATTCAGGGAAAAATATTCTTTCAAAAATTATGAAACTTTACTTAGTGGTTTTATGTGCCCTTATAATCATCCTGGAATTTTCTCTGAATTTTTGGAAGTATTTTTATAGTACATCCCCTTTAAATGACTTAATATAGTCTAAAGTTGAAATAAAATTTAAGGGCTTAAATCTTACTGGAAAATTTGGAGATTCTAAATTTTTAGATGATTACCCATCTTGCATTTATCATAATTTTAGTGGAGCTTTATCTTGCATAAATCTTGTACTTCCTGTTCAATCTTAGAACTTTTGGCTTTTAAAATAAATAAATAAATTAGCATTTAAATTATGAAAATTAGGAAATTGTGGATTCAGTCTATATATGCCAATATAGACCTTTAATAATTATTATATAAGCATTGGATGATCATATGGCATACGTCCCTTTTTACGGGTCATATATCTTAAGTGGTCTGTATTTAGCAAAACTGCAGGAAATCATTTGGGATATGAACTAGAGCACATGTGTTGGGTGTTGTTGGATTGCTGGAAAGGATAAATAGAATTAGGTGCATCTTTGGAAGATAAGTTAGTAGGGTGTTATTTTGTCTAGGGTTTAGAGGCGCTCGGGTCCGACGAAAGATCGTCCTCCCCGAGGAGAGTTGGAGTCAAATCACCCTAGGATCAGCCTATCGTAACATGAGAAAGTAATGGGTAAGGGGATCAACCAATAACTTTATTAAGTACCTTGCGAAAGGGAATGCTGGGCGTAATCCCAACACAGTTCCTAGTGCCCCTTGAGAGCCCTTCACAGGGAATACCGGGGGCAGTCCTGGGTTAACGTAAACTGTTTTAACAAGCTGAAAAGAGTAATTTAGTAATTAGGGGTGCACCTTTCACAAACATTAATAGCACCGGAAGATAGCTGGGAGCTTCAGCTCGGATGGTTAAAAGACGGACTTTGGGTCCAGGGAGCTTCGGCTCGATTGTTTGAGACAGACGTTTTGGTATGGGGTGCTTCGGCTCGGTTTTTGTTTACGCTAAATTTGCATGTGCATTAAAGGAAAGGAAATTAAGGTGGTGGGTCTTCGGTATTGGAGGGTCGATGCACCGACGCCAATACGCTGACTCGATAAGTGTGGTTAGCACTTCGCCAACAGAAGTCCGGTGCGCCAGCCGGCAAGAGTACGTAGGAGTCTGCTTCGTGCACCAAGCGTTGAGGCGTACGATAGGTCTGACCGGTAGTGCTTTACTGGTTTAGAGGTGGGCGAGGCCCAACCCACCGCTTCCGTCTGCCACTACGGAGGTATCCTGGGAGGTTACGGCTCCAGAAAGTGGGAACTTAAGGTCTGTGTGCACAGAGTCTGGTGTGTGCGTTGCACTTGCATGTCCATCATACCCACTTGCATGTCATAGCATAATCGATTCATTTAACCCTGACACCTAAAGTATAAGTGGAATGGGATGCTTATACTTTAGGCCCTGCAAAACGACCCCTTAGTCTATAAGCTTGTGTGGGCAAGTTTATAAATTAAGGTCAATTTTGATATATATGTCTATATATTGCTGTGTGATAACCGACACCCCAACGTATAAATTGGTATGGGACTCTTTATACGATGGGAGCCTTGCAAAAGACCCCTTGGCTTATGTGATCTCACATAAGTGATGGTTACTTTTCTTATTTAAATCTTATTGTCAATATCTATTATAGAATTGCTAGTATAGGTCCGCTGCCATCTGTTTTGATTTTTCTCCACCTTCAAGTCCTCCCCTTTCTTCCTCTCCGCTCGGTGCCTAGGAGCCATGGGGGAAGGGGTGGGGGATGATAGGACTTAGTCTTTTAGACTAACGGTTTTCGAACCACATCATTTAGGGGATCGTGGAGCCTAGCATGGAGGAGCAGCCCCAGAGACCGGTGCGTTTGGAGGTGCTGCAGTCTAGCTCCAGAGTTCATACAGCCGGGACCGTGAGTCTCGACCTTGAGTAGTTTTTCAGCTTTTACTTCCGCATGAGTGATTTTGTAGTGAGGATATGATGTACCGGGCTTAAGCCCGTATTTTATCACTCTGATGTATTATTCTGTGGACACTCCCTTCGTGGAGATTTATTTACTATGTTATGTGATTTTCTGTGGACTGCAAGTTTCCATTTACTTCATTATGCTACTTTTCTGTGATCGAATTGGCCGGCATAATCGGCGCTTTGTGGTGATGACCCTTCAGGTCGTGAAGGAGTCACCGCAAAACGGCGGTTCTGGGCCTAAGACCCTGGTGTCGATAAAGAAAAAAAAGGGGTATTACAAGTGGTATCAGAGCAGACCTCGATCGAAAAGTAGCAGTCCACAACCCTGGGTCACCCCCGCGCGAGTTTAGTTTGGGGACAAACTAAGCAGCGGAAGCAGTGGTGTGCCCATATGAGGGATCACATGTAAATTGTCCACTTTTTATTAGGTATTGAGTCGATTACCTACTAATGTAGCTCGTTTTTGCAGCCCCCAGCTCAGCCCACCCCATAAGGTGGAGCTCAGCAGACTCCAGACATTGCACCACCTCCCATGGTCCCCACACCTTTCCTTCAGTCAGACATGGAGCAAACTCTTACAGCTATCCTTGAGGCCTTCCGGGCTCAGCAGGCTCCGGCCCAGTAGCCAAACCCAGGGGCCAACTGGATGAGCACCTTTCGAGGACTCTCTCCCCCGTCATACTTGGGGACAGAGTCGGCAGTACGGACAGAGGAGTGGCTGGATGTTATGTACGAGATGTTTACCGGGAAACGGTGCCCTTGGGAGGAGAGGGTGGCTTTGGTGGTATCTTTCTTGGAGTCCCATGCCAAGAGGTGGTGGAAGACGCTGTTGGACACGACGTTTGCCGATAGGGAGATTGTAGAAATTTCTTGGGAGGAATTCAGGGCCACACCGCTGGAGCACTTTGTTCTGCAGTCAGCCAGGGATGAGTTGGAGGAGCGGTTCTTACAGCTGAGGTAGGGCACCAGGACGGTGGTGGAGTACCACCGAGAGTTCGACCATTTGGCTCGATATGCAGGTTCTTACCAGCTGGACGAAGCAGGATACGTCAAGAGATTCTATAAGGGCCTAAAAGAGGAGTTGAGGGAGGCCTTGCTGTTTGTATCTGACGGGCCTATCTCCCAGATTTTGGAGATGGCAAAGAGGATTGAGGCTGATTGGCACACCACTCAGGGCCGGAAGCGGCAAGCGGAGGATCAGGGCCGGAGGGCCCGAAATGATCAGCGGTGAGGCACCATACCAAATGGGAGAAGGACAGAGGAGCAACCTAGTCAGGAGGTGAGGCAGGAGCCGAGAAAGCAGGTGGTTTTGGCCCCTTAACCTCTTCGGATACAGGAGATGCCGAGACCCAGGGGTATGATGTATCCCCCGCCGGAGTGCTTCCATTGTCATCAGGTGGGACACCTCCGGAGAAACTGCTCCATGAGGGGGGAACCACCTCGAGCACCACAGGGTGGCCCACCTGCCCAGCATTTCGGAGGCTGAGGACGCGGCCGAGGACTTGGTTACCAGGGAGGAGACCGAAGACAGGAAAGGGAGCAGGCATATGCCTTGGATCTGGCACAGCCTCTAAATCCAGAGCGGGTCATCACATGTAAGCTAAGATGTTTTAAATTGTTTAAATTAAATTCCCGTTCCCAATTGCCCAACAAGTAGAACTGCCCCAATTAGAATAAATAGGAAAGAAAACGCGTTATAAAATACTAAGACATTTAATCGTCTCAGGTATAGTATTCATCAGCGGCAAGCCCTCTTATACTCTGTTCGACACGGGTGCCTCGCACTCGTTTGTGTCGGAGGCCTTTCTGGAAGGGCTGGAAGGAGTGGAACGATTCACAGGCCGGATGAGGAGGGTGCGTCTACCCGACTGATCGGAGATACTCACCTCATCCCACTGCAGTATGGAGGCGGAGATTGGTGGGAAGTCGTTCGAAGTTCCGGCAACGGTCCTGAGGATGCCAATCTTCGAGCTGATCCTGGGCATGACTTGGCTACAGTGGAATCATGCCCAGATTGATTGTCAAGCGAAGAGGATCACCGTGAGGCACGGGGACTCTACCATCATCATCGAAGGTATAAGACCTGCCTCACGTATACCCTTATCTTCAGTACAGGCCGTTAAGGCCTATTTACAGGGGGAGGAGGTCTACGAGGTGCTGTTTGAGATGGCGGAGGCCACGAGTTCTATATCGAATATCACGGTGGTGCGGGAGTTTTAGGACGTCTTCCCAGAGAAATTACCCGGATTACCCCCGCGCAGGGATCAGGACTTCCAGATACAGCTTGTGCCGGGGGCCAGACCAGCATCCAAGGCACCTTACTAGATGGCCCCAAGGGAGTTGACAGAGTTCCGGAGCCAGCTTCAGGAGTTAGTGGAAGCCGGATTTGTCCGGCCAAGCTCTTCACCTTGGGGAGCCCCGGTATTGTTCGTCAAAAAGAAAGACGGGACTCTCAGATTGTGCATAGACTACCGAGCACTAAATCGGCTGACGGTCTGGAACACCTATCCACTGCTAAGGATAGACGAGCTGTTCGACCAGCTGCAGGGAGCGCAGTTCGTTTCGAAATTAGATTTGAGGTCGGGATACTACCAGCTTCAGATTCGGGAGGAGGACATTCAGAAGACTACTTTTAGTAGCAGATATGGATTATTTGAGTTTAAGGTGATGCCCTTTGGGCTCACCAATGCACCCTCGGCATTCATGACTCTCATGAACCAGGTTTTCAAGGAGTACCTAGACGTGTTTGTCATTGTGTTTATCGATGACATCCTCATCTACTTGAGGACGGAGGAGGAGCACACTCGCCATCTGGCACTGACCCTGCAGAGACTGCGGGAGAATCATTTATATGCGAAGTTTAGTAAATGTCAGTTCTGGCTGAAGGAGGTGGGCTTCTTAGGCCATATTATCAGTGGAGCCGGGTTGGCAGTGGATCCGGCAAAGATTCAGGCTATTCGGGATTGGCCGCAGCTGAAGACAGCCACCGACGTACGAAGTTTTCTAGGACTTGCCGGTTACTACCGGAAGTTCGTGGAGGGATTCTCTTGAATCGCCCTCCCGCTCACATCCTTGACGAAGAAGGAGGTACCGTTCGTGTGGACCCCGCAGTGCCAGGCAGCTTTCCAGGAGCTGAAGGATCGGCTAACCTCGGCTCCCATTCTTACTCTCCCTTCGGGGAGGGAAAGATTTCAGGTCTACACTGATGATTCCTACCAGGCCATGTGATTGCATATGCATCTCGCCAGTTGAAGAAGCACGAACAAAACTATCCGGTGCACGACCTTGAGATGGGGGCGGTCATTTTTGCTTTGAAGGTCTGGCGCCATTATCTTTATGGATTCCACTGCGATATCTATTCTGACCACAAGAACCTGAAATACGTGGACACGCAGAAGGAACTAAACATCAGGCAGAGGCGCTGGGTGGAGTTCTTAGCAGATTATCAGTATGAAATGCACTACCATCCAGGGAAGGAAAATGAAAGATATTGTACCTAAACACCTAGAGGGGGGGGGTGAATAGGTGACTTGAATCTTTTTAACTTTTAAGGCAGAATACAGAATCTAACACATAATTCTATCTAATTTATCACAGCACACATTCAGCAATCACAGATTTCCACAGCACACAGTAGACACACAGTTTTATAGTGGTTCCCCAAGGTTTGGGTACATCCACTTTCCCCCTTCGCCTATCTAGCAGTGTACTAGATTCGGCCCAACTTATCCACTATCTCAGATCCTCAGATCTTACACTCAGAACCCACAACACAGGTTCCTACACTCAGCCACCAAGGCCTACACTCAGCCACCAAGGCCTACACTCAGCCACAACAGGCCTACAATCAGAGATTTCAATCTCCTACACTCAGGCACTCAATCCCTACACTCAGCCTTTATAATTACAGGCTTATAAGACTCATATCCCTAAGTATCCTACAAGATATAATGAATACAAAAGTATATACTCAACAACTCAGAGAATAGAGAGATGAGATGTGAGTTTCTTGATGAGTTCTTGGAAGAACTCAGCTGAAATCAATCTGACTTGGCTTTCTTCAAAGCTTCTTGAATGTAGAACACAATAAGACTGATTCCTCTGCAGTTGATCCTTGATCTCTGCTACTTAAGATTCAGAATAAATCTGAATCCCTTCTTCTCAGCCTGGTTCCAATGGCTGACTTCTTGGATGGAGCTCTCTCTCTCCAACTTCTTAGATCTTCACTTTAAAGTTAGATCTTCTTGTGTGTTTCTCTTGTGAATGATCACTTGAACCACTTCATCAATCATTTCTGTAGACAATGTAAGCCTATTTATAGGCTTTCTTCATGGTAACCGGCTGGTCCGGTTCATAACAGATTTCTGAGAACTCAGACAGGTGCTGTAGACCGGATGGAATGGCAGCTGTCAAGTCATCCAGTCAGTTCTTGAAATAACTGTAACTGTCTGTAAGTGTCGAGACTTTCTGTCTTTAAGTGTCGACACTTATAGACCAAGTGTCGACACAAGTTTACTAAGTGTCGACACTAGTCTACAAGGTGTCGACACAACTCCTTGTGTTGTAGATTTTATATCTCGACATTGCTTCTTCTTCATGTGTCGACACTGATAATGTGTGTCGACACAAGTCCTTGTACTTCAGTATTTTGCTGAATTCTTCTAAGTGTCGATACAACACCTTTGTGTCGACACATCTTCATGTGTTGAACTTGTCAGTGTCGACACTGCTTCTTGGTGTCGACACATCTATTTGGTGTTGATACTTGTTGAGTGTCGACACAGCTCCTTGTGTCGACACATTCTTCTTCTATTGAGACATCAGCTGAGTGTCGACACATCCCCTTAGTGTCGACACTTGTACTTAGAATATTTTGTTGAACTTTGCTCTTCTTTGCTAAGTGTCGACACAGCTCCTTGTGTCGACACTTTCTTCAAGTGTTGAGTCTTCAGCTGAGTGTCGACACATTCTTCCTTGTGTCGACACTTTCTTCAAGTGTTGAGTCTTCAGCTGAGTGTCGACACATTCTTCCTTGTGTCAACACTTTCTTCAAGTGTTGACTCTTCTGTTGTGTGTCGACACAACGTTCTAGGTGTCGACACTTATACTTAGTCTCTGCTGACTTTTGCTGAGTGTCGACACAGCCTCCTAGTGTCGACACTTTCTGATATAGACACAGTTTGACTGGGTGTCGACACAACTGCTATGTGTCGACACTGCTTCATTGCACTCTTCTTCACTGAGTGTCGACACAGCTCCTTGTGTCGACACTTTCTGTCTGGTGTCGACTCTGCATCCCAGGTGTCGACACAATGACTCCAAGTGTCGACACTGCTTGCCTGGGTGTCGACACAAGTCTTCTTAAGTGTCGACACTTTCCCTCTAGGTGTCGACACATGGACTTAGAAACTTTTCCTTCTTTCCTGTAAATACTTATCCTGCACAAATGAACTCAAAATACATCAAATACATTTTGATGTATATCATTGAGTTGGGTGAGGCTTCTTCAAATCAGGTACATTTGAACCAATGTACCCAACAATCTCCCCCTATTTGGAGAAGTCATAACCCTTAGTCAATGATATTCACCATTCATAATAAAAATACAAAATGATGTAAAATAGGATTATGTAAACAGGAAAGAACATCACATGTATTAAACAAACATGCATATACATAAAACATCTCAGAACAATTATGAAATAAATTTAACACAGCAAATTTATCACACAACACATTGTTCCAATACTTTGTCATATTCATATTTCAAAAGTTTACAGAATGTTTATCATCAAAAGATTACATAGTAAACTTAAGAAAATTTCTATCTATTCTTGATCAGCATCTTTGATCACTATCCCTTTTTCAGATTTTATCCTTGCTTGCACAGGGGCTTCAGCATCTTCAGTTTCAACAGGCTTCTTCCCTTTCAGCTCCTTCTTCTTAAGTTCCTCAGCCTTAATCTTTTGCCTTTCAAAATAATGATAAGGCTTAGGAAAGTACTTGCTAGGCTCCTGAGCAGTAGGAGGTAGCTTTCCCATCTTGGCTTTTCTTCTATATTGAACTATAGCCTCCTGCCTTGACTCATGCTTTCTCCATTCAGCCTCTGAAAACCACTTGTTCCTGTCTTGTATATTATCTTTTGCAGCTTTCCATGCAGTTAAGATAATATTTCTTGAAGTAGGGCTCCACTGCTCAAAGTCTGGTCTTTGTTCAGCTTGTTCCCTGAACCTTTTCTTAGACAATCTAGTTTCTTTTTCTTTCTACAGTGCTTCTTGCATAGCTTCAGATATTGGCTAAACTACCTTCTCTATAATGACATTGTCTTTTCCCCCAGGTGGGCTATACATGGACTGTATATCAGCATGTATCATGTCAAAATCTGGAGGAGGGTAGATGACTTGAGCCACTTCAGGTTGCTCCCCTCCTAGATATGCAGGATTAATTCCAGATTCTGCCCCATTATCATCATCACAAAGAGGAGGATATCCAAGAGTTGCTCTGATAGAATTTGATATCCACTTGGCATGATCAGAGCTGGCTTTGACTAAAACTCTCTCCCCCTTTATGACTTCTCTTTCAATGTGATCTCTGACATCATCTTTTTGAAATCTCACCGGGTTATCCAAATAATTGACTCCATCTTTAAAATAAGGCTTTAACCTTTGGAGTTTGTCAGTGATGATCTTCTGAGAGTCTTGAATGACAGTCTTAACAGCAGTTATTTCTTCTTGAAATACTTTGTCAAATTCTGCTTTAGCAGTAGCAGTAGAAGTTGAAGATGTCTGTCCAGCAGCTATGTTTTTCATTTCTGTGACAATTGCATTATGGGAAGCAGTCAAGTTATCATTCATTCTGATCTGGTTCTCCAGAACATACCCCTGCTTCAGTGCTATGTCATCTACTTGAGCCTTAATCTTTTCCTAATGTGTAGCCAAGTACACTACTGCATTTCCTCCCTTGTGAAAGCAGTCTGTCATCTCCTTCTTATTGAGATTCATCTCAAATCTTATGGACTTTATGTCCTGTGCCAGATCAAATTGAAGAGACTTCTGTCCTTCATCTACAAACTTCTCAATGGCTTGCATGTGCTCATCAAGCTTTATCTGCATAGCAACCATAAGAGCACTATAATCTATTGATGGTGCTGATACCAGCTGAACTGTAGGCTGTGGTGTTATGGTTTGTAATGCCTTCTTATAACTCTGGCTCCTTCTTCTGAATACTTGAAATTTCTTTTTCTTTTCTCTTGCAGCTTCCTCATCTTCAGAAGCTGAGGAGCTAGCAATTTCTACCCTCTCCTTAGGGCTTTGAGGTAACTCCTTCTGCACTTCTGGTGCCTTCTCAGTCTCTTGCCTTGCAGGATCTTCAACATGAATTTGTAGTTGCTCCCCCTCAACTGGAGCATTCTCCTCATCAGCAGCTCTACTTTCTTTGTCAAAATCTTCTTGATCCAGATTAAGAAATAAATCTTCCATGGTATACTCTTGTGGAGAATGAGCTGGTGAAATTCTTGGCTCTTCAACCACTGGATCAGATACAACTCCATGATCTACAATAGATGTGTCTTTCATTACAACATCTGGGACTTGACTATCAGTCTGTGGTTGCTGATAAACATCAGACAAATCAGTATCATCTATAGGAAAAACTAAAGCATTAAGCTCAGTGATTACCTCTAGAATTGTGGTTGTAGCTTGCTCACTTTCCAGTGTAGTTGGTTCTTCTACAACTAGAGGCTCCCCCTGGATTTCAGCAACATCTTGAGGAGCTGGAGTCTTCTCAACAGTCCCTTCATCATGCTCATCAGATGAGAAAACAACTTGCTCTTCACTCCCAGAGCTGCTAGTGGAAACCTGAGCCACTGGAGCAGTTGTCCTCTTCTTTTTCAGTGGAGTTTCCTTCTCAGGAGTTATCTTCTCAGGGGTTGGCATCTCCTTAGACAACACCCTGTCCCATCTAGAGAATATCCACAAGTCCATCTTTCTCATATGGTTGATTTTACTGCCTGCAGCTTGTTGCATAACCTCTGGTATACTTCTAGCAAGGTACAGACTTAAGATCCTGCCCAAGTTGGGCTTCTTCAGGCTTTCCTTAATCTTTTCAAAGATTATAACAGACCAATCTGTGCTCAAAGTGAAGATTATCCTTGTCATAATACTAAACATATGGGCAGATACCCTGTCATGCCCTCCTGGCTTACTTAGGATCACTTTGCCTACAATTTCAGAGAGGAATTTCCCCTGACTGTTCATGCCCTTCCTATTGAACACTGAGCCAATTTTCATTTTAGAATCCAGACCACACCATGCCAATGCATCCCTGGTCTTGGAAGCTGTAACCTCTTCTTCTTCTTTCGTTATTGGTAACTATAGTACCTTTCTCAGAATTTTAGGTGAAACTTTCACCTTTGCACCATGGACCCTGGATTTGATCTTGAAGCCAGTGTTGTCTAGGGTTGCTCCGTTAAGGAATTCTAGTACTTCCTTCTTCCAAATATTTGTAGGCTCTAAAACAAGAAATTCCAACCCCGAGTCTGGAACTAGGGTTATCACATTCTTGATTTCTTGGTCTGTATCCTCAAACGCGTCGCGCACCAGTTCATATCCCTCATTGACGTTCTCCTCAAGCTTTGGCGCCATTTAGGGTTTGAAGAATTTGAACTGAGAGAAGAGAGGTGTCGACACACAAGTTTGGTCTCGAAACTTTTGAAAGCATGTCGACAGACTAAGGCAAAATCCTATTTATACCTTTCTAGGTTTGAAGATGAAAAGGCGGGCATCTAACTTAAATTGTGTCGACACTGGCGATAAGTGTCGACACTGACTTATAATGTCTCGACACATACGTGTCGACATAAGTGTAGTCAACAGATTATATGTGTCGACACTCATTTATGTGTCGACACCACTGACCTCGACACATAGTCGAGACTTTACTTAGATAATTCTGAGTAAACACTAAGTGTCGACACCACCTTGGATGTGTCGACACCTACTTACCATATGTCGACACTAATTTTCTGAAGTGTCGACACCAACTTCCTAGATGTGTCGACACCTTTTTCCTGAAGTGTTGACACCTTTATTCTGTGTCGACACAGAGATCTCTGTGTGTCGACACCTTTTTACTTAGCCATTTCCAATTCTATAAACTTACTCTAAGTTTATCATTCCTAGTTCAATTTTAAACCTATTGAACTTAGTTTCCTCTAAGGGCTTAGTATACATATCAGCTAGTTGATTATCTGTTCTAACATATTCTAGTAAAATATCTTCTCTTTCTACATGCTCCCTAAGAAAATGATATTTTATTTCAATATGTTTAGTTCTACTATGGGAAACAGGATTATGTGCAATTGATATAGCACTAGTAGAATCACAGAAGAGTGGAGTTCTACTTACCTGAAATCCATAGTCCTCAAGCTGATGTTGTATCCATAGAAGTTGAGCACAGCAACTTCCAGCAGCCACATATTATGATTCTGCAGTGGAGATAGCCACACTTGTTTGCTTTTTGCTACTCCATGAAATCAGTCTTCCACCTAGGAATTGACAGGTTCCAGTTGTACTTTTTCTGTCTTCTTTGCATCCTGTAAAGTCTACATCTGAATAACTTGTTAGTTCAAAATCTCCATTCCTAGGGTACCAGAGGCCTAGATAAGGAGTGCCCTTTAGATATCTCAATATCCTTTTGACAGCTGTCAAATGAAACTCTTTAGGGCAGGCTTGATACCTTGCACAGACATATGTAGCATACATGATATCTGGTCTACTTGCAGTCAAATATAGTAGGGAGCCAACTATCCCTCTATACAAGGTTTCATCTACAGGTTTCCCTGCATCACCCTTGCTAAGAGACATACTTGACCCCATAGGAGTCTTCATGGTACTGGATGAATCCATACCATACTTCCTTATGAGTTCTAGAGTGAACTTAGACTGGCATATGGATAATCCATTCTCAGTCTGTCTTACTTGGAGACCCAAGAAGAACTTAAGCTCTCCCATACTACTCATCTCAAATTGACCTTGCATTAGTTTTGCAAACTTTTTGCAAAGGCTACTTTCAGTAGACCCAAATATTATGTCATCTACATATATTTGGACTAGTATTACTTTGCCTCTGGATTCCCTAAGGAATAAAGTCTTGTCTATTTTCCCCCTTGTGAACTTATTCTCAATGAGGAAACTAGACAGGGTTTCATACCAAGCCCTAGGGGCTTGCTTTAACCCATATAAAGCTTTCCTAAGTCTATAGACATGATTAAGTAGAGTTTAATCAACAAAACCTGATGGCTGTTCTACATAGACTTCCTCTTTAAGATTACCATTTAGAAATGCTGACTTGACATCCATTTGGTAAACTTTAAATCCTTGAAAGGTTGCATAGGCCAGGAACATCCTTATGGCTTCCAGTCTGGCTACTGGAGCAAAGGTTTGATCAAAGTCAATACCTTCTTCCTGCCTATATCCTTTAGCAACCAATCTTGCTTTGTTCTTAATGATGACTCCTTGTTCATCCATCTTGTTCCTATAGATCCACTTGGTTCCAATTATATTGTGGTCTTTAGGTTTAGGAACAAGCTCCCAGACCTTGCATCTCTTGAACTGATTCAGCTCTTCTTGCATTGCCTCAATCCAAAGAGGGTCTTGGATGGCTTCTTCAAACTTCTTTGGTTCAACTTGGGATAAAAAACTGGAGTAGATTGCTGCATTCAGATTTCTGCTCCATGTTTGTACCCCTTGTCTTGGATCACCAATGATTTGTTCTACTGGATGATCTCTAAGATGCCTATTGGCTGGAGGCATCCTGACTTCAGGTTGAACTTCTTCAACTTCATCATCTTGCTGTACTCCCTGTACTTCTTCTGCATTTGGTACATGTAGTACTCCCCCTGGACAGCAGCCACTATCTTCTACTTGCTGCCTTGCAGTAGATTCTTCTTCTATAGTGAGCTTGTCCATCTTCTTTGTTAAACCTGTGGGGCTGCATACACTACTAGACAACTCATTGTTAATAAGTCTAGTTTCATCAAATACTACATGTACAGATTCTTCTACAACTTGAGTTGACAAGTTGTAGACTTTATAAGCCTTACTGTTGTTGCTGTACCCAACAAAAATTCCCTCTTGGGACTTGGCAGCAAACTTAGTCAAGTAAGACTTTCCATTGTTAAGTATGAAGCACTTACAACCAAAGATCCTGAAGTAGGATAGGTTTGGTTTCCTGCCTTTCACAACCTCATAGGTGGTCTTGCTAAGGCTTTTCGTAATGGTAGCCCTATTAATAACATAGCATGCAGTATTAACTGCTTCAGCCCAGAAATATTCTGGTAGTGATGTATCACTTAATAGGGTCCTACCAGCCTCAATCAAGGTCCTATTCTTCCTCTCAGCAATGCCATTTTGCTGAGGTGTTCTTGGTGAAGAAAACTCTTGAAATATCCCAAAGTCTTCACATAGTCTTGTCATACTATCAGACTGAAATTCAGTACCATGGTCACTTCTTATTTTGACCACTGTACTGTCTAGTTCATTCTGAATCTGTTTGACAAAGCTATTGAAGACACTAGGTGTTTCAGATTTCTGTCTAAGAAAAAACACTCAGGAAAACCTTGAGTAGTCATCTACAACTACGAAGGTATAGACCTTCCTACCTAGGCTGTGAACTGGCATTGGACCAAAGAGATCCATATGCAAGAGGTATAAACACCTCACAGCATCTTTGTTTTCTATGCTTCTAAAGATGGATCTAGTCTGCTTGCCCTTTTGACAAGCTGAGCAAATACCATCTTTAATGCACTTAACTTGAGGACCATTCCTCACTAACTCTTTACTAAAGAGTTTGCCAATTGTCTTGTAGTTTAGATGGGCTAGCCTCTTGTGCCATTTGACACAATGAGAGACTGTCTCATCAGCTACTAGACACACAGGAGAACCATTGTTCTCAACCATAATATCTAAGCAATAGACATTTCTTTTTCTATAACCAGTCAAAATAATCTCTTGATCATTTGACCTCCTGATATGACAACCATCTTTCACAAATGAGATGTCATATCCTACATCACTCAATTGACTTATACTAATAAGGTTATGTTTCAAACCTTTAACATAGGCCACTTGAGTAATTGTAATAAAGGATTTAGAAATGTTACCAAAACCCTTGATGATCCCTTTTTCAGAACCACCAAAGGTGACTTTTGGACCATCTTTGATGGGTATGTAGTCCTTTAGTAAACCCCTTATTCCAGTCATATGTCTGGAACATCCACTGTCCAAGTACCATATTGGGGCATGGCCACTTGGACTCACCTGCAAAACAGATTAGTGAACCTTAGAACCCAAAGAATTCTTGGGTCCTTGGTACTGGTTAGTTTGCATCCTAACAAAGCTACCTGCAGGTTTTCCAACAGGCAGTTTGCTACTCACTTTGGCACTAGCATTGTGCCAACAGTCCATTACAAAGTGGCCCACCTTGCCACAACACCAACACTCAAACTTATTGTACCTTTGCTTAGGTACTGTCTTTGCTGTTTTATCTACAGCTGACTTGTTGAGAGTTGTGGCTTTTCCCTTGGACTTGGACTTAGACTGAACAGTCCTTGCAGGTTTAGTAAAACCCAGTCCAGCTTTTCCTTTGTGATGAACAAATTCATCAATTAAAGACAGAACTGACTTAGGTTTAGAAAACCTAGCAACAAGATCTTTCTCCTTCTGAAGACTAATCTCCAGACTCTTGATTTGATCATTCTTATATGTTATAGTCCCCATCTGAATCACTGTTATGTGTTTCAGTCTAGCTATCTCATTAAGTTTTTGATCAAACATCTTCTCCAAATCAGTTGCAGCAGCTTTGAGATTTGCAATTTCCTTTGCCTGACTTTTGGCTAGGGTCTTGCTCTTCTTATAAGCTTGCAACAGAACTTTATATTCATCTATCAATTGATGAATATCCTCTTCAGACTCAGATGCACTCTCATCACTTGATGATGATGAATCTGATTCTGTACTGGCACAAGAAATTGAACTGAAAGAACAATGTTGTACCTTACTAGGTTCTGGCTGCTCCTGGATTTTGTCACTTTCTGTCAATGCCATTAGCCCTTGGCACTGACTGTCCTCTTGTTCATATATAGAATTCATAATCTGCATGAACTCTTCTTCTTCTTCCTCAGCAAACAGCCCTATATATGCCTCAGCATCTGACTCAGTTTCTGATGAAGAAATTTCTGACAGGCTCTTGTCCTTTTTGGCAACAAAAGACTTTTCCTTCTTGACCTTGTATTGAGTCCTTTTCTTGTCACTAGACTCCTTCCTTTTTTCTGGACAATCTGCAACAACATGGCCTTGTCTATTGCAGCAATAGCATACTTTTTTTGAAAGAGTTGCTTTGCTAGACTTAGTCTTTTTCCCGTCTTTCTTTGAAGACTTTTTATTCTGATAAAAGTCTTCTTTTCCCTGTGAAGTAGATGGCCTTGTCCTCCACTGTTTCTTCTTTAAGAATTTCTGGAAATGTCTTGTAAAGGCAGCAAAGTCCTCATCACTTTCTCTGCTTTCAGACTTTCTACTTGCTGACTCATCTGATTCTGTTTTAGCAACCTTTTGAGGTGGAGTTGGTGACTTACTCCTGTACTTTCTGGGGGCTTCAGTTTTGAAGGCCACTGTCCTTTCCTTATGTTCATTTCTTGTTGATTTCTCCTCTTCTTTCCTCACCATTAACTGCATTTCATAGGACAGCAGTTTGCCAAACAGTGTTGGTGGAGGAATTTCAGCCAACTTTGCCATCTCCCTAATGACACAGATCTTGGTGTCCCAATCTTTTGTAAGGGACCTTAGAAACTTATCATTGAGTTCATAATTACTGAACTCTCTGCCATAGGACATGAGTTCATTCACAATCCTGTAGAACTTCTTATAGCATTCAGTTATGCTATCGGCTTTTCCTTGTCTAAAACTTTCATATTCTTGGTTTAGCAAGGATTTTCTGTCTTGCCTAACTTCTTCAGAACCCTCCATGTACACAATAAGAGTATCCCACATCTCTTTAGCTGTCTTACAGTGTATCAAATTCTGAAAAGTTGCATCATCTATGGCACTCACTATTATGTTCTGAGCCCTTTTGTCCATTGTGGCTAGCACAATTTCATCCTTTGTCATTTCAGAGAAATCTTTAGGTGTTCTCTGATTAGCATCTAAGACTGATACCTTCATGGGCACATATGACTCTTCTTTTACTGTGATGTAAATCCTAGGGTCTGAGGCTTCCATAAAAAGTCTCACCCTTTCCTTCCATATCCCAAATATCTCTTTTCTGCATATGGGTAACTTCATGGATCCCAATTCCTTATGATTCTCAGTGGAACCCATGGTTCTTGATGTTCTTGATGCTGTAATTGAATTAGACTGAATCTGCCAACAGGATCTACTCAGACAGTTATGTCCTCTTTTGAGTAACCTGGCTTTGATACCACTTGAAAGATATTGTACCTAAACACCTAGAGGGGGGGGGGGTGAATAGGTGACTTGAATCTTTTTAACTTTTTAAGGCAGAATACAGAATCTAACATAGAATTCTATCTAATTTATCACAGCACACATTCAACAATCACAGATTTCCACAGCACACAGTAGACACATAGTTTTATAGTAGTTCCCCAAGGTTTGGGTACATCCACTTTCCCCCTTCGCCTATCTAGCAGTGTACTAGATTCGGCCCAACTTCTCCACTATCTCAGATCCTCAGATCTTACACTCAGAACCCACAACATAGGTTCCTACACTCAGCCACCAAGGCCTACACTCAGCCACCAAGGCCTACACTCAGCCACAACAGGCCTACACTCAGAGATTTCAATCTCCTACACTCAGGCAGTCAAGCCCTACACTCATCCTTTATAATTACAGGCTTACAAGACTCAGATCCCTAACGATCCTACAAGATATAATGAATACAAAAGTATATACTCAACAACTCAGAGAATAAAGAGATGAGATGTGAGTTTCTTGATGAGTTCTTGGAAGAACTCAGCTGAAATCAATCTGACTTGGCTTTCTTCAAAGCTTCTTGAATGTAGAACACAATAAGACTGATTCCTCTGCAGTTGATCCTTGATCTCTGCAACTTAAGATTCAGAATAAATCTAAACCCTTCTTCTCAGCCTGGTTCCAATGGCTGACTTCTTGGATGGAGCTCTCTCTCTCCAACTTCTTAGATCTTCACTTTAAAGTTAGATCTTCTTGTGTGTTTCTCTTGTGAATGATCACTTGAACCACTTCATCAATCATTTCTGTAGACAGTGTAAGCCTATTTATAGGCCTTCTTCATGGTAACCTGCTGGTCCGGTTCATAACAGATTTCTGACAACTCTGACAGATGCTGTAGACCGGCTGGAATGGCAGCTGTCAAGTCATCCAGTCAGTTCTTGAAATAACTGTAACTGTCTGTAAGTGTCGAGACTTTGTGTCTTTAAGTGTCGACACTTATAGACCAAGTGTCGACACAAGTTGACTAAGTGTCGACACTAGTCTACAAGGTGTCGACACAACTACTTGTGTTGTAGATTTTATATCTCGACACTACTTCTTCTTCATGTGTCGACACTGATAATGTGTGTCGACACAAGTCCTTGTACTTCAGTATTTTGCTGAATTCTTCTAAGTGTCGACACAACACCTTTGTGTCGACACATCTTCATGTGTTGAACTTGTCAGTGTCGACATTGCTTCTTGGTGTCGACACATCTCTTTGGTGTTGATACTTGTTGAGTGTCGACACAGCTCCTTGTGTCGACACATTCTTCTTCTGTTGAGACATCAGCTAAGTGTCGACACATCCCCTTAGTGTCGACACTTGTACTTAGAATATTTTGTTGAACTTTGCTGTTCTTTGCTAAGTGTCGACACAGCTCCTTGTGTCGACACTTTCTTCAAGTGTTGAGTCTTCAGCTGAGTGTCGACACATTCTTCCTTGTGTCGACACTTTCTTCAAGTGTTGAGTCTTCGGCTGAGTGTCGACACATTCTTCCTTGTGTCGACACTTTCTTCAAGTGTTGACTCTTCTGTTGTGTGTCGACACATTGTTCTGGGTGTCGACACTTATACTTAGTCTCTGCTGACTTTTGCTGAGTGTCGACACAGCCTCCTAGTGTCGACACTTTCTGATCTAGACACAGTTTCACTGGGTGTCGACACAACTGCTATGTGTCGACACTGCTTCACTGCACTCTTCTTCACTGAGTGTCGACACAGCTCCTTGTGTCGACACTTTCTATCTGGTGTCGACTCTGCATCCCAGGTGTCGACACAATGACTCCAAGTGTCGACACTGCTTGCCTGGGTGTCGACATAAGTCTTCTTAAGTGTCGACACTTTCCCTCTGGGTGTCGACACATGGACTTAGAAACTTTTCCTTCTTTCCTGTAAATACTTAACCTGCACAAATGAACTCAAAATACATCAAATACATTTTGATGTATATCATTGAGTTGGGTGAGGCTTCTTCAAATCAGGTACATTTGAACCAATGTACCCAACAGAAAACATGGTGGCGGACGCATTGAGTAGGAGAGCTGCCATTTCCGAGGTCGGGGCCCAGATTATGTCCATGGAGCTGGTGAGGAGATTGGAGGATATGCACATCACACTGGTGTCATCCGAGGACCCCAAGCTTTACATGGAGTATTTAGCTGCGGTGAGTGTTACAGACGATATCCGGGTCCGAGTCAGAGAGGGACAGAGGCAAGATGTCAAATTGGAGCCGATATTCTGGATCTTGGAAAACGAAACAGCATGGGATTACACGATGATGAACGGCGTGGTATGCTTCAGAGGTCGGACTTATATACCAGAAGGAGGCCAGGTCCGGGAGGATATTATGGCGGAAGCCCACCACAGCAGATACTCGGTGCACCCGGGAATCACGAAGATGACGGCGGATTTGAAGAAGACTATGTACTGGCCTGACATGAAGAAGGATATAACTCGGTTTGTGACCCACTACGAAGCTTGCCAGCTAGTGAAGGAAGAGTGCAAAAACCCTGCGGGTTTGTTGCAACCACTCCCGGTACCAGAGTGGAAGTTCGAAGACATCGCGATGGACTTCATTCACGGACTTCCCCGATCACGAACAGGAAATGACTCGATTTGGGTCATCGTCGATCGGTTGACAAAAGTAGCCAGGTTCATTCCGATCAGGAAGGACGATGTTGTGGGAGTATTAGTACGGAGATTTGTGGAGCAGTTCGTTCTATATCACGGGGTGCCCAAGATGATCGTGTCGGATCGGGATGGCCGGTTCACTTCCAGGGAGTGGAGATCCGTGCAAGCTTACTTAGGCACGCGATTGACCTTCAGCACTGCATTCCATCCCCAGACGGATGGTCAGACAGAGCGCACCAACCGGACGCTGGAAGATCTGTTGAGACTATGCATTTTGGACCGCGGGGAACCGTGGGAGAAACTCTTACCCCTGGTCGAGTTCTCCTATAATAACAGCTACCAGTCCAGCATCAGGATGTGCCTTATGAAGCCTTGTATGGAAGGAAATGTCGGACCCCGCTTTCTTGGGTTCAGGACGAAGATCCGAAGGTGTTGGGATCAGAGTTTGTTGAAGACACTGAGGCTCAGGTGAGGCTGATCAGAGACAGGATGCTAGAGGCGCAGAGCAGACATGCTTAGTACTATGACGCCCGACATCGGCAGGTGGAGTTCCAGGTGGGAGACCGAGTGTTTTTGAAGATCCGGCCCATGCATGGTGTCTCGCGGGTGCGTGGTCGGAGGAAGAAGCTCAGCCCTAGGTACATGGGCCCATACAGGATCCTGGAGCGGATTGGGCCCCTAGCCTACAGGCTGGAGTTACCACCAGAGCTGGAAGCTCTGCACGACGTCTTCCATATTTCTTCGCTGAGGAGGGCTCTGCTACGCCCGGAGCAGCAGATTTTGACCACCGAAGGGTCGGTAGCTTCAGACCGGTCAGTTCGTTTGGAGCTGGTTAGGATCGACGGCCGAGGAGTACGGGTCTTGCGTCGCAAGAAGGTCCCACTAGTCAAGGTCCTGTGGAGGAACCACGGCCAGGAGGAGCATACCTGGGAGCCGCATGACCTGATGCGACAAAGATACCCAGAGCTGTTCAGTCAGGTATACCTCACAAACCCCTCAAGATGTTTTAATTATTTTCCTACGTTAAACTAGCAAGGGCTGCTTTAAGCAGGTAGAGGCTTATCTTTTGTTTATTGGGGGCTTATCTTTTGTTTATTGGGATCTTGGCTTCATCAATTGGGTGAATTGGTCATAGATTTGGGTTTCCCTTAAAACCTAGTTTAGCAAACATGGCATCGTGATGGGAAGTTACAAGTTTCTCTCTTCAGTATAAATTCCCATAGGCTTAACCTTGATTTCGGGGACGAAATCTTTGTTTTGTTTATTGGGATTTGTAACATCCCATTTCCAACTAGACCCCTAGGAGTGGTTTTGTCCATGACTAGGTCATGACAAACCGTAGGAAGCCAGGAATGGACCAAGAGATAGGAGACAAAATGTGGAAAATCATAATGGTCTGCAAATAGTAGAACTCCAAACAATGGTTTAGGATGACCATGGGCTACACCTTGACCCCAAGACCCTACCACAACACCCCCTAATACCTTGGGAGGCCCATTAGAGCCATAAGGACCCATTGGGGTCAACCAAAGAGGCTTAGTTGACCAAGGTCAACCCTAGCCCTAAATGGGTCAAACTAGCCTACTTAGGGTCAATTGACCTACTCCTAGCCTAGAGGACCCCACCTATGCCCTCCTAACTCTAAAGTGAAGTCAAGGGTCACCAAGGACACATTGGGGTCAGCCCTAGAGGCCAAGTTGACCTAAGTCAACTCAAGCCCCTGATCTGGTCAAGTGCCCTTACTAAGGGTAGGTGACCTTTAGAATGCAAGGTAACCCTACATAACCCTTCCTAGACCTTAGGGGAGGCCAATGGGTCACCAAGGACCCATTGGGTCAACCCAAATGGTCATGTTGACCCAAGTCAACTCTAGCCCTAAAATGGTCAAAGTGCCCTTACCAAGGGACATGTGACCCCAAGATGCCCAACCAACCCTATTCAAGTCTTTCTAGACCTTAGGGAGTCCAATGGGTCACTAAAAACCCAATGGGGTCAACCCAGATGATCAAATTGACCCAGGTCAACCCTAATTTAAACCAAGTCAAACCTAGCCCAAAAAGGGCTAACCCAAGCCCAAGCCACTTCTTCCTTAGGCTAACCTCATTTTCATGTTCATCATGACTAAGTGGGCTGCACTTAGCCTATGGGGTTGACCAGTCAACCAGGGGTGACTAGGAGAGAGAAGGGAGCTTCCCTCCATGTTAATGGAGGAGAGAGAAGATGGGGGAGAGGAAGGGGAGAGTGGAGCCGGCTAAGGGAGGCTAACAGCCACTTTTAATGGCTTCAATCAACTCCTCTAGGGAAGAGGATTTGATTCCAGACATTTCCCGGCCACCAAGGGGTGGATTCAGCCCCCCTCCACTCAACCCGAGCCTCACCATAAATGGTGTTGATGGGTATTGAAGAACCAGCCGCCCCACATCCCCAATTGCCATTTAAACACCATCAGTGGGCAGAGGGGAACATTTTCGAGCTTTTACCTGGAGGAGACAGGCCGTCCCACTGTACTGTTGCAGAAGCCGAGCGCCGCCGCCGTCAACAATGGCATCCCGCCGCTCCTCCCGCATTCAGGCCGCCAGGAAGGTTCTCCCCTCTCCTTAACTCACGGGTAGATCATAGGTCTTCTTAGGTTTAAGTTTCGGGCTCAATTGAGCCCGATCAAAACCAAGCTTTTCATGGTTTTCAGCAAGAAATTTTCCTGCTAGAACCGTCGGAAAACGCCCCTCCGGCGGCAGAGCCACCGCCTGGCGATAGCCACCACCTCAACGGAGTTGGCGGTGGCGGTGGCCGGCCGGGGAAGGGGATGGATTGCCGGCGGCAGGGCTTGGAAACGGCTCCAGGCGGGATGGATCCTGGCCGTTGGCTCAATGTAGAAGATGATGGGATTCCGTCGAATCTGCGTCAAGATTTGTGCTTCTCCTGATTCTAAACTATAGGATATTAAATTTTGATATTTTGATTTATGTCATAGTTTTAGTATTATTTGGTTTTAATTTTTAAAAATACTTAGGCTCATCTGGTGGGAACACCTCCAACATCAAAGTTGCAGTCCTTTGTGTCTACTGTATTTTAAAATTAGTTTGAACCAATTTGGATGCATGGTCTGACCAGGGCACCCATTTTGGTGAGACATGTACTTAGGGCTAGACAGTCATTAAACTGAGTGCCCACACCTCATCCCTGGTCTAAATCACTTGACATTTTGGCAGGGAGCCTAACCTAGCTATACATAGGGCCTGCCCAAAACTCAGAATTTTTGGACACACTTTTCCTAAGTTTTTGCTTTTATTTAATAAAGCTAGGGTAATTTAATTAAGTGGTCAAATGACCTCTAAACCGTCCCAAATTTTGGAGAGTGGTCCCTGGTATCAAGACCTAGCTCTGTACAAAATTTCATCTCAGTTCGATATATTTTGGTTAGGGAATCACCAAACCCTAGTTTGGCCTTAAGAGGGTATTTTTGATTACAAGTGCCCTATGGACTTAGGGTGGCCCCCTCCCCTCAACAGAGGCTGAGGTTTTGGACACTGACTTGGCATGGCTAATGTCACCCTCGTATGGAAAATGGGATGATTTAGGCTTGATTCACCCTAGGGTTCAACCATAAACCCTAAGGAAGGACTTTTGAGGGTTGTGAAGGATATGGGGGCAAATGCCCTTGCATGGCCTTGGAAACCCAATAGAATTGAGGGTAATGTAACTTAAGATCTCTGGTAGGAACTTTAGAGGAATTGGAGCAAGATAGACACCTCAAAATCCTAACCCTAGTTTTAGGGTAGGAGCACAAATTTGAAGATTCAGTCACTAAACCTTTCCCAAATGTTATGAAACTTGGGTAGAGTAGGTTTTAGGCCACCTAGAACCTTTGGTAATTTTGTAGAATTTTATGGATTATATTTTTGGTACTTTATTTGTTAATTACCAATAGGCCCAAAAAGATGTTTGATTTTCTTATGGATATTATGTGCTTTAAAATATGATGCAACTTGGTCAGAAGATAGTCTAGGGCTAGGTGAACATCTCTAAATTTTATCACAATTCTTAATTGGATTTATTTGGTACTTCCTTCATTAATTTCAGAAAGGGGCTTTGGTAGAATAAATTAATTATTAATGATATATCTGTTGACAAATCATGAGGTTTAGGTCTTGATGTTTTCAGGCCAAAAAGTATTTGTAGAAATTTATTTATAATTTTTAGAGGTCTGTTTACAGAACTTCCTTTACAAGACCCTAATTCCGAGAATTGGATATTTAAGTTAATTCAGGGAAAAATATTCTTTCAAAAATTATGAAACTTTACTTAGTGGTTTTATGTGCCCTTATAATCATCCTGGAATTTTCTCTAAATTTTTGGAAGTATTTTTATAGTACATCCCCTTTAAATGACTTAATATGGTCTAAAGTTGAAATAAAATTTAAGGGCTTAAATCTTGCTGGAAAATTTGGAGATTCGGGATTTTTAGATGATTACCCAACTTGCATTTATCATAATTTTAGTGGAGCTTTATCTTGCATAAATCTTGTACTTCCTGTTCAACCTTGGAACTTTTGGCTTTTAAAATAAATAAATAAGTTAGCGTTTAAATTATGAAAATTAGGAAATTGTGGATTCAGTCTACATATGCCAATATAGACCTCTAATAATTATTATATGAGCATTGGATGATCATATGGCATACTTCCCTTTTTACATGTCATATAGCTTAAGTGGTCTGCATTTAGCAAAACTGCAGGAAATCATTTGGGATATGAACTAGAGCACATGTGTTGGGTGTTGTTGGGTTGCTGGAAAGGATAAATAGAATTTGGTGCATCTTTGGAAGATAAGTGAGTAAGGTGTTGTTTTGTCTAGGGTTTAGAGGCGCTCGGGTCCGACGAAAGATCGTCCTCCCCGAGGAGAGTTGGAGTCAAATCACCCTAGGATCAGCCTATCGTGACATGAGAAAGTAATGGGTAAGAGGATCAACCAATAACATTATTAAGTACCTTGCGAAAGGGAATGCTGGGCGTAATCCCAACACAGTTCCTAGTGCCCCTTGAGAGCCCTTCACAGGGAATACCGGGGGCAGTCCTAGGTTAACGTAAACTGTTTTAACAAGCTGAAAAGAGTAATTTAATAATTAGGGGTGCACCTTTCACAAACACTGATAGCACTGGAAGATAGCTGGGAGCTTCGGCTCGGATGGTTAAAAGACGGACTTTGGGTCCGGGGAGCTTCGGCTCGATTGTTTGAGACGGACGTTTTGGTCCGGGGAGCTTCGACTCGGTTTTTGTTTACGCTAAATTTGCATGTGCATTAAAGGAAAGGAAATTAAGGTGGTGGATCTTCGGTATTGGAGGGTCGATGCACCGACGCCAATACACTGACTCGGCAAGTGTGGTTAGCACTTCGCCAACAGAAGTCCGGTGCGCCATCCGGCAAGAGTACGCAGGAGTCCGCTTCTTGCACCAAGCGTTGAGGCGTACGATAGGTCTGACCGGTAGTGCTTTACTGGTTTAGAGGTGGGCAAGGCCCAACCCACCGCTTCCGTCTGCCACTACGGAGGTATCCTAGGAGGTTACGACTCCAGAAAGGCGGAACTAAAGGTCTGTGTGCACAGAGTCGGGTGTGTGCATTGCACTTGCATGTCCATCATACCCACTTGCATGTCATAGCATAATCGATTCATTTAACCCTAACACCTAAAGTATAAGTGGAATGGGACGCTTATACTTTAGGCCCTGCAAAACGACCCCTTAGTCTATAAGCTTGTGTGGGCAAGTTTATAAATTAAGGTCAATTTTGATATATATATCTATATATTGTTGTGTGATAACCGACACCCCAACGTATAAATTGGTATGGGACTCTTTATACGATGGGAGCCTTGCAAAAGACCCCTTGGCTTATGTGATCTCACATAAGTAAAGGTTACTTTTCTTATTTAAATCTTACTGTCAATATCTATTATAGAATTGCTAGTATAGGTCCGCTGCCATCTGTTTTGATTTTTCTCCACCTTCAAGTCCTCCCATTTCTTCCTCTCCGCTCCGTGCCTAGGATCCATGGTGGAAGGGGTGGGGGATGATAGTACTTAGTCTTTTAGACTAACGGTTTTCGAACCGCATCATTTAGGGGATCGTGGAGCCCAGCATGGAGGAGCAGCCCCAGAGACCGGTGCGCTTGGAGGTGGGGCAGTCTAGCTCCGGAGTTCATACAGCCGGGACCGTGAGACTCGACCTTGAGTAGTTTTTCAGCTTTTGCTTCCGCATGAGTGATTTTGTAGTGAGGATATGATGTACCGGGCTTAAGCCCGTATTTTAGCACTCTGATGTATTATTCTGTGGACACTCCCTTCGTGGAGATTTATTTACTATGTTATGTGATTTTTTGTGGACTGCAAGTTTCCATTTACTTCATTATGCTACTTTTCTGTGATCTAATTGACCGGCAGAATCGGCGCTTTGTGGTGATGACCCTTCAGGTCGTGAAGGAGTCACCGCAAAATGGCAGTTCTGGGCCTAAGACCCTGGTGTCGATAAAGAAAAAAAAGGGGGTCTTACATCACCACATTTGTTTGGTGGTTTTAGAGGTCTGGTCTTTTTGAAGAGGGACCCGCAGGAGCGGGCTGAAAGAATCCAATTTGTTGGAACACCCTATTACTAATTTGGGTCAGGATCACTATGTCTCTAGGAACCTTTGTTTGACCTTCTGTATAGCTTAATAGGTCAATTAGAATTGAGTCTAAGGGTTAGAAGTCTAGGATTGGAAGCTGCCCTGAAGACCAAGTTTTTCTGTCTGGAGACTAAGTCTGATCGTCGAGCTCAGCACGACGATTCGTCGAACTCAGATCGACGATCGTCGAGCTCAACTTCGGCAGATCATCGAGCTCCACTCGACGATCGCTGAGCTCAACTTCATAATATCGTCGAACTCCATTCGACGATCGGTGAGCTCAGTTCGACGATTTTGACTCTGCCTTGGATCTTTATCTCTGAGCTCAGTTCGACGATCTTTGAGCTCAGATCGACGATTATTTTGCTGCTTGAGTTTTCCAGTTCGCTGAGCTCAGCTCGACGATAGCAGAGCTCAGTTCGACGATTTCAGATAACTTCCAGAATTCAAATTCAAATCAGACAGGAGTTATTATGCAATTAATTCAGAGATTTGCTAGCCGTTTTCATTTATTTCTGGACCAAGTTTCAAGGGATCTTTCAAGGAATAATTCTGTGGACTTTCCTCCAGAAGAGTTTTTGCAATTAAGGATGCAATCAATGCAGACCAACGGCTATCTTTGACAGAGAATGATATTCTATTCAGGAACAGAGAATAAAAGACAGAATGTTTTTTGAATCAATATAGATGATATACAGACATTAACAAGAAGAGAACACATAATACAGAATACAGAGACTCTTTCAAAATCTTCTATCAAAAAGAATTCTGAAGAACACTCATCAAAGAGATCAAGCTTTCAAAAATCTTCAAATCTCTTCATCTTTCAAAGTGTTCAAGGCCAACATCATTTCAAGACTCCAGACACTCAACATTTCAGCTTGCTGAAATCATCTATTGCTGGAGCTCTATCTTTGAAGGCCTATCACCCTCAGCAAAGCTTTTCTTCCTGAAGATTTCAAGGATTCAGGGGGAGCTTTGACATCAATTCACATAGTCTTCTCAGTTGTTTGAGAAAGAGAAGACTGCCATCACTCTCTCACCTCCAGTTTGTAAAGGGTTTCTCAAACTCCCTTCAAAAGTTTGAATCTGGTTTTTGAGCACCTTGTCAAAAGCTCATTGGTGGCAAGACACCTGATCAAAAAATCTGCTTTGGTTTTTGAGCACCTTATCAAAAGCTCATTGGTGCCCAGGACACCTGATCAACTCATCCTGCAGTGGATTCCTACCTAGGGTGGTAGAAGAGTGGATGTACCCAAGTTTGGGGAACCACTATATTTCCTTGTGTCCTCTGGTTCTGCTTGTTTACTTTTTGTTTCTGGCCTTGATTTGTCTGTGCTTAGTTTTTGCATAGCTTAGCTCTGTGATTAGATTTATATTTGCTTCCCTGCTCACACTTATTACAACAATTGTTGTAAAAGTTTTTAAAAGAACTAAAACACCATATACTCTATTCACCACCCCCTCTAGAGTATATCAGATCTAGTTGCACTTTCAATTGGTATCAAAGCGAGGTTGGTTAAACATACCATATCTGATTGGTTGTACAGGCTAACACCTGAACCCAAAGATCCCAAACTAGATCTGTTTTCTTTTGTATTTTATTATTAGATTTTGTGTGCACAAATCATGGCCCAAAACAAAGATTATGCTAGCACCAGACCTCCAGTGTGCAATCTTTCCAAGTTTGCACTTTGGAAGGCAAGGATTAGACTTTACATGAATTCCATTGACGAAGATATTTTCAATTCTGTTTTGACAGTGTGTCCAAGACCCCCAGAAAGCACAAGCACAAATGTTGTTCCACCTCCATCAGGAATAGATGCTGACATCAAAAAATGGAAAGTAGCTGATGCCAAGGCTATGAACATCCTAGCCCAGACAATGTCAGATGACATATTCCAAAAGGTAGCTGAATGCAACTCAGCCAAGGAGATTTGGGACAAGCTCTCAGAAATTGTCTCAGGCTCAGCTGATGAGAGAAAAGACAGAAGATCCCATCTCATCTCCCAATATGAGAACTTCAAGAAGGGAGAGACTGAGTCAGTGGGAGACATGTACAACAGATTGAGTCTAATTGTCAGTGAGCTAAGGATATTGGACAAAGAGATTTCTCTGACAGAACTTAATGACAAGATCCTAATGTGCTTCCCCAGCACTTGGGATTCAAGAATCTGGCCAATTAAGGATGCCAGAAGTCTAAATGAGATCACCACTGAAGCCTTGTTGGGTAAGCTCAAATCTTATGAGCTACTCATCAAGAATAGAGAGGAAGAACAGAAGGCTGCTTCACCAGCCACAAGGAAAGAGAAAACCATAGCCTTCAAGGGAACTGAAGATCTGCCTGAAGAAAAAGCTACAGGCAATGATGAACTTCTCAGCTTGTTGGCCAAAAGATTCTACAAGATGGCCAGAAAGGACTTCAGAAGAAGATCATACAAGGAGCAGGATAAGCCAAGGTATGACAAGTCCATTGGCAATAACAAAGACATTATTTGCTTTGGTTGCAGGAAACCCAGGCATATAGTTCCTGACTGTCCTGAGAACAAGAATAAGGACAGAAGGGACAGAAAAGAAAGAAGAAAGGAGAAGGACCCCAAAAGGAATGGAAATGGCAAACCTTCTTCAAGCAGGAATAAGCATACAAGAAAAGGGTTTGTTGCTGAATCCTGGAGTGAGACAGAAGAGGAATCAGAAGCCTCATCCAGCTCCAGTGATGATGAGGATGATGCAGAAGAAAAGGAATTCTGCATGATGGCAATTAATGCCTCACAGCACAATTCAGAGGATGAAGAGTCAGAGTCAGACTCAGAAACCCAACCTGAAGAAGATCAGGTAATTAGTTCTTTTGATTTTACTTCAGAAGATTTTAAATCTGAATTTAAAGCACTGTGTTTAGACCTGCTAAAGTCTGAGAATGAGATTATCTCTCTCAGAAATCAATTATCTGAACACAATGGTTTAAAGTCAGAAAACCTCAAACTCTCTCAGGAGTTGGAGAACTGTAGGGAACAGATAGCTACACTGAAAAGTGAGCTCTCTGAGGCCAAGAAGCTTGAAGAATCCCTTAATGGGAGAAGCATCAAGCTGATGGACATCACAAGCACAGTGAACTCTAGATTCAACAGTACACTGGGCTTGGGTGCTTCATCCAGCCAACCTATAGTCCTAACAACTCCCATCAAGTTTATTTCTAGCAAGGGAAAGGGAGTTGTAGAGGTTGCCAGGAAAAATTCTGATCTGCCTCAAAAAACTGAGTCCCAGCAAAAATCGTCGAACGGAGATCGACGATCGCCGAATGAAGATCGACGATCGCCGAACGCAGCTCGACGATATCAGGAAAATCGTCGAACGCAGGTCGACGATCTCAGCCAAAGTCGTCGAACGCAGCTCGACGATCTCATATACCTGACCTCAGCCATAGTCGACCGTCGAACGGAGCTCGACGATCTGACCCAAGATCGTCGAACGCAGCTCCAAGATCGTCGAACAGAGGTCAGAACTCTGGAAATTTTTTCAAAGGCAAATCAAAATTGAATCCTAAGGGTTCTTCATCCCAAACCTTTAACCCTTATACTGAATGGATTTTACCACCAAGGAGATATCATCGTAAAGGATATAAGAGTCAGCCAGGGATGTCTTTCATTTCTGAATTTAGAGGTTATCAACCTAGGCCCAAGGTAAACTGGGTCAAAAACAAGTGAATTGTTTCATGTGCAGGTGAAGACCTATCCAACATCTAACCAGCAATGGTATTTGGATAGTGGGTGCTCTAAGCACATGACAGGGAATAAGGACAACCTCACATCCTTCAGAGCCAAGCTTGGACCCAAAGTTATCTTTGGTGATTCCAACTTTGGACAAACTAAGGGATATGGTGCAGTACAGATTGGACCAGTAACCTTCAAGAAGGGAGCATATGTGGAAGGACTGAAGCACAACCTAATCAGCATCAGTCAGCTATGTGATGAAGGCTACCAGGTGACCTTCAGCAAAACCTTATGCAAAATCAAGTCAGAGGACAACACAACTGTGTTGACAGGTATAAGGAAAGGTAACATCTACCTAGTAGATTTTCTTTTAACTGATATAGATATTTGCCTGTTTAATTCAGTCTGTAGACTAAATGTTTTATGGCATAAGAGACTAGGACACCTAAACCTTAGAACTATTGCTAGGCTATCCAAGGACAACCTTGTTAGAGGACTACCTTCTGGCCCCTACAAGAAGGAAGGACTCTGCAAGGCCTGTCAATTAGGCAAGCAAACTAAAAACAGTTTTAAGTCACTTAATAAGAGTGATTCACCTAGGATATTGTATCTATTACACATGGATCTATTTGGACCCATCACAGTACAAAGCCTAGGAGGGAAATCCTACACTTTAGTAGTTGTAGATGACTTCTCTAGATTCACTTGGGTGTTCTTTCTAAGGAAGAAGTCTGATAACTTTAAGTGTCTGACAGAGTTTCTCAAATGTATACAGATTGAGTTCAATACTCACATTGCCCTGATCAGAAGTGATCATGGGACAGAGTTTGATTCTCTTCTTATGCAAGAGTTCTGTCAGAGTGAAGGGATCAGGCATACTTTCTCAGCTCCTAGAACTCCTCAACAAAATGGGGTAGCTGAAAGGAAAAATAGAACCCTTATTGAATCTGCCACTACATTGTTGTCAGATGCTCATCTACCTCTATCCTTTTGGCAGAGGCAGTGAACACCTCCAACTATGTGCTGAACAGAAGTCTGATACATAAACTGAAGGGAAAGACTCCCTATGAATTACTCAAAGGGAAGAAACCTAAAGTTGACTATTTTAGAATTTTTGGTTGCATTTGCTATATTCACAATAATGACAAGAAATACTTAGCAAAATTTCAAGCCAAAGCTGATGAAGGAGTGTTTTTGGGATACCCCATGATCAGCAAGGCCTATAGGGTCTATAATAAATCATCTTTGAAAATTGAGGAATCTGTTCATATTTCTTTTGATGAAACTAACATGTCTTTCAAGGAGAAGATTTCTTCTACCATAGAACCTTTGCAGGAACATTCTCTAGTTGAAGATATGAACAAGTTACAGGTTGCTCAAGAAGAAGAAAGCAGTGAAGATGAAGGAATGCTCAACATATTGAACCACCACTTGAAGAGCCAGTTGTTGTACCACAAGAGGAAACAACAACACAGGTTGGTGAACAATCAACACCCCCTGTTGATTTAGTAACATCAAGAGACCATCCAATTACCCAAATAATTGGAGAACTCTCAGCTGGTGTGCAAACCAGAAATCAGGTCAACCAAAACCTGTTGCACACCTGCTTCCTTTCTCATATTGAACCTCAGTCCATTCAAGATGCAGAGCAAGATCCACACTGGATCATTGCAATGCAAGAGGAGTTGCATCAATTTGAGAGGAACAAAGTATGGGAACTAGTGCCAAAGCCTAAGGATCATTCCATTGTTGGAACAAAATGGGTATTCAGAAATAAACTGGATGATCAAGGAGTAATAATAAGGAACAAGGCAAGGCTAGTTGCTCAGGGATATTCTCAAGAAGAAGAAATTGACTACGACCAGACTTTTGCACCTGTTGCAAGATTGGAAGCCATCAGGATATTTCTAGCTTATGCAGCTCACAAAGGCTTCAAGGTTTATCAGATGGATGTCAAGAGTGCTTTCTTAAATGGAGACATCAAAGAGGAAGTCTATATCAGACAACCTCCAGGTTTTATCTCTCCAACTTATCCTAATTATGTTTTTAGACTGAACAAAGCATTATATTGTCTCAAGCAAGCTCCTAGAGCATGGTATGAGACCCTAGCATGCTTTCTCTTGGAAAATGGTTTTATAAGGGGGAGAGTAGACCAAACTCTTTTTATTAGAACCCATAAGTCCCATACCCTACTAGTGCAAATTTATGTAGACGATATCATTTTTGGTTCTACTGACTCAAAATTGTGCAGAAGGTTTTCTAACCTGATGAATTCTAAATTTGAGATGAGTAGCACGGGTGATGTAACACCTCCCCTGTAATAGACGTATAATATGGGTCCGTCCTGGGCCCCACAACATACGAACACCACAGCTTTAGTATTAAAAGTTGATATAGCTACCCAAACTCAAAACACTTGCACAACACAGCGGAAACCAAGCACAACTAGAAGTTATCCACTAATCCAAAAGAGTAAACAAATGGCCTTAAGACCTTACATCAAAAGTCCAAAAGGGTAAACAGTACAACCAAACATGAATGTGCTCAGCACTCCTAGTCTACCTCGGCATGCAAGCGGACAAAATAGTCTCAAACATACATCATCAAAAGTAGTGCTACGAAAGAGAAAACACTTCATGGGCTTAGGCCTTTTTGGCTGGCGTGCTAGCTCCTGCGTGCGATCCTTGCCCTGTAAAAATTATTAGTAACGTGGGTCAGCAAAGGCTGACCTCAAACTGTGTAACAACACATCTCCTCCCGGCCGCCCCTAACGGACCCCGGGGAACCCTCCAACCTGCAAGTCAGCACTTCATATGCAATATAAATTTCTATAAATAGAAATACATTAAAACAGGCTTGGATGTCTCAATCAACAAACATGTTCTCTACTGGTTGAGCATATAAAGAAAGGGCCTACTATGCAACATGAATGCAACACCCGGGCTTCACCCAAGGTACCCTAAACCGTATGCATCTAGCACAACATCACAACATTTGGGTACTCACATTTCCCCAATTGGCATAAAGCCGCAAACATTGAGGGAGACACAACTCCCTCACACGGCGCACAGGCCGCCACATGGAAATCTTGCCAAGGCCCCACCCGCTCGTGGGCTTAGCCCCGGGCTTGCCTGCAAGCTCTGACGTCTCATGTCAGGATTCCAACAACCACAGACTGACCGATTCTAAGAAGCCTTGCTGGACCCCACCCGCTCATGGCCTCTTTGCCCGGGCTTGCCCCAAGCTTGGCATTCTCGTCAGTCTCACAGAAGGGGACTAGTCTCGCCGGGACACTCTCCACACATGACGCACGTGTCACGGGATAGCCAGCCGACCACGGAGACATAGCCACGCCTTGGCACAACACAACCAAGACTAAACACATCGCAATCCCTCTTTGTACCGCAGCGTTCCCGCGCACCAAGGAAAACATCTCCAACTCGTGCGGAGCTAACCTTGTCCACCAAGGAAACCATCTCCATTCTCATTTGCAGCTAACCTTGTCAAGGAAACCATCTACCACCACGAGGAGCTAACCTTGTCCGGGTTCGACTACATGTACTCTTTTCAAGCAAACGGGACAATCACCACCACAACACAAACGGCATCTTGCCGCATCGGAAACCTCTACGAATCCCTAAGTTCGTATGCAACATCACCGTGTCGGACTAACGGTCGCGACTACGGCTTCACCCACCATGCCTAATCCACTAGCGAAGCGGATCTCTAATGCAAAATATGCCGGGGACGGACTCAATCGACCCGGAAGTTCCTCTTGAAACTTGGCAAGCCAAAACCCCTCTCATTTGAGAGTTTGGTGCCCAAAATTAGAGAAAAGAAAACTAGATGATGCTAAAACGTGCATCCTAAAGACCGAGAGGAGAGATGTCGTTACCTTCCGACTCCTCTTCCTTGCCATGGCAAAAATAGCCGGATGGAAAACTTCGCAGCGGTCTAAGCTCCACGGATCCGGACTCGGCTCGCGATTCGGAGCTCCGACACCCTTCCTACAGCCCAAGAGTTCTTCTTCTTCCTCCTTGCTCTAGGTTTTCTCAAGATCTTAGAAAGAGAGAACTTGGAAAAAGTGAGGATCTGCAGCCCTAACTTCGGGCTTAAATCCCCAGGAGATGGCCTGAACCGTTAGATCCCAAAACCAGAAAAAGACTGCTGCGATTCGCCTGGAAAATAAAAGATCTGGGCCGAACACGGCCTGGCACACGCCCGTGTCCAGGGCCGTGTGCCTCATTCGCCGTCTCAAATCGACGCGCCTGGAATCAGACACGGGCATCCGACACGCCCGTGTTTAATCTGACACGCCCGTGTCCCCAGTGACACGGCCGTGTGGCCTGCCGTGTAGCTCCAACGACACGGCCCCAACACCAACCCGAGAGGTGACACGGCCTGGGACACGCCCGTGTCCCAAGCCGTGTGCCCCAGTCTCGACACACTGTCGAGCACAAAGTGTCGACACTTGGGCCGAGTGTCGACACGGCCTCGACACGCACTGTGACACGCCCGTGTCGCAGGCCGTGTGCCCCACTCTCGACACTCTGTCGAGCACAAAGTGTCGACACTTGGGCCGAGTGTCGACACGGCCTCGACACGCCCTGCGACACGCCCGTGTCGCAGGCCGTGTGCCCCACTCTCGACACTCTGTCGAGCACAAAGTGTCGACACTTGGGCCGAGTGTCGACACGGCCTCGACACGCCCTGCGACACGCCCGTGTCGCAGGCCGTGTGCCCCACTCTCGACACTCTGTCGAGCACAAAGTGTCGACACTTGGGCCGAGTGTCGACACGGCCTCGACACGCCCTGCGACACGCCCGTGTCGCAGGCCGTGTGCCTCCTGCCAGAACCCAAAAAAATTTCCAGAACAGCAGACTGAACCTCTTGCAAAAACTGGGGTGTTACAACTCTCCCCCACTTAACTGAATTTCGTCCCGAAATTACAAAACAAAAGGGTACGAAACTTAAATTGTACCTGACAAAAATAGTTCTGGATAGTCTTCTAGCATGGCCTGTTCTCGCTCCCACGAGAACTCCTCACGACCGCAGTTGTCCCAACGAACTTTCACAAGTTTAACTTCTTTATTCCGCAACTGCCGAATCTCTGAATCTTCTATAGCGATTGTAAGGACTCGCGTCCTCAAGTCTTCCTCAATCGGCACCGATGCCGGCTCAATCACCACGCTAGACTCCACCAAGGCTTTCCTCAACACGGAGACGTGGAAGACGTCATGTAATCCACTCAAATCTACGGACAATGCCAACCGATAGGCTGCTTCTCCTATCCGCTCAACAATTTCAAAGGCCCCAAAAACCTTGGACTCAACTTCTTGAGTCGGCGAATCCGCGAGACGCCTTTGAACGGCTTGACCTTCAGATAAACCCAATCACCAACTGCAAATTCTAACTTCCGGTGACGAGCATTAAAATATTTCGCTTGCCTGTCTTGTGCCACCTTCATACGCTCTTGGATGGTCCGTACCATCTCACAAGCGTCAACTACCGCATCCTTTCCCAGAAGTTTGGTGTCTCCCGCCTCTGCCCAAGACATTGGCGTTCGACACCGCCTCCCATACAAAGCTTCGTATGGCGCCATCTTTATACTAGCTTGAAAACTGTTGTTGTACGCAAATTCTACCATGAAGAGGTGATCCTCCCACCTCTTGCCAAAATCAAGAACGCACATCCTCAACATATCCTCCATAGTACGGTTCGTTCTCTCCGTTTGCCCATCAGTTTGAGGATGGAACGTCGTACTAAACTTAGCTTCGTGCCCAAGTTCTTCTGAACCAGTCTCCAGTCCTTGGACGTAAACCGTCCATCGCGATCACTGACTATGCTCTTAGGAATTCCGTGCAGTCGCACGATGTTGCGAACATACAACTCCACCAGCTTCTCCACGCTGTCCTCTTTCCGGTTCGGGATGAAGTGAGCCACCTTGGTTAGGCGATCCACGATCACCAAATAGCATCATTCCCATGCTGCGATCTAGGCAAACCATGCATAAAGTCCATGGAGATGTCCTCAAATTTCCATTCAGGAATTGGAAGGGGCTTCAGGAACCCACCCGGTTTCTGACATTCGGCCTTCACCAAGGCACATGTTTGGCAACGACTCACATACAAAGCCACATCTCGCTTCAACCCCGGCCACCAAAAGGATTTCTTCATATCCAAGTACATCTTTGTACTGCCTGGGTGAATGGAGTACTTTGAGAAGTGAGCCTCGAACATCAACTCCTCACGGAGATTGCCAAACTGCGGTACACAACCCTTCCATCCTTTCTCAAGATTCCCCCGATCATCTCCCAGGTGCTGCTCTCGCCCATTTGATCCTCCAACACAAAAGGTTGAAACTCCACATCTAATCGAGTCGCTTCCCGAATACGATCGGACAAGTCGTTTTGCACTTCAATCCAGTTCAACCGAGCCACGCTAGACTCGCCTCTCGCAACACATTCCAATCCAAGGGACTCCCATTCCCGTACCAACCGCTCATCTTGAGCTTCGATCCAATTTCCTAGCCCCGAGTACTTTCTACTCAACGCATCCGCCACCACATTGGCTTTACCCGGCGTGTACTGAATCGCCACTTCGTAGTCTCCAAGAAACTCAACCCATCTGCGTTGCCGCATATTCAAGTCCTTTTGATCTAAGAGATACTTCAGGCTTTTATGGTCCGTGAAGATCTCCACTCTTGCGCCATAAACATAATGTCGCCAAATTTTCAGCGCGAAGATTACCGCCGCCAACTCCAAGTCATGGACGGGGTAATTCCTCTCATGAGGTTTCAGCTGTCTAGACCCAAAGGCTATCACCTTCCCATGTTGCACCAAAACGCAACCCAGAACCGCATCCCGATGCGTCACTGAAAATTTGAAATCCATCTGTCCCTTGCGGTAAACTCAAGATCGGAGCCATCATAAGCCTCTCCTTTAGTGCCTCGAATGCTTGACCGCACTCTTGGGTCCACACAAATTTATGGTCTTTGCGAGTGAGAGAGGTGAGGGGTAGAGCTATCTTCGAGAAATTCTCCACGAATCTCCTATAATACCCGGCTAGTCCAAGAAAACTTCGGACTTCCGCCACGGTCCTCAACACCGGCCAATCTCTGATGGCCTCCACTTTCGCTGGATCCACTGCCACCCCATCACCACTAATCACGTGGCCCAAAAATGCCACCTTCTCTAACCAGAACTCGCATTTGGAGAATTTTGCATACAACTCATTCTCCCTCAACACTTGCAAAACTATTCTCAAGTGGGTCTCATGCTCCACTTCCGATTTGGAATACACCAAAATGTCATCAATGAAAACAACCACAAAAGAATCCAAGTATTCCCGGAATACCCGATTCATCAGATCCATGAACACCGATGGTGCGTTCGTCAGCCCGAACGGCATCACCGTAAACTCAAAGTGTCCATACCTTGTCCCAAAAGCAGTTTTGGGTATGTCCTCATCCCGAATTCGTAGCTGATAGTAGCCTGACTTCAAGTCCAACTTCGAATATACCATCGACCCCACCAATTGGTCAAATAAATCATCTATCCGAGGAATCGGATACTTATTCTTGACGGTCAACTTATTAAGCTCTCGGTAGTCTATGCACAGGCGCATGCTACCGTCTTTCTTCTTCACAAACAACACCGGTGCGCTCCACGGTGAAGAACTGGGTCTAATATACCCTTGCTCCAACAGTTCCTGTAACTGAACCTTAAGTTCCGCTAACTCCTTTGGTGCCATCCTAAATGGAGGACGTGACACCGGTCTAGCCTCTGGCACTAACTCGATCGAGAAGTCGATCTCCCGCCGAGAAGGCGCTCCAGGAAGTTCATCCGGAAACACATCCTTGAACTCTGCCACCACAGGCACTTCCTCAATCGACAGTTGGGATAGACGAACCTCCAATAACGCTACAAGCGCTACACCACCCTGGTTAACCGCCCGCACCAACTGCATGGCCGATATCAGGGAACAGGCCACTCCACCAAGGCCCTCAAACTTGACTTCTGCTTGCCCTTTACTCCTTAAGGTCACCACCTTAGAAAGGCAGTCAATACTGGCGCGCTGCTCTGCAAGCCAGTCCATACCCAAAATGACATCGAACTCTACTAAAGGTAACACTGCCGCTTCCAGAGCGAAGACAACTCCGTCTAGCTCCCAACAAATGCGCCCTTTAGCCCCGGTGGTCATAGATGACCCATTGGGCATGCGCACTTTCAGCTCTGCACCCGACGAGAAAGACTCAACTCCTATTCTCCGGATGAAGCTCTCCGCAAGAAAGGAGTGTGATGCTCCTGTATCAAACAATACCCTAGCGGGGTATCCGGAAACTAACACGAAGCCTACAACATAGACATTACACAAAAGTCTAAAAGGATGAAGCACAAAATTTAAACTTAAATTCTCTTCATACCTGTCACCACATCCGTCTGGCGGATCACTTCTTGCTGTCCAAGGTTGTAGGCCCTTGGTTGCACCGGTTGGAACCGAGAAGCGCTCGACTCCGCCATCTTTCCTTTCTCTGCAGCACTGGGGCCCGAGCGCACAGACTGCTCCTGCTTTGACTCTTGCCCCGCTCCCCCTTGCTGACAAGCACGGGCTATGTGCCCAACCTTCCCGCAGTTGTAGCACGTCGGCGGTCCCCTAGAGTGGGAACCCCCAGGCGTCCAGTTGCTCCTCTCACCAGATCTGGAAGTGGAAGGCTTCTTCCTCCACCTACTCCCATCAGACTTTCCATGAGATTGGGAAGGCTTCCCTTCCCCTTGCTTGGGAGTAAAACCCTTACGGCGTTGGGTTCGCTCCAAATCATTCTCCAAACTCCTGGCGGCTTCAACTAACTCATTAAATCCCGCCCTCTTCATGGAGATGAGGGGCTGCCTCAGATTCTCCCTCAAACCTTGGTAGAAGAGGTTATCCCTCTCTACATCATCAGCCATTGTCGTTCCCGCATAACGACCCAAACGGGTGAACTCTTGCACGTACTCGTCCACCGTCTTGTCTCGCTGCATTAGATGCAGAAACTGCCTCTGCAGGGCCAACCGAGTTGAAACTGGGATATACCTCTTAAGAAAAGCGTCCCCAAACTCTTCCACTGACGGGTGCGTCCCGGAAACTGGCGGCCGCTATGGGCCACCCACCCATAACTTGGCATCCCCTTCCAACATGAAAGCCGCATACTCAGCTTTCTTTTCCTCTGGCGTCTCTGCCGCCCTTAACAGTTCTTGAATACGAACCCACCAGTCCTCCGCATCCGTTGGCGTTCCAATACCCTTGAAGGACGGGGGATGGAAACTCAGGAAGTACTTCATGTGTCGATCTCCATGTCCAACAACTACTCTCTCCGCCAAAGGCTCCACTCGCCTGGCTTCTGCTCCTGGCACGGACCGTTGCCGTATCTGGTGTGGCAGGGGCTGCCACCTGAGCCGCTGCTGCAGCCTGAGCTGCCACCATCGCTTCTGCAAGCATGCGGCAGAAGTCGGCCGGGTCTACACCCGTGCCCAAAAGACCTGGAGCAGTAGCACTGCTCGCCGAGAGATCACCTTGCTCTTGAAGTGCCCGCCTCGTTGCTTGCACTCTTCAGGAAGACAAGAAATAAGGGATTAGTCTCCAATCTCAAGACTAAAACATAAGGGACACTCATGGTCCCGCGTTACTCTTATGTGGATAACTTCTCTACGCACTGACCTTGAATCTAACCTCCCTCTGATACCAAATTGTAACACCTCCCCTGTAATAGACGTATAATATGGGTCCGGCCGGGGCCCACAACATACGAACCCACAGCTTTAGTATTAAAAGTTGATATAGCTACCCAAACTCAAAACACTTGCACAACACAGCGGAAAACCAAGCACAACTAGAAGTTATCCACTAATCCAAAAGAGTAAACAAATGGCCTTAAGGCCTTACATCAAAAGTCCAAAAGGGTAAACAGTACAACCAAACATGAATGTGCTCAGCACTCCTAGTCTACCTCGGCATGCAAGCCGGACAAAAATAGTCTCAAACATACATCATCAAAAGTAGTGCTACAAAGAGAAAACACTTCATGGGCTTAGGCCTTTTTGGCCGGCGTGCTAGCTCCTGCGTGCGATCCTTGCCCTGTAAAAATTATTAGTAACGTGGGTCAGCAAAGGCTGACCTCAAACTGTGTAACAACACATCTCCTCCCGGCCGCCCCTAACGGACCCCGGGGAACCCTCCAACCTGCAAGTCAGCACTTCATATGCAATATAAATTTCTATAAATAGAAATACATTAAAACAGGCTTGGATGTCTCAATCAACAAACATGTTCTCTACTGGTTGAGCATATAAAGAAAGGGCCTACTATGCAACATGAATGCAACACCCGGGCTTCACCCAAGGTACCCTAAACCGTATGCATCTAGCACAACATCACAACATTTGGGTACTCACATTTCCCCAATTGGCATAAAGCCGCAAACACTGAGGGAGACACAACTCCCTCACACGGCGCACAGGCCGCCACATGGAAATCTTGCCAAGGCCCCACCCGCTCGTGGGCTTAGCCCCGGGCTTGCCTGCAAGCTCTGACGTCTCATGTCAGGATTCCAACAACCACAGACTGACCGATTCTAAGAAGCCTTGCTGGACCCCACCCGCTCATGGCCTCTTTGCCCGGGCTTGCCCCAAGCTTGGCATTCTCGTCAGTCTCACAGAAGGGGACTAGTCTCGCCGGGACACTCTCCACACATGACGCACGTGTCACGGGATAGCCAGCCGACCACGGAGACATAGCCATGCCTTGGCACAACACAACCAAGACTAAACACATCGCAATCCCTCTTTGTACCGCAGCGTTCCCGCGCACCAAGGAAAACATCTCCAACTCGTGCGGAGCTAACCTTGTCCACCAAGGAAACCATCTCCATTCTCATTTGGAGCTAACCTTGTCAAGGAAACCATCTACCACCACGAGGAGCTAACCTTGTCCGGGTTCGACTACATGTACTCTTTTCAAGCAAACGGGACAATCACCACCACAACGCAAACGGCATCTTGCCGCATCGGAAACCTCTACGAATCCCTAAGTTCGTATGCAACATCACCGTGTCGGACTAACGGTCGCGACTACGGCTTCACCCACCATGCCTAATCCACTAGCGAAGCGGATCTCTAATGCAAAATATGCCGGGGACGGACTCAATCGACCCGGAAGTTCCTCTTGAAACTTGGCAAGCCAAAACCCCTCTCATTTGAGAGTTTGGTGCCCAAAAATTAGAGAAAAGAAAACTAGATGATGCTAAAACGTGCATCCTAAAGACCGAGAGGAGAGATGTCGTTACCTTCCGACTCCTCTTCCTTGCCATGGCAAACTAGCCGGATGGAAAACTTCGCAGCGGTCTAAGCTCACGGATCCGGACTCGGCTCGCGATTCGGAGCTCCGACACCCTTCCTACAGCCCAAGAGTTCTTCTTCTTCCTCCTTGCTCTAGGTTTTCTCAAGATCTTAGAAAGAGAGAACTTGGAAAAAGTGAGGATCTGCAGCCCTAACTTCGGGCTTAAATCCCCAGGAGATGGCCTGAACCGTTAGATCCCAAAACCAGAAAAAGACTGGCTGCGATTCGCCTGGAAAATAAAAGATCTGGGCCGAACACGGCCTGGCACACGCCCGTGTCCAGGGCCGTGTGCCTCATTCACCGTCTCAAATCGACGCGCCTGGAATCAGACACGGGCATCCGACACGCCCGTGTTTAATCTGACACGCCCGTGTCCCCAGTGACACGGCCGTGTGGCCTGCCGTGTAGCTCCAACGACACGGCCCCAACACCAACCCGAGAGGTGACACGGCCTGGGACACGCCCGTGTCCCAAGCCGTGTGCCCCAGTCTCGACACACTGTCGAGCACAAAGTGTCGACACTTGGGCCGAGTGTCGACACGGCCTCGACACGCCCTGCGATACGCCCGTGTCGCAGGCCGTGTGCCCCACTCTCGACACTCTGTCGAGCACAAAGTGTCGACACTTGGGCCGAGTGTCGACACGGCCTCGACACGCCCTGCGACACGCCCGTGTCGCAGGCCGTGTGCCCCACTCTCGACACTCTGTCGAGCACAAAGTGTCGACACTTGGGCCGAGTGTCGACACGGCCTCGACACGCCCTGCGACACGCCCGTGTCGCAGGCCGTGTGCCCCACTCTCGACACTCTGTCGAGCACAAAGTGTCGACACTTGGGCCGAGTGTCGACACGGCCTCGACACGCCCTGCGACACGCCCGTGTCGCAGGCCGTGTGCCTCCTGCCAGAACCCAAAAAATTTTCCAGAACAGCAGACTGAACCTCTTGCAAAAACTGGGGTGTTACAGGTGAGCTATCCTTCTTCCTAGGATTGCAAGTCAAACAACATGCTGAAGGCATCTTTATTTCTCAAACCAAATATGCTAATGAACTGGTTAAGAATTTGGTATGTCTGAGGCATCTTGTATGAAAACACCCATGCCTACCAATGCTGTATTGGATGCTGATGAACATGGGAACCTGTTGATCAGACAACATATAGAGCAATGATTGGCTCTTTACTGTATCTTACAGCTAGTAGACCAGATATAATGTTTGCTACATGTATATGTGCTAGGTTCCAAGTAAGCCCTAGAGAGTCACACCTAATATTAGTAAAGAGGATTCTCAGGTATGTTAAAAGTTGTCCAAATCTAGGTCTCTGGTATCCAAAAGATTCAGCATTTGATTTAACTGGATTCTCTGATGCTGATTATGCTGGATGCAGAATTGACAGGAAAAGCACCAGTGGAACTTGTCAGTTCCTTGGTGACAGACTTGTCTCTTGGTTTTGTAAGAAACAAACATCTATGTCAACTCAACTGCTGAAGCTGAATATATGGCTGCAGGCAGTTGTTGTTCACAAATATTGTGGATTCAAAACCAACTCCTAGACTATGGTTATAACTTAGAGAAGTCAAAAATCTTTTGTGACAATACAAGTGCTATTTCCATAGCTCAAAATCCAGTCCTCCATAGTAGGACAAAACATATAGAGATAAGGCATCACTTCTTAAGGGATAATGTTGAAAAGAATAAAATTGAATTACAATATATCCCAACTGATTTACAAAGGGGAGACATTTTCACCAAACCTTTGGATGAAAAGAAATACACCTTCTTCCTAAATCAGTTAGGAATGTTAATGGAGGAAGCCTTAAATAATCTCCAAGATTTTGAAAGCTAAAAATTGACCAAGACTAGGCAAAAACTCTGATTTTTCTTAGTGTCTAGAATTTTTCTGATCTCTGAACTGCGCTCGACGATTTCCCCTAAGATCGTCGAACGGAGATCGACGACTTCCAGAATCGTCGAACTAAGTTCAGTGCCTCTCAGATAGTATGAACTATCTCTTCCGGTCAATGATCGTCGAACGGCGCTCGACGATTATGTTCACTGAACGATCGTCGAACGGAGCTCGACGCTTTCCAAGATCGTCGAACGGAGATCGACGATGTTGGAGTCTCTTCAGATTCCTTTAGAAGCCTCGATCGTCGAACTGAGTTCAACGATCTTTCCAATTCTGCGTCGAACCCTAATATAAAACTCATTTTTCGCCGTCGTTCTCTCTTGCGCTTTCAATTTCTCTGCAAGAATCTTCTTCCCTCCAAACAGTTCTACACTTGGTTATTTTGTTTGTTGAATTTTTGCAGGTACAATGGCTGTATCAGTTGCTGTTCTAGCCGCAATGAAGTTCGATGCTGGATTCGACATTGATCTGGAATCTTTCAACACTACTGATCAAATATTCCAAGACATTCTGAGTTTATTCAAGGATCAGAACTTGTCTGCCCTCATGACCACCAGGATAAAGCTGGCCTCAGATGAAATCAAGGAATGGGTTTACACTGCTCATAATCTGGACAACTCTACTATAGTTGGCTCCATTGCTGGAAACCAGGTACCTCTGACCCCCACAGTTTTAACAGAGGTTTTTAGACTAAGAAATGGAGATGATACTGCTGAATTATCTGGGGAGGAGTTTTCTGATATACTTGCCAGGATGGGTCATCCAGAGGGAAACCCTAGCAAGTTATTCAAAAGGAACTTGTCTGTTGAGTACAGGTTCCTAGCAGATGTTGTAGGAAAAGTGCTGCTGGCAAAGCACTCAGCTCATGATACCATATCCAGATACCAGCTCTGCCTCATGGGAGCTCTGGTGGATAAGAAAAGTTTGAACTGGGGAGAGGTTTTCTTTGACCTAATAAAGAAGAAAATAAACAAAAGCTTTGTAAACTTTGGAAGGATTCTTGGAGTCTTCCTGCAAAACAGGTGCCCTGCCTTGCTGGTCTCCTCTGGAGTGCACATTAATGCCTCCAAGAGACTCACCTGTGCCCTCTTTGGCAAGTGGGACAGGCAAATCAGCAAGCCAAGCAGGCCCTCCTCTAGTGCTCCTTCAGGCACCAGGACTCAAAGAGTCACTCTCCCACAGGTCTCTGCTCCTGCATAAGACCTGGCTGCTGCTGTTGCTGCTTCTTCTCCTCCGCCTATTCCAACCCTACCTCTTCCATCCACCATTCCAGCTTCATCCCCCATTACCATCTTTAGCCCATCTCCAACATCAATTCCATCTCCAACAACCATTTCATCACCTCCAGCAGACCATTTCCACCCTCTGTTCTCCTATCCACCACCAGATGTCACTTCTTCTCCATCTATACCATCCTTCACCCTTCTGGATGACTCCTACATGGATGATTCCCCCTAATCTCCTCCAGAATTACCCTCCTCCTCAACATCATTCCAAGATCTCCTCCACCACATCATTGACCAACCAACTTTCACCCCATCCATATTCATCCCCTTATCCTCCATATCCACTATCCCCACTCCTGAGCCATCCATTCCATTATCCAGCACTCCACTTCCAGCATCCTCAGCCATCCCTATTCCATCTACCTCTGCTCCTGCTGTTGAGCATGTAGACCTCTCAGCCCTAGCTGACAAGTTGTATGAGCTAATTGCCCCCAGGCTCTCTCTGCTCTTAGAGACCTCTTTGGCTCCTCTACAACTGTCAGTGGCAGCTCTCTCTGCCAGGCTTTCCTCCCTTCTTCCTCAGGATACACCTCCAGCAGTGTGCCTTGATACAGATGTATCTGCATCTAGGCAGGGGGAGATGCCATATGAAGCAAGCCTTCATGCTGTTGCTGCTGCTGCTTCTACTCTTGCTGCTGATGATACTGCTACTGCTGCTGAGATTTCTGTGTCTGCTGCCTCTTCTTCTACTGCTGCTGTGCCTCCAGAATGTCAGGCTCCTACTGCAGTTCTGGCAATAGACCTACAGTCTTTGCTTTTTGCCTTTGATCATGCCTTCTTCAGCCATCTCCCAAAGGTTAATGCTGTCCAGCCCTCAGAAGACCTATCTAAGGCACTGGTGCCTTTCTCTGGCAATGACCCCAGCATCATTTCTTCTTTTGTACTCTCAGTGATTGCTGCTGCTGCTGTTGAAGAAAGGACTGCCTTTGCTTCTGAAATTGTTGATGCTGCTGCTGAAGATGTTCTCACTGCTGCTGAAATCCCAATTGCCTCTGATGAGCAAACATCCAAGGATTTTCTGATGTCAGAGGCCACTGTTTTTGAGCCTGCTGCAGTTTTTGATGTTACTGAAATTTCTGCTGATAGTGAGACTGTTACAGTTACTTCTACTATCACTACTCCACCTTCTATTGCTCCTTCTGTTGCTCCATCTATTGCTCCATCTGCTGCCCCATCTGCTATTGTCCCTGCTGCTGCTACTTCTGCCTCTGCCTCATCTGCTGCTGTTAAGTTGAAGAAAGAATTGATGAAGAAAATAGATGCTATATATGATGACCAGAGTTCTGAGTCTGATGAATACAAAACAGACTCTGATGATTCATCTGCCACTATTGCAAGGAAAAGGAAAGCTAGGAGCAAGGCAATGAAAAGGGTGCCTCCTGCAAAAGTCAAGGACAATAATGATATTCCTTATTATATTCTGCATAACTGCCAAATTACTGAACATTGGATGCAGTACTCTAAAAATCAGCTGAAAGCAATGAAGAAGAAGAGAAAGTATGAGAAGGGCTCCTCCCAATTCCAGCACCCTCATCCTCCTCCACCACCTCCTCCTAATGCAGGTGCAGGTGGCAACTCTGCAAGTCAAGCCCCAGCTAGAAGCCAGGCTCCCTATCAACCCCATGCCAGATCCTATCAAAGGGAAAGCCAATCTAGGGGTTCTTATTCTAGGAGAGGAGGATACATGGGAAGTCAAAGAGATTTTCAGGTTTATTCTAAAGGGTATTCCAGGCAGCACCCATACTCCAGGGGAGGACATGTTTCATCTGATACTACTTCTGGTCCATTCCCCTACAAGCTCAAAGAGACAGTGTCTGCTAGGCCTCCTCAAGATAATTCTTCCAACAGGTATGAGCCACCTGTACCATTTGAGGACCCTGAAAAGTATCCATCTGCTTGGACTGCTAGGATGAAGGAGTTGGCTGCATTAGACCAGATAAAGAAAGCCAAAGAACAAGGGCTAGACACTTCCAATATTTCTACTATGTCAGAGCAAAGACAAAAGGAGTTAGAGAGATATGCTTCCTTCAAATTCTTTGATGCAGACAGATATATGGAATTGCATCCTGCTGCTGTGGTTCCCAGGCCTGCAAAGCAAACTTACTTAGGTGCAGCAGATGACACCAGATTCAACAAAGAAGCCCTGAATCCAAACAGAGAAATCAAAATGGTTAAAGGCAAAGAGAAGAAATGACTTTGTAAGGTGACAATCTTTGGATTTTCTGTCTGCTATTTGGATGCCATATATATATATTATATATATATATATATATATATATATATATATATATATATATATATATATATATATATATATATATATATATATCTGTGATGTTTCTGCATGTCTAGCTGCTGTTGTTTTTATGCTTTTCTGATTGTATGTTGTTATTTGATTTTCCAAAGTCTGTAAATAGTAATCCTAACCCAAATAGGGGGAGATTGTTGGAACACCCTATTACTAATTTGGGTCAGGATCACTATGTCTCTAGGAACCTTTGTTTGACCTTCTGTATAGCTTAATAGGTCAATTAGAATTGAGTCTAAGGGTTAGAAGTCTAGGATTGGAAGCTGCCCTGAAGACCAAGTTTTTCTGTCTGGAGACTAAGTCTGATCGTCGAGCTCAGCACGACGATTCATCAAACTCAGATCGACGATCGTCGAGCTCAACTTCGGCAGATCGTCGAGCTCCACTCGACGATCGCTGAGCTCAACTTCATAATATCGTCGAACTCCATTCGACGATCGGTGAGCTCAGTTCGACGATTTTGACTCTGCCTTGGATCTTTATCTCTGAGCTCAGTTCGACGATCTTTGAGCTCAGATCGACGATTATTTTGCTGCTTGATTTTTCCAGTTCGCTGAGCTCAGCTCGACGATAGCAGAGCTCAGTTCGACGATTTCAGATAACTTCCAGAAATCAAATTCAAATCAGACAGGAGTTATTATGCAATTAATTCAGAGATTTGCTAGCCGTTTTCATTTATTTCTGGACCAAGTTTCAAGGGATCTTTCAAGGAATAATTCTGTGGACTTTCCTCCAGAAGAGTTTTTGCAATTAAGGATGCAATCAATGCAGACCAACGGCTATCTTTGACAGAGAATGATATTCTATTCAGGAACAGAGAATAAAAGACAGAATGTTTTTTGAATCAATATAGATGATATACAGACATTAACAAGAAGAGAACACACAATACAGAATACAGAGACTCTTTCAAAATCTTCTATCAAAAAGAATTCTGAAGAACACTCATCAAAGAGATCAAGCTTTCAAAATTCTTCAAATCTCTTCATCTTTCAAAGTGTTCAAGGCCAACATCATTTTAAGACTCAGACACTCAACATTTCAGCTTGCTGAAATCATCTATTGCTGGAGCTCTATCTTTGAAGGCCTATCACCCTCAGCAAAGCTTTTCTTCCTGAAGATTTCAAGGATTCAGGGGGAGCTTTGACATCAATCCACATAGTCTTCTCAGTTGTTTGAGAAAGAGAAGACTGCCATCACTCTCTCACCTCCAGTTTGTAAAGGGTTTCTCAAACTCCCTTCAAAAGTTTGAATCTGGTTTTTGAGCACCTTGTCAAAAGCTCATTGGTGGCAAGACACCTGATCAAAAAATCTGCTTTGGTTTTTGAGCACCTTATCAAAAGCTCATTGGTGCCCAGGACACCTGATCAACTCATCCTGCAGTGGATTCCTACCTAGGGTGGTAGAAGAGTGGATGTACCCAAGTTTGGGGAACCACTATATTTCCTTGTGTCCTCTGGTTCTGCTTGTTTACTTTTTGTTTATGGCCTTGATTTGTCTGTGCTTAGTTTTTGCATAGCTTAGCTCTGTGATTAGATTTATATTTGCTTCCCTGCTCACACTTATTACAACAATTGTTGTAAAAGTTTTTAAAAGAACTAAAACACCATATACTCTATTCACCCCCCCTCTAGAGTATATCAGATCTAGTTGCACTTTCACAATTCCTGCAAAGGACCCGACTTGTTACTGACCTGGGCGGATAGGAAACCGAGTCCGGCAAAGGGAGGCCTGTAGTTAAGCTGAAAAGGAGAGCGGCCTGCAGTGGAGGACTATAGAAGCAGTCCGCGGCCCCCGCCAACCAAGGTAACAAGGTGCGGCCTAGGCGGTCAGACCGCTGAGACCGCCTAAGCCGTACGACCTGAGCGGACAGAAAGGCATGCCCGCCCAAATGAAGGCGTCGCGACCTCCAGGAGGAAACTGGAGCAGGTCGCGACTGGCGAGCTGGCTGTCTTGGTAAGGATCGCCGATTTCGGGGTTAACAGTCTGCTCTCGCTCCCACGAGAGCTCCTCCCGACCGCAGTTGTCCCAATGGACCTTGACCGTCCTGATATCCTTGTTACGCAACCTCTTCACTTCCGAGTCCTCAATGTGAACGGGCTTGACCTTCGTCATCAACCCATTATTGACCGATAATTGATTTACCACAATCACTTGTGAAGGCTCTTACACTGCCTTCCACAGCACCGATATGTGGAATACTTCGTGCAAACCACTTAGCTCCACTGATAGCTTCAATCGATACGTTGCTTCTCCAATCCTCTCTAGAACCTCAAACGGTCCAAGATACCTCAGGCTTAACTTCTTCAAGTGTCGTACCTGCGAGACACCCTTGAATGGCTTTATCTTTAAGTAGACCTAGTCGCCGACAGCAAACTCCACGTTCCTATGCGTGGCATTATAGTACTTAGCTTTTCGGTCCTGAGCGATTAGCAATCTTTCTTGAATCGTTCGAACTAATGACGTTGCCTCTTCCACCTCTTGCCGCTTGTACAACTTTGACTCACCAGTTTCCAACCAAGATAACTGCCTGCTACATCTTCTACCATAAAGGGTCTCGAAGGGCGCCATTTGTATGCTCTCCTGGTAGCTATTGTTTTAAGCGAATTCCACCAAGTACAGGTGATCTTCCCACTACTTCCTGAAATCCAGAACGCACATGCGAAGCATGACTTCCATCGCCCTATTGACCATCTCGGTCTGACCATCCATTAGCGGATGAAAGGCTGTGCTGAAACTCAGCTTTGTTCCCAACATCTGCTGTACCAACCTCCAATCATTAGACGTGAACCGCCCATCTCGATCACTCATGATGCTGCGGGGCACATGGTGAAGCCGCACAATATTATCCACATATAACTTTGCCAATTTCCCCACAGAATCATCCTTCCTATGCGGAATGAAGTGCGACACTTTCATCAAATGATCTACGACCACCTAGATGGCGTTGTTTACCTTCTGCGACATTGGCAAACCATGCAAAAAGTCCATTGTAATGTCGTCGAAACTTCCACTTCGGAATAGTCAAGGATTTCAAGAAACCTCCAGGCTTCTAGCACTCCGCCTTCACTAAGGCACATGTTTGACACTTCGCTATGTACAGTGCCACATCCTTCTTAAGTCCTGCCCACCAGAACAATTTCTTCATATCGCGGTACATCTTCGTGCTCCTCGGGTGAATCGAGTACTTGGTATGATGAGCCTCGTACATCAATTCCACCCGCAATTTGCCCACATTCGGGACGCACAAACGACTTTCCTTCCATAACAAGACATCCACAACCTCAAATTGGGAATTTGACCCATCCAAAGCCTCAACCATGATTTGCTTCATGTGGTCATCCAAATCTAAAGACTGTCGAATCCGATCAGCCAGGTCACACTGAACTTCTGTTCAGTTCAAAGGCACTTCGACAGTAGTGTGCTTGTTAACACACGAGACCTCCAATGCCACCAACTCCCAAACCAAACACTCGTCATGTACTGACAGCCAATTGTCTTGAGCTGGGGCCCTGCGACTCAACGCATCCGCAACTGCATTGCCTTTCCCAGGCACATAATGAATTTTTTAATGTGTAGTCCCCCAGGAACTCCATCCATCTCCGTTGTCGCATGTTCAGATCCTTCTGATCCAATAAGTACTTCAGGCCTTTGTATTCGGTATAGATATCGACCTTCACCTCATACAAGTAATTCCTCCACAGCTTCAGGGCAAATATTAAGGCCGCTAAATCCAAGTCATGGACCTGATAATTCCTCTCATGCACCTTCAGCTGACGTGAGCCATAAACTATCACACTTTTGTGCTGTAGTAGAACACAACTAAGTCCACTTCTCGAAGCATCGCTGTAAATCTCAAAGCCTTCGGTCCCACTCGGCGAACTCAGCATAGGTGCCATGGTCAACCGAATTTTTAACTCCTCAAAAGCTCGTGCGCACTCCGGCGTCCAAACAAACTTCTGCACTTTCCTCATCAGAGTCGTGAGTGGTAATGTTATTCGCGAGAAGTTCTAAACAAAGCTCCTGTAATAGCCGACAAGCCCCAAAAAACTCTGGACTTCCGCTACCATAGACAGCTTAGGACACTCTCGTATAGTAACAATCTTCGCCGGATCCACTGCAATTCCCTCTCCACTGACTATGTGACTAAGGAACGCTACTGAGGATAACCAAAACTCACATTTGGAGAACTTGACATATAGTTGATTCCTCCTTAGCATCTCCAACACCAAATGCAGATATTTAAAATGATCCTCCTCACTCTACGAGTACACCAATATATCGTCGATGAAGATGATCACAAAGTGGTCTAGGCACTCCCTGAAAGTCCTGTTCATCAGATCCATGAACACTGACGGCACATTAGTCAACCCAAACGGCATGACCGTAAACTCATAATGCCCGTATCTCGTACAAAAAGCTGTCTTGGGGATATCACTTTCCCTTATCCTTAGCTGATAATAACCGGACTTGAGATCCAATTTTGAGTACACCGATGACCCGACTAACTGATCGAACAAATCATCAATCCTTGGGATCGGGTACTTAATCTTCTAAGTTAGCTTGTTCAGTTCTATAATCGATACAAAGTCTCAAGCTTTCGTATGTCTTCTTAACAAAAAGGACCGGTGCGCTCCAAGGCGACGAACTTGGACACACATAACGCTGCTCCAACAACTCTTGAAGTTGCACCTTCAGCTCTGCCATCTCTTTAGGCACTAGCCGATACGGTCAGCGTGACATAGGTTTCGCACCTGGCAGTAGCTCGATGGTGAAATCTATCTCCCGTTAAGGTGGGGCTCCAGGAAGATCGCCAGGGAACACATCAGGGTACTCAGATACCACTGAAATACTGTCCAACATAGGCTTAGGCTATGTAACTTCCACTATCATGAAGAACAGCTCTGCTCCAGCATGAACCGCCTTCACCACCTGAAGAGCAGACATCAAAGTCTTGCTCGACCCTTTCAAACCCGTAAAAGTCATCTCACGACCTGTTCCCAACATGACCTCCTTGCAACTGCAATCGTTTTATGTTTGCTGCTCCGAGAGCCAGTCCATACCAAATATCAGGTCGAACTCCACCAGGGGCAGTAACACGCTTGCAAATCGAACTCCTGATTCCCAATACAAATCTTTATGCCACATACTCTATCCACGCGCATCGAACACCCATTTGGCAACAACACATTCAGTTTGTCCTTTGCCATCGAATAAGGTACTCCGATGCATGATATAAATCCATCGGACAAAAAGGAGTGTGAAGCTCCCGTATCAAAGTGTGTTCTCGCCGGATTATCACAAATCAAAACAAATCCTATACAAGCAGTCGTAAGGTAACACACACATTACAAGTATTTAAAAATTAACTTGCTATAAATTTAAAACGTACCTGTCACCACATCCGCTTGCTTAATGCTCTCCTGCTGGCCAAGATTATAAACTCTAGGTTGAGCCGGAGCATAATGGGATGTGGTTTGTTGGGTCCGGCGTTCCTTCACTTGACCCGTGGTGCTTTGCTACTTATTTAAGAAATTAAGTAGCGCCCTCTCCAACAGTCCGGGCATTTGGTGCAGTTGGGTATGCGCTTGATCCTTCAATTGGTATCAGAGGAGGTCACGAGTTCAAGATCGGGGGGGGGGGGGGGGAGGGCTATTAAATCCTGATTTTTCCCTTCTACCTGTGTGGGTCTGGTAGGTCAGGCAACCGTGGACATGTGGTAACCCCACCTCTGAGCCAGGTGGGCCATGTGGTGACTCCACCTCTGAGCCGACGGGTTGTGCTGGATGTTGGGGGGGGGGGGGGGCGATGGTGTAACACCTCAGATTTTTTGTTGAATGATTGCATACGCTTGATGGGCGTTACGTTGGCTTTGACCGTTGTTCGAGCTTGGTGATGAGAGTTGAAAGAACTCCATAGTCATTTTTTGAGTGACACGGCCTGGGACACGTGCGTGTCCCAGGGCGTGTCCAGCTCGGGATGCGTTTTGGCTTTGTGGTCGTCGAACTTCGTTCGACAAAGTTACGGGAGGAACACGGCCCCCCGACACGGGTGTGTTGGGGCATGACCCAGGGCGTGACCGGGGGCGTGACCTCCTTGACTCGACGAATTTTCTTGCGTCGAGTTAAGCTCGACGAATGGGGTACACGCCCCGTGACACGGGCGTGTCACGGGCCGTGTCCGCTGGGTCGATGAATTTCGCTCGACGAATGTCGGGTGTCGAGTATCGGGTGTCGAGTGTCGAGAGAGGGGTATACAGCCTGTGATACGGGCATGTCACAGGGCATGTCCCGCTATGTCGAAGTGTCGACACTTTTGGTCGACGAAATGTCGAGACACGGGTTACACGCCCTAGGTCACGGGCATGACCGACCCGTCACGGGCATGTACCCGGTCATGTACCTTGTGGATAAACTTGAATTTGTCGACATTCTGCGCCGCTTAAGGTACACGCCCTTGAAAGTCCACCTAGTGTCAACTATGTGCACCTATGGGGGGGGGGGGAATAGGTGACGTGTAGCGCTTTTGCGGAATTTACGAATGTACCTGCACAATAAAAATAAAAAGCACAGCACACAGAATACACAGGCAATTTATAGTGGTTCCCCGACTTGGGTACATCCACTTTCCCCCTTCGACCTATCTCCCAACAAGGGACGACTCGGTCTCTTCTCCAACAGGATTGAAATCCAATCCCTGCACTATCAGAAGGAACCCTTCCACACGTGAGAGTGAACACTCCCACAAAACGGGTTGCACCCAACCCTTACAACACGGAACAAAAGTTCCTTTACAACAAAAGTAAATATAGAAAGTACACGAGATACAAACTTCGTTTGGAGACTACGGTGTTCCTCTTCGTTCGACGACGTGTTCGTGAAGTCAACGAAGAGTCTACAACCTTGGTCTCTCTTGGAGAGGATCTCCCCGGAACCAGCGGCGGTAACACGAGCGGCGGCTAGCTTCGGGATCGGCGGCTATGATGATGAGCGGCTGCTGAAAATAGAGATCCAATCTTCGTAGCGAAGTAAGATAGGTCTACCAACGGTCACACGAGGATCAGTCGTCTCGATCGATTCAGATGGGAAGTTTTTCCCGATCAACAAATCGAGAGACAAGGGATCTCTGGATAGACGCGTGAGACTCAAGCTTTGCTACGCTTCTGTTGCCGGAGATCGGGAAGAAAAATGATCAACATCGGCGACCACTTGACGCGAGCGGCGGCGGCGGAGCGGAGCGGTTTTGCGATTTTAGGGTTTGCTTGCTTGGCTTCTTTCTATGTGTATCTACAGTTCAAAATACCCGTATATATACTGTAGATACTACTAATTTGACCGTTGTGGGACCCACAAGAAAAATCCTGAAAACCGGTCCAGAACATTGACAGCGGCAGAATCCGGTTCAGGAAGATCCAGAAAAACGCCCAAGTCAAAATCGGTGAGAATCTAAAGTGATGCTCGCCGATTCGTCGAGAATCAAAGGTTATTCTCGACGATTCGGCGAGAATCATGATTGATTCTCGTCGAATTTGCCTTGGTTGCACGCACTGCTTTAGGCCAGGTTGAGACGGCGAGAATCAACCATTGATTCTCGACGATTCGGCGAGAATCAACTAGTGATTCTCGCCGAATCGGCGAGAATCACTTGGTGATTCTCGTCGATTCTTACTTAGAAGCAGAGGTGCTCGCTTAGAAGTGGTTGGGTTGAGTTCGGCGAGAATCAACTTCTGATTCTCGACGAATCGGCGAGAATCCCAAGTGATTCTCGCCGAATCGGCGAGAATCACTTGGTGATTCTCGTCGATTTAACCTTAGATGAATTTTCGCCTTTCCACCAATGAGGTGCTCCTTGACCCATCCTTGCTCCTTGTCTGCTCCTGCATATTTACAGCCCTGTGCTTGAAAATAAGTGCACTCCAATAGAGAGAATACACGTAGGCCAACACACTGATCTGCTCAACGAGGGATTACGTCGTGCAGACCCGTGTATATTGACCTACTGCACCCTGACATTGGTGTGCACTTAGCGTGGAAAAACTGCAAGCACAACCAGAAAGATTTTATCAAATACATAGTCTATTGACCTTAGCTTGTCCAGGGGCTTTTTCAAATCAGGTACATTGTGGATACAATACCCAACAATCTCCCCCTATTTGAAGAAGCCTAAACCCTACAAGCTAAGGTGAATAGAGCAAATGGGAATGAAAACCAGAAACTTAAAATTGAGTTGAGTGAGTTATCCCTTACCAATACTTAAGCTTGGAGTCACCTTAGCCTTGGGGTAATCTCCCCCTTTTCGGCTTCTGCAAATCGGGGTCGGTAGAATTTGACCCCTTGCTCCCCCTCAGTTCTTGGGTCTGTGCTCACACTTGATTTCCTTGCTCCCCCTCAGATCGTGCACGAGCCTGGAGCTTCTGTAGTCTTCAGTCCTCATAGTTGAGCATTCCCAATTCAGTCTTGAAAAGATTGAACTTGGCCTCGTCTAAGGGCTTTGTGAATATATCAGCAATCTGCTTGTCCGTGGGGACATAACAGAGAGAGATGTCCTTGTTCTCCACGTGCTCCCGAATGAAGTGGTAGCGCACTTCAATATGCTTCGTTCTGCTGTGCGATACCGGATTGTTGGCAATGACAATTGCACTGGAGGAGTCGCAGTACATTGGAACTTCCTTGAACTGAAGGTCGTAGACGACTAACTGGTTTCTGATCCATAGGAGTTGTGCGCAACAGCTGCCTGCTGAGATGTACTCAGATTCTGCTGTGGAGGTAGCCACACAGTTCTGCGATTCGGCGTGTTTTCTGCGAAGGTCGGCGGGATTCGTGTAGCGATGAGACCTTGCGGAAGATACCTTGCGGAAGAGACCTTGCTTCTTTGGAGGGGTTCTTAAGGAAGGTGAATGGTTCGACGAGCCCTTTCGGCGGGATTCTTCGGCGGGATTCTTAAGGAAGGTGAAGGGTCGGCGAGATTTCAAGTATGAAATTGAATGGTTTTCTTTACTAGGAATTTTCACGTTAAGAAGCATTTCAACATTTTCGAATTCTTCTGATGTCAAGTCAATATAAAAATGATAAATACATATATATTTTAAAGCCAATCTATTTGGGTTTGAACGAGGCTTTTCCAAACACTTCTTGATGTCCATTGTGAGTTGTCGAGATTCACAGTGACATATCTTCGTCAACTCTTTATTGATGTATAAAGGTTTGCATATCTTCGTTAACTCTTGGAGTGAACCTCTCCTGGGATTATGAGAGTTAACAATGAGTCCCTCTGACTATAACATACCAGGTGCTCGAGATGAGTATGCTGTTAGATATATATATATGTCACTTCTGTTATTCCAGATGCATGTTCCATTTCAGTCGTGGAACACCTACTGTCTAGTTCCCATCATATTTACGGGAACCTAGACTACCCTGCAGAAAAGAATTACCTTACCTTAGGAACCCAAATCATATTGGGTCCTAGGTTTCGGTTAGCATAAGCACTTGACTGCCTTCCTTCAGAAAACCTGCCAGGAAGACGACCTCTGCCCCGTGAATGTGGATAAGCCCTTGCCATTGGCACAGAGGGGTTGTGCCAACAGTCGATGGCAAAGTGCCCCACTTTGCCACAACACCAACATGGGTGAATGTTGTATCGCCGTTTCCGACCTGATCTAGTGACTGATGTAGTCACGGTCCTAGGTCTAAACGGGATAGGGCATGAACTTGTCACAAAAATTCCTCTTCCATCGTGACACGTGGAAGGTGGAAAGAATGCATGTTGTGAGCGTTATGAGGCCGGGAAGGTGGTGCCATTCTTTCAGGCATCCCCCTTACTGAGGCCCCATGGAACCTGACATCATGACTTCTATCCTCTCTATCACGTGTCCTCGAGTGGTGAGAAGTTTTCTGTGAGCTGGGACATGCAGATCCACACTGTGTTGAGGCAGTGGCAGTGAATACAAAGGGCTCAGAATGAGCCTTAGGTATTTCCTCATGGGTGGCCATGACGGCCCTTGCACTATGGGTGTTTCCACATGGGGTCAGATCACCCTTGTAGTGACCATGACTATTCCTGTGGTCATACCTGAAGGCATGATGAGTTGCCTTCCTGCTTGGAGTGGGGGGTCGGAATACCGTTTCCCCATTTCTCCATGCCTTGATAATCTGGGAGATCCACCCGGTTTCTTGCTTTCTCTTTATAGCATAAACTTTGGAAAAGTTTGATACTATACGTTTCTCATTCTCTAGACTACTCTCTAGAGCTGAGATCTTAGAGTCCTTGACCTTGTTGGACGCCAATTGGAGAACCAACAATATCTTCAGTCGAGCAATCTCTCTAGCTTGCTCCTCAGCAAGTAGGTTGCTTTCCTGAAGGGCTCTCTTCAGGGAATCAGAATTTTCTGGAGGAGAGCAGTTTCTGTCTTCAGAAAGTTCAAAAGATATGGGGCAGGATGAAGATGTTACTTGCTCATCTGTGTTATTGTCATTAGAGCCAGTGACCATTGTTTCATCCTCATCAGAGCTGCTTTCCTCACTGGTCTCTTCAGTCTCTGACATGGACACTGGAGCTCTGATGTTGTCCGAGTGATGCTTGCCTTCATGTTCAGAGGTGAGGACCCCCACATAGGCTTCCTCCTCTGGTTGACAGCATATTCCAGCTTTCTCTGACTCCCCCATTAACTCCGATATCATCACCCACATGGATTTAGCCGTCCTACATTTTGGTAATCTAGAGCGAGAAGCTCCAGACCAGATATCCAAGATAATTTGACGAATCCTCTCGTCCAAGTTAAATAGTGACAGTTCCGTCTCTGACATCTCAGCAATGCACATGGGCACTTGGATCCCAGAGTCGGAGGTCTTCATGGGAATAAACGGACCCTCTTCCAGGATGAAGGATGCTCGAGGATCGATAGCATCAAGGTGAAATGACACTCTCATTCTCCAAATGGGATAATAATCCTTTGTGCATGCGGGGAGTTTGAGTGGCGGTATCTCATAATCCAGCTCCATGCTTCTGACACTGGTGGCAGGATTCTACTCAAGGAGTTAACCTTTTTGATGAGGAACCTCGCTTTGATACCACTTGAAAGTCCACCTAGTGTCAACTATGTGCACCTATGGGGGGGGGGGGGGAATAGGTGACGTGTAGCGCTTTTGCAGAATTTACGAATGTACCTGCACAATAAAAATAAAAAGCACAGCACACAGAATACACAGGCAATTTATAGTGGTTCCCCGACTTGGGTACATCCACTTTCCCCCTTCGACCTATCTCCCAACAAGGGACGACTCGGTCTCTTCTCCAACAGGATTGAAATCCAATCCCTGCACTATCGGAAGGAACCCTTCCACACGTGAGAGTCAACACTCCCACAAAACGGGTTGCACCCAACCCTTACAACACGGAACAAAAGTTCCTTTACAACAAAAGTAAATATAGAAAGTACACGAGATACAAACTTCGTTTGGAGACTACGGTGTTCCTCTTCGTTCGACGACGTGTTCGTGAAGTCAACGAAGAGTCTACAACCTTGGTCTCTCTTGGAGAGGATCTCCCCGGAACCGGCGGTGGCAACACGAGCGGCGGCTAGCTTCGGGATCGGCGGCTATGATGATGAGCGGCTGCTGAAAATAGAGATCCAATCTTCGTAGCGAAGCAAGCTAGGTCTACCAACGGTCACACGAGGATCGGTCGTCTCGATCGATTCGGATGGGAAGTTTTTCCCGATCAACAAATCGAGAGACAAGGGATCTCTGGATAGACGCGTGAGACTCAAGCTTTGCTACGCTTCTGTTGCCGGAGATCGGGAAGAAAAACGATCAACAGCGGCGACCACTTGACGCGAGCGGCGGCGGCGGCGGAACGGAGCGGTTTCGCGATTTTAGGGTTTGCTTGCTTGGCTTCTTTCTCTGTGTATCTATAGTTCAAAATACCCGTATATATATTGTAGATACTACTAATTTGACCGTTGTGGGACCCACAAGAAAAATCCCGAAAACCGGTCCAGAACATTGACAGCGGCAGAATCCGGTTCAGGAAGATCCAGAAAAACGCCCAAGTCAAAATCGGTGAGAATCTAAAGTGATGCTCGCCGATTCGTCGAGAATCAAAGGTTATTCTCGTCGATTCGGCGAGAATCATGATTGATTCTCGTCGAATTTGCCTTGGTTGCACGCACTGCTTTAGGCCAGGTCGAGACGGCGAGAATCAACCAGTGATTCTCGACGATTCGGCGAGAATCAACTAGTGATTCTCGCCGAATCGGCGAGAATCACTTGGTGATTCTCGTCGATTCTTACTTAGAAGCAGAGGTGCTCACTTAGAAGTGGCTGGGTTGAGTTCGGCGAGAATCAACTTCTGATTCTCGACGAATCGGCGAGAATCCCAAGTGATTCTCGCCGAATCGGCGAGAATCACTTGGTGATTCTCGTCGATTTAACCTTAAATGAATTTTCGTCTTTCCACCAATGAGGTGCTCCTTGACCCATCCTTGCTCCTTGTCTGCTCCTGCATATTTACAGCCCTGTGCTTGAAAATAAGTGCACTCCAATAGAGAGAATACACGTAGTCCAACACACTGATCTGCTCAACGAGGGATTACGTCGTGCAGACCCGTGTATATTGACCTACTGCACCCTGACATTGGTGTGCACTTAGCGTGGAAAAACTGCAAGCACAACTAGAAAGATTTTATCAAATACATAGTCTATTGACCTTAGCTTGTCCAGGGGCTTTTTCAAATCAGGTATATTGTGGATACAATACCCAACAGCCTTGTGACACGGGCGTGACATAGGGTGTGACAGAGCCGAAAATCGACTTTTTCAGTTTTTTGTGCCGTTCGTTTCTCTGATTCTGTATCAAACGGTCCAGCTCTGTCCTGGAGGAAATAAGGCCGAGACAAGAGTTTTCCTCCTCACTTATTCCCTTCTTCATCTTCTTCCCCATTTCAAATAGAAAGCAAGGGAGAAAAGCTAAGGCAAGGGAAGAAAAAGGAAAAAGAGGAGCAGTCGTCGCAGTGTCGTCTCGGTTCAGGCAAGCGGTGTTCTTCGCCCTTGGTAATCTTATCTTTTGTTAGATGATTCTTGTGATGTTTGCCAATCTTGTCTTTGTTCGTTGATTCTTGCAAGTGTAGCTAGTTTCCCCTTTCAAGTTTGTTAGCTTTACTCTTCTTGTTTCTATTGCACCTTTGTCTACTATGCTAGCTTTGTTCATCTTGTCTTGAATCTCACCTTTTGTCTATTATGCACCATGAATATCCTGTCTTTCAAGAATTTCCCAATCTATATGCTTACCTATTGTTCATCTAATTTTGCCATATTTTACCTTGTATTTCTCTATTATTTACCTTTCTTGTTGTGTTTAGTCGGCGTTGTTACTTGTGGGGTTCGCTTATGGTGAAGTAGAGACCCAAACTTTATCAAGTTTGACATAACTTGGGCAATTTGTGGTCATGACTGAGGACGATGAAATGAAACGTGTTTAGCTTGGATTATGGTGAGTTTTGCGAGGCGAATTGTGAACCATGGCAGGAGCGTTTGTGTGAGGATTCTGTAAGGGGTGGTGTGGGTTCAACCTTGGTGGCCACCAGGTTTTTTTTATGGTGTAGAGCACCATTTTGGCCCCGATTTGGGCTGCTTTTATTGGTGCGTTCCACTTTAGGGCCTCCACCAAAAGACCCTTGCGGAAACGAACCTAACCGCTGCTTATGTTTCACTAGATATAGTTGTTTCACTTGGAGCTAGCCAAGCTTGCTTAGCGAGGTAGTGCTTTACTTTGTTGTACAGACATACAGATGCCCCAGTGGGTTCGTGTCAGCTTGTTGACGCCCATTGGTGGTTTTCTTTAGTGGCTACATATGAATGATATACTACTATTATGAATCATTGGGATGATATCTACTTGCTCTTGGGACTGTTCTATGTTATGTTGCATTAGGTATTTTTAAGCTAAAAACACCTACCTATTGTATATCATTCATAACATGTTTTGGTCAACTAATCAAGTATTTTCCACATAATGTAAAAAAGAGGATTTCTTGTATTATGGTAAATCTAGATTGCATATAGGAAATCGTCATAAGTAAACTAACGTATTTTCCGCCGCGTACAAACACACGTTTTGATCCATAAGGCCGAGGGATACGACCATCAAACTAAACGGTTTTCTTTCGTTTAACTGATGGATTTCAACTAATAAAGTAAGCGTCAAGGTTTTGCCTGAGCGTGTGCAGTTATCCCCTGCACGACGTGGCATCATAACACGTAGTTCCTCTTACTCTGATATGATGTACTCGTTGAGGAAAATGCGGGTTGTGACAGGGGGTGATTGTTGGGTCCGGCGTTCCTTCACTTGACCTGTGGCGCTTTGCCGCTTATTTAAGAAATTAAGTAGCGCCCTCTCCAACAGTCCGGGCCTTTGGTGCAGTTGGGTATGCTCTTGATCCTTCACGGTTGACTCCATCGCCTTGCCCTTCTCTTCATAGGTTGCTCCCGGCTTCCTCTCGGTCTTTGGGCGTCCCTTAAAAAATCACGGGTATAGTGTCCCTGCTTCCCACAAGTATAGCATGCGCCCGGGGTTCGGAATGTTATCGCCCCAGATGCACTAGAAGAAGGGGTTGGACCCAAAGTCCTAGCCTTTTTATTCAACTTGAGGAACACAGATTTTGAGGAGTTCGACACTTTGAACTCCGACACCTTTGCAGTAGAGTCTTTCTTCGCTTGCACATTCTTTAGATCCTTTTCCAAAGACCGGGCCATATTGACCAGGGTCAAGAAGGCCTGTGTCATAGGCCCCGAGAGCAGTAGCCTTAGGTCATCCCTCAGACCTTCATAGAATCGGTTCGTCTTACGCTCCTCATCTACGAACGTAGAGCTGGCATACCGACCCAACTGTGTAAATTCGTGGAGATACTCGTCCACACTACTCTCTCCTTGCGTCAGCTTCTGGAACTCATTCTCCAATGCAATCCTCTGAGCCGAGGGAAGGTACCTTGACAAGAACAGTCTCGAAAAATCTTCCATCGAGACGTCCATTGTACAACCCTGTGTCCGGCGAGCGGGCCCCGCCAGGAAGGTTGAGCAGGCCTGTCCCCGCGACCCGCACCCGAGCGGCAGAACGGGCTGAACGACTGAAGGGCTGGTCCGCTCCCGCCCATCTCAGGCGAGCGAGCTGGCGACCCGCAGCAAGCGAGCTGGACCCGCGATTGGCGACCCGCCGGCCAACCCCCCGTACGCGACCTGGCTGCCGATCCGCCCGGCAGAAGACAGGCAGCTCGCCCCTATCGGCTCGCGCTCGCCCAGGGAGGATAGGCGAGCCACGAAGCCAGACCGCGCCCGCCTCCTGCGGGAGAACTGAAGGCGAGCTGACCGCCCGGGGGTGCGAATAGCTACTCAGAACAGCGGAGCCTCGCTGTTGGCAGACCAGGTTGGACTGCGCATAGCTGTTCAGAACAGCGGAGTTTGGCTGTTGGCAGACCCAACCAGGGGCCTTTTGGTACTTCCAGGTCAGTCCTTTTGGTTATTGGCAGTTCAGATTCTGAAAATCTATAAATAAGACCCAAGGGGTACCTCAGAGGACACGCTTTCAGTGCCTCCTTGCTCTCATTCTCAAGTGTTCTCTGAGGGTACCTTAGCTCGGCTCTTGGCTAAGGAGGGGAAGCGCTCAGAGATCTTCCAGGTTTGTTGTGGGACCTCCCTGCCGAGCCCTTGGGTCTGTTTTCTCTTGTCTCTCTCGTTGTTTTCCTTGCAGGAGCAAAGTAGGCGCGAGACCACCCCTTCCCCAAGGGTAGAACTCCACAAGAGGCCGGATTCCGGTTTCAACATTTTGGTGCGGTGAGCGTGGAAAGTGGTCAGTGTAGAAAAGCTTCGGCGAGCACAATGACGGGAGGTCAGGGATTGGACAGACAGGACTCGCCACCCCCCCCCCCCCCCCCCGCCTCTCGCAACGGTGGGGATGTTGGAGGATTTCAGGAACGAGGTGCTGAGCCTCGTCAAGTTCGCACTGGGCGCGCGGGCCGAGTGCTCGACTCCGGCGATCCCGATCGCGGCCGCCCCCTCTTTGGGCGAGGACGCCCCCGGCAGGCGAGCCGGGAAGGAGGTGGCAGAAGAAGGCCGAGGAAGCGAGCTCCCGGGGCGCGAGCTCTTCCCAGGCTCGGCAGGCCGAGGCCGGTTCGGCGAGTTGGGCCCGCGAGACTCGCCGGCCCTCCAGGTGGGGGGAGGCAGCCCCTTCAGCGAGCTGGTCTCCTCAGCTCCAGTACCAGACGGATTCAGGGAGCCCGAGATGACCTACTATACCGGGAAGGGAGACCCGGTTCAGCACGTCCAGTGGTTCGAGGACGTAGTCTCCATCCGTCAGATGTCGGACGGATTCAAGTGCCGCCTCTTCGCCATCACCCTCCGAGAGAAGGCAAGGGAGTGGTTCCACCAGCTGCCGGCCAGTTCCATCTATTGCTTCGAGGACCTGCGCCGAGGGTTCATGTTGAGGTTCAATACCTCAAAGAAGAGGAAGAAGGAGTCTGAGTCCCTGTTCCACATAAAGCAGGGGGTGAACGAGACGTTGGGGAGCTACGTCGATCGGTTCCAGGAGGAGGTTACCCAAGTCCAGGAGATGCCGGGCCACAGTCTGATGATGGCCTTCACACTGGGCCTACAGCAGGGTTTCTTCCGCATGGAGCTGAAGAGAATTCCCCCCTCTCCTACGAGGAGCTGATGGACAGGGCGGCGAGAGAGGTCGACGGGGAGGCGTCGAACCCAGAATTTGCAAGGAAGTTGGCCAGATGGGCGACTGAGGAGGAAAAGGAGTCGAAGGGAGGAAGAGGACAGGAAGAGAGGAGGGGGGAGCCCAGGCAGAGGGAGCAGAGGGAGCAGAGGCAGCTCCAAGGACAGCAGCCGGGGTGGGGGCGTCAGGAGCCCGACCGTAGGCTGGGCTGGAGACCAGAGTGGCAGGGGTAGGGGCCACAGAGGGGATACCACGGGAGAGGTCACTATCAGGGGAGGCAGGACCAGTTCCACCCACCAGGCTGGAGGCAGGGTCAGAGGCCGCGGCTCCCCGATCAGGAGGAGGCCATGGCCATAGCTCTGGGAGCAAGGAGAGGGGTCATGAGAAGGAGGAGAAGAGAGTTCAGGGTGGAGCTGCCCTACTGCGACTTCCATCAGGAAGAGGGGCACGCAACAGCCACATGCCCGGAGTTCTTGGAGATGAGAGGGAACAGGGGTCGGCAGCAGCAGCAGGAGGAGGTGCGGCAGGAAGTGAGGATCGAGGAGGTCCTGCCTCGGGCGGAGGAGGATCGCTGTGAAGACCGGGTGGATGTGGGGACCCGAGGAGGGATCGGAGTGATCCACGGGGGAGTGGGAGTCGAGGCTTCCCTCAAGGCAAGTCTCCACACCATGTACCGGCGGAGCGTCGCCTCTACGTCCCAAACCCCGCCGCCAGAGGAGAGGATCACCTTCTCCAGAAGTGATATGCCGGACCACGAGGATCCGTTCTGTGATGCGCTGGTCATCAAGGCCGCCATCGAGAACTTCACTGTCTCTCGGATCCTCGTGGACAATGGGAGCTCCGTGAACGTCGTCTTCAAAAAGGCGTTTGATGCGATGCAGGTGGAAGCTAAGAGGGTGCTGGCCTCGGACGGGCCCTTGTTCGGGTTCTCAGGAGAAAGGAAGGAGGTAGAGGGAGGAGTCGGCCTCCATGTCACCCTGGGGGGGCTGTCCCGAAACTGCAAGTTCGTCATTGTGGACGCCCCCAGCAGCTACAGCGCAATCTTCGGGAGGCCCCTGATCAGCGCCTTCCGCTGCGTCCCCTCGTCTTTCCATCAGTGTCTGAAGTTCCACGCTGAGGGGGTGCAGGTCAGGGTTAGGGGAGACCCGAAGGTGGTGCGGGAATGCTACGTCACCGCGGTAAACACCATCTCTTGGCAGGAAGGAGCCGAGGAGATGGGGCGGAGGATGGAGGAGGACTGCGCAGAGAAGGCGGAAGGAGGAGATATGGAGGAAGTGGCCGAAGTGAGGGCCGTAGGAGGGGAGATGGAGGTAGAGGTCCCCGTTCCGGAGGAAGGGGACGCCGAAGGATGGGGGGAGCAGTCCAGGCTGGAGGCCGCAGAGGAGGTGGTGGAACTGGAAGTGCTCACCCGCGGAGGCAGGGTGGAGAGGATCCGCGTCAGCGGGGGGCTGACCCCGGAGGACCAGGGCAGGATGCTGGAGTGCATCCAGAAGAATGTGGACATCTTCGCCTGGAGCGCCGCGGAGATGCCGGTGGTTGACGCGGATGTGGCTTGCCACCGCCTCAACCTGGACCCGGGAACATGCCCCGTCCAGCAAAAGAAGAGGTCCACGGCGGACAGGCTGGCGGAACCCATCAGGGAGGAAGTGGCGAAGCTTCTCAAAGCCGGCTTCGTGTCCGAAATTCAGTACCCCGGCTGGGTCTCAAACGTTGTGATGGTTAAAAAAGGAGACGGCCGCTGGCGGTTGTGTATCGATTTCTCTCTTCTTATTAAAGCTTGTCCTAAGGACTGTTACCCTTTGCCTCGGATCGACGCGCTGGTTGATTCCGCCGTCGGCTTTTCTGTAATGAGTTTTTTAGATGCCTTTTCAGGTTACCACCAGATCAGGATGCACCACCCGGACATCAAGGATGTCTCATTCATCACAGGGGACGGCTGCTATTGCTACAAGATGATGCTGTTCGGGCTGAAGAACGCTGGGGCCACCTACCAAAAAATGATGGATAGGGTCTTCAAGGAACAGAGGGGGAGGAACTTGGAGGTATACGTGGACGACCTCATGATCAAGAGCCGGGACGTGGACTCCCACCTCCGGGACCTGGAGGAGACGTTCGCCACCCTGCGCAGATACAAGATGCGGCTGAATCCCCTTAAGTGCATTTTTGGTGCTAGCCGAGGGAAGTTCTTGGGGCACCTCCTCACCCCCGCGGGGGTCGAGCCGAACCCGGACAAGGTCAAGGCTATCCTGGAGTTGGGTTCCCCGCGGAATGCGAAGGAGGTCCAGCGGCTGACAGGGAAGCTAGCAGGACTCAGCCGCTTCCTTTCTCGGGCAGGGGAGAAGTACTCCCCCTTCTTCAAAACGCTGAGGGGAGGCCAGAGGTTCGAATGGAGCAAGGAATGTGAAGAGGCCTTCCAGGCCCTCAAGGTGCAGTTGACACAAGCTCCGCTGCTCCAGGGGCCGAAGGAGGGTGAGGATTTGCTCTTATATCTCGGGGTTAGGGCAGAGGCCTTGAGCTCCGTCTTAGTACGTGAAGAGGGGAAGAGGCAGCTCCCCATTTACTATGTCAGCCGGGTCCTGAGGAAGGCCGAGCTCCGGTATCCGATCCTGGAGAAGCTTGCATTCGCATTAATCATCTCGGCTCGAAGGCTACGACCCTACTTCCAGGCACACTCAATCCGAGTGGTGACCGACCATCCTCTCCGCAACGTCTTCGAGGGGGTGGAGCATTTAGGCCGGCTGGCCAAGTGGTCGGTGGAGCTAAGCGAGTTCGATGTCTCCTTCGTTCCGCGGCTCTCGATCAAAGCTCAGGCGATGGCCGACTTCCTGGCCGACTACGTGGTGGAAGTAGCGGAGGAGGAGCTCACCCGCCCGACTCCTTGGAAGGTGAGGGTGGATGGAGCCTCAGGAAGGCATTCTCTCGGAGTAGGAGTGATTCTGGAAAACCCTCAAGGGACTCGGATCGAGCAGACGGTGGTGGTGCATTTTCCCATTACCAACAACCAGGCTGAGTACGAAGCAGTGATAGCGGGACTACGCCTGGCCAGGGAGTTGGGGGTGCTGGATGTGGAGGTCCTGACCGACTCCATGGTGGTGGCTTCCCAGATCAACGGGGAGTTCGAAGCAAGGGATCCCGCTTTGAAGTTATACTTGGCCAAAGTAAAGGGGGTCATAGGGACCTTCCAGACCTTCTCCATCCGGCACGTGCCAAGGGGGGAGAATGAGCAGGCCGACCAACTGGCGAAGCACGGCCCCCGGGCAGGGGGCACCATCACCGACCTGTTTCGCCCCTCCATCGAAGAAGGAGAGCTCATGGAGATCGATCAGCAGCCCTCGTGGATGGACCCAGTAGTAGTTTTCCTCTCCACGGGAGAGTATCCGGAGGGAGTAGACAGGAAGAAGCTGAGGCACAAGTCCGCCTACTACCTCCTTAAAGACGGGCAGCTATACAGAAAGACCCTCTCTGGGATGCTGGCCCGCTGCGTGTCCGAGGGCGAGGCGCAGAGGATCTTGGAAGAAGTCCACTCCGGGGAGTGCGGGACTCATTCCGGGAGTCGGACCCTGGAGGGGAGGATAGTCAGGCAGGGGTATTTCTGGCCCACCCTGGGCCGGGACGCCGCGGGGTTCGCAAGAAGATGTCATAAGTGCCAGCTGTTCGCCCCCCTCCAGCTACAGCCGGCCCAACAACTCAAGAGCATCACGGCCCCCTGGCCCTTTGCAATCTGGGGAATGGATCTGGTTGGACCGTTCCCCCAGGCCAGCGGCCAGAGAAGATTCCTCCTAGTGATGATCGACTACTTCTCAAAGTGGATGGAGGTGAAGGCGTTGGCCAAGGTGACCTCCCAGGTAATCAGGAACTTCGTTTGGGGGGAGATCATCTGTCGCCATGGGCTGCCCCAGGCCATCGTCACAGACAACGGACCTCAGTTCGCCAGTGCCGAGTTCACCAGTTTCTGCGAGCAGCTTGGGATCGACCTCAGATTCGCCTCGGTCCACCACCCCAGGAGCAACGGGCAGGTGGAGGCGGCAAACAAAATCATCGTCAATCTCCTCAAGAAGAAGGTGGAAAACTTGAGGGGGAGCTGGGTGGAGCAGCTCCCCGCCGTTCTTTGGGCCCTTAGAACCACTCCTAACACGGCCACGGGGGAGACCCCCTTCAAGCTCTCCCATGGGTGCGAGGCGGTGCTCCCCATAGAATTTGAAGTTCAAACACCGCGAGTCGGAATGGCCAAGGAGGACAGAGAGGAATGGCAAGCCGAGAACGGGGAGGAATTGAGACTCTCCCTTGACATGGTGGAAGAGTTGAGGGATCTTTCGGCCATCCGACAGGAGGAGGTCAAAAGGAGGATGGCAAAATACTTTGACAAACATGTCAGGGTCAAGCAGTTCACGGAAGGGGACCTGATACTGAAGAAGGCGTACGCGGCAGGAATGTCAGCGTCCGTAGGGAAACTCAACCCCAGCTGGGAAGGGCCATTCATTGTGAAGGAAGCTTTGAAGTCGGGGGGCTATCGGCTCCAAAATGTAGAGGGCGAGGCCCTGAGTCTCACCTGGAGTGGAGACGACTTGAAGAGATTTTTTCCCTAATTTCCTGTAAGCAACACGATTTATTACAATGAAGCTTTTCTTCTCTCCCCCCAGGATTGTCATACCTAAGCTTGCTCAGAGAGTTGGAATGAACTTGGACCCCGAGAAGATCCCGCTGCCAGGCTCCCACCTAGCTGGCAGGGCCGGAAGTCACTCGGTGTCATCCCTAGCCTCGAGAAGATCCCGCTGCCAGGCTCCCACCTAGCTGGCAGGGCCGGAAGTCACTCGATGGAATGAACTTGGACCCCGAGAAGATCCCGCTGCCAGGCTCCCACCTAGCTGGCAGGGCCGGAAGTCACTCGGTGTCATCCCTAGCCTCGAGAAGATCCCGCTGCCAGGCTCCCACCTAGCTGGCAGGGCCGGAAGTCACTCGATGGAATGAACTTGGACCCCGAGAAGATCCCGCTGCCAGGCTCCCACCTAGCTGGCAGGGCCGGAAGTCACTCGGTGTCATCCCTAGCCTCGAGAAGATCCCGCTGCCAGGCTCCCACCTAGCTGGCAGGGCCGGAAGTCACTCGATGGAATGAACTTGGACCCCGAGAAGATCCCGCTGCCAGGCTCCCACCTAGCTGGCAGGGCCGGAAGTCACTCGGTGTCATCCCTAGCCTCGAGAAGATCCCGCTGCCAGGCTCCCACCTAGCTGGCAGGGCCGGAAGTCACTCGATGGAATGAACTTGGACCCCGAGAAGATCCCGCTGCCAGGCTCCCACCTAGCTGGCAGGGCCGGAAGTCACTCGGTGTCATCCCTAGCCTCGAGAAGATCCCGCTGCCAGGCTCCCACCTAGCTGGCAGGGCCGGAAGTCACTCGATGGAATGAACTTGGACCGCGAGAAGATCCCGCTGCCAGGCTCCCACCTAGCTGGCAGGGCCGGAAGTCACTCGGTGTCATCCATAGCCTCGAGAAGATCCCGCTGCTAGGCTCCCACCTAGCTGGCAGGGCCGGATGTCACTCGATGGAATGACTCCGAAAGCAACGACCTGCGACCCAGAACAAATCGCGTTGTCGGACTCCCACCTAGCCGGCAAGGCCGGGAACTACTCGAAAAGCGTGCGCAGCAAGACAGAATCACAAGAGTTAGTCAAAAAAGAGGGAAAGGGTCTAGCATAGCCCCATCCTCAGACCCCAGGAAAGGTGGTCGAGTAAACGCAAAGGCCTGGCGAGAGTCCGCAGAGAATTAAGCATGCGGCCGAGGGACGAGCCAGCTCGCCTCGCTCGGCGGACGAGCCAGCTCGCCTCGCTCGGCGGACGGGCAGCCGCCTCGTCAGAGCCGGGCCGCAGGGGCAGGTCGCTCCATCCGGCAATGACAGCGTTGGAAAAATAAGGCAGGCGAAAAAGGCATTCATAAAAGGAACAATAGCTAAAAATATGAAGTATAAGCGCAACTCGAACATACATCTCAGAACAGATTGTTACACATAATAATGTTCATCTAAAAAGTAAATTACAAAAAGTAAGGGGGGGCGCGAGATCTAGAAACCCTAAAGGGGCTGGAAGGCCTTGTCGCCAGGGTCCGGCACGGGGAGAAACAGCGCCGGCACAACGTCTTCCGCCGAAAGCTCTGCCGCCTCGCCCGTAAGCAGATCCGCGCGCCGCAGCATTTGCATCGTGTATTTCGCCACGCTGGCCGCGTTCTTTTGCATTAGCACTTCCAGGTCATGGTCAGAGAGGTGCTCGCGCGGGCAGACCCTGCTGTCTGGAGGAGGAGCAGCGGCGGCGGCCTCCAGCTCGCGTACCCGGGCCTCCAGCGCCGCCTTCTCCTGGCCAAGGGTGGCGATCTCGGCACCCATTCGACTCGCCGTCGCCGCATCCTGAAAAAAGGAATGGGAATAATCATGAGCTGTGTTCGCGAGAGGGAGAGGATAACTCAGGTTGAGCGCGTACCACCCCGCCCAGGTACTGCGCGAGGGTCTCCTCGGCAGCGGCGGCCCGCCCTCTCTGAAGGTCCGCGTCCGCCCGAGCGAGCTTTCGGGCCTCTTCCTTCTCATCCGCCATCTTTTGGATGGACGCGGCGTTCCGCTCCACCTGGGTGCAACGTCTCCCCACCATATGAGCCAGCTCCAAACCGCGCAGCTGGGCCCGCGCGCTCTCATGAATCAGCACTCGCGTCTCCTCCTTGTCATAAATGGCGGCGTCTTCGCGCGAGTACAGACCAAAGGAGAAGCTGTACGCCTCCCCGCCGATAGTATCCTGCTCCATCCAGCTCGGCAGCAGGGTCGAGATCGTTGCACGGTTCGACTCCTTGTCCCACGCCAGGAGCGGGACGCCGAGCTCGTCCAAGTACTTCTCGCCGTAGCCGAACTTACGATGCCCTCTCGGCACCGGCTCCGCAGCGGCTTCAGACCCACCCGGCGGCGCGGAGGTGCCCACCGCCCCGACCGGGGAGTCGATGGTCGAAGCAACCAGCAGGGGCGAGGGGGCCTCAGTCGGCAAGATCGCGGGGGCCTTGCCCTTTATTTGGCTCGCGGAGGGTTGTTGATCCGCGGTCTTCGCCGACTTCGGCGGAGGCGCTGACTGTCCGCCGCCCGGTCGCTTCTTGGCCGGGACCGATGGGATGTCGCGCTGGGCGGCATCCGCAGCCTGGGCGCGGGCGAGAACCCCGGGGGGAATCCGAGCGCTCTCGTAAGGGGGGTGAAGAGGGATGTCGCGTTCACCTGCGAAGAAGGGAAGGTGAGATGAAAGAAGAGTGGGAAAGTAAGGCCTAACGAAGACGAGTGGCAAACCTCCCCCGGCGGGACAGCCGCGAGATCGTCAAGGTGGCGGCGCAGGAACGCGACCTCAAAGTTCTTCCCAGCGAAGAACGCGCACAGATCAGCTTCGTGGCCGCCTAGGCTGGGTGGTCGGTAGCTCGCCTCGCTGAGCTGCACCGGCGAGAAGGGAACGTTGCCGAAGTCCCCTTTGACGAACAGGAACTTCTTCAGCCAGTTGTGGCTCTTGTTAACTGTCTCCCGCACCTTGAGGTGGGCGCTGGAGAAGTAGGCCGTCCCGTCTCGATTCGCCCTGAAGGAGAACAGCTTCCGGAACACTGCGAGGCTGAACTCCACCCGCTCCTCTTGCAGGAAGCAGGCGAACCCCATCATGACGGCGATGGAGTTCGGGGTCATCTGGCCCAGGACGACCCCGAAGTATTTTAGCACCTGGCGCACCTCGGGCCACAGGGGGAGTCGCAGGCCTACCTCAAAGTGAGCGAGAGGGATGGCGAGCTCATCCCTAGACAGGTCGTTGATTTTCTCCCCCTCTTCGGGTCGCCTCGCAGAGAACCCGGCTGGGATATGGTCGCCTAGAGCTTCCAAGTATTCGCGCTCTGTGATAACGGCGCGAGGGAAATCATGCTCGGAGAAGGTCCAAGCGCACTTGCTTCGGCCATCCACGTCGCCGCCGCCTCCGCCCATCCCCGTCGAGTCGCCGCCGAACGCGCGAGAAAAAGCCAGAAGGCGAACACAGACGATACTCCGCGGGAACGGGAAGTAAGAAAGTTTGGAATCGGTGGAGAAATTAGGGCCTGCAGGGCCTATTTATAGGGAAAGAGAAAGGGCGGGAAACTTCCCGCCGAAAGGCAGGGTGCGGATAGCCAAAAATCAGCCCGACGGTTCGACTTCCCGCGCGCGACCGCACCTCAAAGGTCGAGCCGGCACGGTTCTCGCCCGGCTGCAACCGCGGGAGACCAGCGCGGGCGAACCAACCCCAACCCGCACCCGCACGCCGTTCCGCGCAAGACGGGAGACTCCCGTCTGGCGAGCTCCTCGGCTCGCCCTCGCCCCGATTAGCGCAAAAGGAAGAATGGACCTTTCCCTTAACCCGCCCACAGAAAACAAAAGAAAAGCAGCACGATAATTTCAATACATCTCAGCAACAAAATAGTTAGGCCCATAGGCGGGCTGAAAGAGTCGCAAGCAATTACAAATACAAGATAACTACGAAATGATGATAACCCCGCGGTATCCCGCGAGCGAGGGGCAAACAACTGGGTAAGTACTCGACCCACTTCCACCTGTGCCGCCTCTTCGTTCCCGACCGAGGCGGCACACGGGGATCGTGGTAATCGCGAACCGCCGCAGCTCCCGATGAGCCAGGCCGACTTGCTCCACGGCGCTCTTAAGATGCCCCTCGGCTCGCGTTATATGCACGCCCGACGAGGTGACATCGTCGTCTTCCGCTTCGCGTGGAGGGCCCTCCAAGGCCGCGAGCCGGGCCTCGGTCTCGGCCTTGTCGTCATCGATTCTCTTCATGATCTCCTGCAGCAGCAGTGTGTGTTTCTGGAATAGCCGCGTCACCTGCCTCTTCATCCCCGCCGCATCGGTCGGGTCGCCCAGATAGTCAGAAACACTGTCCACGTCAGGCGGAGGCGAGTACCCTTCGCTCATCTCGGTCTCAGGAGAGGCCCTGTGAAAGCCTGCAAGCGGGGAGGGGTCAGAATGAGCGAGCAAGAGACAAAGCCAACGATAAAAACCAGCTCACCAGGGGTTGGCACGTCGCCCGCACCGACAGATGGGCGAGAAGAGCCCGGCCGACCCGGAAAGTTCCCTCCCTCGAGGGTCTCAAGAGATTTCCCCAGCCCGTGGGAGACCGCTGGACAGGGAGTTTCCGGAGGTGGGCGATCCAGAACCGAGGAACCAGCGACCTTCTCGGGCGACTCGCGAGAGGGGCGATCCTCTCCCCCATTCCCCGCCCCCTCACAGGGGATCGCCTGCAAAACAAAGGGTCAAAGGTACAACAATAACTCGCGGAAGGTCACGTCCACCGGGGATTACCTCGACACCCGCGGCCGAGCTGGAGCCCGGACAGTCGCCCGCCAGAGACCGCCTGACAATCTTCCCCTTCGCCGGCCTGAAGACAGGGCCGGGAGACCCGCGTGATAACCAAGGGGCAGCCTCGAGGGCCTCCTCCTGAGTCTTCAGGCTCGCTGCCGCCAGGCGAGCTCGCACCTCCTCGCTGACCGGCATCGAGAAATTAAGGTCTGCTCAAAGGAAATGAAGGGATCTGGGGAGCCTCCTTCAGGGGTTAGCGGTGCGTATTTATAGCAGGACAGTGGGCCCCTACCAGAAGATTCCCTGCCAGCTCAGCACAGAGCTCGCCGAACACGCGGGTTGGATGATTCTTTCCGAGCTTGATTCAAGCTCAAAAAGAGCGGGGATTGTGTACAACCCTGTGTCCGGCGAGCGGGCCCCGCCAGGAAGGTTGAGCAGGCCTGTCCCCGCGACCCGCACCCGAGCGGCAGAACGGGCTGAACGACTGAAGGGCTGGTCCTCTCCCGCCCATCTCAGGCGAGCGAGCTGGCGACCCGCAGCAAGCGAGCCGGACCCGCGATTGGCGACCCGCCGGCCAACCCCCCGTACGCGACCTGGCTGGCGATCCGCCCGGCAGAAGACAGGCAGCTCGCCCCTATCGGCTCGCGCTCGCCCAGGGAGGATAGGCGAGCCACGAAGCCAGACCGCGCCCGCCTCCTGCGGGAGAACTGAAGGCGAGCTGACCGCCCGGGGGTGCGAATAGCTACTCAGAACAGCGGAGCCTCGCTGTTGGCAGACCAGGTTGGACTGCGCATAGCTGTACAGAACAGCGGAGTTTGGCTGTTGGCAGACCCAACCAGGGGCCTTTTGGTACTTCCAGGTCAGTCCTTTTGGTTATTGGCAGTTCAGATTCTGAAAATCTATAAATAAGACCCAAGGGGTACCTCAGAGGACACGCTTTCAGTGCCTCCTTGCTCTCATTCTCAAGTGTTCTCTGAGGGTACCTTAGCTCGGCTCTTGGCTAAGGAGGGGAAGCGCTCAGAGATCTTCCGGGTTTGTGGTGGGACCTCCCTGCCGAGCCCTTGGGTCTGTTTTCTCTTGTCTCTCTCGTTGTTTTCCTTGCAGGAGCAAAGTAGGCGCGAGACCACCCCTTCCCCAAGGGTAGAACTCCACAAGAGGCCGGATTCCGGTTTCAACATCCATAAGTTGCCTTCCCCTCAAGTGATGTAACTCCAAGCCTTCCAACCACAGCTTAGCATCTCCGTCAAACAAGAATATGCTATAGTGGTCATCTGCCACTCCTCCATTTTTGTCGCTGTCAAGACTCTCTTCACTCGGGCTCTGCATCTGCTACTACTTCTTCATTAACTATTGTTGTTGGGGTTGTTACTAAAGCTTCCACTGCCTGGATTTAGAGATACCTGACCCAGGATCCCAGAAGAAGGGACAGTGGAGGAAGAAGCTAGCTGTGAAGTAAGGAGATTGATGGAAGTAGCAAGTGGAGCAATAGCCTCAGCTATGAGTTTCTTGAGTGTTGGGGTAATAATCTCAAGAATGTTTGCTAAAATCGAAGAGTATGTCATGGAGCAGGTTGGAAAGATGGTGAATGTTTGTGGAATTGAGGATGTTGGAATGTCAAGTGGTATGTTGGAGGTTGTGACATCAGGGAGGATAGTACCTTCCTGAATATATGAATAAGGTGGAGATCTATGTATTGCAGGTAAGAGATGTGTAGTGTGTTGTGGAGATGGAGATGAAAGTAGATCAAAAGTTGGAGATGACAGTAGTGGAGCTATATCATCAACATTTGATGGTAGATGTGATGGTAGAGGTGATTGAGGTGGTGGAGATGGTCTTTTCTCAGGAATATGGATTGGTGAGTGTGGAGATGGTGGTCTGGATGGTGAGACAGAAGGGATGGAAATTGAAGGTGTGTTTATGATGATAGTGGATGGTTGTTGAAATTTAGTAACATCAACAAATGGAGTTGATGAAGGAAATATAGAATGCTTTGGATATGGAGGAGGTGCAGGAGCTTCTTCAGGGGTTGAGAGAGTGGTTGTTTCAGCCCTTGTGTCCTTTGAAGCTATCCTAGAAGTGGAAGCCCTGGAGGGCTTGGTAATAACCCTCTTCCATCTGCGAAAGAGGGCAGAGGTAAGCCTCTTAGAGGCATTGATGAAAATGGTTTGGGAGACCAAATGGTTTGGAACCTTTACCTGTAAGAAGATTCCTATAACTCTATCAAAACTAACATCCTTCTTACTAATCTTCTTCTTAATCAAATCAAACACAACTTCACCCCAGTTCACAGATTTTTGATTAACCAGGGCACTCATCAAAAGGAATTGATGTCTGGTTATGTAGTCATGGGCAGAGTGCTTGCCCAAAATTACCTTCCCAACAATATCTACTAAGAACTTGTATTCAGCAGACAAGTTCTTCTTCATAAATTTATTAGGGTTTCCCTGGGAGTGACCCATTATAACTAGCATATCACCAAACTCAATTCCAGACAGTTTAATATCATCTCCCCCATTGATAAACCCAAAATTTCAGTTAGAATATCATGGGAAAGAGATACCTGATGTCCAGAAATCGGTCCATAGATGGAGGTTTGAATTGGAATGGTTGCTATGAATACCCATTCCTTGATTTCCTGTACTGGAAGTTTTATCCTTAAGGTCATTCACTTTCTCAACTATGGATCCTCAAACAACTGAAGGATTTTCTTAAAGATTTGATCAGAATGGCTGAATGAATTGATGTTGATGTCAAACCCAGCATCAAATTTCATGCCAAAAAGGATCGCCGTCGAAATCACCATGCCTACAAAAACAAAAGATCAAGTGCACAAGAACTAGAAAGCACGAGATGATGTTCGATGAAAATCCTATTATAAATTTTCTGAAGTTGAAAAGACGAACTCCGTCCGACGAAGAATTAAAAACTTCGAACTCAGTTTGATGAAAAATCTCATAAAGAAATAAAAGCGTCGATCTAAGTCTAAAGTGGGGGAAAATAATTCGTCGTTCTCCGTTCGACGAAACGATTTTCTGAAACAAACTTCGTCGATCTTCGTACGATGAAATATTTTCTGAAACAAATTCGTCAATCTCTGTTCGATGAAATAGTTTTGCAAAGGAAGGTTCGTCGATCTCCGTTCGACGAACACTCCACGAAGAGTTCGTAGTTTGTCGATCTACGTCTGACGAAAAGTGAACAGTTCGTCGACTACAGATAAAAATCGAATTAAAGCTTCTCTATTGATCGTACCTAGCTGATTTAAGAAGAACAGATGATTCTTTTTATCTAATGGTTTGCTGAAAATGACTGCTCTTTGTAATTCAGTAGAGATAAAGACAAGTTTAATTTTATTTTTGTCCATACAATCTCTAATGAAATGATGTCTAATTTCTATATGCTTTGTCCTACTATGATGCATTGGATTTTATTCAATAGAAATTGCACTGGTATTGTCACAATAGATAGTTGAATTATTTAAGTTGAAATCATAATACAAGAGCTTATTTTGTATCGACAAACTTTATGAACAACAACTACCTGCTGCTTTGTATTCAGCATCAGCAGTTAATGTTGACACAAAAGTTTTCTTTTTGCAAAGCCAGGACACAAGCCTATCACCAAGGAACTGACAGGTTCCTGATATACTTTTCCTGTCAACTCTACATCCAGCAAAGTCAGTATCTGAGAATCTAGATAATTCAAATTCTGACTCTGTAGGATACCAAAGTCCTATATTAGGACAACCCTTTATATATCTTAAAATCATTTTTAATAAAATAAGGTGAGATTCTTTAGGATTGACTTGAAATCTAGCATAAATGCAACTAGAAAATACAATGCCTGGCCCACTAGCTGTAAGATAAAACAAGGATCCAACAGTAGACCTATATGTTTTCTGATCAACTGGCTTTCCCTGCTCATCAGAATCAACTACAACATTGGATGGCATGGGTGTTTTATTGGCTGAGGCATCTGTCATCCCAAATATTTTAAGAAGCTCTTTAGCATATTTAGACTGGGATATAAAGATACCACCAAGGGTTTGCTTCACTTGAAGACCAAGGAAGTAGGAAAGTACACCCATGCTACTCATTTCAAACTTTGAATGCATCAGGTCAGAAACCTTTTGCAAAGTTTGGAATCAGTAGAGCCAAATATTATATCATCTATATAGATTTGGACTAGCAAAATTTTTGACTTACGATGTCTAATAAATAAAGTTCTATCTACAATTCCTCTAATGAACTTATGATCTAAAAGAATGTTAGCTAAGGTTTCATACCAAGCTCTTGGAGCTTGCTTTAGACCATGAAAGAGCATTATGAAGTTTAAAAACATAAGAGGAATGAGTTGAAGAGATAAAACCTGGAGGTTGTTCAACATAAACTTCCTCTTTTAGTTCTCCATTTAGGAATGCACTTTTGACATCCATCTGATAGACCTTGAACTTCTTGAATGCTGCATATGCAAGAAAAATTCTAATTGGTTCAAGTCTCGTAACAGGAGCAAAGGTTTGATCATAATCAATGCCTTCTTCCTGTGAATAACCTTGGGCTACCAATCTTGCTTTGTTCCTCACAATTAATCCTTGAGCATCCAATTTGTTCCTCAAGACCAATTTAGTTCTAATGACTGGGTAGTCTTTGGTTTTGGGACTAAATCCCAAAGTCTACACCTCTCAAATTGATTGAGTTCTTCTTGAATTGCAATAATCCAGTGGGGATCTTGCTCTGTATGTTTTATGGATTGAGGCTCAATTTGAGAAATGAAGCAATCATGCATCAGATTTTGGTTGAGTTGATCCTTGTTTGCATGCCAATTGATATGTATCCAATCACTTGATATATGGGATGATCTCTAAGGGTGACAAAATAAGAAGGAGGAGTTGGTTCATTAACAGCTTGTGGAATTAATTCCTCTTGTGGAATTATATTTGCTATTGTGGGTTCAACTGCTTCAACACTTTCTTCTTCAATTTCTTCATCAATCTATGGAGAAGAATGCAATGTGACCTCCTGGATAAGGTTTAATTCATCCATCCTCTCACACAGATAGGGTAACTGCAATATTTCTATGGTAGAAGAATCCTTCTCCTTATAAAACATGTTAGATTCATCAAAGGATATATGTACAGATTCTTCCATTTTTAATGTTGATTTATTAAATACCATATAAGTTTTGCTGACTTGGGAATATCCAAGGAAAATTCCCTCTGTAGACTTGGCTTAAACTTTTCTTAGGTATTCCTTGTTATTGTTGTGAATATAACATTTGCATCCAAATACTTTAAAGTAATCTAGTTTAGGTTGCTTTCCTTTAAGTAATTCATAGAGAGTCTTCGTCTTAAGTTTATGTATTAAGCTTCTGTTCAGAAAATAATTTGTTGTGCTTACAGCCTCTGCCCAAAAGGATAGGGGCAAATAAGCATTTGCAAGCAATGTCCCAGTAGATTCAATAAGAGTTCTATTTTTCGTTTCAGCTACCCCATTTTGTTGAGGAGTTCTAGGAGCAGAAAAACAATGCCTGATACCTTCCTTCTCACAAAATTATTGCATGAGAAGAGATTAAAACTTGGTGCCATGATCACTTCTGATTAATGCAACTTGCGTAGAGTACCCAATCTGTATTCTCTTAAGAAAATCTGTAAGAACTATAAAGTTATCTGACTTGTTTCTTAGAAAGAACACTCAAGTGAATCTAGAGAAGTCATCAATAATAACTAGAGTGTATGACTTTCCTCCCAAACTTTGTACATCAATAGGGCCAAAAAGTTCCATATTTAGCACGTACAAAATCCTGGGTGAATCACTTTTATTTATTAATTTGAAACTATTTTTGGTTTGCTTGCTTAATTGACAAGCCCTGTAGAGTCCTTCCTTCTTGTAATAACTAGAAGGCATTCCTCTAATAAGGTAGTCCTTAGATAATTTAGCAATGTTCCTAAGGTTTACATAGCCTAGTCTCTTATACCATAAATCATTAGTTGAGCTAATTTTGTTAAATAAGTAAATTTCTGTATTAGTAGATTTGAAATTTACTACATATATGTTTCCTTGTCTAATTCCAGTTAAAACAATTTCATTTTTATCAGAAGTAATAATACAAGAAGACTGTATAAATGATACCTGATAACCTTCATAAAATAATTAGCTTATGGATATTAGGTTATGCTGGAGACCACTTACATATGATACCTTCCTGAAGGTAACAGCACCAACTTTGACATTTTCATATACTTCCGTCTGTTCACGGGTGGAGTCTCCAAATATCACTTTTGGTCCAAGCTTAGCTTTGAAATTAGTCAGATTGTCTTTACTTCCAGTCATGCATTTTGAACAGCCACAATCCAGATACCACTATTTCTTTGTGGTAGGATAGTTCTTTACATGTATAAAAAAAGATTAGTTGTTCTTGACCAAGGTAACCTTGGGTCCTTGATTTCTTTCAAATTTATAACTCAAAATATATGAAAATTCAGGTTGGTCCTTATAACCTAGTGGATGATATCTCCTAGGAGGAAAATCCACTAACTAAAAGGATGAATAAGGGTTTTAGTTTTATAAAAATTTTGAAAAGAATTTAGGTTTTTGTTATATGAAACTGGGTTCGACAAAATATAATATGTTTGTCGATCTGCATTCGATGAATGGCGATTAGTTCGTCGAGATCCGTTCACAGAATGAAAGTGTTCATTCTCTGAGCCCCACGTTTGTCGATCGCGGTTCGATGAATCACATTGAAATCGTCGAAAGCAGTTATACGAATAGTTATACCTAAAATTTGTGTTCATAGTTCGTCGATCTGAGTTCGACAAACCACATTCATTTCGTCGAGCTTGGTTCGACGAAATATGTTGAACATATTTTTTGTTAAAATTTTTCTTTTTCTTAGGTTGAGTTTTATATAAGATTTCTACTGCTTTATTACTAACTTTTACCTTTTATTTACCCTTTTCAGAAACAAATTTTATGGGGGTATACAAGATATTCTTCTGTAAAAGAGGAGGCTGCTTAGATGAAGCTCCCAATCCCACCTTTCCATTAAGCATGACATTCACTGTGCTTGTGATATCCATCAATTTGATACTTCTCCCATTAAAGGATTCTTCAAATTGCTTAGTTTTATTTAGTTTATCTTCTAAAGATAATATATGTTCATTAACAACTTTTAAGTCTTCCTTAAGTTTATGTTTTCTGAAGACAAATTGTCAAATTCAATTACTTTTTCTCTGAGGAGTATGATTTCCTTCTCATATTTAATCAAATCTTTACATAATAATTTGAAATCAGTTTAAAATTGATCAGAAGAAAAATCAAAAGAAGAGATTAGCTGATCTTCTTCTGAAATAGATTCATCTTCTAAGTGGTCAGCTTCTGAATCAATAGCTTCAGAGTTGCTACAAGATACATTGATTGCCATCAATAATATCTCTATGGCCTTAGACTCTTCTTCATCCTCACTGGAGCTGGATGAAGATTCTAACTCAGATTCACTCCAAGTCTCAGCAACAAATCCTTTCTCCTTCTTTTTGTACTTGCTGGAGGAGGGCATTCTCGAATGCTTCCTGGAGTCCTTCTCTTTTCTCTCGTCTTTCTTATGTGTTCCTGGACATTCTGGTAGTATATGTCCAGGTTTCCTGCATCCATAAAAAAATATTTCTTTAGTAGGGGTTTTATCATACCTTGGCTTGTCATATTTTCTGGAAGGTCCTCTTCTGAAATCCTTCCTTTCTATCCGATAGAATCTCTTAACCAAGATACTTAGCAGATGTTCGGTATCTTGAGTGCCTTCTGCTTCCTCACATGCTTTGAAAGCAATGCTTTTCTCTTTCCTTCCAGATGATGAAGTAGTCCTTTGCTCAGCTTCTCTGGTCTTGATGAGTTGCTCATAAGAATTGAGCTTGTCCAATAACGTTTCAGTAGAGATCTCATTTAAGCTTCTGGCTTCTTTGATTGGCCAAATCCTGGAGTCCCATGTGCTAGGGAAGCACATAAGAATTTTGTCATTTATATCCATTAAAGAGATGTCCTTGCCAGAGTTTTCAGCTCATTAATTATGAGTCTGAGTTTGTTGTACATATCTGCAACTGACTATGACTCTTCCTTCTTGAAGATCTTATATTGAGAGATCAAGTGTGATCTCGTGTCCTTCCTTTCATCAGTTGATCCTACTACCAAAACAATCAGTGAGTCCTAAATGGCCTTTGCTGAAGTACATTCAGTAACCTTTTGGAATATGTCATCATACATGGTTTGAGCCAGAATATTCATTGCTTTAGCATCAGCAATCTTGGCCTTCTTTTGTGCTTCAATCCACTTAGGGAGTGGAACAACACTTGTACTTGTAGTTGCCACTGGTAGTGGGGGAACATTCAAAATAGAATTATATATGTCTTCATCAATGGAGTTCATATAAAGACTAATCCTTGCCTTCCAAAGTGCAAATTTATTAAAATTGCACATTGGAGGTCTGGTTCTTGAATACTCCTTATTTTGTGCCATAATGTGAAAGACAAACTAGAGTAGATATTATCAATCAAAAATCTTTTGGTTCAGGTGTTAGCCTGTACAATAAAGTAACCTTTTCGTCTGATACCAATTGGAAGTGAGAGATTGATCTAACTAACTCTAACGGATGGGGGGGGGTGAATAGAGTATTTTAAAATTTAACTTTATTTTTATAGCGGATTAAATAGGTGGTACATATATATAAACAAATAAAAGAAGTATCACAAAAAAAAGTAAAGCACAACCAAATGACATAAGGAGTTTATAGTGGTTCCCCAATAAACCTAGGCACATCCACTCTTCTAACACCCTGGTAGTAATCCATTTTAGGTTTTTGATGAGGTGCCCTACAACCACAGGTTTTCGACGAGGTGTCCTGTCACCACAAGATCTATTTTCTAAGGGAGATCTAGCAACCCTTTGAGCTTTTGATTAGGTGCCCAAAAACCAAACCAAGTCTTTTGATCAGGTGACTTGAGAACCAAAGAGTTTAACTTTTGAAGTGAGTTATAACCCTGTACATAGGGAAATAAAATAAAATATGTTGTCTTCTTTGTCTCAAATCTCTGAGAAGACTAGTGGATTTGTTGATGTTGTCAAAGCTCACCCTGAGTTATAAATATCTGATCAGGAGTGGAAGCTTTGCTTCAGGGTGTAAGCCTTCAAAGATTAAACTTTTTCTCCCAGTAAATGAGTGTAAGAGATTGAGGTTTTTGTCTCAGATTGAATATGTGTTGCTGGAAGAAAAGCTTGAAGAAGATGATGATGAACAAGATGTTTATTTTTCTCTGTCTCTTATTCTCTGATTGCAGATATTCTCTTTCGTCTTCTCCTTGTTCTTCTTCATTGCTGATTCTTAATTTATTGCCACTTGCAGTCCTCTGAATTTTTTTTATATTGATTGTTGATTCAACACATTTTATTTTCAAATTCCTTGAAATCTTTTGCATCATTTCTAGGAGTTAGAACTGCTGATTTTTGTCTTCAATGTATTTCCCCAACTATCCCAGTACATTTTATAGAGTAATAACTCTGTGAAATCTATAATTAATGCTGTCAGAAAACGGCTATATTCTTGAGAATATTGTGCATTGACTAACAAAGTATTACTATCTTAATATTTGTAATCAAACAACATTAGTCAATTTAAGAAACTGCAGAGAAGTTTAGTCGAATAGAACCTATAAGGAGTTATTCAAACTCAACAAAGATTTCGTCGAACTGAGCTCCAAGTTCGTCGAACAAATAATTCTCATTCGTCGTGCAGAGCTCCAAGGTCGTTGAACGGAAAATATACTTGTCAATCTGAGCTCCAGGTTCGTCAAACTAAGAAGGCACTTCGTCGAGCTGAGATTCAGAGAAAGAATTAGAGTTTGTCAACCTCAGATAGAATTTCGTAGAGCTCAACTCAGAGAAGGAACTCTGAGTTCGTCTATCTGAGATCGACGATCGTCGAGCTGAGTTCAGCTATCGTTGAACACCTTTTCAGCAATCTTTAAAACTGCCTTGTCTCTAAAGTCCTCTATCTCTGAAGTATTCTGAAGTTATGTTTCAAACAATCTGACCTAATGTGACTGACCTTAACCCTGGAACTAACTTATGAACCTAGACTATACATGTTGGGTCATCAATACTAATAGTGAACCTAGCCCAAATAACAAGTAGGGTTCCAACACGCGATTACCAGAGGTAAACTCACAAACACATATAAATCTCTACAAAAGAGAAGTCAAAAGTAGGTAAATTTAAAATATAACGTGAGTACCCAAATTGAACTCGCGAGCACCTGCTATGCTCTCCAAAAGAGAAGTCAAGAGAAGGTAAATAAAATATAATGTGAGTATCTGAGGTGAACTCTCTAACACTTGCTAATCTCTCCAAAAGAGAGGTTAAAAGAAGACAAAAAACATATAACACAAGTACCTGAGGTTTACTTGCAAACACCTACTAATCTATAAAAAAGAGAAATAAAAGGAGGTAAATTTAAAATATAATGTGAGTAAAGAGAACTCACAAATACCTACTAATTTCAGAAAAAGAGAAGTCAAAAATAGGTAAATAAACATAAAACACGAGTGTCTGAATAGAACTTACGAACACCTGCTAATTTTTGCAAAAGAGAAGTCAAAAGCAAGTAAATTTAAAATATAACGTGAGTACCTGAAGAGAACTCGCGAACACTTGCTAATCTCTGCAAAGGTATAGTCAAAAGCAGTTAAATTAACATATAATGTGAGTACATGAATAGAACTCGCAAAAAACTGCTATTCACTTCAAAAAATAAGTCAAAAGCAGGTAAATAAACATATAACCCGAGTACATGAGGTGAACTCACTAACAACTGCTAATCTCTCCAAAAGAGAAGTAAAAACAGGTAAATTAACAAACAATGGGAGTACCTGAGGAGTAATCGTGAATACCTGCTAATATCTATAAAAGTGAATTCAAAGGCAGGAAAATTTAAAAAATAACACCAGTACCTTTAGAGAACTCTTGAACACATGTTAATATCTGTAAAAGAGAAGTCAGAAGCAGCTAAATTTAAAATATTATGTGTGTATCGAAGGTGAACTCACAAACACCTACTAAGCTATGCAAAAGAGAAGTCAAAAGTAGGTAAATTTAAAAATAACGCGATTACCAGAACAAAACTTGCGAACACCAACTAATCTCCAGAAAAGAGAAGTCAATCGTAAGTAAAAAAACTTATAACTCGAGTACCTGAGGTGAACTCACGAACACCTGCTAATCTCTGCAAAAGAGATGCCAAAAGCATGTAAATTAACATATAACGAGACTACCCGAAGTGATCTAGCAAAAGTTGTAACGTCTCGTTTTGCGCTAGGCCCCTCGAACGCGCTCTGAGTCAAGAGACTTGACTCAGACTCAGGGTGTATTGGTCAAAGGGTTAGGGTTGAGAGACACTCAACGAATAATGGGGGAGCGAACCTTAGATAGAATGATCCAAGGGAAATACGTCCGAAATCATCGAGAATATCCAACAAATTCGTCGAGTATTGCTGGGTGATACTCGGCGCACTCGACACCAGAAGTAGAGAAGCGGTTAATTAAAATTCGTCGAATATCGCAGATGAAATCCGACGAATTCGTCGAGAGTGATGATTATTCGTCGAGTATCGCTTGCTGACACTGGACGCACCCAATGCTAGGAATTGGGGGGAATGGTTAAGGGAAATTCGTCGGATTTCATTGACAATATCTGACGAATTCGTCGAATATGGCGATTAAAGGATTCGGTAGGAGAAAATGAAGGAAATTCGGCTAAGGTGAATTCGTCGAATATCACTAAGGATATTTGGCAAATTTGTCGATTATCACTTAGCCGATTCGGAGAGATTGGAATTGAATTCATCGAGTATACTCAGTTATATTAAGTGATTCGTCAAGTATCTGATACTCGCCGAATTTAACTTGTGCATTTTTCGAGCCAGGCAGAATTTGCTGGTTTGTATAGGCTGACTGAACCGGACTTCGAGATGAGTGCATCTTGATTCTTTGGACCAGTCATTTAGAATAAGACTTAATTTAGCAATAATGGGGAGTCCAATAGCACGACGACATGTGGCAAGTGACATAACCCTAATACGTAATATAAAAAGGAAGTAAAACGAACCCGAGCTGTCGCATCCTCTCATTCTTGTCGAGCCATTACAGTGGAAAACCATCGGAGAGGAACAAGACATTAGAGTTGAATTTATAGATGATTATCCTTCCGCTCCCGTGGAGAACCACCACCAATGAAGAGATAAAGCTATGTCGTAAAGGAGGATGATGAGGTCCATGGCCAAAAATGTCAGAAATGAGGTGAGCTTCTTACACTCTCCTTTGGTGCTAGATCTCTAGTTATACCTAGGAGTGTTATCGATTCAAAAGAGTCTTGATTTGTGAGAATGAGATTTTCCAAGAAGAGGCCATGCAAGGACTTGTGTCCTAGATATTAGACGTCTTCAACCTCTCCTTCCTTCTATGTAAAGATGGGGACTGGTTTCATGAAGAGAAGTGGCCTAATGAGGGTGAATAAGGGAGGAGGAATGAACGATGTAATTTTTGAAATTTTGGCTAGAGGAGGAAGACGAACCAATGTCGTTCGTTCGACTTTGTGATGCGTGCAGAAATCTGTTTTCCACGCGCAACGAACTTCGAGGCAATTTTTAAGCATGATACAACCAGACCTGGGCATTCCACTAAACACGAAAGTTGAATTCCTTCGAAATAACATTCCAATGGGTGGTTACATGTTTTCATACGAGGTTTGTAGCCTCAGGATAGTCTTTGAACTTGCTAGACTGATAGGCTATACGTGCAAAAATCTATTTCTATATACAGCGGACCTCGAGGCTAATTTCGAGTACCTTGAGGTCTGATCTTGGTGATGGACCAGATACAAAAGTTGAAGTCCTTGGAAATACCTTTACAACAGATGGTTACACAGTTTCATACGAGTCATGCATACTCGAGAATGTCCAGTCAAAGTGGTTGTACGGTCAAGCCCTATGTACTTAATATTATCGGGTTAGAGAGGTAATGGGCTAGGTATTAGTAAAGGAATTGTAAGAATAAATGTTGAAGTTTTAGCTAACTTGGTCCTAAGAGAATGTGCTAAACAAATGGCTGGGAATAATAATTGGGCATGAATGTTATTTGTGAAATGGAATAGGTTAGGAATAAGTTGTGACGCTCGATAATTGAACAAGTAAGTAAACCGTGAATTCATGTTAATGCTTGGGGTGAACCATCATTATGTTGATGCGATTACCGTGATGGAAGCATAATGGTTTGTGGATGCTTGATTCTTAAAAGAAATCTGAAGAGGTTGATGCATGGCCATGAGAGGTGTTAAATGAGGAAGTTGTAATGTGCTCCACTGTTTAGAGTCGTGTCTGCCTTCGGGTAGTAGTGCGAGATTAAAGAGTTGTGTAAGGTGGCTTTCCACCCGTGTAAACAACAAACCCTTGATGGGTATAAAAATGTGGAAGGATTTGAAGTGTGAGGGTGTGCCGCACTGAAACTTCATGTTTGTAAGGGACTCGTATGGAGTTCTAGCGTGTTGTTGAGCACGAGATGTGAAATCTTATACAGGACTTAGTATGGAGCCCTCATATATGAAATATATACTGTGTGAGTTGACACGCGATGTCATAATCCTATGTTAAGGATAGTATGGTAGGTCTATAGGTTCGCCAGTCTTCACACCAACTGGAGTTGACATATAGACTTGCACGGTTGGGCCTTGGTCCTCGGTGTCTACTTCACGAGGCACCCCCCATTCTAGTGGATGGTTGGACTTGGTCCTTTGGTGATATGTTCACAGAGGCACCTTTTGTGCCATGATGATAAGCCATTTTGGTGTGTGTTCTTGGTGCACATCTACCCTAGACCCCGCTGAGCTGTAGTATGCATGTGAGCTCTATTGTTGTGTTCTTAATATTGAGGCGTATGGAGGCTTAGGATTGGTAGTGTGGATGCCAGCCTAGTAGTGGAAAAGCCTGTTCCAATATCATCGTCTAGCCTTGATGGATGGCGCATGAGAGGTTAGCTACCTGCTCGAAAAGTTGGAACTATAAGTATGTGTCGACATATCAATTGCATGTGCTTGAACTTTGGTGAGTCACTACATTGCATTGCATTCATATCATTACTGTTAAAATTCAACAACCTGGCACTACTACCACATTGAATTTTCTCCAGGTGGTCAATGAGATAGCCTGACGCCAAATTAATATTCTCAGCACTATCAAGATCACACCTTGATCACGCGGAAAATTCCCTGGAACCTGGAGTGAGCAGGAGTTATCTCAACCAAAGCCAGTCAACCAGCAAACACTTGTAGCACAAGCATCTTTATTGATTCACAACAATCTTCTTTACACAGTGAGATATATATGGTGAGACATGCTTCACCAAACAACCACCTAAGGGAAAGCATAGCATTAGAAAAAACAAAATAAGAGAAACAAGTCGCGCTGACTCAACCACCAAGCCACCGGTCTACTACTCTGGAGTCCGCTCAACCCGCCAGGTCGCCAGACCGCAACCCAAGCCGCACGGACTACCCCTTATTCAATGCTAGCTCTAGCCACCGATATGCAAGCTCCCTGACTGTGAGGTCGCCTAGTCGCCAGACCGCACAAGCTACGATGCCAAATAGAACAGTTCGCTTGAGGCAGGTGACTTCTTGAACCCCGAACCAAGTTGCCAAAGAGAAGACCGTCTGGTAGCTGTCCGCGACGTCCTATTTTCCGCATGTTGCTTAACTGCAGAGTCCTCACTGTGTAACAACCCAGTTTTTCAGCAGGCAAAATTTTTGGGTGACACGGCATGGGACACGGGCGTGTCCCAGGGCGTGTCCTGCTCGGGTGTGGAATCGTGCCAAGATCGACGAAAGTTGTTCGACGAAAAGTGTTTGGGCGATCATGCCCTGGATCACGGGCGTGATAGAGGGCGTGTCCCGCTCGGGTTCGGCATCAGGTCGACGAAATGCTGTGTTCAACAAATTTAGCTCGACGATTTAGCAAAGGCTTCGTAGGCTGGAAAATCGTCGAACGGAAATCGTCGAACGCTGGGGAAATCGTCGAACATGCGAAATCGTCGAACGGAGATCATCGAACGCTGGGCCAATCGTCGAATGCACGGAATCGTCGAACGGAAATCGTCGAACGCGCTCAACAATCGCTGGCGGGCTCGAGATTCCTAGCGAGCTCGACGATCGCTGCCTAATCGTCGAACGCAGATCGTCGAGCGCAGACCTGAGACACGGGCGTGTCACATGGCGTGTCCCGCTGAGCTCTCATGTAGGTGTACTCGAGTAGTTGGTTTCCTCGCGAGTTAGTCATCTCGAGTAGGTCTCGAGTGAGGTACACGCCCCGTGTCACGGGCATGACTTGGCCGATACGGGCGTGTACGGTGGCTGTGACCTGTTTCGAGATAAGGCGGTTTGTGTACCGCTTAGAGACAAGGCATGTGACACGGGCGTGTCATAGGGCGTGTCGGACCCGAAAAGCAGTTTTGCGAGTTTTTTGTAGCCGTCCATTTTTCTCAGCTTGGATCCAAAGGTTGAGCTTCTTTCCGACTTCCTTAAGGCCGAAAACAGAGAACGTATTATCCTTTTGTTCTTGCCTTCATCTTTCTAAAAGTTTAGAGAGAGAAAGGGAGAGGAAGGAGGAGGAAGAAGAAGACGGGCTGCTTGCTGCTGGAGCTTATGAGTGTCAAGCGGTACTCTGAGGCCAATTTTTCTGAGGAAATGCTCTTTCTAGCCAGCTAGGAACTTCATGGCACCAAAGCGGTCTTCAAGGGTAACGACCTTTCTTCCTAGCCATGTGAAGGCTTCCTTTTTGGCATATGTTTGTGATTCCCCCACCAAGAGGTGGCTGATTTGGGAGTATTTTGGGGTGATTCATGGAATCCCCTTTTGTTGGCATATAGATCCGGAAATGGAGTACAGAATAAGCATGCTGTGTGAAGCCCATCTGGACAGGTTGGTCTGGATTGGTGATGTTGCATACGAATCGGAGAAGACTCCATGATAAACCTATAGTTTAAGGAGTCAACGGGTTATTCCTATGAAGGGTAGTAGTAGGAAGTACTGGAGTGGTAGTCCAGGAAAATATCCGTGTTATGCTTGTGCTATTGGGTCATACCTGTGAATGAGTAACAGTAAGTACTGGTGTGACTAGGAAAGACCATTTGTGATGCTTGATGTCGTAGGTGGTACCTGTGAAGAGAGTAGCAGGAAGTACTGGTGTGCCCAGGAATGGCCTATGACATTTGTGATATGGCGGTGTCGTACCTGTGAACGAGTAACAGGAATTACTGCTGCGCCCAGGAAAGACCCGCTAATGTTGTGAGAGAATAGGTGTAATAGAAATACCCAAGATTGAATACCAGAATAGGATCGGTGAGACCTACCCGCGCCTTTATTTATCCGCGTGTACTCCGTGCTCGGCGATGGCAAGGCGATTTGAGCAACGGGGATGGAGGATCTGACCTGCGTTATGTCCGTCCGACGTGAGACCAGAAGGTGCGGTCTGTTTGAGTGCATAGTAAGAGTCTTAGGCCTACGTTTCGAGATACAATGGGGGGCTACGGGCCAATCCTGGTTCACTAAGACTATAAAACTCCGGCTGCACGCCATGAAGTAAATGCTCAAGAGTGTTGTCATTGGGTTGCAACCCTGATACGGTGGTAGGCAACTGATTTGCCAGCACACCAAGAATCTGCACTGAGTGCACGGACCGTTGGGATGGGTGGCTCACGGTTGTGATGGCATGTGTGCGTGGAAGCATAGTATATGAGATATATTGTCATGCTTGTGATATGATATTCCTGTAGAAAAGAATATCGCTGCCCCAGGAAAGGGGTAGGGTCATTATAATTTGGTCAGCTGAACGCTGACCGTTGCTTTTGTTTGCCACCATTGGGTGGATTGTCCCTGTACATGTGCTGGAGAACCAAGCGGGATGCATAAAGATTGATGTCCCTACTGCTGCTGCTAGCCCTCGAAGGCTATTTGGATGATTGTTGTGTTTTCTTTTATTGTGGCTGGCCTGCGCGCCAATGTTTAGGCCACTGTTTGAAAGTCATGTAAGGCCATAAGGCCAACTTTCGTGTTGTTGTAAGACATTCCTATTATATATATACAAAGTGGAGTTGTTTTATATGTTGGACATTTAAGTGTGGAGTTCAAGTATTAGTATAGGCTTCCGCTAGAATGCAATGTGTTTATGTGCGCTGTGCTACTCTAGTATCATCCCGTAACTTTTCCGCCTGTTTTGTGATATATGATGTGGGGCCCCGTCCTGACCTTCTATTATATACCATATGAACGGATGGGGTTATTACATTTTTGGTATCAACTATCTTGGTCTTTCCCTCTCGAAGTCGTGGTCGACTTCTTTTGTGGGGTGGCGAGCACGTGTCTGTGCAAACCATATTTATACGATTGAACTCCTGAATGTCCTTGATAGGAATGCAAATTTATGTGTTTGTGGAACCTGCATGTTCCTATTTTGTGTTGTTTGCTTGTGTAAGGCCCCTAATGTGTGTGTCTTATCCACCTTTAGGTGACACGGAGTGGAGCTGGACAGTCAGAGCCCCAGCATTCTGATGAAAGTGCGGCACCAGCCGCGGTGCCTACACCTCCACCGTCTGCGGAACATGTGCGTTTAGTTGCTGAGGTTTTGTTTGCCATGATCCAAGGGCAGCCACTTAGGTAGTTACAACCGGTTGTGAGGCTAGAATAGGTGGAGCCAGGGCCTGAACCTGTAGTGGATGTGGCTCCTTGAGCGGCTGAGAAGCAGTTGACGCGGTTTATGAGTATCCATCCGCGTAAGTTTTCGGGAGCGGGAACTCCTACGCAGGCTGAGGATTGGCTATTGTGCGTCAAGCGAATCATGATGGTGATTGGATCGGAGGAGCATCAGAAAGTCACCTTAGCTACCTTCTTTCTTGAAGGAGAAGCTAGATTGTGGTGGGACGAGATGGAGTTGCATCACTTGGTGGGTCGTTCCTTAACACAAGTATCGATGGAAGAATTCTCCAGACTCTTCCTAGCGAAGCACCTTCCTACGGCTCAACGGATAGCCATAGAAAATGAATTCCAATGGCTAACACAAGGGGATGGCAGTGTTGACGCGTACCTGCATGAGTTTACACGCTTGGGGCGGTATGCGGGTTCTATTTTTGATGATGAGCAGAGGAAGACGAATAGGTTCTATGAAGGACTGCGGGACGAGCTGAGATTCCTGGTTTCTAGTTCTGTGAACCAAGGCTTCCAGGCGTTGGTCGATACTGCAAGAGCGCTGGAAAAAGATATGAAGATGGTGCAGGTGAAGAGGGCTTTGGCTGTGATACAACCGGAGTGGAAGATACCCCGATCTGGGAAACCATTTTATAAGAAGAAATGGGGCAAGAAGTCCAAGACAAGTGGACAAGCTCCTTCATCAGTTGCATCGGGAGCAACGTCGGGGGCTACCTCAAGGTCGGATACTCATACATGCTTTAATTGTGGCCGGGTGGGACATATAGCTCGAGATTGTCGGGTGCCGCCAAAGAGTGAAAATAAGGCGGGAGCATCGTATGCGGAGAAGGGAAAGACAGTAGTAGAGTCCTCTACCTCGCAGGCGCAGCCCCGGGTCTACAATATTGGCCTGCAGGAGGCCATCAAGCAGAGTGACGTCGTCACAGGTATGAGTTTAGTTTGGCATATTATATTGCTTGTATGCTTTACTTAGTGCATATGTGTTTGCAGTTTGTGTGTGTGACATGATTGTCACAGGGTTTGTGATGATTCGGGACACGCTGGCGCGAGCACTGTTTGATACGGGTGCGTCGCATTCTTCTCTGTCTAGCGAGTTCATAGCACGGCTTGGGATACCTAGTCGTGCAAAGACAGATAGCATCAGAGTGGTGTTGCCGAATGGCTGTTGGATGCTTGCGGATCAAGCTTGCGATGTGGCGGTCCAAATAGGAAGTCAGGATTTCAGGTTGACTGCATCTGTATTACCGATATCAGAATTCGACGTGATATTTGGTATTGATTGGCTTGCAGAGCAGCATGCCATGATTTATTGCCAGTCCAAAGAGATCACGTTGGTCTAGAATACCGAACAGGAGACAACGTTCGCGGGTATGCAAGGATTGGGCAGGACATTGATGTATGCACTCCAAGTAGTCAAGGCTGTTCGGAAGGGTGCGGAGTGTTACTTCGTACTGATTCAGGCTGTTGAGCCTAAGGCCAGTGTGTGTGAGGTGCCGATTGTGTTGGAATTTACAGATGTGTTTCCCAAGGATCTTCCTGGGCTACCACCCCAGCGGGATATTGACTTCACGATCGAGTTGGTGCCAGGTGCGAAACCTGTGGCCCGCTCGCCATATCACGTCGCGCCAAAGGAGATGGTTGAGTTGAAGGTCCAACTACAAGAATTGCTGGAGCAAGGCTATATACGCCCAATAATGTCACCTTGGAGCGCGCCTATGCTTTTTGTGAAGAAGAAAGACGGTGGGTTGCGGTTATGTATTGACTACCGTGAATTGAATAAGCTGACCGAGAAGAATAAATATCCGATACCCCGGATTGATGAGTTGTTCGATCAGCTGGTGGATTCGACCGTCTATCGAAATTGGACCTGAAGTCTGGTTATTACCAGTTGAGAATTCGGGAAAGTGACATTCCCAAAATCTCATTTGGAATGCATTACGGGCACTATGAGTTCACAGTCATGCCATTTGGACTGTGCAATGCGCCTTCGGTGTTTATGGATTTGATGCACCGAATATTCCGCGAGTACCTGGATCTATTTGTGATCGTGTTCATTGATGACATCCTGGTGTACTCAAAGTCGCAAGCTGAACATGAGACTCCCTTGTGGTTGGTGTTGAATACATTGAGGCAAAATCAGCTCTATGACAAGTTCTCGAAGTGTGCGTTTTGGTTATCGTCAGTGGCTTTCCTAGGCCATATGGTGAGTGGAGCGGGCATAGCAGTGGATCCTGCAAAGATCAGGGCCATAACAGAGTGGTCGGTGTTGTCTTCAGTGGCCGAGGTCAGAAGTTTCCTTGGACTTGTGGGCTACAATCGAAGATTTGTTGAGAATTTCTGGCGAATCGCTTTGCCGCTAACCATGCTGACGAGAAAAGTGCAGAAGTTTGTTTGGATGCCAGGTTGCGCACGAGCTTTTGAAGAGCTGAAGGTTTGGTTGACTACGACGCCCGTGCTGTCTTCACCAAGTGGGACCGATGGATTTGTTATTTATAGTGATGCCTCAGGGAGCGGCTTAGGCTGCGTTCTTCTACAGAATGGAAAGGTAATTGCTTATTTCTCACGCCAGCTGAAGGTGCACGAACGAAATTATCCCGTCCATGACTTAGAGTTGGCGGCGGTGATTTTTGCACAAACGTTGTGGTGACATAATCTTTATGGAGTGAAGGTGGAGATCTATACAGATCACAAGAGCTTAAAGTACCTATTGGAGCAGAAGGACTTGAACATGCGACAACGAAGGTGGTTGGAGTTCCTTGGGGACTACACTTTCGAGATCCACTATACTCCCGTGAAGGGAAATATAGTCGTGGATGCCTTGAGTCGGAGAGCTCCGGCTAGAGCGAGTTTGTTACAAAGGCATGATGAATGTCTCATCCAGGAGCTAGAAGCTTTAGAGATTTTTTGTGTTGACAAGAATTCTACCGCCAATGCATGTCTAAACTGGACGGAGGTGCAATGTGACCTTGCAGACCGGATTCGACGAGCAATGGGGTTAGATGAAAATCTCTTACGCTATGTTAACGAGTGTCCAGATGGCAAATTCTCCTGGAATGACGGCCTTTTGCGAAAAGAGGGCCGTTTGTGCATCCCGAATGTAGTTAAATTGAGGGAAGAACTAATGTATGAAGCGCATTATACAAAGTATTCCATTCACTCCGGGAGCACGAAGATGTTCAATGATATGAAAAAGCTATTCTGGTGGCCAGGGCTAAAGAGAGATGTTGCCCTCTATGTGGCCAAATGCCAAACATGTGCGATGGTGAAGGCGGAATGCCAAAAGCCGGGTGGTTATTTGAAATCGTTGTCGATCCCAAAGTGGAAGTTTGATGATATTTCCATGGATTTTGTGCACGGGTTGCCGAGATCTCAGCGAGGAAATGATTCCATTTGGGTAATTGTTGACCGGATAACTAAAGTGGCACATTTTCTCCCGAACAGGCGGGATGATTCGGTCGAACGTTTGGCAAAATTATATGTTGACTTGATTGTATGGCTTCACGGTGTTCCTCGGAGCATCATAAGTGATCGAGATGGGTGATTCACGTCAAATGACTGGAGGCTAGTTCACCGACTGTTGGGCACGAAGTTGACATTCAGTACTGCCTTTGATCCCCAAACGGATGGCCAAACTGAACGTACCAATAAAACGATGGAGGACATGCTCCGGATAGGCGCCCTCGACTTCAGAAAGAGATGGGAAGATCATCTCTACATGGTGGAGTTTGCCTATAATAATAGCTACCAGGCGAGCATTGGGATGGCACCGTATGAAGCGCTATATGGAAGGAAGTGTCGTACTCACTTGGCTTGTGTAGAAGCGGGTGAATCTCGAGTGTATAATCGAAATGAGGTCGATGAAGCAAACTCAACCACACAGATGATTCGAGAGAAGCTACTCATTGCTCAAGATCGACAAGTGAAGTACTACAACGCCAAGCACCGGAACATGGAGTTCACGGTTGGCGAGTGGGTTTACTTGAAGATCAAGCCCTTCAAAGGTGTCTCCAGGATTCGACGTCTGAAAAAGTTGAGTCCAAGATATTTGGGTCCATTTGAAGTGGTCGAGCGAGTCGGAGAAGCGACATATCGGCTAGATCTTTCGGCAGACTTGGGTGGACTACATGATGTGTTGAACATCTCGGTGCTTCAGAAGGCTGTTAAAGATCCAGCTCAAGTGATCGCGGATGATCGTGTGTCGGTGGAGTATGGGCTAACAACGAGAGTTAGACCCATTAAGATCGAGGATCGAGCCGAGAAACAGTTGCGGAACAAGACGGTCGGAATGGTTAAAGTCCGGTGTGATAACTGCAGTCGTGAGGAACTTACATGGGAGCGAGAGCAAACCATGCGAGTGGAGTTTCCTGAGCTGTTTCTGTAATTAGTGGAGAGTGAACATATGTTGTTGGAACATGAGAATTTTAATGTTATAACCTTTTGCTTGCTGGTTGCCAACCTCTATCCTAATTTCGAGGACGAAATTTCTTGTAGGAGGGGAGGGTTGTAACAGCCCAATTTTTCAGCAAGCAAAATTTTTGGGTGACAAGGCCTGGGACGCGGGCGTGTCCCAGGGTGTGTCCTGCTCGGGTGAAGAGTCGTGCCAAGATCGACGAAAGTTGTTCGACGAAAAGTGTTTGGGCGGTCACGCCCTGGATCACGGGCGTGACAGAGGGCGTGTCCCGTTGGGGTTCGGCGTCAGGTCGATGAAATGCTGTGCTCAACGAATTGAGCTCGACGATTTAGCAAAGGCTTCGTGGGCTGGCAAATCGTCGAACGGAAATCGTCGAATGCTGGGGAAATCGTCGAACGCGCGGAATCGTCGAACAGAGATCGTCGAACGCTGGACCAATCGTCGAACGCGTGGAATCGTTGAACGGAAATCGTCGAACGCGCTCGACGATTGCTGGCGGGCTCGACGATCGTTGGCGAGCTCGATGATCGCTTTCTAATCGTCGAACGCAGATCGTCGAGCGCATATCTGAGACACGGGCATGTCACATGGCATGTCCCGCTGAGCTCTCGTGTAGGGGTACTCGAGTAGTTGGTTTCCTCTCGAGTAAGTCATCTCGAGTAGGTCTCGAGTGAGGTACACGCCCCGTGTCACGGGCGTGACTTGGCCGACACGGGCGTGTACTGTGGCCGTCACCTGTTTTGGTATAAGACGGTTTGTGCACCGCTTAGAGACACGGCCTGTGACACGGGTGTGTCACAGGGCGTGTCGGACCCAAAAAGCGGTTTTGCGGGTTTTTCGTAGCCGTCCATTTTTCTCAGCTTGGATCCAAAGGTTGAGCTTCTTTCCGACTTCCTTAAGGCCGAAAACAGAGAATGTATTCTCATTTTGTTCTTGCCTTCATCTTTCTAAAAGTTTAGAGAGAGAAAGGAAGATGAAGGAGTAGGAAGAAGAAGATGGGCTGCTTGCTGCTGGAGCTTATGAGTGTCAAGCGGTACTCTGAGGACAATTTTGCGGAGGAAACGCTCTTTCTAGCAAGCTAGGAACTTCATGGCACCAAAGAGGTCTTCAAGTGGTAACGACCTTTCTTCCTAGCCATGTGAAGGTTTCCTTTTTGGCATATGTTTGTGATTCCCCCACCAAGAGGTGGCTGATTTGGGAGTATTTTGGGGTGATTCATGGAATCCCCTTTTGTTGGCATATAGATCCGGAAATGGAGTACGGAATAGGCATGCTGTGTGAAGCCCATCTGGACAGGTTGGTCTGCAATGGTGATGTTGCATATGAATCGGAGAAGACTACGTGATAAATGTGTAGTTTAAGGAGTCAACGGGGTTTTCCTGTCAAGGGTAGTAGCAGGAATTACTAGAGTGGTAGTCCAGGAAAATATCTGTGTTATGCTTGTGCTATTGGGTCATACCTGTGAATGAGTAATAGGAAGTACTGGTGTGACAAGGAAAGGCCCTTTGTGATGCTTGATGTCGTAGGTGGTATCTGTGAAGAGAGTAGCAGGAAGTACTGGTGTGCCCAGGAAAGACCCCTGACATTTGTGATATGGCGGTGTCGTACCTATGAATAAGTAACAGGAAGTACTGTTGTGCCCAGGAAAGACCCGCTAATGTTGTGAGAGAATGGGTGTAATAGAAATACCCAGGCATGAATGCGAGAACAGGATCGGTGAGACCTACCCGCGCCTTTATTTAGCGGCGAGTAAGCCGTGCTCGGTGATGGTAAGGCGATTTGAGCAACGGGGGGTGGAGGATCCGACCTACGTTATGTCCGTCCGACGTGAGACCAGAAGGTGTGGTCTGTTGGAGCACATAGCAAGAGTCTTAGGCCTACGTGTCGTGATACAATGGGGGGAAGCGGGCCAATCCCAGTTCACTAAGACTATAAAACTCTGGCTGCACGCCATGGAGTAAATGCTCAAGAGAGTTGTCGTTGGGTTGCGACCCTGATACGGTGGTGGGCAACTGATTTGGCAATACACTAAGGATGTGCCCTGAATGCACGGCCGTTGGGCCGGGTGGCTGACGGTTGTGATGGCATGTGTGCGTGAAAGAACAGTATATGAGATATATTGCCATGCTTGTGATATGATATGCCTGCAGGAAAGAATACCGCTGCCCCAGGAAAGGGGTAGGGTCGTTATAATTTGGTCAGCTGAACGCTGGCCGTTGCTTTTGTTTGCCATCATTGGGTGGATTGTCCCTATACAGGTGCTGGAGAACCAAGCGGGATGCATAAAGGTTGATGTCCCTGCTGCTGCTGCTGCTAGCCCTCGAAGGCTTTTTGGATGACTGATGTGTTTTCTTTTATTCTGGCCGGCCTGCGCGCCAATGTTTAGGCCACTGTTTGAAAGCCATGTAAGGCCATAAGGCCAACTTTCGTGTTGTTGTAAGACATTCCTATTAGATATATACAATGTGGAGTTGTTTTTATATGTTGGACATTCAAGTGTGGAGTTCAAGTATTAGTATAGGCTTCCGCTAGAATGCAATGTGTTTAGGTGCGCTGCACTACTCTGGTATCATCCCGTAACTTTTTCGCCTGTTTTGTGATATATGCTGTGGGGCCCCGGCCGGACCTTCTAGTATATACCATATGAACGGATGGGGTTGTTACACACTGTCCCTGACCGCAATAAGAGCCAATTCCAGGCTTTCCAGCACTATCCGCACAACCTGCACAACACAACCCGGTGAACTCAACCAAACCGCACGGACACCAAAAAGCAGTCCGTAGCAACCTGTGCGGGCTCAAGTTACTGTTCACTTACGCATGGAGGTTACTATTCCTGATGTGACATGGGTCCTATTTATAGTCACGATGATGAGTGTGGTCACCGCCCTAGCTGATTAGATTACCACCATATCCTGCAGCAAGAGTTCTCCGCAGTCCGCGGATATATACCAGTCCGCCGCACCTGTGCAAGATAGCGAGCCCGCCTAGCTTCTCCAAGGACGGATTCCAATCGCCAGTCCGGCTTGTCACCAAAGGCCAAACCGCCAAGGCATCACTATGGCCGGACAACAACACCAGTCCGCTTTGTCGCCGAAGGCCAAGCCAAGACCACCACAGTCGGACTCCGCAGCAGTAGTCCGCCAATCCGCGGACACAGCACCAGCCTGCTTATCCCGAGTCCGCAGCCTCTCCACCAAGGCACCTGCCGGACTCAGCGGACACTCGGCTTCAGTCCGCACATCCCGAACCAACGACTTTGCCATAAAGGTACCTGCCGGAATCAATAGACACGCCGATCCAGTCCGCACATGCTCCGGACAGCTCTAGCCTGCATATCCCTGCACACAATCCAGTCTGCATACCTTGCAGACTTCTCTAGTCCGCATATCCTAAGTCCATAGCCTTCACCAAGACACTTATCGGACTTAGCGGACTCCAGCTCTAGTCTGCACACAGTTGCGGACACAACCTCCAGTGCGCACATCCCCAAACTCGAAACAAGGCACATGCACTTCTGCCAAGCTTGGCGGACTGAGAAGCAGTCCGCACTCCACTGCGCGATCTCCCCGGACTGAGCTAAACATGGTCTTGGTTCAGACCCAACCAAGTCCACACCACTGGCCACAAGGGCCAGTCCGCACTTACTGGCGGACACTGGATCCAGTCTGCCTGTCCTGGCGAACTCCAGTATCAGTACGCACTGACTGGCGGTATCCGCGGCTTCCACTTCCCGCTGCAGCAGAGTAAGACCAAAGCAATTGCCAAACCGGTCTGCCGAGCTCTAGTTCTTCAGTCCGCTTCATGTCGGACTCTGCGGATAGAGTGGCAAGCCTCCCGGTTACTTCCTGGGATCCAAATGTCTGCTGAGCACAAGCCGGCTTGGCTAACCACAGCTGCTATCTGCGTAGTCCACGCGAACAGACGACCCAGGATGCTACAGAGCAAATCGTCTGCAACATCCCTGCCTACTTAGCAGTCCGCCAACCCTGTCTGCGTAGTCCCCGTGGATAGGTCCCAGTGCTCCATTCACCCACTTTCACTTCACAAATTTCAACACTCCACCTTGAAGTGAAAAGTGGTGAATAAATCCAGCAGCTCCCGTAACCTTGCACCTGATCCCTCCGATAGCATCTATGAAGAATTGTAAAAGACATATTCCTCGCCCCGCATATCATGGACCATGAGGGAGCCCTCCAGCATCTCACAAAAGGAGCCATGCTTCCCTCTGCCTTCTTCTTTAGCTTCAACCTCCACTCATGCACCACAGGAGTATCACCATCAACCTGGGGCACAAAAGCCCAAGCCTCGTTATCTCTGAGAGAAGTCACCTCTTCAGCCTTGGTGTCAACCACCTCCTTGATTCTAGTGGGGTCATCACCGCCAGAAGATACTTGCTCGACCTGAGGGCTAGCAAGGAAACATGAGATCAAGCCCGCCGTGTTACCTTCACTATATCGAGCTGGTGGCTTACTGATCCTCTTCAATCTCTGAAGAACCGGATCACGGCTAACCACCTTCGCTGCTTCTGAACTAGCTCTGTTCCTGGGTAAACCCAGAACAATGCTCCCCTCTCTTCCTAAACAAGATGCCTCCTCACTGGAACCAGGAGTACCTGGAGTAATGCTCCCCCTACTACCTGAACCAGAAGACTCCCCTCTTGAACAAGAACTGCCTATAACATCGCTCCCCCTACTTCCTGAACCGGAAGTCTCCGCCTTTGAGCCAGAAGTACTTGGAGCATTGCTCCCCCTACTTCCTGACCCTGACGCCTTTGCCCCGGAGCTAGAACAGCCTGGAGCTCCCGGTGACTCAGGAAGCTCCCACTGAACCTTAGCAGCAGCCTCCTTCAGCACACCATCTGACATGCTCATATCTATCTCCACACAAGAGCTATCCCAATACGACGTCAACTCATCGAAGACAACGTCTCTCGACACGATGAGTCTCTTCATCGCAGGATCCATACACCTCCATCTTCTCCTCTACTCATCATACCCAACAAAGACTAGCTTCGTCTTGAGAGCACCTAGAGAGTGTATGTAGCAGGCAGATCCAAACACCCTTAGATGCTTCACACTAGGCTTTACTCCGAACATCAACTCATAAGGAGTCTTCATATAGATCGGACTAATAGGCATCCGATTGATGACATGAGCAGCACAGGCCATCCCTCCGCCCAAAGGGCCTTAGGAACGTCTTTACTCTGAAGTCAACCCTTGCAGGTCTCCGTTGACCAACGGATCATCTGAGCTGCAATACTGCCTTGCTGTGAAGTATGTCCATAAGAAAGCTCCTTCCGGATCCTTTGCTTCCTGCAAACGTTTGAGAACTCGGTTGAGCCAAACTCACCACCGATGCTTGTCCTCAACTTCTTGATCCTCAGGATAAGCTAGCCTTCCACAAGCTTCTTGAACTCCACAAATAAGCGCATCATGTTGGACTTCTTCTTCATGAAGTATACCCAAGTATACCTTGAATAGTCATCAACCAATATCAGCATGAACCTGCTACCTCCAAGACTGGCGGTGACGGTCGGTCCAACTAGAGCACAATGTACAACCTCCAAAGGTGCATTACATCTGGATTGTGCCTTATCAACCATAAAGCGATAAGCTTCACTTTGCTAACATCCCGCACACACCTGACCATCGTCATAGGATGACAATCTAGGCAAGCCTATTACGAGTCTTCGTTCCTCCATTGCTTTCAGCTTGTCCATCCCTACATGCCCTAGTCTTTCATGCCAGATAGCTGCACTATCACTGGCCTTTATTCGGTCAGCACCAAAACTTGTTGAAGACCAAACTAAGTTCTTCTCCTTGCCTCCAACATGAGCTACGTTCGCCGAGAGCAAGGTAACCTTGCACTCCTTCCTGAGGTGACCATGCTGCTTGCATCTATAGCACCTTGGTCCTTCCTTCCTCTTCCCATGACGCCTAGGAGAAACACTCCTCTCTTGCTAATATGAAGTAGACGGATCATCCGCTTCAGCAACCTTCACCTCCTTCCTGAACAACCTATCAAGGGAAGTCCAAACCTCCGCAGCTGACCGAAATCCACTGATGTTGTCCAAGAGCTCCGATGAGATTACCTGCTTGAGAATAGACTCCGCTTTCGCATTTATCTCCTTCCAAGCTCTCATCTTTTCAAAATTGCCAGAAGTAGCATCTTGTCTTTTTGCTTTGCATACACCCTCCCAAAGGTCCTCGCCAAGAAGAAAGATCTCCATATAAGACTTCCACCTATCAAAGTTCATCTCTATAAGGAGATCAATAAGAAGAGAACTTGCATCTTTCACTGCCATGGTTCTACCACTGGTTCCCTCTTCAAAGAGTAACAACCACTTCAGTTGATCGCTGCTTATCCACTCCAACCTAGGCTCAGATACCATGTTAAAATTCAATAATCTGGCACTACTACCACGTTGAATTTTCTCCAGGTGGTCAATGAGATAGCCTGACGCCAAATTAATATTCTCAGCACTATCAAGATCACACCATGAACACGCGGAAAATTCCCTGGAACCTGGAGTGAGCGGGGGATATCTCAAAAAAAGCCAGTTAACCAGCAAACACATGCAGCACAAGTATCTTTATTGATTCACAACAATCTTCTTCACACAGGGAGACATACATAGCGAGACATGCTTCACCAAACAATCACCCATGGGAAAGCAGAGCATTACAAAAAACAAGACAATAGAAAAAAGCCGCACGGACTGAACCACCAAGCCGCCGGTCTACTACTGTGAAGTCCGCTCAACCCGCCAGATCGCCAGACCGCAACCCAATCCGCGCGGACTACCTCTTATTCAATCTTAGATCTAGCCGCCAATCTGCAAGCCGCATGACAGCGAGGTTGCCTAGCCGCCTGACCGCACAAGCTGCGATGCCGAATAGAACAGTCTGCCTGAGGCAGGCAACTTCTTGAACCCCGAACTAAGTTGCCAAAGAGAAGACCGTCTGGTCACTGTCCGTGACCTGCTGTTTTCCGTCTGTTGCTTAACCGTCGAGTCCGCACTATCCCTGACTTTTATCAGACCCAAGTCCTGGCTTTCTAGTGCTATCCGCGCAACCTACACAACACAACCCGGTCAACTCAACCAAACCGCACAGACACCAAAAAGCAGTCCGCAGCAACCTGTGCGGGCTCAAGTTAATGTTCACTTATGCATGGAGGTTACTATTCCTGATGTGACATGGGTCCTATTTTTAGGCACGATGATGAGTGTGGTCACCGCCCTAGCCGATAGGATTACCGCCACATCCTGCAGTAAGACTTCTCCACAGTCCGCGGATATATACCAGTCCGCCGCACCTGTGCAAGATATCCAGCCCCGCTAGCTTCTCCAAGGATGGACTCCAATCGCTAGTACGCCTTGTCGCCAAAAGCCAAACCGCCAAGGCATCACCAAGGCCAGACAGCAACACCAGTCTGCCTTGTCGCCGAAGGCGAAGCCAGGACCACCACAGTCATACTCCGCAGCAACAGTCTGCCAATCCGCAGACACAACACCAGCCCGCTTATCCCGAGTCCGCAGCCTCGCCACCAAGGCACCTGTCGGACTCAGCGGACACTTGGCTTCAGTCCGCACATCCCGAGCCCACGGCTTTTCTACAAAGGCACCTGCTGGACTCAGCGGACACGCCGATCCAGTCCGCACATACTATGGACAGCTCTAGCCTGCATATCCCTGCAGACAATCCAGTCTGCATACCTTGCAGACTTCTCCAGTCCGCATATCCTAAGTCCATAGCCTTCACCAAGACACTTACCGGACTTAGCGGACTCCAGCTCCAGTCCGCACACAGTTGCGGACATAACCTCCAGTCCGCACATCCCCAAACTCGCAACAAGGCATAGGCACTTCTGTCGAGCTTGGCGGATTGAGAAGTAGTTCGCACTCCACTACGCGATCTCCCCGGACTGAGCCAAACATGGACTTGGTTCAGAACCAAACAAGTCCACACCATTGGACACAAGGGCCAGTCCGCACTTAATGGCAGACACTGGATCCAGTCCGCCTATCTTGGCGAACTCTAGTATCAGTCCGCACTAACTGGCGGTCTCCGCGGCTTCCACTTACCGCTGCACCAGAGCAAGACCAAGGCAACTGCCAAACCGGTCTGCCAAGCTCCAGTTCTTCCGTCCGCTTCATGTCGGACTCCGCAGATAAAGTGTCTAGCCTCCTGGTTACTTCCTGGGATCCAAATGCCTGCTAAGCACAAGCCGGCTTGGCTAACCGCCATTATTGTCCGCATTGTCCGCGCAAACAGACCGCCCAGGATGCTACAGAGCAAACCATCTGCAACATCCCTGCTGACTTAGCAGTCCACCAACCCTGTCCGTGTAGTCCGCACAGATAGGTCCCAGTGCTCTATTCACCCATTTTCACTTCACAAATTTCAACAATTACATTACGTTTCATACACAAAATCCTTATCATTTATATTTGTATGAACACTCTTATATGATAAGTTATTTTACTGTTGAACTAGTCCTTAACTTATATGTCTGTATGAGCATTCATATAAGTTGAGTTACTTCCTGGAGTTTCATATTATATACTGTTGTGGATGTTAAAACTTCTAAAGATGATTGATATACTCATTTATTGCAATTATTGATATACACTAATATTGCTAACTCCTATACGACCTATTTGTACTACTGTTTATTTACATATATTGATATAAATAGCGTTTATTTACATATACCCTGATAAGGATGAAATCATTCTGGCCCCTATGGACAAGAGGGCTCAGAATATTATATTGAGTGCAATAGATGATTCAACTTTTCAAAATTTTATTTATTGTAAAACATCAAAAAAAATGTGGGAGTGTCTATGACTTAGAGTAGGACACATCTAGCGATGAGGCGTTTGCACTCGCCTTTGGGCTATACAGTCGAGCGGATGGTAATGTCTATGACCAGGAGTCCACCAGGGCTATCACGCATGAGACTGCGCGAGCCCAGCTGTTTGCTCTAGAGCTTGCGCACATATCCTCGGGCCGTAGCCTCAACATCGAGCGGAACTTTGCCGAGGTCCAGAAATCTTGGAATCAGACCAAGGTCGAGGTGGCCTTTCTGAAGGATGAATTAGTGCCCTCCAAGGCGCTTCTCGCTAGCCGCCCGACACCCATGGTACAGGATGGATTAACTACTTTCTGCGTTGTGGTTATTTTTCTCTAATTAGTTTTAATGAGCTTTTCACAGGATTCCACAAACGCCAAACTGTCATGCATGTGGGAGGCTGATCACAAGTGCGTGATCGGCATGTTGAAGGATGAGGTCAAGCGCCTGCAAGAGACCCTTCTTCCACCGCCCCGAGCGAGAAGGTCAGGCGGCATCAATACTCCAATTACGAGATCGAAGTAATGATGCAGGAGAATTACCATACGACGGCCAGGCATGTGATCAAGCTGCTGTGTGATTTTGCATTGCTAGACGAAGGTGGCGAGAGGTATACAACGCGAGGCCTCCTCCCTTAGTTGTTCAACCCTATCGACAAACCTGTGGGAGAGGACTCTCAAGGCGAGGAGGAATCCAACTTGCTATTTGGCGGGAGCAACGAATCCTCCGGTGAGAAGTTCAGTGACTCTTCCTGAGCAATTCCAACTTTTCATTTCTTTTAGATTGTATTTCCCCCTTTCCCCGGGTGCATCGAATATCTGCTGTTATGAGCCTCTGTCATGATATCCTCCAGAATTCGGCCTCCTGATGGTATATAAACTCTACCTCTAAGCATAAAAGCTCGTCTCTCAAAGAGTAATCCCCTGTCATGCCATCCTACAGGGCACTATATAACGACTCCATCCTCGCATCCTGCCTCTGCCCGTCCCTGATGCAATTCTAAATGTCGTCAGTTGTACTCATCGATGCTAGGTACTCCTCATAAAGCTCTGGATCATCCTCGGACACCAGAGATATCTACATTTCTTCCAACATCTATACCAGCTCCATATCCATCAGCTGAGGCCCTGCTCCTGGTGTAGTGGCTCTCCGGCTAAGAGCGTCTACTGCCACATTGGCCTTCCCGGGATGATAATGCATAGTGTACTGATAGTCCGTCAAAAACTCTAATTGGCGTCTCTATTGTATGTTCAGCTCCTTTTATGTGTCCACGTACTTCAAATTCTTGTGATCTGAGAAAATATCACAATGTACACTGTAGAGATAGTGCTGCCAGATCTTCAGAGCAAAGATAACCTCTCCCATCTTTAAATCATGTGCCGGGTAGTTCTGCTCGTGTTTGTTAAGTTGTCTGGAGGCATAATCTATCACGTGCCCATTCTACATTAGAATGGCGCCCATCCACTGATACAACATTCAGTATAATCCTGAAATCGTTCCTTCCCAGAAGGAATGTTAAGGATAGGGGCCCAGGTAAGCCGACCCTTTAGCTCCTGGAAGGCTGCCTCGCACTGCAGTGTACAAACAAAAGGCATATCCTCCTTCGTCAGGGATGTGAGCGGGAGAGCTATCTGGGAGATTCCATTTATGAACTCTAGGTAGTAACCGATAAGTCCAAGGAAACTTCTCACATCAGTGGTCGTCTTCAGCGATGGCCAATCACGTACTTCCTGAACCTTTACCAGATCCACTGCTAGTCTTGCTCTGCTGATAATATGGCCCAAGAATGTAACATTCCGAATTGCACTAGGCCCCTCGTACGTGTTTTTGAGTCAGGAGAGCTGACTTGGGTTCGGGGGAGTGCTTACAACTAGGCAGCACATGTGAATAGGATTTGTTTCACCCGAGTCATTGGTCAACACTTTGGTGTCGAGGTGTTGACACACTGGAGTTAATGTGTCGACACTCTGATGTTGAGGTGTCGACACACTAGTGTCGACACCGTGTGTCGACACACACTGTGTCGACACACTGGGCCAAGGTGTCGACACATTGTGTCGACACCCTGGTTGAGGTGTCGATACACTAGTGTCGACACCGTGTGTCGACACTCGCTGTGTCGACACACTAGAACCAGGTGTCGACACCCAGATGTTGAGGTGTCGACACTATGGTGTCGACACCATGATGCAAGACACGGGCCTACCCATGTGTATGTGTGTGTCTGAGACAAGTTTAACTCGACAGTACATGTCGAGATCGATGAAATGTATGACACGGGTAGAAACACGGGTGTGTCTCTACCCGTGTGTTGTTGTGTCGAGTTAAGTTTGTCGAGATGTATCCAGAGGAGGACACGGCCAGGGAACACGGCCGTGTCATGTGGACACTGGTTGGGACATTGGCGGGTCCATACCCGTGTCGAATAATGAACCGACACTGAAACCATCTGTAACACTTCGCAGAAGCAGGACACGGGCAAGGACACGGGCGTGTCCCTACCCGTGTCACTTTTTATATATAAGGGGAAGAGAAAACCCTAGCCATTTTCATGCTCACTTCATCCCTATTTTCTGAGAGAAACTCTTGTTGAGAGAAGGAAGTTGCTCGATCTAGGTGTAGAAGAGAAGATCCGCCGTCTCCGTGAAGGAGAAAATGCCGCCGAGAAAAGTTACACGATCCATGGCCAGAAATAGTGGAAATGACAGAAATGATGTGAGCTTCCAAACATCTCCCTTGGTGCTAGATCTTTAGTTATTTTCTTAGGAGAGATATCGACTCAAGAGAGTCTTGATGGAGAGAAGGAGTTTTCTAAGGATGGCCATACTAGGACATGTGTTCTAGGTTTTAGATCTCTACAACCTCCCCTTTCTTCTATGTGATGATGGGTGGATGTCTTCGTGAAGAATCATGGTGTAACGCCCCAAAACTTAAAAGAGCGACGGGAGGCGTTCCGGGCCAAATTTGGAATTTGGCAGGAGGTACACGGCCTGGGACACGGGCGTGTCCCAGGGCGTGTCGAGTTGGTTCGACGTTTTGGTCGTATTTTCGATGATTTTGGGTTCGAAGATCGTCGAGCAGAGAACACGGCCTGGGACACGGGTGTGTCCCAGGGCGTGTCGAGAGGGGTTCGATGATTTAGTTCAATGATCTGGCAAATCGATCAGGCAGTTTTTTGGGTTCGACGATCGTCGAGCAGCGCTCGACGATCTGGTCATAATTCTGCGGTCGACGAATGGCCAGCGATCTTCGTTCGACGATCGGGCCGTGGGTTTGACGATCGGGCCATCGGTTCGACGATCGGGCCGTGGGTTCGACGATCGGGCCGTGCGTTCGACGATCGGGCCAGCGATCTCCATTGCACGATCTGGCTACGTTCGATGATTTGGCTAGAGATCTCCGTTCGACGATCTGGCAGCGGTCGACGGTCTTGGTTCGACGATCTTCGAGCGCAGGGCATTTATGGAGTGTTTCACTCTGTCGACACGGAGTGTCGACACAGAGCTTTTGGCGGGATCTTGATTAAATGCCCCGACACAATTTGATTGGTCGCGGACGTGTCTTGCTTCGGATTGGTGAACTGTGTGGTGCTTAGCCCCATTTGTCCAGGTCATGCCTGGATCGCAGCCGTGCATTTCCCTTTTGTGGGATCCGACAGCTGGTGGTTATCCCAAAGAGGTTATACCCGAGAGAAGGGTTTCAAAACCCTTATTTTCTGCCGTAGTTCTCTGTCTAAATCCTAGAGTGAGGGGAGAGAAAAGGATGAAGAAGAAGCTTAGATCCGGTCTTTGGAGGAGCTTCAGAGCTCCAAATCACGAGCCGACTTCGGATCTACGAAGGCAAGGAGATTGTGGTGCTTTTCATTCGCGTATATTTCCATGGTGCCAAGGAGGAACGTTAGGGTAACGATTCTCTACTTGAGCATGTGAAGCTCTACTTCTTTTGCATAGGAAGCCCACTCTCGCGTGTTTGGGGTGAGATGGAGGCGTTCCTTCAGATAGATATGTGAAGTCCCCGTTGTGTAGAGTCCGTAATTGAGAATGGACATAGGCATGATGTGTGAAGCCTATCCGGACATGTTGGTCTGGATCGGTGATGTTTCTTTGCATAAATGGCCGGAGAAGACTCCGTGCGAATGTTTGTTTTTGGGTTTTTCTACGTGGTAGATTGCAATAGGGAGCCTTGTGGATTAACCCAAAGGTGCACCCGGAAAACTGGACAGATGCGTGATTCTGCCAAACATGTGGGCCTATGAGCCAACTTGAACATAACTGGGTTATGTATTGTGTGTAAACAATTTGGGACTCGGGAAAGTTTGACCCGTGCATATGTTTTAAATTAACGTTGCGGTGTGAGCAACGGGTCAGGCAGAACCGTACCTGCTCTATGTTGTTCAGTTAAAGAGATCTAAAGTTAATTGGCAGTTACCATTGGCATAGATTGAGGGTCTTAGGCAGTGGCCAGAAAGACCAAATGCTCACGAGAGATTGCCATCCTGGGGACGGTGGTGAGTCGGTGGACTTAGACCGTGATCACCGAGAATGTGCCCTGAGAGAATGGGGTGTGTGGCCGTGCGTGCCAATGCTTGTGATGCAATGTATTTATATACTGCTTGGTTGTGCTAATAAATTGCAGGGAAGGAGAATCGCCGCCCCGAGTTGGGGGCGGGATTGTTATAATTTGGTCAGCATTACTGACTGTTGCTTTTGTTTGCCACCGCGCGGTTGTTTGTTGCTTGCAAGTGCTGCTGGACCAAGCGGTCAATAGCGGGCTAAAGCCCAAATTGCGAAGCTGGCACTCGAAGGCCTAATTGGAGTGTTTACTTGCTTTTGTTCATGTATGACTGGCCTGCGTGCCGTAGTATGGAAAACATGTAATATGAGTATACCATTTGTAAGGCCTTAAGTCCAGTGAAAGTGCAGCTAGATCTGATATACTCTAGAGGGGGGGTGAATAGAGTATATGGTGCTTTGATACTTTTTACAACAATTGTTGTAATAAGAGTGAGTAGGGAAGCAATTAAAAACTAATCACAGAGATAAGTTAAATAAAAAGCTAATCACAGAAAAATCAAGGCCAGAAACAAACATAAACACAAGCAAAACCAGAAGACACAAGTAAATATAGTGGTTCCCCTAAACTTGGGTACATCCACTCTTCTATCACCCTAGGTAGGAATCCACTGCAGGATGAGTTGATCAGGTGTCCTGGGCACCAATGAGCTTTTGATAAGGTGCTCAAAAAACAAATCAGATTTTTTCATCAGGTGTCTTGCCACCAATGAGCTTTTGACAAGGTGCTCAAAAACCAAGTTCAAACTTTTGAAGGGTGCTTGAGAAACCCTTTACAGAGAGGGGGTGAGAGAGTGATGGAAGTCTTCTCTTTCTCAAACAACTGAGAAGACTATGTGGATTGCTGATGTCAAAGCTCCCCCTGAATCCTTGAGATCTTCAGGAAGAAAAGCTTTGCTGAGTGTGATAGGCCTTCAAAGATTGAACTCCAGTAATAGATGATTTCAGCAATGACTGAAATGTTGAATGTCTGGAGTCTTGAAATATGTTGGCCTTGAACACTTTGAAACTAAAGAGATCTGAAGATTTCTGAAAAGATTGATCTCCTTGGATGAGTGTTCTTGAGAATTCTTTGAGACAGAATATTTTTGAATGTATCTCTGTTAATTGTGTGTCTCTCTCTGTATTCTCTTAGAGACTAAAAAAAATTCTATCTTTTATTCTCTGGTGCAGAATAGAATAACATTCTCTGTCAAGTATAGCCGTTGGCCTGCATTAATTGCATCCTTAATTGCAGAATCTCTTCTGGAGGAAAGTCCATAGAAATATTCCTTGAAAAATCCCTTGAAACTTGGTCCAGAAATGAAAGAAAACGGCTAGGAAATCTCTGAATTAATTGCAGAATAACTCCTTAACTGATTTGAATTTGAATCTAGAAACATCCTTGAAGTTATCTGAAATCGTCGAACTGAGCTCTGCTATCGTCGAGCTGAGCTCAGCGATCTAGAAATATACAGCAGCAAAAATATTGTCGATCTGAGCTCAAAGATCGTCGAACTAAGCTCATAGATAAAGATCCAAAGCAGAGTCAAAATCGTCGTCCTGAGCTCACCGATCGTCGAACGGAGTTCGACGATATAATGAAGTTGAGCTCAGCGATCGTCGAATGGAGTTCGACGATCTGTCGAAGTTGAGCTAGACGATCGTCGATCGGAGTTCGATAAATCGTCGTGCTGAGCTCGACGATATGACTTAGTCTCCAGACAGAAAATCCTGGTCTTCAGGGCAGCTTCCAAACCTAGACTTCTAACCCTTATACTCAATTCTAATTGACCTATGGAGCTATACAGGAGGTCAAGCATTTGTTTCCTAGAGACATAGTGATCCTGACCCAAATTAGTAATAGGGTGTTCCAACAATCTCCCCATATTTGGGTTAGGATTACTATTTACAAACTTTGGAAAAAATTTAAATAACAACACACAAGCAGAAAAACAGAAAAGCAACAAGCTATACAATGCAGAACCACAGAGATATATATCATCCAGATAGTAATCAGAAATCTCAGAGAATGTCACCTTGCATTATCATTTCTTTTCCTTGCCCTTAACCATTTTAATCTCTCTGTTGGGATTGAGGGCTTCCTTCTTTGATCTGGTATCATCTGCTGCACCTAAAGATGTTTGCTGTTTAAGCCTGGGAACCACTGCTTCAGGATGTAATTCCATATACCTTTCAGCATCAAAGAATTTACTTGATGCATATCTTTCTAGCTCTTTCTGTCTCTGTTCAGACATAGTTAAGATGTTGGATGAATCTTTTCCTTGTTCTCTAGCCTTTTTAATCTGATCCAGTGCAGCTAGTTCCTTCATTCTTGCAGTCCAGGCAGTAGGATTGTTCTCAGGATCCTCAAAAGGTACAGGAGGCTCATATCTGTTAGAGGGATTGTCTTGAGGAGGCCTGGCAGACACAGTTTCTTTCAGCTTATAAGGGAAAGAACCAGATGTTGTATCAGTTGAAGTTTGTCCTCCCTTAGAATATGGGTGTTGCCTGGAGTACCCTTTGGAGTAGACTTGAAGATCTCTTTGATTTCCTCTGTATCCTGCTCTCCTGGATTGAGATCCCCTGGATTGGCTTCCCCTATTATAAGATCTAGCATGAGGCTGATAGGGAGCCTGACTTCTGGCTGGGGGTTGAGCAGCAGAGCTTCCACCTGCACCTGCATCAGGAGGAGGTGGTGGAGGAGGATGAGAGTGTTGGAACTGGGAGGAACCCTTCTCATATTTTCTTTCCTTTTTCATTTCCTTCAGCTGATTTTTGGAGTACTGCATCCAGTGTTCAGTGATAGGGCAGTCATGTAGAATGTAGTATGGGATGTCATTGTTATCCTTAACTTTGGTAGGAGGTACCCTCTTCATGGCTTTGCTCCTTGCCTTTCTTTTCCTGGCAATGGTAGCAGAAGAGTCATCAGAGTCTGTTCTAAATTCATCACTTTCAGAACTCTGGTCATCATAGAGAGCATCAATTTTCTTCATCAGATCCTTCTTGAGCTGTACAGAAGCAGATGAGGCAGAGGTTGTAGCAGCAGGTGTTGAAGCAATAACAGCAGCAGATATTTCAGGTGTTGCAATTGGAGTGGAAACAGTAACAGCAACAGCAGCAACTAAAGGCTCTGGAGAGGTGACAGCAGTAGCAACTTCACTGACAACAGCATCAACAACAGAAATATCATCAGAAACAGCAGAAGGCTCAAAATTAGGTGCCTCTGACATAAGAATTTCCTTGGAGATTGGTTCATCAGCAGTAATAACAGAAATCTCAGCAGCAGTAGGGGCAACAATATCAGAAGCAACAACAATGCTTTCTTCAGACGAAGCAACAACATAAACTGAATTGACAAAGGAGGTTATAATGCTTGGGTCACAACAAGAAAATGGCACAAGTGCCTTGGATAGATCCTCTGGAGGCTGGACAACATTGACCTCTAGCAGACAGCTGAAGTAGGCAGAATCAAAAGTTGAAAGCAAAGACCTGAGGTCTATTGCCAGGATTGCAGCAGGAGGAACTTGTGCTTGAGGCACAACAACAGCAGCAAGAGGAGGAGCTGAATAAGCAGCAATAACAGCAGCAGCAGTAGCAGACAGGCTTACAGACACAGCAGCAGCAGTAGCAGCATGAAGGCTCACTTCATAGGGCATCTCCCCCTGCCTAGATTCAGACAAGTCTGGATAAAGGCACCCTGCTGTAGGGACTGCCTAAGGGAAGAGGGATGAGAGCCTGGCAGAAAGAGCTGCCACTGACAGGTGTAGTGGAGCCAAGGAGGTCTCCAACAAAAGAGTGAGTCTGGGGGCAAGAAACTCATACAACCTGTCAGCAAGGGCTGAGATGTCTACTTTCTCAAGGGTGACTTGAGCAGAGGTAGAAGATGTAGGAGCAGCTGATGGTGAGGGTAGTGGAGAGCTGGTGGATGGTGGAAGGGATGGCTGAGGTGTTGGTAAGGTGGAAATGGAGGACAGGGGGATGGAGATAGATGGGGTGAAAGTGGGTTGGTCAATGATCTGGTGTAGAAGGTCTTGAAAGGAAGTGGAGGATGAGGGTAGCTCAGGAGGAGAGGAAGGAGAATCATCCATAAAGGAATCATCAATTAGGGTGAAGGATGGAATGGAGGGTGATGAGGTGACAGCTAGTGGAGGGTAGGAGAACAATGGTTGGAATTTTTCTTCTGGTGGTGGAAGAATAGGTACTGGAGATGGTGTGGATGTTGGAGAGGGGCTGGATATGATGATGGATGGAGTTGGGATGGTAGATGGTATGGGAAGGGATGGAATTGGAGGAGGAGGAGAGGCAACAACAGCAGGCAGGTCATCTGCAGGGGCAGAGACCTGTGGAGGAGTGACTCTTAGAGTCCTTGTGCCTGAAGGAGTGCTGGAGGAGGGCCTGTTGGGCTTACAGATTTGTCTGTCCCACTTTCCAAAGAGGGCACAAGACAGTCTCTTGGAAGCATTTATATGGATTCCAGAGGAGACCAGTAAAGCAGGGCACCTGTGCTGCAGAAACACCCCAATGATCCTTCCAAAGTTGACAAAGCTTTTGTTGATTTTCTTTTTGATAAGGTCAAAGAACACTTCTCCCCAATTCAGATTTTTCCTGTCCACAAGAGCTCCCATGAGGCAGAGCTGATACCTTGAAATTGTATCATGTGCAGAGTGCTTAGCCAGTAGCACTTTCCCAACAACATCTGCCATAAATCTGTATTCTACAGAAAGGTTCCTTTTGAAGAGCTTGCTAGGGTTTCCCTCTGAATGACCCATTCTGGCAAGCAGTTCAGAATACTCTTCTACAGATAAGTCAGCAGAATCTTCACCATTCTTCAACTCAAAAACTTCTGTTAAAATTGCTGGGGTTAAGGGTACCTGAGTTCCCGATATAGACCCAACAATGGTGTTGTTGTCTTGATTATGGGCAGTATAGACCCATTCCTTTATCTCATCAGAAGCCAGCTTGATCCTTGTGGTCATTATTGCTGTCAGGTTCTGGTCTTTGAACAACCCCAAAATATCTTGAAAACTCTGGTCAGTTGTGCTGAAGGATTCCATATCAATATCAAAACCAGCATCAAACTTCATTGCAGCAAGAACAGCAACTGACACAGCCATGAGTACCTGAAAAATTCAACAAACAAAACGACCAAGTGTAGAACTGTTTGGAGGGAAAGAAAATTCTTGCAGAGAAATCGAAAGCGCAAAGGAGAATGACAGCGAAAAAATGAATTTTATATTAGGGTTCGACGCAGAATTGGAAAGATCGTTGAACTCAGTTCGACGATCGAGGCTTCTAAAGGAATTTGAAGAGACTTCAACATCGTCGATCTCCGTTCGATGATATTGGAGAGCGTCGAGCTCCGTTCGACGATCGTTCAGAGAACAAAATCATCGAGCGCCGTTCGACGATCGTTGACCGGAAGAGATAGTTCATACTATCTGAGAAGCGCTGAACTCAGTTCGACGATTTCGAAAATCGTCGATCTCCGTTCGACGATCTTGGGGCAAATCGTCGAGCGCAGTTCAGAGATCAGAAAGATTCTAGACACTAAGAAAAATCAGAATATGTGCCCAGTCTTGGTCAATTTTAAGCTTTCAAAGTCTTGGATATTATTATAGACTTCCTCCATCTAACATTCCTAACTGATTTAGGAAGAAAGTGTGTTTCTTTTCATCCAAGGGCTTGGTGAAAATATCTCCCCTTTGTAAATCAGTTGGTATATAGTGTAGTTCAATTTTACTCTTTTCAACATTATCCCTTAAGAAATGATGCCGAATCTCTATGTGTTTTGTCCTACTATGGAGGACTGGATTTTGAGCTATATAAATAGCACTGGTGTTGTCACAAAAGATTTTAGACTTCTCTAAGTTGTAGCCATAGTCTAGGAGTTGGTTTTGAATCCACAAGATTTGTGAACAACAACTGTCTGCAGCCATATATTCAGCTTCAGCAGTTGAAGTTGACACAAATGTTTGTTTCTTACAGAATCAAGAGACAAGTCTGTCACCAAGGAACTAACAAGTTCCACTGGTGCTTTTCCTGTCAATTCTGCATCCAACATAGTCAGCATCAGAGAGTCCAGTTAACTCAAATGCTGAGTCTTTTGGATACCAGAGACCTAGATTTGGACAACTTTTAACATACCTGAGAATCCTCTTTACTAGTGTTAGGTGTGACTCTCTAGGGCTTACTTGGAACCTAGCACATATACATAAAGCAAACATTATATCTGGTCCACTAGCTGTAAGATATAGTAAAGGGCCAATCATTGCTCTATATGTAGTCTGATCAACAGGTTTCCCATGTTCATCAGCATCCAATACAGCATTAGTAGGCATGGGTATTTTCATACAAGATGCTTTAGACATACCAAATTTCTTAACCAATTCATTTGCGTATTTGGTTTGAGAAATAAAGATGCCTTCAGCATGATGCCTGACTTGAAATCCTAGAAAGAAGGATAACTCACCCATGCTACTCATCTCAAACTTAGAATGCATCAGGTTGGAAAACCTTCTGCACAATTTGGAGTCAGTAGAACCAAAAATGATATCGTCTACATAAATTTGTACTAGTAGGGTATGGGACTTATGGGTTCTAATGAAAAGAGTTTGGTCTACTCTACCCCTTATAAAACCATTTTCCAAAAGAAAGCATGCTAGGGTCTCATACCATGCTCTAGGAGCTTGCTTGAGACCATATAATGCTTTATTCAATCTAAAAACATAATCAGGAAAAGTAGGAGAGATAAAACCTGGAGGTTGTCTGACATATACTTCCTCTTTGATGTCTCCATTTAGAAATGCACTCTTGACATCCATCTGATATACCTTGAATCCTTTATGTGCTGCATAGGCTAAAAATATTCTTATGGCTTCCAATCTTGCAACAGGTGCAAAAGTCTCGTCGTAGTCTATTCCTTCTTCTTGAGAGTATCCCTGAGCAACTAGCTTTGCCTTGTTTCTTACAATTACTCCTTGATCATCCAGTTTGTTTCTGAATACCCATTTTATTCCAACAATGGAATGATCCTTAGGCTTTGGCACTAGTTCCCATACTTTGTTTCTTTCAAATTGATGCAACTCCTCTTGCATTGCAATGATCCAGTGTGGATCTTGCTCTGCATCTTGAATGGACTGAGGTTCAATTTGAGATAGGAAGCAGGTGTGCAACAGGTTTTGGTTGACCTGATTTCTGGTTTGCACACCAGCTGAGATTTCTCCAATTATTTGGGAAATTGGATGGTCTCTTGATGTTAGTAAATCAACAGGGGGTGTTGATTGTTCACCAGCCTGTGTTGTTGTTTCCTCTTGTGGTACAACAACTGGCTCTTCAAGTTGTTCTTCAATATGTTGAGCATTTCCTTCATCTTCACTGCTTTCATCCTCTTGAGTAACCTGTAACTTGTTCAAGTCTTCAACTAGAGAATGTTCCTGCAAGGGTTCTATGGTAGAAGAAATCTTCTCCTTGAAAGACATGTTAGTTTCATCAAAGGATATATGAACAGATTCCACAATTTTTAAGGATGATTTATTATAGACCCTATAAGCCTTGCTGATCATGGAGTATCCCAGAAACACTCATTCATCAGCTTTAGCTTGAAATTTTGCTAAATATTTCTTGTCATTATTATGAATGTAGCAAATACAACCAAAGACTCTAAAGTAATCAACTTTAGGTTTCTTCCCTTTGAGTAATTCATAGGGAGTCTTTCTCTTTAGTTTATGTATCAGACTTCTATTCAGCACATAGTTGGAGGTGTTCACTGCCTCTGCCCAAAAGTATAGAGGTAGATGAGCATCTGACAACAATGTAGTGGTAGATTCAATAAGGGTTCTATTTGTCCTTTCTGCCACACCATTTTGTTGAAGAGTTCTAGGAGCTGAGAAAGTATGCCTGATCCCTTCACTCTGACAGAACTCTTGCATAAGAAGAGAATCAAACTCTGTCCCATGATCACTTCTGATCAGGGCAATGTGAGTATTGAACTCAATCTGTATACATTTGAGAAACTCTGTCAGACACTTAAAGTTATCAGACTTCTTCCTTAGAAAGAACACCCAAGTAAATCTAGAGAAGTCATCTACAACTACTAAAGTGTAGGATTTCCCTCCTAGGCTTTGTACTGTGATGGGTCTAAAAAGATCCATGTGTAACAGATACAATATCCTAGGTGAATCACTCTTATTAAGTGACTTAAAGCTATTTTTAGTTTGCTTGCCTAATTGACAAGCCCTGCAGAGTCCTTCCTTCTTGTAGGGGCCAGAAGGTAGTCCTCTAACAAGGTTGTTATTGGATAGCCTAGCAATAGTTCTAAGGTTTAGGTGTCCTAGTCTCTTATGCCATAAAATATTTGGTTTACAGACAGAATTGAACAAGCAGATATCTACATCAGTTGAAAGAAAATCTACAAGGTAGATGTTACCTTTCCTTTTACCTGTCAACACAGTTGTGTTGTCCTCTGACTTGATTTTGTATAAGGCTTTGCTGAAGGTCACCTGGTAGCCTTCATCACACAGCTGACTGATGCTTATTAGGTTGTGCTTCAGTCCTTCCACATAAGCTACCTTCTTGAAGGTTACTGATCTAATCTGGACTGCACCATATCCTTTAGTCTGTCCAAAGTTTGAATCACCAAAGATAACTTTGGGTCCAAGCTTGGCTCTAAAGGAAGTGAGGTTGTCCTTGTTCCCTGTCATGTGCTTAGAGCACCCACTATCCAAGTACCATTGCTGGTTAGATGTTGGATAGGTCTTCACCTTCACATAAGGCAATTCATTTGTTTTTGACCCAGTTTACCTTGTGCCTAGGTTGATAACCTTTGAATTCTGAAATGAAAGACATCCCAGGTTGACTCTTATATCCTTCAGGATGATATCTCCTTGGAGGTATAACCCATTCAGTATAAGGGTTAAAGATTTGGGATGAAGGACCCTTAGGATTCAATTTTGATTTGCCTTTGAAAAAGTTTCCAGAGCTCTGACCTCTGTTCGACGATCTTGGTGCTGCGTTCGACGATCTTGGGTCAGATCGTCGAGCTCCGTTCGACGGTCGACTATAACTGAGGTCAAGTATTTGAGATCGTCGACCTACGTTCGACGACTTTGGCTGAGATCGTCGATCTTCGTTCGACGATCTTGCCTGAGATCGTCGATCTGCGTTCGGCGATCGTCGAGCCCCGTTCGGCGATCGTCGAGCTCCGTTCGACGATTTCTGCTGGCACTTAGTTTTCTGAGGCAGATCAGAATTTTTCCTAGCAACCTCTACAACTCCCTTTCCTTTGTCAGAAATGAATTTAATTGGAGTTGTTAGGACTATGGGTTGGCTGGATGAAGCACCCAAGCCCAGTGTACTATTGAATCTGGAGTTCACTGTGCTTGTGATGTCCATCAGCTTGATGCTTCTCCCATTAAGGGATTCTTCAAGCTTCTTGGCCTCAGACAGCTCACTCTTCAGTGAAGCTATCTGCTCCCTACAGCTCTCCAACTCCTGAGAGAGTTTGAGGTTTTCTGACTTTAAAGTATTGTGTTCAGATAATTGATTTCTGAGAGAGATAATTTCTTTCTCAGACTTTAGCAGGTCTAAACACAGTGCTTTAAATTCAGATTTAAAGTCCTCTGAACTAAAATCAAAAGAAGCAATTACCTGATCTTCTTCAGGTTGAGTCTCTGAGTCTGACTCTGACTCCTCTTCTTCTGAATTATGCTGTGAGGCATTGATTGCCATCATGCAGAACTCTTTCTCTTCTGCATCATCCTCATCATCACTGGAACTGGATGAGGCTTCTGACTCCTCTTCAGTCTCACTCCAGGATTCAGCAACAAACCCCTTTCTTGTATGTTTGTTTTTGCTTGATGAGGGTTTGCCATTGCCAGTCCTCTTGGAGTCTTTCTCCTTTCTTCTTTCTTTCCTGTCCCTTCTGTCCTTGTTCTTGTTCTCTGGATAGTCAGGAACTATGTGCCCTGGTTTCCTGCAACCAAAGCAAATAATATCTTTATTATTGTTAATGGACTTGTCATACCTTGGCTTATCCTACTCCTTGTATGATCTCCTTCTGAAGTCCTTTCTGGCCATTTTGTAGAATCTTTTGGCCAACAGACTGAGTAGTTCATCATTGCATGTGGCTTTGTCTTCAGGCAGATCCTCAGTTGCCTTGAAGGCTATGGTCTTCTCTTTTCTTGTGGCTGGTGAGGCAGCCTTCTGTTCTTCTTCTCTATTTTTGATGAGTAGCTCATAAGATTTGAGCTTACCCAACAGAGCTTCAGTGGTGATCTCATTCAGACTTCTGGCATCCTTAATTGGCCAGATTCTTGAATCCCAAGTGCTAGGGAAGCACATTAAGATCTTGTCATTGAGTTCAGTTAGAGAGATCTCTTTGTCCAATGTCCTGAGTTCACTGACAATTAGACTTAGCCTGTTATGCATGTCTCCCACTGACTCAGTTTCTCCCTTTTTGAAATTCTCATATTGAGAGATGAGATGGCATCTCCTATCCTTTCTCTCATCAGCTGAGCCTGAGACTATTTCTGAGAGTTTGTCCCAAATTTCCTTAGTTGAATTACATTCAGCCACCTTCTGAAATATGTCATCAGACATTGTCTGGGCCAAGATGTTCATAGCCTTGGCATCAGCTACCTTCCATCTCTTGATATCAGCATCTGTTCCTGATGGAGGTGGAACAACATTTGTGCTTGTGTTCTCTGGGGGTCTTGGACACACTGTCAAAACAGAGTTAAAAATATCTTCGTCAATAGAATTCATGTACAGTCTGATCCTTGCTTTCCAGAGTGCAAACTTGGATAGATTGCACACTGGAGGTCTGGTGCTAGCATAATCTTTGTTTTAGGCCATGATTTGTGAAAGCAAAGTCTAATAATAAAATACAAAAGAAAGCAGATCTAACTTGGGATCTTTGGGTTCAGGTGTTAGCCTGTACAATCAATCAGGTCTGGTATGTTTAACCAACCTCAGCTCTGATACCAATTGAAAGTGCAGCTAGATCTGATATACTCTAGAGGGGGGGTGAATAGAGTATATGGTGCTTTGATACTTTTTACAACAATTGTTGTAATAACAGTGAGCAGGGAAGCAGTTAAAAACTAATCACAGAGCTAAGTTAAATAAAAAGCTAATCACAGAAAAATCAAGGCCAGAAACAAACATAAACACAAGCAAAACCAGAAGACACAAGGAAATATAGTGGTTCCCCTAAACTTGGGTACATCCACTCTTCTACCACCCTAGGTAGGAATCCACTGCAGGATGAGTTGATCAGGTGTCCTGGGCACCAATGAGCTTTTGATAAGGTGCTCAAAAACCAAATCAGATTTTTTGATCAGGTGTCTTGCCACCAATGAGCTTTTGACAAGGTGCTCAAAAACCAAGTTCAAACTTTTGAAGGGAGCTTGAGAAACCCTTTACAGAGAGGGGGTGAGAGAGTGATGGAAGTCTTCTCTTTCTCAAACAACTGAGAAGACTATGTGGATTGCTGATGTCAAAGCTCCCCCTGAATCCTTGAGATCTTCAGGAAGAAAAGCTTTGCTGAGGGTGATAGGCCTTCAAAGATTGAACTCCAGCAATAGATGATTTCAGCAATGACTGAAATGTTGAATGTCTGGAGTCTTGAAATATGTTGGCCTTGAACACTCTGAAACTAAAGAGATCTGAAGATTTCTGAAAAGATTGATCTCCTTGGATGAGTGTTCTTGAGAATTCTTTGAGACAGAATATTTTTGAATGTATCTCTGTTAATTGTGTGTCTCTCTCTGTATTCTCTTAGAGACTAAAAAAAATTCTATCTTTTATTCTCTAGTGCAGAATAGAATAACATTCTCTATCAAGTATAGTCGTTGGCGTGCATTAATTGCATCCTTAATTGCAGAATCTCTTCTGGAGGAAAGTCCATAGAAATATTCCTTGAAAAATCCCTTGAAACTTGGTCCAGAAATGAAAGAAAACGGCTAGGAAATCTCTGAATTAATTGCAGAATAACTCCTTAACTGATTTGAATTTGAATCTAGAAACATCCTTGAAGTTATCTGAAATCGTCGAACTGAGCTCTGCTATCGTCGAGCTGAGCTCAGCGATCTAGAAATATACAGCAGCAAAAATATCGTCGATCTGAGCTCAAAGATCGTCGAACTGAGCTCAGAGATAAAGATCCAAAGCAGAGTCAAAATCGTCGTCCTGAGCTCACCAATCATCGAACGGAGTTCGATGATATAATGAAGCTGAGCTCAGCGATCGTCGAATGGAGTTCGACGATCTGTCGAAGTTGAGCTAGACGATCGTCGATCGGAGTTCGACGAATCGTCGTGCTGAGCTCGACGATATGACTTAGTCTCCAGACAGAAAATCCTGGTCTTCAGGGCAGCTTCCAAACCTAGACTTCTAACCCTTAGACTCAATTCTAATTGACCTATGGAGCTATACAGGAGGTCAAGCATTTGTTTCCTAGAGACATAGTGATCCTGACCCAAATTAGTAATAGGGTGTTCCAACATCCAGTACTTGTGTATGTACTTCATTCCTTTTTGGCTTGTTAGTGGACATTCATGCTTGTTGCTGGGTTCTTTTAATTGCAACTATTTAAACTGCTTTCGTTAGAATGCTCTATGTTGGATGTTGTGATTGGTTGGATGGTTTCCATTGAGTAACCACCTGTTCTTTCTGTGGTATATGGCATCGGGCCCCGGCCGGACCTATTGCTATATGCTATGCGACGGAATGGGGGTGTTACAATTTGGTATCAGACTACTAGTTTCGGTCAGGCTTAAATGAATTCGCGGGTGAATTCTTTTTAAGGGATGGTGAGCACATGTGTGTGCGTCATCGTTATAACAAAAAAAGAACCGATGAATGTCCACTTAGGAATGAAAATACACGTGTTTGAGGAACCTGCGTGTTCCTATAATTGCGTTTTGCTATTTTGTTTGGTCGCTTAACGCTGTTTTGTACAACTATATGTGACCAGATGCGGTGCTGGGCCGCCAGAAGGTCTGGTTTTTGAGGAGTATAGTGCGTCCGGTGAGGTGTTTGAGACCCCTCCTTCGTCTGAAACCATAAGAAGAATCGTTGAAGCGGTGTTCGCTGTGACGAGTGCACATCATGGAAGAAATGTACCACCCTGTGCCCCTGTTGTGGCTTCAACGTCGGGTGGCGTAATGGAGCAGATGAATTTTGGTAGACCATCGGGGCAGCAGCTGAATATGCGTTTAGTGTAGGGAGCGCACTCAGTTGATGAATATTTGCAAGCATTTCTTATGGTAAGCCGCTACCCATGCTTTGAGTTGGAGAGTGAGCAGTCTATCGTTGATAGATTTTATAACGGTCTGCGTGGCGAGCTGCAAATCCTACTGCTAGGACCACAGTTATTGGGACTCCGAGCCTTGGTCGAGTCGGCTAGATCTTTGGAGGCAGACTTGAGGAAGACTCACTCGATGCCAGCGACCATGGTATCGAACTATGCAAGCCCCATAAGAGATGCATCTGGCAGAATGCTGGAGAAAGGGGCTACGACATCGACTAGCAAAGCTACTTACACTTGTCATACTTGTGGAAAGAAAGGGCACTTTGACCGAGACTGTTGGAATGGTGCTCAGAAGACTAAGAAAGCTATGTCAGGAGCAGTTGAGGACTTTAGTGCAAAAGAAATGACGTTCAAAATACCGAACACCTCAAAGTCTGGATATCGTAGGTGGTATAAGATGGCTTGGACTTTGGGTCTCGTCCCTCCTTTTGGTGCTTTGGGGGAATCTACATGCCAAACCCCGGGCGCATGTTACAACTGTAGGGAGTCGGGGCATTATGCCCGTGGGTGCCTAAAGTCCGGGAGAAAGCACGCCACCGTGAGGACAGGTATGGTTTAAAGTTATAGTAGTTTAGACTTAAATACTTGTCGCCCTTGTGCATGTTAACTTAAAACTACTTGTGCTAAGCTTTGTTCTGATTTTCGTTTATCCGACGAGAGCACCATTCGTGTAAACGAAGCTTCACATTCCTTTATTTAGGAATTATATTACGCGTCGGAGTACCTCCTTTGATGGTAAGAGACAAATTGGATGTGCTATGGTCCAATGGTGCTCAATGCGCACGAGTAGAATTTGTTGCGCTTAGGTGTGGTCAGGGAGTCAAGACTTTGACTTACAAGTGTCGTTACTACCGCTAGGGGAGCTCGACGTGATCTTTGGTATGGACTAGCTCTCGAAGTAGCAAGCATACATTGATCGAAATTGCAATGAAGTCAAGTTGGGAACAGGTCGTGAGATGACTTTTACAGGCTTGAAAACTGTCGAGCAAGACGCTGATGTCTGCTCTTCAGGTGGTGAAGGCGGTTCGTGCTGGTGCAGAGCTATTCTTTACACTATTGGAGGTTGCAAAGCCGAAGCCTACGTTGGATAGTATTTCAGTGGTAGCTGAGTACCCTGATGTGTTCCCCGCCGATTTTCCCGGAGCCCCGCCTCAACGGGAGATAGATTTCACTATTGAGCTAGTACTAGGTGCAAAGCCTGTGTCACGCTCTCCGTATCGGCTAGCACATAAGGAAATGGCGGATCTGAAGGTGCAACTTCAAGATTTGTTGGAGCAAGGGTATATGCATCCAAGTTCTTCGCCTTGGAGTGCACCGGTCCTCTTTGTTAAGAAGAAGGACGGGAGCTTGAGACTCTGTATTAATTATCGGGAGTTAAACAAGCTAACAGAAAAGAACAAGTACCCGATCCCAAGGATTAATGATCTCTTCGATCAGTTAGTCGGGTCATCAGTGTACTCTAAGTTGGATCTCAAGTCCGGGCACTATCAGCTGCGAATAAGGGAGAGTGATATCCCGAAGACAGCGCTCAGTACGAGATACGGGCATTACGAGTTTACGGTCATGCCATTTGGGCTAACTAATGCGCCGTTAGTGTTCATGGATTTGATGAACAGGACCTTCAGGGAGTACTTGGACCATTTTGTGATCGTCTTCATCGACGATATTTTGGTGTACTCGCAGAGTGAGGAAGATCACTTCAGGCATCTTCATTTGTTTTTAGAGACGCTAAGGAGGAATCAATTGTATGCCAAGTTCTTGAAGTGCGAGTTTTGGTTGTCCTCAGTGGCGTTCCTCGGTCATATAGTGAGTGGGGAAGATATTACAGTGGATTCGGCGAAGATTGTTGCGATACGGGAGTGGCCTGGGCTTTCTACGGTAGCAGAAGTCCAGAGCTTTCTGGGGCTTGCCGGCTATTATAGGCGCTTCGTAGAGAACTTCTCGCGGATAGCGTTACCTCTCACTACTTTGACGAGGAAGGAGCAGAAGTTCGTTTAGACGCCGGAGTGCGCGCGAGCTTTTGAGGAGTTGAAATGTCGGTTGACCATGGCGCCTGTGCTGAGTTCGCCGAATGGGACCGAAGGTTATGAGATTTATAGCGATGCTTCGGGCAGTGGTTTGGGTTGTGTGCTGTTACAGCATGGAAACATTATAGCACATGGCTCGAGACAGCTGAAGGTGCACGAGAGGAACTATCTGGTCCACGACTTGGAGTTAGGCGCTGTGATTTTTGCCTTGAAGCTGTGGAGGCATTATTTGTACGTTGTGAAGATTGATATCTACACTGATCACAAGAGCCTGAAGTATTTGATTGATCAGAAAGATCTGAATATGCGGCAGCGTAGATGGATGGAGTTCCTGGGGGATTATACATTCAAGATCCACTACGTGCCTGGTAAAGGTAATGCGGTTGCGGACGCATTGAGTCGTCGGGCCCCAGCTCAAGCCAATTGGCTGTCGGTTCATGACGAGCGATTGGTTCGGGAGTTGGAGGCGTTGGAGATTATTTGTGTAGATAATCAGTCAAGTGATGAAGTACTCTTGAATTGGACTGAAGTTCAATATGACCTGGCTGATCGGATTCGGCAGGCTTTGGATTTGGATGGCCACATAAAGCAACTCATGATAGAGGCTCTAGATGGGTCAAATTCCCAATATGAAGTTGTGGATGGATTGCTTTGGAAAGACGGTCGTCTTTGCGTCCCAAGCGTGGGCAGTTTGCGGGTGGATTTGTTGTACGAGGCACACCATACCAAGTACTCGATTCACCAGGGGAGCACAAAGATGTACCGTGACATTAAAAAACTGTTTTGGGGGCCGGTTTTGAAGAAGGATGTGGCGCTCTACGTGGCAAAGTGCCAAACTTGCACCTTGGTGAAGGTGGAGTGCCAAAAGCTGGGAGGATTTTTGAAATCCTTGCCTATTCCGGAGTGGTAATTCGACGACATTACGATGGACTTTGTGGATGGGTTGCCAAGGTCGAAAAAGGGGAACGATGCAATCTGGGTGGTCGTAGATCGGCTAACAAAGGTGTCGCATTTCATTCCGCATATGAAGGATGATCCGGTGGATAATTTGTCAAAGTTATATGTGGATAACATAGTACGGCTTCACGGTGTGCCCCGCAGCATTGTGAGTGACCGATATGGGCGGTTCACGTCCGATGATTGGAGGCTTATGCAGCAAATGTTGGGAACAAAGCTGAGTTTTAGCACAGCCTTCCATCCGCAGACGGATGGGCAGACTGAGAGGGTCAATAGAACTATGGAAGACATGCTCCGCATGTGTGTCTTGGACTTTGGAAAGCAATGGGAAGACCGTCTTTATTTGGTGGAATTCCCGTACAACAATAGCTACCAGGCGAGTATTCAAATGGCGCCCTTCGAGGAACTTTATGGTAGAAGATATCGCACGTCGTTGTCCTAGTTGGAAACGGGTGAGTCAAAGTTATACAAACGTCTAGAGGTGGAAGATGCTACTTCGTTGGTGCGAACCATTCGGGAGAGATTGCTTATCGCTCAGGACCGGCAAGCGAAGTACTATAATGCTAAGCACAGGAACGTGGAGTTCGCTGTGGGCTACTGTGTGTAATTAAAGATCAAGCCGTCCAAGGGTGTCTCGCGGGTGCGGCGCTTGAAAAAGCTAACCCCGAGGTACCTTGGGCCGTTTGAGGTTATGGAGCAGGTTGGTGAAGCAGCCTATCAGTTGAAGCTATCAATGGAGCTTAGTTGTCTACATGATGTATTCCACATATCGGTGCTATGGAAGGCGGTGCAAGAGCCTACGCGAGTGGTCGCGGTCGATCAAGTGCTGGTTGTTAGTGGGTTGATGATGAAGGTCAAGCCCGTGCGTATCGAAGACTCGGAAGTCAAGTGGCTACGCAATAAAGAGATCAAGATGGTCAAGGTCCGATGGGACAATTACGGTCGATAGGAGCTCTCTTGGGAGCGAGAGCATACTATGCTTGACCAGTACCCGGAGTTGTTCCGCTCAGGTACAATTTTAGTTTTGTGCTTATCTTTCCTTTATGAAATTTCGTGGACGAAATTCTTTTAAGAGGGAGAGAGTTATATCGCCCGAAAACTCAAAAGAGCGACGGGAGGCGTTCCGGGCCAAATTTGGAATTTGGCATGAGGCACACGGCCTGGGACATGGGCGTGTTCCAGGGCGTGTCGAGCTGGTTCGACATTTTCGTCGTGTGTTCGACGATTTTGGGTTCGACGATCGTCAAGCAGAGAACACGGCCTGGGACACGGGCATGTCCCAGGGCGTGTCGAGAGGGGTTCGACAATTTAGTTCAAAGATCTGGAAAATCGATCAGGCAGTTTTCTGGGTTCGACAATCGTCGAGCAGCCCTCGACGATCTGGTCACAATTCTGCGGTCGACGAATGGCCAGCGATCTTCGTTCGACGATTGGGCCGTATGTTCGACGATCGGGCCGTGTGTTTGACGATCGGGCCGTTGGTTCGACGATCGGGCCGTGTGTTCGACGATCGGGCCAGTGATCTCCGTTTGACGATCTAGCTGCGTTCGACGATTTGGCCAGAGATCTCCGTTCGACGATCTGGCAGCGGTCGACGATCTTGGTTCGACGATCGTCGAGCGCGTGGTGTTTATGGCATGTTTCACTCTGTCGACGCGGAGTGTCGACACAGAGCTTTTGGAGGGATCTTAACTAAATGCCCCGACACAATTTGATTGGTCGCGGACGTGTCTTGCTCCGGATTGGTGAACTGTGCGCTGCTTAGCCCCATTTGTCCAGGTCAGACCTGGATCGTAGCCGTGAATTTCCCTTTTGCGGGATCCGACGACCGGTGGTTATCCCGAAGAGGTTATACCCGAGAGAAGGATTTCAAAACCCTTATTTTTCTGCCGTAGTTCTCTGTCTAAATCCTAGAGAGTGGGGAGAGCAAAGGAGGAAGAAGAAGCTTAGATCTGGTCTTTGGAGGAGCTTCAGAGCTCCAAATCACGGACCGACTTCGGATCTACGAAGGCAAAGAGATTGCGGTGCTTTTCATCCCCGTACATTTCCATGGCGCCAAGGAGGAACGCTAGGGTAACGTTTCTCTACTTGAGCATGTGAAGCTCTACTTCTTTTGCATAGGAAGCCCACTCTCGCGAGTTTGCGGTGAGTTGGAGGCGTTTCTTCGGTAGATATGTGAAGTCCCCGTTGTGTAGAGTCCGTAATCGAGAACGAACATAGGCATGATGTGTGAAGCTTATCTTTACATGTTGGTCTGGATCAGTGATGTTGCATTGCATAAATGGCTGGAGAAGACTCCGTGCGAATGTTTGTTTTCGGGTTTTTATACGTGGTAGATTGCAATAGGGAGCCTTGGGGATTAACTCAAAGGTGCACCCGGAAAACTGGGCAGATTCGTGATTCTGCCAAACATGTGGGCCTGTGAGCCAACTTGAACATAACTGGGTTATGTGTTGTGTGTAAACGATTTGGTTCTCATGAAAGTTCGACCCACGCATATGTTTTAAATTAACGGTGCGGTGTGAGCAACGGGTCAAGCGGAACCGTACCTGCTCTATGTCGTTCGGTTAAAGAGAACTAAAGTTACTTGGCACTTACCATTGGCATAGATTGAGGGTCTTAGGCAGTGACCAAAAAGACCAAATGCTCACGAGAGATAGCCGTCCTGGGGACGGTGGTATGTCGGCGGTCTTAGACCGTGATCACCGAGAATGTGCCCTTAGAGCACGGGGCGTGTGGTCGTGCGTGCCAACGCCTATGATGCAATGTATTTATATACTGCTTGGTTGTGCTAATAAATTGCAGGGAAGGAGCATCGCCGCCGCGAGTTGGTGGCGGGATCGTTATAATTTGGTCAGCATTGCTGACCGTTACTTTTGTTTGCCACCGCGCGGTGGTTTGTTTATTGCAGGTGCTGCTGGACCAATGCAGTCAATAGCGGGCGAAAGCCCAAATTGCGAAGCCGACCCTCGAAGGCCTAATTGGAGTGTTTACTTGCTTTTGTTCATGTATGACCGGCCTGCGTGCCGTGGTATGGAAAACATTCAATATGAGTAAATCATTTGTAAGTCCTTAAGGCCAGTACTTGTGTATGTACTTCATTCCTTTTTGGCTTGTTAGTGGACATTCATGCTTGTTGCTGGGTTCTTTTAATTGCAACTATTTAAACTGCTTCCGTTAGAATGCTCTGTGTAGGACGTTGTGATTGGTTGGATGGTTTCCATTGAGTAACCACCTGGTCTGTCTGTGGTATATGGCGTCGGGCTCCGGCCGGACCTACTGTTATATGCTATGCGACGTATGAGGGGTGTTACACATGGCCCCTTTGAGTGTGAATAAGGGAGGAGGAAGTTCTGGAGTGATTTTGGAAGATCGACTTGAAGAGGAATATGAACCGATGTCGTTCATTCCTCTTTAAGATACGTGTAGAATCTGTATTCTGCGCACAGCGATCTTCTTGACCATTTTTGATGTGATATTACCAGATCTGGGCTTCTGTCTAAACACGAAAGTTGAGGCCCTTGAAAATACCTTTCCAACGAGTTGTTGCACGCCTTCATGTGAAGTCTGTAGCCTTGGGAAAATCTGAACGAGTATGACGTCCGATAAATCGCAACAAAATTTTCAAAAACCTTCCCCTTTGGAAGAGATCTTTGCTAAGTATATAAGCTCAAACGATGCTACTATTAGAAACATAACGGGATCAATTAAAAATTTAGAAAATCAGGTCGGCCAACTCGCCAAGGCTTTTTATGAGAGACCACCTGGAACTCTTCCCTCGAACACTGAGCCTAACCCAAGGGAACACGCAAATGCAATTTCCCTTCGGAGCGGTAAAGTTGTTAACGAGCCCACCACAAGGGAAGAGCCAAAGGTGATTGTCCCTCCTGTTGTGGAAGCAATTACCCCTACGGAAAATGATAAAACAAATTTTGAAAATGAAAAATCTACCTTAGATAAAGAAAAAGATGTTTCTATTTTTTCTAATGATGACGTTCAAAATGATGCTCCGCTTATCATAAAGGAATTTCCGCCACCCCCTTATCCGGCCCGACTTAGGAAAGAAAAACTAGATGATCAATACCAACGCTTTCTTGAAATGTTCAAACAAATTCATATTAATTTACCATTTCATGAAGCGATTAGTCAAATGCCTAAGTATGCAAAATATCTTAAGGATTTATTAACAAACAAAAAGAAATTAAAAAATTTATCGCATGTAACGTTAAATGAAGAATGCTCGGCGGTCGTTAAAAACTCTACTCTACCTAAAAAGATAAACGATCCAGGTAGTTTTTCCATTCCTTGCGTTTTTGGTGATCTTTTTATAAAACATGCGCTAGCGGATCTAGGTGCGAGCATCAACTTGATGCCTTTTTCATTGTTTAAAAAGCTAGAATTGGGCACTCTCAGCCCTACGCGTATGAGTATTCAATTGGCTGATCGATCGATTAAGTATCCGTTAGGTATCGTTGAGGATGTGCTAGTGAAGGTCGACAAATTCATCTTCCCGGTGGATTTTGTCATTCTCGATATTGAAGAGGACGTCGAGGTCCCTCTTATACTTGGTCGTCCCTTCCTAGCCACCGCTCGAGCAATCATAAATGTGAGTGACGGAAGACTTTCTCTACGTGTGGGAGATGAGGAAGTAATATTTGATATTAATAAATCGATGAAAAACTCTTTACAAAATGATGACTCTTGTTTTTTCATTGATGATTTAAAAGAAGACTCCTATTTCCCTCCAAATGATTTTTCTTCTTCCTTTTTTGGACCCTCATCAACTATTTTTGAAAACACTGTTATGTCCGTGCAAGCACCATTCAAAAATGACTCTGATTTTGGACAACAAAATCTTATTTTTGAAAATAATAAAAATTTGCCAAATTATTTTGAAAAACCACCTGACCCTGCAGAAAAAAATTATCATGTTAAGAACTTCCGCCAGCATAAAAATTTTAAACCGGGCGATCAGGTTCTTCTTTTAAATTCACGTTTACTACCAACGTATATAAACCGTGTTGGGGTCTGAACATAAACGTTGTAGCCCATGGAATGAACTTTCCATCGAGGGGTTACACGTCTTCACCGGATTCCTCTAGCTTCGGGAATCTCCGGTCGACATTGCTGTCCAGATTTATTTTGCACTAAAATTCTAGGGTTTATATAATATGAATTTGAATTCGGTGGAATCGATGTTGCAAATTAACTCGAGATTTTTGATGAACTATTTTATGCTAACCACCGTAGTGCTATGAATGATGAATCTTGTTAATTAGATTTCATAAAACTGAATTGTGAAGCAAGCTTTATGGCATGATATGACTTGCTAAAAATTTATAGATTAATATATATGCGCATCATGTTTATAATATGATGAACGAAATTACTAGCACCGTTTCCTTAAGGCAGCTAACTTACTTTTCTTATCCATAGAGGCTTCTTCATCATCAGAAGATTCGGGGAACTTTGTATATTAACTGGTTCCTTATCAGTTGGGGCATGCTGAGATACCTCCCCCTCAGTTCCTGGTAGTTCTTTTTCTATGATTTGTTGCTCCCCCTCTGTCACAACCCGCATTTTCACCGCCAAAAAGTTTATCAGAGTAAGGGAAAATGCGCGTCATGATGCCACGTCAGCAGGGGATAACTACGGACGCTCAGGCAGACACCAACCGACAATGAAGAAAGGTTCCTTTTGAGTTATTTTAAGGAAAATCAGTTAAGTGCAGAAGTTAGCCGTATCCCTCGGCTTAGTGGCTCATCTAGTCCACGAATCAAAATATATTATATGCTGCGAAAAAAATACTTGATTTGATTAAATCAAACATCCTACATGAGTAAAAACGTCCCTAAAAGACAACTCATGCTATGCAAGACTCTAAATTTATTATAGTAGGGAAGATAGCTTTTACAGTCGCCAAAAATAACAAGTTACAGTTTCAAATTATGCAATGCATGAAGTAGTAGTAGTAGGTTTTATAGTTTAAAATACCTAACATACATTCCTATCATAAATCCTCCTAGAGATCAAGTAAACCACATCCACTATTAAATAAATGAGCAGCTAGCAAGTATCAACAACTAACAATCAGTGGGCGGCAACAAGCTGACACGAACCCACGTATGAAATTATGTCTGAACTAGTAAAAACAAAACCAACCACAAACTACCTCGTTATAATGAGGCAACTACCACGACCAACACTACCGCCAGAAATCCAACACCAGCGCAGCTAACTGCTACTGCTCTGAACCTGAGGCATTCCGAAAAAAAACAGAACACCTTAGCAAGAAGGTACAAATGGTGGCAGGAAAAGTAATAAACCAAAATAATCAAAGGGGTCAACCGGGGTACCAACCCAAGACCAAAAGTACTGAAGTAATGTACAAAAGAAAACAGGGTATCAATAGGAAAAGAACTCCTTCGTGACTTTTCACGTCCACAAGGGTACACTAGATGCACAAGACTATAAGGTGGCTACATGGTTATTTCACCAGAAGGAAAAAAAATACAAAAAAAAACCTTATTAGGCACCGGTGGTTGACTCTACCCGAACACACGGGCGAAGTGGTCACTCTTGGACGCACCACCCAAAAACACAGGCGAAGTGGTCGCTCTTGGACACACCCCCAAAAGGCACGGGCAAAGTGGTCACTCTTGGACACACCCCCCAAAAAGAAACAAAACGGATATATAATCCATCTAACTGCGAGGGAGTCTCATACTCTCCACCATACACTATAGACATCCAAAACTAGGTAGACTTCCACAGGGTACTAATGAAGGTGACAAACAATGCAGAGGTGGAATCGTCCACTAACTCTCGCATTTAAGAACCCAAAGAAACCACAACACAAAAATATCTTGGGATTTGGCTCGACAAACTCTACTTGACATTTCTAAACTCGAGACGCGGTTGATCAACCGTTAGGAACGATTTACAACCCTAATTAAACTCCAAAACGTTTGATAACGAGAACTAAGTCACTTAAGCCATCGGTAAGACACTTCAAGGATGATTAAACATAAATAGACAAGTTCAAGTTTAGCATGACAAAACAACATAACAACAAGTGATCAGCAAAGCGGTTAATCATAGCAACAATTTGGAAGAATAAGTGTAGAAAATTTTAAGGGACATGAAAACATAGCCGTTACCATCGAATCGGACAAGGAGAAATGATGAGAAACCACCACTTGCCTTGGTTTTATCGGAAAAATCCACCGAATCACTTCACGTCGTAGATCGGGGAAAAAGGATGTGGGAGAAGTTGAAATCTAGACAAAAATGGCCAAAAAATAGAGGTTAGGGCCGAAAAACCCTAACGAGAAATCTCAAGAAACGAGAAAAACAATTACCACGAGGGCGTAGCTCTCGGCGAGAGTTTTCCGGATCTATGTTCGGTTGGAGATTTCGAGCACCGGGACACCGTCGGCGGCCACCGGAAGGTTCACGAAATATTTCTCTCTCACGCTCACGCCGCTCTCTGGTTCGGGAAGAAATATCGAAGAAGATGAAGAAATTTTCTAGTATTAATATGTATATATATATACCTATATATATATATATATAAAGATATATAAAGATATATAAGGATATATCTTATATATATATATATATATATATATATATATATATATATATATATATATATATATATATATATATATATATATAAAGTTCTGTCTAAAACGGAATATTTACGCCCGGGTGTGCGAAAGACGAAAATAAAGGTTTAGGATGTCTTCAAATCGAAACATAGTCAACATCAAAGTTGTATATCTCGTCGAAACGCACAAATTTCATGTTAACCATGTTCCCATACGACATCGTTTTGACACTCAAAAAGTCTTCCGAACCTAAACAGCAAAGGATTACACGAGAACAAGCTTACGGGTACTCGAGTAGGTAGAAAACGGCTACTCGAGTAGTTCGGAAAGGCTACTCGAGAAGTTTAAGTGACTACTCGAGTAGTTCGGAAGAGCTACTCGAGTAGTTCAAGTGACTACTCGGGTAGTTCAGAAAAGCTACTCGAGTAGTTCAAGTGACTACTCGAGTAGTTCAGAAAAGTCACTCGTGTATGTCAGAAAAATTCTACTCGAGTAAGAGGAAAAAGTACTCGAGTAGATGAAAATTAACACTCGAGACAGGGAGGAGGTACTCGGGTAGGCAAATCAACGTACTCGAGTAAGTATGAAAATTTTTTACAAATCTGTAAAATCTTTTACAAATATATCCAGAAATTAAACTATATGAATGAATAGTATTTTTTCATTTTTGAATAGTACTTTAATATTAAAATATTCATATTTATATATTTTTGAATAATGAAACTTCGAGGTCAAAACGGAGGCCCGAACGCACGCCGAATCAAACGAAATTCGCACCGTAGGCGAACACTGATGCTACGGATACAACGACGAAGTCAAAACCAAAAATCCGACGAGCCATTCCCGAGATATTAATTTTCAAAGTATACGACGAACATAAACAAATCCAAAACTTCCATCGCGCGCCGAGACTCCAAAAATGCTCGGATTGCGACGAAACTTGACGAGCAAGTCTAAAATTACTTAACTTAAATTACAAATGCAAAATCTTCCCATTACAACAAGAATTCGGCCTACTCGACCGCACGGACGCGAAATTGCCTTCACGACATTGTGCCATCAAATCGACGTTAAAAGTAACGTCACGACGTCATAAATCTGACGTTCCCAAACAAATAAAATCATCGAAAAAATCGGGGGCGTTACAGTCACCCCCCCTAAAAATAAGTTTCGTCCCGAAACTTAACACAACTCCAAAACCAATCAAAACGATAAAATCAAACATAACTGAAAACATAACGACATACCTGAAACTAAGAGAAGAGGTGCGGGTGAGATCCCCTCATCACCGATTCCAATTCCCACATCGCGCTCTCGACGTCTTGATTTCTCCAAAGAATCTTGACCATAGGGATGGTCTTTCTCCGCAACACCCGCTCTTGAAAATCCAGAACACGAACAGGTTCTTCCACATAAGTAAGGTTGGGCTGAATCTGGGGTATCGAGTCGAGGACTTGACGATCATTACGAACACATTTCCGCAACTGGCTCACATGGAATACATCATGGACACCAGGGAAGGTCGCAGGCAATTCCAACCTATAAGCCGACACTCCGATGCGCTCAAGAATCTGGAAAGGTCCCACATACCGGGGGTCTAACTTGTGGTTCCTACCAAATCTTTTCACACCGGAGATCGGAGAAACCTTTAGAAAAACCTAGTCTCCAACTGCAAACTCCAGATCGACCCTTCGAAGATTAGCATACTTCTCATAGCGCTCTGGAGCCACACGAAGCCTTTCTCGAATATGTGTCATAGCACAATTCATCTCTTCAAGAGCTTCCGGACCTAACAACGGCCTCTCACCAACTTCAGCCCAAAATAGTGGGGTTCTACAATGCCACCCGTACAAGGCCTCAAACGGAGCCATCTGTAGACTCTATTGATAACTGTTATTGTAAGCAAACTCCATGAGGCTGAGACGCTCATCCCAAGCACCACCATGATCCAAAATATAACACCTGATCATATCTTCTACGATTTGATTTACTCTTTCCGTTTGACCATTAGTGTGAGGATGATAGGCGGTGGAATACCTTAGATCGGTACCCAACCCCTCCTGTAAACTCTTCCAAAAGCGAGACGTAAATCTAGAGTCCCGATCTGATACGATGCTAACAGGCACACCATGTAACCTGATGACCTCCTCAAGATATAACTCAGCTATCTTCTTCATCGAGTACCCAATCTTAAATGGAACAAAGTGAGCACACTTTGTCAATCTGTCGACTATCACCCAAACGGAGTCATGCCCATGGGGAGACTTTGGCAGACCGGTCTTAAAATCCATTGAAATACTTTCCCACTTCCAACTTGGAATATCAAGCGGTGTCAACTTACCACCAGGCCTTCTATGATTAGCCTTAACACGCTGACATGTAAAACATTCCGATACAAACTTTGCGATGTCGTTCTTCATCCCTGACCACCAAACAATTTGCTTCACATCTTTATACATCTTTGTGGAGCCAGGGTGGTAGGCTACACTGGAACCATGAGCTTCAGCACAGATCTTAGCTCGAATATCGTCAAAGGCGGGGATGAAAAATCTACCCCGATACTTCAGGGTGTCCAACTCGCCCACAGATGAAAAATCTACCCCTATACTTCAGGGTGTCCAATTCCGGAGATGTAACAAATCCGGATCATCCTTCTGATGTGCTCGAGTAAGGGAAATCCAAGAAGGTTCTTCTGCTTCTAGACTTGCAGGCATAGTACAACTCCCAACTTCAATATCCATCAACAAAAATTCTTCTACCAAGGACTGTACTGACAGATTAAAAATTTTGGCGGTCTTCCTACTCAAGGCATCGGCTACTACATTAGCCTTTCCTGGATGATAAAGAATTTCCACTTCATAATCCGCCACAAATTCTAACCACCGACGTTGGCGCAAATTTAGTTCTTTCTGAGTGAAGACGTACTTCAAACTCTTATGATCCGTATAGATCTTGCACAACGCGCCATACAATAAGTGTCTCCAAAGCTTCAGTGCATAAATTACGGCAGCAAACTCCAAATTATGCGTCGGATAGTTTCTCTCGTGGATCTTTAGTTGTCTCGATCCATACGCAATCACTTTACCATCTTGCATTAAAACGCAACCAAGTCTGATATGTGACGCATCGACATACACAACATACTCAACTCCCTCAGTAGGTAAGGTTAAAATCAGAGCAGTACATAATCTCCTCTTCAGCTCTTGGAAAGCCTCTTCACATTTATCACTCCAAATGAAAGCAGTATTCTTTTGAGTAAGTTTAGTTAGAGGAGCAGACAACACCGAAAATCCGGCCACGAATCTTCTATAATATCCAGCTAGGCCTAAGAAACTCCTAATCTCCTTCGGCGTAGAAGGTCTCTCCCACTCCATTACCGCAGAAATCTTAGTCGGGTCCACAGAAATACCGTCCTTGCTTACCACATGACCCAGAAAGGACACCTGAGGTAACCAAAACTCACACTTGCTCAACTTCGCATATAACTTATGCTCCCTCAGGGTTGACAAAACCAGACGCAAATGCTGAGTATGCTCCTCAGCATTGCGAGAACACACCAAGACATCATCTATGAACACAATAACAAATCGGTCCAAGAAATCCTTAAACACCCGATTCATCAAGTTCATGAAAGCAGAGGGTGCATTGGTTAAACCAAAAGACATCACGAGAAACTCATAATGTCCATGTCGTGAACGAAAAGCGGTCCGAGGAATATCTGCCTCACGAATCCTCAACTGGTGGTAGCCTGAGCGAAGATCGATCTTTGAAAATACCGAGCTACCATGCAATTGGTCAAACAAATCATCAATTCTTGGCAGGGGATATTTATTCTTAATTATTACCTTGTTCAATTCCCTATAATCGATGCAAAGTCTCATCGATCCATCTTTCTTCTTGACGAACAAAACAGGAGCACCCCATGGAGAAGTACTTGGCCTAATAAAACCACACATCAGCAACTCATCGAGCTGAGTACGTAACTTGAAAGATAGGGTACCTAAACACCTAGAGGGGGGGTGAATAGGTGACCTAAACCTTTTTTTACTTTTGTTTGACAGCACTACAGTTTATCACAGATTATTACAGTTAACAGCAATTTCAGAAATCACACAGAAAAGCCACAACACAGCACAGCACAGCAGACACACTAATTTTATAGTGGTTCCCCAATCTTTGGGTACATCCACTTTCCCCCTTCGCCTATCTAGCAGTGAACTAGATTCGGCCAAACTTCTCCACTAGCTCAGAACCCAACAAGGTTCCTACCTCAGGACCAAAGCCTTACACTCAGCCAAAAGGCCTACACTCAGCCACCCAGGCCTACACTCAGCCAATCAAAGGCCTACACTCAGAGTTCTTCAACTCCTACACTCAGGCACCAAACCCTACCCTCAGCCTTTATAAAATAGGCTTACAATCACTCAGATCCAATGGATCTTACAAGTTATAATAGAAATTACAAATTCTAACTCTACAACTCAGAAGGAATGAGAGGAGTTGAGAGTTTCTTGGAGAGTTCTTGGAAGAACTCAGCTTGATCCAAACTGACTTAGCTTTCTTCAAAGCTTCTTGAGTAGAACTGAATTAGTCTGAATCTTCTGCAGTTGATCCTTGATCTCTGCTTCTTGAAATCCAGATGACTCTGAATTCTTCTTCTCAGCCTTAGTTCCAAAGACTGAATCCTTGGTTGGAGCTCTCTCTCTCCAACTACTTAGATCTGCAGTTGGACTGCCTGATCTTCTTGTGTTGATCTTCTGTGTATCACTTCTTGATTTAGTCTGATCAACTACTTCAATCACACCATGTAATGTTTGTGAACTTCTTAATTATTATATCTCTGCTTTTCTGTAGACTGTGGGTGCCTATTTATAGGCTTCCTTCATGGTAACCGGCTGATCCGGTTTATAACAGTCTTTTGACTTTGCTGACAGTTGCTGTAGACCGGCTGGACTGGCAGCTGTCATGTCAACCAGTCACTTCTTGAAATTCTCTTACTGTCAGTTAGTGTCGAGACTTTCTGTTCTTAAGTGTCGTCACTTATAGACCAAGTGTCGACACATGTTGTGTAAGTGTCGACACAAGTCTACAAGGTGTCGACACATTCCCTTGTATGTCTCGACACAGTTTCTTCTGCATGTGTCGACACTGAAATTGAGTGTCGACACAAGCACTTGTACTTCATTCTTTCTGTATTCTTCTAAGTGTCGACACATCTCCTTTGTGTCGACACATCTTCATGTGTAGAAACTGTCAAGTGTCGACACTGCTTCTTGGTGTCGACACAAGTCTTCATTCTTGATTCTTCAGCTGAGTGTCGACACATTCCATTAGTGTCGACACTTATACTTAGAATATTTAACAAGTTTTCTGTTCTTTGCTAAGTGTTGAGTCTTCTGGTTATGTGTCGACACATTGTGCTGAGTGTCGACACATTCTTTAAGTGTTGACTTCTTTGAGTGTGTGTCGACACATTATGCTGAGTGTCGACACATTCTTCATATGTTGACTCTTTAGATTGAGTGTCGACACATTGTGTTGAGTGTCGACACTTGTACTTAGTCTCTGCAGAATTATGCTGAGTGTCGACACAACTCCAAGTGTCGACACTGTCTGGTGTTGACTCAGCTCTTCGAGATGTCGACACTTCTGCTAAGTGTCGACACAGCTTTTCTGCATTCTTCTACACTGAGTGTCGACACAGCTCCAAGTGTCGACACTTTCTGACTGGTGTCGACACTTCTTCCCAGGTGTCGACACAATGACTCCAAGTGTCGACACTGCTTGTCTGGGTGTCGACACAAGCTTTCTCAAGTGTCGACACTTTGCCTCTGGGTGTCGACACATGGACTTAGAGATTTTCAGCTTCAGTCCAGTGTATACCTAACCTGCACAAATAACTCAAACAAACATCAAATACATTCTGATGTATATCATTGAGTTAGGTGAGGCTTCTTCAAATCAGGTACATTTGACCAATGTACCCAACAATCTCCCCCTATTTGGAGAAGTCATAACCCTTAGTCAATGATATACACCACTCATAATTAAAAATTACAAAATGATGTAAAACATATAAATGACAACAGGGAAAACTTGAACATGTAATAAACCACACATGTATACTTATTAAACATTGCAGAACAATTAAGAAACACACATATTTCAGATCATTCAAACTATATTTATCATATACTGTTCCAATAATGTTTCTTATACATTTTCAATGAAGTATTACAATGTTTTTCTCTTAACAGAATTACAATAAGCAACAAGTTAATTCCTAATCTAGTGCTGATCAGGTTCTTTGATGACAATCCCTTTTCCAGCTTTAACTTGAGCTTTCACAGCAGCAGCAGCAGCAGGCTCAGCTTCAGCAGTCTTCTTCCCTTTTAGATCTTGCTTATCGGCCTTGATCTTCTGCCTTTCAAAATAATGATAAGGCTTGGGAAAGTACTTGCTAGGCTCCACAGCTGTTGGAGGTAGCTTTCCTAACTTGGTCTTCCTTCTGTGTTGGACAATGGCTTCTTGTCTAATCTCATGCTTTCTCCATTCAGCCTCTGAGAACCACTTGTTTCTCTCATGGGCATTATCCTTGGCTGCTTTCCAGGCTGTAAGAATTATGTTTCTAGAAGTAGGGCTCCATTGTTCAAAATCTGGCTTTTGCTCAGCAATTTCCCTAAACTTCTTCTTTGACAGCCTAGTTTCTTCTTCTTTATCCAATGCCTCTTGCATAGCAGCTGTGATAGGTTGAACAACCTTTTCCAGAATAACATTTGGCTTGCCAGCAGTTGGACTATACATAGTGCTTACATCAGCATGAATCATTTCAAAGTCTGGAGGTGGATAGATGACATCAGCCACTGCTTGTTGCTCACCTCCAAGAAATGTTCCTTGAATACCAGATTCACCTACTTCATTGTCATCACACAGGGGAGGATATCCAAGTGTAGCCCTTATAGAATTTGAAATCCATTTTGCATGCTCAGAACTGGCCTTGACTAACACTCTCTCCCCCTTTATGACTTCTTGAGCCATATGATCCCTTACATCATCTTTCTGAAATCGGATTTGGCTATCCAAATATCTTATGCCCTCTTTAAAGAAAGGTCTAAGCTTTGTAAGCTGTTCTGATATGACCTTCTGGGAATCTTTTATGGCAGTTTTAACAGCAGCAATCTCTGCTTGAAATATCTTATCAAAATCAGCTTTGGCAGCAGCTGAGGAAGTGGAAGGTTCATCTGACTTATTCTTAATTTCAGTGACAATTGCATTGTGAGATGCAGTCAAGTTATCATTCATCCTCAACTGATTCTCCAGCACATAGCCTTGCTTGACTGCTATATCATCCACTTTCTCTTTAATTTCTTCTTGATGTTTAGCTAGATAGACCACAGCATTAGCACCCTTGGTAAAACAATCAGTCATTGCTGTTTTATTAAGGTTCATTTCAAACCTTATAGACTTGATTTCCTGGCCCAGATCAGACTGTAGTGCTTTGTGCCCTTCATCAACATAAGTTTCTAAGGCTTTCCTTTGTTCATCCATCTTGATTTGCATTGCAAGCAGTAGAGCACTATAATCAGTGGATGGAGCTTGTTGAACTAGTGAATGCTGAGCAACTGTTTGTAGAGCCTTCTTATAGCTTTGGCTCCTCCTCTTGAATACAAAGAACTTCTTTTTCTTAGCTTGCTCAGCTTCCTCATCTTCAGAGTCAGATGTACTTGCTATATCCACCCTATCCTTAGGGCTGGATGGTCTTTCAGTATGCACATCTTGTGCCTTCTCAGAATCTAGCCTTATAGGCTCTTTTAGACTATCCAAAGTCTCCCCCTCAGCAACAGCATCCTTCACTGCATCAGCAGCAGTCTTTTCCATATCAAAATCATCTTGATCTAAGTTCAAAAACAGATCTTCCATGGTATACTCTGCTGGAGACTGTGCAGGAGATGTACTTGGTTCTGCAACCACTATATCAGGTATCACAACAGATGTGTCTGGAAGAACAACATCTGGTTCTGGGTTTGCTGGCTGATTTTGCTGATGATCATCAGACAAATCAGAATTTGTTATACAAAAATTCAAAGTGTTAAGATCAACAAGTACCTCTTGAATGATGAGAGTAGCCTGCTCACTATCCAGTGTAGATGGATGTTCTACAGCTGGAGGCTCCCCCTGGATATCAGCTGGCTCCTGAGGAGCAGGTGACTTTGCTGCAGTCACATTTACTGGACTTTCAGGAGTGAAGACCACCTGTTCTTCACTGCCTGAGCTGCTTGATGACTCTTGAGGCACAGCAGCTGTCTTCCTTTTCTTCCTGGGAGGAGAGTCTGTCTTAGAAGTTTGTTTCTCAGGGGTGGCCAAGTCCTTTGACACCAGCACCCTTTCCCATCTTGAGAATATTCTGGAGTCCATTCTTCTCATATGATTTATCTTTGTTCCTGCAGCAGTGCTCATTACCTCTGGAATGGATCCAGCCAGGTAGAGACTTATAATCCTGCCCAGATTGGGCTTCTTCAGGCTTTCCTTCACTTTCTCAAAAACCACCATTGACCAATCTGTCTTCAGAGTGAAGATGATTCTGGTCATTACTTCAAACATGGAGGCAGACACCCTGTCATGCCCTCCTGGTTTGCACAGAAGTACCTTGCCCACTACTTCTGACAAGAACTTTCCTTGATTGTTCATCCCCTTCCTATTGAAGACTGATCCCACCTTCATCTGTGAATCCAGTCCACACCAAGTAAGAGCTTCCCTGGTCTTAGAAGCAGTTACCTCCTCTTCTTCTTGAATCTTAGGTAGCTGAAGTACCTTTCTCAAAGACTTGGGGGATAGTTTGACTTTGGTGCCATGCACCCTGGACTTGATTCTGAATCCAGAGTCGTCCACAGTTGCTTGAGTAAGAAATTCAATTACTTCTTTCTTCCAGATTTTCGTTGGTTCTGAAACCAAGAATTCCAGTCCTGAATCGCTGACTAGGGTAATCACCGATTTGAATTCCTGATCGCTGTCGTCAAATGCGCCTCGCACGAGCTCATAGCCCTCGTTGACGTTCTCTTCCAGCTTGGGAGCCATTAGGGTTTGAAGATTTAGTCTTGAGATGAGAGAAATGTCGACACAAGAGTTTTAGGTCTCGAAACTTTGAAAGCGTGTCGACAAGCAAAGACAGAACCCTATTTATACCTTTCTTGTTTGAAGACGAACAGGCGGGAGGAATTTCTAATGATGTGTCGACACTGTCAATTAGTGTCGACACTGACTTATAATGTCTCGACACTCATGTGTCGACACTACAAACTTAGTCAACAGATTTTATGTGTCGACACTTGGTTAAGTGTCGACACCACTATACTCGACATGTGTCGAGACGTTACTTAGAAAAATTCTGAGTAAAACTTAAGTGTCGACACCTTAGTGGATGTGTCGACACCTACTCGACATGTGTCGACACTAACATTCTGAAGTGTCGACACTAACTTCCTAGATGTGTCGACACCATTTTTCTGAAGTGTCGACACTTACTATTCTGTGTCGACATAGACTTGTCTATGTGTCGACACCTTTTTACTTAGCCAATTTTTGTTCTGTATACTTAGTCTAAGTTTATCATACCTAGTTCAATTTTGAACTTATTAAACTTAGCTTCATCTAAGGGCTTAGTGAACATATCAGCTATCTGATTATTTGTTTTAACATATTCAAGTGCAATATCATTTCTTTCTACATGCTCCCTAAGAAAGTGATATTTTATCTCAATATGTTTAGTTCTACTATGAGATACAGGATTATTAGCTATGGAAATAGCACTAGTAGAATCACAATAAAGTGGAGTTCTACTTACCTGACATCCATAGTCTTCTAGCTGATGTTGAATCCATAGAAGTTGAGCACAGCAACTTCCTGCAGCTATATACTCTGACTCAGCTGTGGAGATGGCCACACTGGTTTGCTTCTTACTACTCCAAGAGATAAGTCTTCCACCTAGGAATTGACAGGATCCAGTTGTGCTTTTTCTATCTTCCTTGCATCCTGCAAAGTCTGCATCTGAATAGCCTGTTAGATCAAAATCTCCATTCCTAGGGTACCAGAGGCCTAGATAAGGTGTGCCCTTTAGATATCTCAAGATTCTCTTGACTGCAGTCAAGTGAGACTCTTTGGGGCAGGCTTGATACCTGGCACAAACACATGTAGCATACATAATGTCAGGCCTACTTGCAGTCAAGTATAGTAAGGAGCCAACTATCCCTCTATACAAGGTTTCATCTACAGGTTTCCCTGTATCATCCTTGCTTAGAGACATACTTGACCCCATAGGAGTCTTCATGGTACTGGAGGAATCCATACCATATTTCCTTATGAGTTCTAGGGTGAACTTAGACTGACATATGGAAAGACCACTTTCAGTCTGTTTAACTTGGAGACCCAAGAAAAACTTCAGTTCTCCCATACTACTCATTTCAAATTGACTCTGCATAAGCTTTGCAAATTTTTTGCAAAGGCTACTTTCAGTAGACCCAAATATAATGTCATCTACATATATTTGGACAAGTATTACTTTGCCTCTAGATTCCCTAAGGAATAGAGTCTTATCTATTTTCCCCCTTGTGAACTTGTTCTCAATGAGGAAACTAGATAGGGTTTCATACCAAGCTCTAGGAGCTTGCTTTAACCCATACAATGCTTTCCTAAGTCTATAGACATAATGTGGAAAAGTAGAATCAACAAAACCTGAAAGTTGCTCCACATATACTTCTTCTTTTAAATTACCATTAAGGAATGCTGACTTCACATCCATTTGGTATACTTTGAATCCTTGGTAGGTTGCATAGGCCAAGAACATCCTTATGGCTTCCAGTCTGGCTACTGGAGCAAAGGTTTGATCAAAATCAATACCTTCTTCTTGCCTATATCCTTTTGCAACCAATCTTGCCTTATTCTTAATGATGACTCCTTGTTCATCTAACTTGTTTCTGTAGATCCACTTTGTTCCTATCACATTGTGATCTTTAGGCTTAGGAACTAAGTCCCAAACCTTGCACCTCTTGAACTGGTTTAGCTCTTCCTGCATAGCTTCAGTCCACTGTGGATCTTGTATAGCTTCTTCAAATTTCTTTTGTTCTATCTGAGACAGAAAACTTGAATATATTGCAGCATTCTGATTTCTGCTCCTTGTCTGAACACCTTGTCTTGGATCTCCAATGATCAGCTCCACTGGATGATCTCTTAGATGCCTGTTGGCTGGAGGCATCCTTACTTCTGGTTGTACTCTTCATCATCTTCATCATGCTGAGTTCCTTGAACTTCTTCAGCTCCTGGTACATGTAGTTCTCCCCCTGGACATAAGCCATCTTCTTCTACTTGCTGTCTTGCAGCAGGTACATCTTCTATGGTTAGCTTGTCCATCCTTCTTAGAAAGACCTGTGGGGCTGCACACACTACTAGACAACTCATTGTTAATAAGAAGTGTCTCATCAAAAACTACATGCACAGACTCCTCTACAACTTGTGTAGTCAAGTTGTAGACTCTATAAGACTTACTATTACTGCTGTACCCAACAAACACTCCCTCTTGGGATTTGGCAGCAAACTTAGTTAAGTGAGTCTTCCCATTGTTAAGTATAAAGCATTTACAACCAAAAATCCTGAAATAGGATAGGTTTGGTTTCCTGCCTTTCACTACTTCATAGGGGGTCTTGTTTAACCTTTTAGTTATGGTAGCTCTATTTATCACATGGCATGCAGTGTTTACTGCTTCAGCCCAGAAATATTCTGGTAGTGAAGAATCACTTAATAGAGTCCTACCAGCTTCTATCAAGGTTCTATTTTTCCTTTCAGCAATGCCATTTTGCTGAGGTGTTCTTGGTGAAGAGAATTCTTGAAATATCCCATAGTCTTCACATAGTTTTGTCATGCTTTCAGATTGAAACTCTGTACCATGGTCACTTCTAATTTTGACCACTGTACAGTTCAATTCATTCTGAATTTGCTTAACAAAACTGTGGAAGACACTAGGTGTTTCAGATTTCTGCTTTAAGAAGAACACCCAGGAAAACCTTGAGTAGTCATCAACAACTACAAAGGTGTAGACCTTCCTACCTAAGCTGTGAACTGGCATTGGACCAAATAGATCCATATGCAAGAGATATAAACATCTCACAGCATCCTTGTTGTCAATGCTTCTAAAGGTGGATTTAGTCTGCTTGCCCTTTTGACAAGCTGAGCAAATGCCATTTTTGACACATTTAACTTGAGGACCATTCCTCACTAACTCTTTACTAAAGAGTTTGCCAATAGTCTTGTAATTTAGATGAGCAAGCCTCTTGTGCCACTTGACACATTGAGAGACTGTCTCATCAGCTACAAGACAAACTGGAGAACTATTGTTCTCAACCATAATGTCTAAACAATAGACATTTCTCTTCCTATAACCTGTCAAAATGATCTTTTGATCACTTGACCTCTTGATATGACAACCATTTTTAACAAATGAGATGTCATACCCTACATCACTTAATTGACTTATACTAATGAGGTTATGTTTCAAACCTTTAACATAAGCCACTTGAGTAATGGTAACTAAGTTAGAAGATATGTTACCAAACCCTTTGATGATTCCTTTTTCTGAACCACCAAAGGTCACCTTTGGACCATTCTTGATTGGAATGAAATCCTTCAGTAGTCCCCTAGTTCCAGTCATGTGTCTGGAACATCCACTATCCAAGTACCATGTTGGGGTATGGCCACTTGGATTCTTCCTGCAAAACAAATTACTGAACCTTAGAACCCAATGGTTTCTTGGGTCCTTGGTAACTGTTAGCTTGCAACTCAACAAGGCTACCTACTGGCTTTCCACCAGGTATCTTGTTACTACCTTTGGCACTAACATTGTGCCAACAGTCCAAAGCAAAGTGGCCAACTTTGCCACAGCACCAACATTCAAATTTGTTGTACCTTTGCTTAGGTACAGACTTGGCTGTCTTAACTACAGCAGTCTTAGTGAATGTTGGGGCTTTGCCCTTGGACTTGGACTGATTCTGAACAGTCCATGCTGGATTAACAAATCCCAGTCCAGTCTTTCCTTTATGATGAACAAAATCATCAATCAAGGGTAGCACTGATTTAGGTTTTGAAAACCTAGCTACTAGCTCTTTCTCCTTCTGAAGATTAATCTCCAGTTTCTTAATTTGATCATTCTTAAATGTAATGGTACCCATCTGAATCACAGTAATGTGTTTCAGCCTGGCCACTTCATTTAGTTTTTGATCATAATTCTTCTCATAATCTATTGCAGCTGTCTTGAGATCAGCAATTTCCTTGGCCAAATTTTTGGCTAGGGTCTTGCTTTTCTTATAGGCTAGCAATAGTACTTGATATTCATCTAGGAGTTGATGAATATCTCCCTCAGACTCAGACATATTCTCATCACTTGATGAAGAATACTCTGACTCTGAACTTGAACTGGAATCAGAACTTTGAGTTAAGCCTTGTACCTGACTGGGTCCTGGCTGCTCCAGGTTTTTGGTACTTACAGTCAAAGCCATCAGTCCTTGGCTTTGACAGTCTTCTTGCTCATAGATAGATTCCATGATCTGCATGAACTCTTCTTCTTCTTCAGCAAATAGCCCAATATAGGCTTCAGCATCTGTCTCTGTGTCTGAAGAAGACATATCTGAAAGAGTCTTCTCATTCTTTGCAACAAAGGACTTCTCCTTCTTTCCTTTGAAGTGTGTTTTCTTCTTGTCACTGGATTCCTTCCTTCTTTCAGGACAGTCTGCAATAACATGGCCCTGTCTATTGCAGCAGTAACAAATTATCTTGGATCCAGTTGCCTTACTTGTCTTGGTCCTTTTCTTGTCCTTCTTTGAAGGCTTCTTTTCCAGATACTGAACCTCTTTCCCTTTGGAAGATGAAGGTCTAGACCTCCACTGTTTCTTCTTAAGGAACTTCTGAAAATGTCTGGTGAATGCAGCAAAGTCTTCATCACTTTCACTGCTTGTAGATTTTGTACTTTCAGATTCTTCAGATTCTGATTCAACTACCTCAGGAGGAGGAGTTGATGACTTGGTCCTGCTCTTTCTAGGTACATCTGACTTAAAGGCAACAGTCTTTTCTCTGTATTCAGTCCTTGTTGACTTTTCTTCTTCTTTTCTTACTGACAATTGCATCTCATAGGATAACAACTTGCCAAAAAGTGTGGGAGGAGGAATTTCTCCCAACTTTGCCATTTCTCTGATGGCACAAATCTTGGTGTCCCAGTCTTTGGTTAGGGACCTTAAGAATTTGTCATTCAACTCATAGTTTGTGAACTCTCTTCCATATGACATGAGTTCATTTACAATTCTATAAAATTTCTTATAGCATTCAGTGATGCTATCTCCTCTTCCTTGCCTAAAACTCTCATATTCTTGATTAAGCAAGGACTTCCTATCTTGCCTTACTTCTTCAGAACCTTCCATGTAGACAATGAGGGTATCCCACATTTCTTTTGCAGTTTTACAGTGAATAAGGTTCTGGAAGGTGGCATCATCAATTGCACTGACTATGATGTTCTGTGCCCTTTTTCCATAGTTGCTAGGACAATCTCATCCTTGGTCATTTCAGAGAAATCCTTTGGAGTCCTCTGATTTGCATCCAAAACTGAAATCTTCATAGGCACATATGGCCCTTCTTTGACTGTGATGTATATTCTAGGGTCAGAGGCTTCCATAAACAGCCTAACCCTCTCTTTCCAGATCCCAAAGATCTCTTTTCTGCATATAGGTAGTTTCATTGAACCCAACTCCTTATGATTCTCTGAAGAACCCATGTTCTTGATTTTCTTGAAACTGTTTCCTGTTTCCTGACTTAACTGAATCTGCCAAACTGGATCTCCTCAGACAGTTAGTCCTGATTTTGAGGAACCTGGCTCTGATACCACTTGAAAGATATGGTACCTAAACACCTAGAGGGGGGGTGAATAGGTGACCTAAACCTTTTTTTACTTTTGTTTGACAGCACTACAGTTTATCACAGATTATTACAGTTAACAGCAATTTCAGAAATCACACAGAAAAGCCACAACACAGCACATCACAGCAGACACACTAATTTTATAGTGGTTCCCCAATCTTTGGGTACATCCACTTTCCCCCTTCGCCTATCTAGCAGTGTACTAGATTCGGCCAAACTTCTCCACTAGCTCAGAACCCAACAAGGTTCCTACCTCAGGCCCAAAGCCTTACACTCAGCCAAAAGGCCTACACTCAGCCACCCAGGCCTACACTCAGCCAATCAAAGGCCTACACTCAGAGTTCTTCAACTCCTACACTCAGGCACCAAACCCTACCCTCAGCCTTTATAAAATAGGCTTACAATCACTCAGATCCAATGGATCTTACAAGTTATAATAGAAATTACAAATTCTAACTCTACAACTCAGAAGGAATGAGAGGAGTTGAGAGTTTCTTGGAGAGTTCTTGGAAGAACTCAGCTTGATCCAAACTGACTTAGCTTTCTTCAAAGCTTCTTGAGTAGAACTGAATTAGTCTGAATCTTCTGCAGTTGATCCTTGATCTCTGCTTCTTGAAATCCAGATGACTCTGAATTCTTCTTCTCAGCCTTAGTTCCAAAGACTGAATCCTTGGTTGGAGCTCTCTCTCTCCAACTACTTAGATCTGCAGTTGGACTGCCTGATCTTCTTGTGTTGATCTTCTGTGTATCACTTCTTGATTTAGTCTGATCAACTACTTCAATCACACCATGTAATGTTTGTGAACTTCTTAATTATTATATCTCTGCTTTTCTGTAGACTGTGGGTGCCTATTTATAGGCTTCCTTCATGGTAACCGGCTGATCCGGTTTATAACAGTCTTTTGACTTTGCTGACAGTTGCTGTAGACCGGCTGGACTGGCAGCTGTCATGTCAACCAGTCACTTCTTGAAATTCTCTTACTGTCAGTTAGTGTTGAGACTTTCTGTTCTTAAGTGTCGTCACTTATAGACCAAGTGTCGACACATGTTGTGTAAGTGTCGACACAAGTCTACAAGGTGTCGACACATTCCCTTGTATGTCTCGACACAGTTTCTTCTGCATGTGTCGACACTGAAATTGAGTGTCGACACAAGCACTTGTACTTCATTCTTTCTGTATTCTTCTAAGTGTCGACACATCTCCTTTGTGTCGACACATCTTCATGTGTAGAAACTGTCAAGTGTCGACACTGCTTCTTGGTGTCGACACAAGTCTTCATTCTTGATTCTTCAGCTGAGTGTCGACACATTCCATTAGTGTCGACACTTATACTTAGAATATTTAACAAGTTTTCTGTTCTTTGCTAAGTGTTGAGTCTTCTGGTTATGTGTCGACACATTGTGCTGAGTGTCGACACATTCTTTAAGTGTTGACTTCTTTGAGTGTGTGTCGACACATTATGCTGAGTGTCGACACATTCTTCATATGTTGACTCTTTAGATTGAGTGTCGACACATTGTGTTGAGTGTCGACACTTGTACTTAGTCTCTGCAGAATTATGCTGAGTGTCGACACAACTCCAAGTGTCGACACTGTCTGGTGTTGACTCAGCTCTTCGAGATGTCGACACTTCTGCTAAGTGTCGACACAGCTTTTCTGCATTCTTCTACACTGAGTGTCGACACAGCTCCAAGTGTCGACACTTTCTGACTGGTGTCGACACTTCTTCCCAGGTGTCGACACAATGACTCCAAGTGTCGACACTGCTTGTCTGGGTGTCGACACAAGCTTTCTCAAGTGTCGACACTTTGCCTCTGGGTGTCGACACATGGACTTAGAGATTTTCAGCTTCAGTCCAGTGTATACCTAACCTGCACAAATAACTCAAACAAACATCAAATACATTCTGATGTATATCATTGAGTTAGGTGAGGCTTCTTCAAATCAGGTACATTTGACCAATGTACCCAACATAACTCGTCCAACTCACGCGGAGCCATACGGTACGGTGCCTTAGCAATGGGACGAGTGCCCGGTTCGAGGTCTATCACAAACTCTATCTCCCTTTCAGGAGGAAGTCCTGGAAGACTATCAGGAAAGACATCTGGAAACTCTCGCACCACCGAGACATCCTCAAGACGTAGCATAACAAAAGCTATTTCCAGAGCAGATATAGAAACCAAAAATGCCTCGAAACCAGACCCTATAGCACGATAAGCACGTACCGCAGAAATGACAGGAGAAACTCTGTCCTGGAATCCATAGACGCTCATAGGTTGTCCGTCGTCCATTCCGAAATCCAATCTCTTAGCCTTGCACTGGATGACCGCATCATACTTGGACAGCCAGTCCATGCCCAGAATTACGTCAAAATAAGACAGATCCAAAACCATCAGATCCTCATAAGCCAGAAAATTGCCAAGACAGATAGGGCATCTCAGAACTCCTTGGTTAGATATCACCGAATCACCGGAAGGGAGCTTGACATTGAAGGAGCCTCCTAATTGGTCCACACTCAGATGGTGCTTATCGACAAATCTCCGGGACACAAAGGAATGGGTGGCACCCAAGTCGAAAAGGACGCGAGCCCACCTATTCTGCACCTTAAACTCCCCTAAAACCGTAACATACGTAACTAAACGAACAATAACTAGGGCAACAAGGATAAATTAAACTGAGGCTAACCTGATATCACTTGCGTAGAGGTTTGGGCTTCCTCGCTGGTCATCACGTTCAGCTTTCCCTTTCATTTATCCAGGCTCGGCGGGGGTGGCAGAGCTTGAAGTGGGGCAGGCTGCAGTGGGGGCTGAGCCTGGGGGCACGCACACTTCTGGTGTCCCTTCTGCCTGCACTGGAAGCAAATCCTTTCTTTCATCCAGCACCGACTCACATCGTGACCCTTTCTTGCACAGAACGAGCACACAAGCTCTCCCCTGGGTGCACCTTGGATGTCATGCACTTGCTACTGCTTCAGGGTGGCAGTCCTCTTGTAGCACCTTTCATAGGGGTGGCCAGGACGACCACAGAAGCTACACACTTCCTTACTTTTCTTCTTCGAAGAAGGGCCAGATGCCCTGGAGCTACCATCCTCAGCGCCTTTTATTTTCTCCTTCCTTGCCACAGCACCGCGGTTCTTGGCGTTTTCAATCCCCTCAAATTTTAAAGCGGCTTCCACTGCTTCAACATAACTTTCAGCTTGGTAAGCACATGCCAACTGCTGGACATCGCTTCTTAGTCCTCCCAAGAAACGTTTCACTCTACCCTCCTCAGAAGCTACCAAATCCGGAGCGAACCTGCTCAGTTTGCTAAACTCAATCTCGTACTCGCTCACGGTGAGCTGTCTCTGCTTCAGATGCAGGAAGTTATTCATCAGGCGGTCTTGCTCGACCGAGGCCAGAAACTTTTTCAGCAACATCTTCTTAAAAGATTCCCAAGTATAGCCTTCCTTCAGGCTCTCTCTTTCCCGAATCCACCAACTCTTCGCCAGACCTTTTAACTGATAGGCTGCAATCATCACTCGCTGGGCTTCTAGTATTCCGGAATATGAAAACATCTCCTCGATGGAAATGATCCAATCATCTAAAATCATAAAGTCAGCACTCCCGTCGTAGGTGGGAGGTCCCAATTGCTGGAAGTGCGATATGAAATTCATTTCTGGGGGTATCACCATCGGGGCCACCAGAGGAGTAGGGGAATCGGGCACAGCTTGGCCCAAGGCAGGCTCTTGCACTAAGGGTTGCTGCGCGGGAGCGGCAGACAACAAGGACTCAATTTGCGATTGCATCGCAACTACTTGCCTTGACAGAGCCTCATTGCTCTGATGCAGACTCTCGATAAGCACATCACTTTGCGCACCTGATGACTCACCCTCCGACTGGGGAGTCGACCTCGTCGCAGGACGCTTTGGCGGCATTTCTAAAAAATCAAACGAACAACTCATCAAAATCCTAGCTTACAACGAAGCCACGCAACTAGTTCGGACCATACTTAAAAGATACTTGCTTACGCTGCAACTTGCTCTAGGATTTTATAATGATGCTTTTTCCTACTTAGGATGATATCCTCTCATCCTATTGACTCTTGTTCCTATGACATGAATGCATGTATTCATATTCGTTTTTTTTAAAGCCATGTGTGTACATATGTCATCCCGCAAATCTTTAGCTTGACACGTTGTGCTTATGCAATGTTATGATATGCATGATGGTGCTATGCATTCTAAAAAGGCCCTAATGCATGTTATGAGCGGCGTACGCATGAAAATGTTATGCATCCCATACTACATGACATTCTCATGCAACAAAAAAGAAACATGCTAGTCGCATTCATGTGGTGAGGTTATGCATCCCATACTACATAACCCTCACATGTTGCCCCTATGGTGGATCCATATACAAACACATATTATGCATCCCATACTACATAATATGCCCCGTATACTTCATGTTATGCTATGAGTGTAGTGTTCGTGCTTCGGCCTAGATGTGCTGATGACAAATCGGTGTGTGTATGATATGATGCTAAACACCTATTACCAAGAAGGAAAGGTTGCCCGACAAATTGTCAAGCAACCTACCTCTGATACCAACTGTCACAACCCGCATTTTCACCGCCAAAAAGTTTATCAGAGTAAGGGAAAATGCGCGTCATGATGCCACGTCAGCAGGGGATAACTGCGGACGCTCAGGCAGACACCAACCGACAATGAAGAAAGGTTCCTTTTGAGTTATTTTAAGGAAAATCAGTTAAGTGCAGAAGTTAGCCGTATCCCTCGGCTTAGTGGCTCATTTAGTCCACGAATCAAAATATATTATACGCTGCGAAAAAAATACTTGATTAGATTAACTCAAACATCCTACATGAGTAAAAGCATCCCTAAAGGACAACTCATGCTATGCAAGACTCTAAATTTATTATAGTAGGGAAGATAGCTTTTACAGTCGCCAAAAATAACAAGTTACAGTTTCAAATTATGCAATGCATGAAGTAGTAGTAGTAGGTTTTATAGTTTAAAATACCTAACATACATTCCTATCATAAATCCTCCCAGAGAGCAAGTAAACCACATCCACTATTAAATAAATGAGCAGCTAGCAAGTATCAACCACTAACAATCAGTGGGTGCCAACAAACTGACACGAGCCCACGTACGAAAGTATGTCTGAACTAGTAAAAACAAAACCAACAACAAACTACCTCGCTATAATGAGGCAACTACCACGACCAACACTCCCGCCAGAAATCCAACACCATCACTGCTAACTGCTACTGCTCTGAACCTGAGGCATTCCGAAAAAAAACAGAACACCTCAGCAAGAAGGTACAAATGGTGGCAGGAAAAGTAATAAACCAAAATAATCAAAGGGGTCAACCGGGGTACCAACCCAAGACCAAAAGTACTGAAGTAATGTACAAAAGAAAACACGGTATCAATAGGAAAAGAACTCCTTCGTGATTTTTCACGTCCACAAGGGTACACCAGATGCACAAGGCTATAAGGTGGCTACATGGTTATTTCACCAGAAGGAAAAAAAAATACAAAAAAAAAACCTTATTAGGCACCTATGGTCGACTCTACCCGAACATACGGGCGAAGTGCTCACTCTTGCACGCACAACCCAAAAACACAAGCGAAGTGGTCGCTCTTGGACACACCCCCAAAAGGCACGGGCGAAGTGGTCACTCTTGGACACACCCCCCAAAAAGAAACAAAACGGATATATAATCCGTCTAACTGCGAGGGAGTCTCATACTCTCCACCATACACTATAGACATCCAAAAATAGTAGACTTCCACAGGGCACTAATGAAGGTGACAAACACTACAGAGGTGGAATCATCCACTAACTCTCGCATTTAAGAACCCAAATAAACCACAACACAAAAATATCTCGGGATTTGGCTCGACAAACTCTACTTGACATTTCTAAACTCGAGACGCGGTTGATCAACCGTTAGTAACGATTTACAACCCTAATTAAACTCTAAAACATTTGATAATGAGAGCTAAGTCACTTAAGCCATCGGTAAGACACTTCAAGGATGATTAAACATAAATAGACAAGTTCAAGTTTAGCATGACAAAACAACATAACAATAAGTGATCAGCAAAGCGGTTAATCATAGCAATAATTTGGAAGAATAAGTGTAGAAAATTTTAGGGGACATGAAAACATAGCCGTTACCATCGAATCAGACAAGGAGAAATGAGGAGAAACCACCACTTGCCTTGGTTTTACCGGAAAAGTCCACCGAATCACTTCACGTCGTAGATCGGGGAAAAAAGGATGCGGGAGAAGTTGAAATCTAGATAAAAATGACCAAAAAATAGAGGTTAGGGCCGAAAACCCTAATGAGAAATCTCAAGAAACGGGAAAAAAATTACCACGAGGTCGTAGCTCTTGGCGAGAGCTTTCCGGATCTATGTTCGGTTGGAGATTTCGAGCACCGGGACACCGTCGGCGGCCACCGGAAGGTTCACGAAATATTTCTCTCTCACGCTCACGCCGCTCTCTGGTTCGGGAAGAAAGATCGAAGAAGATGAAGAAATTTTCTAGTATTAATATGTATATATATATATATACACCTATATATATATATAAAGATATATAAAGATATATAAGGATATATCTTATATATATATATATATATATATATATATATATATATATATATATATATATATATATATATATATATATATATATATATATATATATATATATATATATAAAGTTCTGTCTAAAACGGAATATTTATGCTCGGGTGCGCGAAAGACGAAAATAAAGGTTTAGGATGGCTTCAAATCGAAAAGTAGTCAACATAATAGTTGTAGATCTCGTCGAAACGCACAAATGTCATGTTAACCATTTTCCCATACGGCATCGTTTTGACACTCAAAAAGGCTCCCGAACCTAAACAGCAAAGGACTACACGAGAACAAGCTTACGGGTACTCGAGTAGGTAGAAAACGGCTACTCGAGTAGTTCGGAAAGGCTACTCGAGTAGTTCAAGTGACTACTCGAGTAGTTCGGAAGAGCTACTCGAGTAGTTCAAGTGACTACTCGGGTAGTTCAGAAAAGCTACTCGAGTAGTTCAAGTGACTACTCGAGTAGTTCAGAAAAGTCACTCGTGTAGGTCAGAAAAATTCTACTCGAGTAAGAGGAAAAAGTACTCGAGTAGATGAAAATTAACACTCGAGACAGGGAGGAGATACTCAGGTAGGCAAATCAACGTACTCGAGTAAGTATGAAAATTTTTTACAAATCTGTAAAATCTTTTACAAATATATCCAGAAATTAAACTATATGAATGAATAGTGTTTTTTCATTTTTGAATAGTACTTTAATATTAAAATATTCATATTTATATATTTTTGAATAATGAAACTTCGAGGTCAAAACGGAGGCCCGAACGCAGGCCGAATCAAACGAAATTCGCACCGTAGGCGAACACTGATGCTACGGACACAACGGCGAAGTCAAAACCAAAAATCCGATGAGCCATTCCCGAGATATTAATTTTCAAAGTATACGACGAACATAAACAAATCCAAAACTTCCATCGCGCGCAGAGACTCCAAAAATGCTCGGATTGCGACGAAACTTGACGAGCAAGTCCAAAACTACTTAACTTAAATTAAAAATGCAAAATCTTCCCATTACAACAAGAATTCGGCCTACTCGACCGCACGGACGCGAAATTGCCTTCACGACATTGCGCCGTCAAATCGACGTTAAAAGTAACGCCACGACGTCATAAATCTGACGTTCCCAAACAAATAAAATCATCGAAAAAAATCGGGGGCGTTACACCCTCAGTCCCTTTTGTTGGTTGTTCAGGGAACAGCTCTTCCATAGTTACCTCTTGTTGCATCTGAACAGGAGGAACAAAATTTGTTTGGAAAACAGAAGGTTCTCCCTGGACATCCAGATCTTTGTCCAGGTCATGCTCTATAAAGGAGATACTTACTTGATTATTCTGAGCAGTATCTTTTATCTGCTCATCTTGTGCTTCTTTCTCAACATTTAGCAGTGCTTCATTGTTGATTTCTTACACTATTTCCAAAATAGTATCAGCAGCATGCTCACTTTCTAGAGCAGCTGTAGTAATACCTCCCCCTTGGCCAGACAGCTCAACTTGTACAGTGTCTTGTACTTCCGGGTCAGGATTTTCTCCCCCTGGAGAGGAGACTACTTGTTGCTCTAAGAGAATACTACTCTCCAGTTGATCCTGTGCTTCTTTTTGTGACCTATCTTCTTCTGAACTGAAGACCACTTCTTCTTCAGAATCACTGGAGGATTCTGGTTGTTGAATAACCTTTTTCTGCTGTTTATCTTTCTTAACGTCTTTCTGTGGAGTAGATACTTCCTTTGTCAATACTCTATCATATCTAGATAGAATTCTCACATCCATCCTCCTCATGTGGTTGATTTTGGTTCCTGGAAGTTGGTTCAAAATATCTGGTATTATAGCAAATAGACATAAAATCAAAATCCTTCCCAGATTTGGTTTCATTATTCCTTCTTGAAGCTTATCAAAAACTATTGATGGCCAGTCTATTTTTATGGTGAAAATAATCCTTGTCATCAGATTGAACATGGGGACTAAAATTTTGTCAAGTCCACCAGTCTTACACAGAATTACCTTGCCAACTACCTCAGACAGAAACTTTCCTTGGGAATTCATCCCTTTCCGGGCAATAGATGACCCAAACTTGATATTAGTGTTTAGCCCGCACCAACTTAGTGCTTCTTTAGTCCTGGATGGAACAATTTCTTCATCATCCTTAACCATGGGATGTTGGAGTGATTTCCAGATAGTTTTTAGTGTTAGTCTAACTCGGGAATCCTGAACTGCGGCTTTGATCTTCTTCCCTTCTGTGTCCACAGTAGCAGATGAATAGAATTTCATTACTTCCTTTTTCCAAATTTTTGTTGGTTCCGAGACTAAGAATTCTAAACCATTATCAGAAATTAGGGTAATGACACCCTGGATTTCTTGTGAAGCTATCGTGAATCCTCCAGAACCTGCTCATATCCTTCATTCACCTTATCATCCTGGTGAGGCTCCATTGTCGAGAGAGATGGAAGAGAAAAGAAGAGAAGGTCTTTGTCGACACAAGGTGCAGATCCTAAATTTCTGAAAGCGTAGTCGACCAGATTTTGGCTTTACCTATTTATAGTGTTAGTGTAAAGAGCAGGTAAAAAGACGAGCCATAGTCGACAAAATTTTTACATGTGTCAACAGAAATGACCTAGGTCTCGACAAAACTTAGGTTTAGTCGACACGTCTAGATGTCGACATACTTGTGTCAGAGTCGACATGGGCTGGTCATGTCTTGACATAGTTGTGTCAACACCAACTTTTGTGTGTCGGCACTAAAAATCCTCTAGATATAAGGTCTTGATAAGGTTGTGTCGACACCTACTCTTTTATCGACACAGATACTGTTTCTGTGTCGACACATCCTTTTTCTTTGTCGACACAACATACTGAGTGTGTCGACACAATTTTGCTTGTGTGGAAACAAACTTTGTACTTAGACAAATTACCTGAGAAATTTTGTACTTAAATATTCTTCTTAGGGAAGCTTGTGCGAACCTATTCTAGGTTCAACATACCTAATTCAATTTTAAAATAATTGAATTTAATTTCATCCAGAGGTTTTGTAAATATATCAGCTATTTGATTATTTGTGTTCACAAACTCTAGACTAATATCTTCCTTCTCAACATGTTCTCTAATGAAATGAAACTTAATTTCTATATGCTTGGTTCTACTGTGTGATAAAGGATTCTTAGCAATAGAAATAGCACTGGTAGAATCACAAAACAGTGGAATTCTACTTACCTTGATGTCATAATCTTCTAGTTGGTGCTTTATCCACAATAATTGTCCACAACAACTACCTGCAACTACCTACTCAGACTCAGCTGTTGATATAGCTACACTTGTTTGCTTCTTGCTGCACCATGACACCAGCCTTCCTCCTAGGAATTGACAAGTTCCTGTTGTACTCTTCCCGTCTTCTTTGCATCCTGCAAAGTCTGCATCTGAGAAACCTGTTAGTAAGAAATCTCTATTCTTAGGGTACCAAAGGCCTAGATTAGGTGTGCCCTTAAGATATCTCAAAATTCTTTTAGCTGCAGTATAATGAGATTCCTTTGGGCAAGCTTGGTAACTAGCATAGACATATATTGCATACATGATGTCAGGTCTACTAGCAGTCAAATAAAGTAGGGAGCCAATTATCCCTCTATACAAAGACTCATCAACAAGTTTCCCTGCCTCATCTTTGCATATAGGCATACTTGTTCCCATTGGAGTTTTCATGGTGGAGGCTGAGTCCATGCCATATTTCTTAATCAACTCTTTGGTGAACTTAGACCGAGATATGGACAATCCATCATCAGTCTATCTAACTTGAAGTCGCAAGAAGAACTTCAGCTCACCCATACTGCTCATCTCAAACTTCTCTTGCATAAGTTTGACAAACTTCCTACAAAGGTCGTTTTTAGTTGAACCAAATATAATGTCATCAACATATATCTAGACTAGGATTATCTTGCCTTTAGATTCCCTAAAGAATAGAGTGTTGTCTATCTTTCCTCTAGAGAACTTATTCTCAATAAGAAAAGCAGACAAGGTTTCATACCAAGCCCTTGGGGCTTATTTTAAACCTTATAGAGCTTTCCTAAGCCTTTATACATAATCAGGATAATGAGAGTCTACAAAACCTGAGGGTTGTTCAACATAGACTTCCTCTTTTAAGTGACCATTCAGAAATACTGACTTTACATCCATCTGATATATCTTAAACCCTTGATAGGAAGCCTAGGCCAAGAATAATATTATAGCCTCCAACCTTGCCACTGGGCAAATGTTTGATCAAAGTCAATCCCTTCCTCTTGCATGTAGCCTTTTGCTTCCAATCTGTCCTTGTTCTTGATTATAATGCCATTCTCATTAAGTTTGTTTCTGTATATCTACTTGGTTCCTATGATGTTGTGATCCTTTGGTTTATGAACCAGTTCCCAAACATTACATCTTTCTAATTGAGTCAGCTCTTTTTACACAGCATCAATCCAGTTTGTGTCTAGCATGGCTTCTTCAAACTTCCTGGGTTCTATTTGTGACAAGAAGCTAGGACTGAGTTCATACTTTTTCTTCTTGTTAGAACACCTTGACTTGCATCACTGATGAATTGTAAATATACGTATTTTGTGCACATTAATTTAGTCATTTTCATTTATTTTCGTCGTTATTACTTATTTTTGTTCAATAAAATGCTCCTATTCTTGTAAATTTACTACTAACTTGTTTTATTTTATTTTTCAGAAAAATTCCAAAATTTGCCAAAATGGGGTAGTACACGCTCGTGTCATTTGGATCACGCCCGTTACCAGGGCGTGACAGCTCAAATTCCGTGAAGTTGCAAATTTCTGAAGTAAAAAGCTTGACACGCCTGGTGTCACGCCCGTGTCACCCGACACGGGGCGTGACACAAGCCCGTGTCCACTCCACTCGACGAATTCAGTTCAACGATCGTCGAACCCGCGACGCGCCCAGAGTCACGCCCGTGACCTAGGGCGTGACTCAAGCTTAGCTCGACGATTTCAACTCGACACTTTCCACTCGACATTCGTGGAGTGTCGACACGAACCGACACGCCCCGAGTCACGCCCGTGACCTTGGGCGTGACTTCATCACCTGGCCCGACAAGATTCTGCCAAATACTTTTGACGCAACCCGCGCCCGGTTCTACCTCCCCGACACGCCCAGCGTCACGCCCGTGACTTGGGGCGTGACATCCTCGAACTCAGCCCAAAGTCAACTTTCCTGTCCAATCGTCGGCCGCCATCATGAATAGTAGTGACACGCCCCCCCCCCCCGACATGGCCGTGTTGGAGGGCGTGTACTTAGAAATTTTTTTGCCTATAAATTTCCCATTTCTATAAGGTCCGGGGGTTCACATTTTTGAGCCACTTTAGTATTTTTTGTGGGCTGCATCCGTGATTCTATTGCTATGTTAGGAGATTTCTCCCCACTTCCTTTCATGTTTTGCTTTTCTTTATCTTTTAGCTTTGTAATAGCTTTGTAATCGTTTCCTTTAATCAATAAAAATGTTAGCTTTTCTCTTCTTATTTGGCTTTGGAATGAACTCATGTGCCCACTTTTCTTCTCATTTTATCCTTAGTTTCACCTTTGTTTTTCTCTTTATGAATAGTGTGTGTGTGTGTATGAGTGTAACATGTTTTATAGTCATGTTTTTAACTAGTCTTCATGATAGGTTTTGTAGTAGATTTCATTTCCAAGCATGGTATGATGTGGTTATCTCATCTTCAACATGCTCTTCCTTAATGTTTTTTTTATTATTTCATACTTATGTATTTATAAAAGAGATTTGAAAGTGAATTTTATTTTCTTTTCTTAGTTTTTTTGTAGGATTGTAAAACCTTTTTTTTGTTCTTTTCATTTTCTTCTTCACTTTTTTATCTCTTTTATGAAAACATAAGAATGCAAATCTTGTAATTTTAATTTTCCAAGAACTTTGGTTTTTAATTTGTTTTGAAAAAACTTTTGTTCTCTAAAAATTTCATTTTGTTCTTTTTATTTGTTTTTGGCAAAACCTAAGAATGAAAAAGTAAATGTTTCAATTTTTAGGTAACTTTCATTTTGCTTTTAATTTGTGTGTGTGAGTGTATGAGAATAATGTCTTGATGCGTTGTTTAAATTATGTAGAGTGTGTGAGTGTAGGTGTTAGTTTTTCATGCTTAAATTCTCATGCTTTATTTTATCATTTTCTTTAATTATGTAGAGTGCGTGTGTGTAGGAGTTAGTTTTATTGCTTTCCTTCAATTCATATGGAGTGTGTGTGTTTGTGTGCATTTATTTCCGCCTACTCGTTAAGAGTTAAATGGCGCATCGTTTTCATTTCCCGCCTACTCGTTTGAGTAGGACTTGTAATTTTCTTTCTTTATTTTTCCGCCTACTCACTTGAGTTAAATGGACGGACTTTATTTCCCGCCTACACATTTGAGTAGGACTTGTACTCGCATTTATTTTCGCCTACTCATTTGAGTTAAATGGTGTATCTTTATCTCCCTGTAAATATTTGAGAAAGCCTTGTAATCGCATTTATTTTCTCCTACTCATTCGAGTAGGACTCGCTTTCATTTTAGTCCTACTCGTTTGAGTAGGACTTGCAATTTTCAGCTTTTATTTCCCGCCCCCACTCGTTTGAGTGGGACTTGCAATTTCAATTATGCAGATTTCTTTTATGTGTAACTTAGTTTCTATTTTATTTATAATTTGGAGTGTGTGTGAGTTCTTGTTTTAGCTAACTTTTCAGCTTTCTAAATGTTTGTTATTTTTTTATGTCCTCTTCTTATAATCATTTAGCGTTTAATTTCGAACTCGCGCCTCATTAAATTATAAAGCCGTCCTCATACCGATGTGTGGCTAATCGTTATTAGCCTCGGCATCGAAGTGCATTGGGACATTTAAAATGATTCGTAATAATTGAAGCTCTTTATTTTCACTTTAATTTAAGGAGTTAAGGTTTACCCCGGGTTAACGACGCGTAGGACATCAAATCGATGTGTGGGCCCTATTTCCGTTATCCATACACTAGCTAGCTGAGAGGCCGTGCGTATGGACAGATCACCCCTGGGTAAATAGAGTTGCGTGCATACCCTCGAGAGAGGACAAGCGTAATTATACCGGATTGGGTTCCCCACCCAATAGCGGGGTTCTTAGCGTAAAGCGGGCGTTAAGAGGAATCCTTCGTCGGACTAACGTTAGGTCGAATTGTCTTAACGTTCAGGTGAGAGATATCCCTATAGCTAGGTGAGCTCACATTTGTGGAACCTCCATGCCAAGTTGCCTTTTATTAATTTGAAAACTAAGTCCTATAATTATTAAAAATTATTTTAGTCTTAATCCGATTCGATGCCGAGCATTAACCCTTCATCAAATATTTTCTAAATCATTTTTTCGCTCCTTTTCTTTTTCTGTTTTTACTTAATTAAAAACTCCACCTTACTTTCAGTAAAATAATAGTCCTCCTGGAGGAGTAAGAATAGTCAACACGACCCCGAGAACAATACGACCTCGGTATTTCCCCCGAATATCGAGTACTACTTGCGATAGGTGCACTTGCCTCATCTAGCAAGCCCGCGACGATCGACTCACCGAACCAACCACAATAAGAGTCTGTTCGCGGGCACATCAAGTTTTTGGCGTCGTTGCTGGGGAACTCTTCGAGCTGCTATTTCGAATTCCGGAGTCTATTACTTTTACTTATTTTCTATAAACTAAAAAAAAACTAAAAACTTTATTTTGAATAAAATAATAAAAAAAAAGAGTTTATTTTATTTTATTTTTGTTTGGGTGTGTGGCCCATGGACAACCCTCCGAGTCTAAAGATTTTGACTTCGACCCTGAGATCGAACGCTCTCTTGCGCGTATTCAATCTCAACGCCGAAATCCTTCTTTAGATCCCGAGGAATCTATCGGAGAACCCACTGTTGTAGTTATGGCCGCGCCTAACCTTGCCCTGGCGGCCGAGCGTACTATATCTTATTACGCCCGGCCTAACCTGGATGATACTGGGTCGAGTATTGTTCGCCCTGCGGTGGCGAATAATAATTTTGAAATAAAGTCGAGTGTCATTCAAATGGTCCAAAATGCCGTGCAGTTTGATGGAATGCCGGATGAGGACCCGAATGTCCACTTGTCCAATTTCTTGGAGATATGCGACACCTTCAAGATTAATGGCGTCACTGATGACGCCATTCGCTTGCGCTTATTTTCTTTTTCCCTTAAGTCCAAAGCCAAGGCGTGGTTGAATGCCCTCCCGCGAGGATGTATCACCACGTGGGCTGAGTTGACGGAATGGTTCCTAATGAAGTACTTTCCGCCCACAAAAACTGCAAAGTTGCGGGCGGACATTTCTTCGTTTGTGCAAAATGATCCTGAGTCTCTATATGAGACTTGGGAACGGTTTAAGGAATTCCTCCGCCGGTGCCCGCACCACGCTCTGCCAACGTGGTTGCAAGTTCAAATTTTTTATAATGGGCTTAATTTTCAGACGCGTCAAATGATTGACGTGGCAGCCGGGGGTACACTAAACAACAAAACCCCCGAGGCCGCCCAGGCCTTATTCGAAGAGATGGCTATGAACGCCTATCAATGGAACGTCCCGCAGGGACGCCCTAAGCCGGCGGGTGGTCTTTTTGAAGTGGATGCCACTGCTCTCTTAACCCTTCAAGTTGAAAGGTTAACAAAGCAGGTGGCGGAGATGTCTGCTGCCTCCTCCACTCTGCCTTGTTTTATTCCCCCTAACGTCTTCGTGGCTGAGTTCGTGGATTTCATGGGAAATTCGGGTCGTCCTTCCTTCAACCCCAACAACAACCCTTATAGTAATAACTATAATCTGGGTTGGAGGAATCACCCCAATTTCTCTTGGAGCAACCCGAATAATGCTCAGCGCCCCCCTATTTCTTATGCGCCCGGATTTTTGCCTCCTCCTCTTCCAAAACCCTCCCCGATGGAGGAAAATTTTGCGAAGTATATTGCGTCCAACGAGTCAAATATCCGGAACATCACCGGATCGCTAAAAACTCTCGAACAATAGGTTGGACAGCTAGCGAGGATGATGTCCGAGTGCGCGCTCGCGGCACTGTCGGGAAACACGAAGCCCAATCCGCGGGAGAATGCCAATGTTATAACCCTCCGTAGCGGAAAGGAGGTGGTCGATCCAAAACGGACCGACCCTCAGGTATATATTTCACCTCCGACCACTCTTCCCCTTTCTTCGATTACGCCGCCTTTACCGATTTTAAAAGAAAAAATTATTTTAAACAAGGCCCTTCCATATCCGCATAAGTTAGATAACGAGCGTAAGGACGCGCAATATGAAAAATTTATTTTATTATTAAAACAAATTCACATTAATGTTCCTTTTTGCGAGGCTATCTCACAAATGCCCAAATATGCGAAATTTTTAAAAGAATTACTTTCTAATAAACATAAATTACAGGATATTTCGCATATATCTCTTAACGCTGTCTGCTCGGCGGCCCTTACTCATAAATTGCCCACAAAACAAAACGACCCGGGACGGTTTTCCATCCCATGCCTTTTTGGCGATATATTAGTAAAGTACGCCTTAGCTGATTTAGGGGCTATCATTAATCTAATGCCGTTCTCGCTCTTTTCACGTTTAGCTTTGGGTACTCCTAGTCCTACGAATATGCGCATCCAGTTAGCGGATCGCTTGGTTAAGTTCCCTATCAGGGTTGTGGAGGACGTCCTTGTCCGAGTAGACAAGTTTACCTTCCCGGTAGACTTCGTCATCTTAGACATCGAGGAGGACGCCGAGGTACCAATAATACTCGGTCGCCCTTTTCTCGCCACCTCCCGTGCACTAATAGATGTTAGTAATGGTAGTCTTCTCCTCCGAGTAGGCGATGATCAGGTTACTTTCTCTATTAATCCCTCGATGGACAATTTGTCATCGAGCGACGATTTCTGCTATTCTTTAGATTCCTTTTTTGGAGATCGTTCTTCTCCCGTTTTTGAGTCCGTGTTTTTAAATGACGATATTTATGCGCTCGAAAAATTTTAAATGCGATGAGGATACTTCTTTAGACTTGCATTTCGAACCAATTGGTAAGAAAGACATAGGAATTAAAACCTCCCTAGAAGAACCGCCCATCCTAGACCTCAAACCCTTACCCGCATCGCTCAAATACGCCTTTTTGGGAAAAGGTGATATGCTTCCCGTTATTATTTCTTCGGACTTGAGTGATTCGGAGACTTCCGATTTATTGGAAGTTTTATTTAAACATCGCCACGCAATTGCGTGGCAAATCTCTGACTTAAAGGGGATTAGCCCCTCCTTTTGCGCCCATAAGATATTTCTTAACGATAATTGCCGCAAAACGATTCAGCCGCAGCGTCGTCTTAACCCAAACATGAAAGACGTCGTTAAAGCTGAGATTATTAAGTTATTAGATGCGGGGATTATCTACCCTATTTCGGACAGTGCATGGGTTAGTCCCGTGCATGTCGTGCCCAAGAAGGGCGGTCTTACCGTAGTGGCGAATGAGCATAACGAGCTCGTCCCAACTCGTACTGTTACGGATTGGCGCGTGTGCATCGATTATAGAAAACTTAATGATGCCACCCGCAAGGACCATTTCCCTCTGCCTTTTCTGGACCAGATTTTAGAGCGTTTATCCGGTCATCCATATTATTGTTTTCTTGATGGTTTATCGGGGTTTTTCCAAATCCCCATTTCCCCCGATGATCAAGAGAAAACAACTTTTACTTGCCCGTTTGGCACCTTCGCATATCGAAGAATGCCATTTGGACTCTGCAATGCTTCGGCTACATTCCAAAGATGTATGCTAGCGATCTTTGGCGAGCTAGTAGAAGACATTATGGAAGTCTTTATGGATGACTTTTCTGTTTTCGGACGCTCATTTCCCAATTGCCTTCACAATTTAGATCGTGTCCTTCAACAGTGCAAGGATACAAGCCTTGTATTAAATTGGGAAAAATGCAACTTTATGGTTCGAGGAGGTTTGGTCCTCGGCCATATGATTTCGTCTAATGGGATAGAGGTGGATAAGGCCAAGATAGAAATTATAGAAAAACTCCCGCAACCAACAAACGTAAAATCTATTAGGAGTTTCTTAGGCCATGCGGGCTTTTATCGACGCTTCATTCAAGATTTTTCAAAAATAACAAAGCCGCTTACTCACCTCTTGGAAAAGGAATCACGTTTTATCTTTAGTAGCGAATGCGAGTCCGCCTTTAATTTAATAAGACAAAAACTTATCACTTCACCAATTTTAGTGGCCCCTAATTAGTCCCTTCCGTTCGAAATTATGTGCGACGCTAGTGATATTGCCTTAGGTCCCGTTCTTGGCCAACGCATAGAAAAACATTTTCATCCTATTTATTATGCTAGCGAGACGCTCACTTCCGCACAAGTAAATTACACGACAACGGAAAAGGAACTCTTAGCCGTCGTTTTCGCTTTTGATGAGTTTCGCTCGTATATAACGCTATCTAAAGTTATCGTTTTTACCGATCACTCCGAGCTTAAATATTTATTAGCTAAAAATGATGCGAAGCGCCGCCTTCTTCGATGGATTCTCCTCCTACAAGAGTTTTATTTGGAGATCCGAGATAAGCGGGGAGTGGAAAATGTAGCGGCAGACCACCTCTCCTGTTTAGAAAATCCGGGTGCGGAAGCGCTCGTCAAATCTGAAATAAATGACAGATTCCCCGAGGAACGCCTCCTAGTAATTCATAATAATTCTTCGTCATCTTCGCCTTGGTTCGCAGACTTTGCGAATTACTTAGTAGCGCGGGTGCTTCCAAAAGAGTTTTCAAGTCATCAAAAGAAGAAATTCTTTTCTGACTTGAAAAATTTCTTTTGGGAGGACCCATTTCTTTTTCGTATCTATGCGGACCAAGCAGTCCGAAGATGCGTTGCGGGTGTGGAGTGCTTGCAAATTCTTAAGCACTGCCACGAGTGTCCAGCCGGTGGGCATTATCAAGCCAACCGGACTGCTCGGAAGGCGCTAGAGGCGGGCTACTTTTGGCCCACTCTCTTCAAAGACGCGCATAATTTTGTGCGCGCATGCGATAGCTGTCAGCGGTCGGGTAACATCTCTCGTCGCGACGAGATGCCCCAAAACAAGTTTTTAGAGTGCAAAGTCTTCGATTTGTGGGGCATAGATTTTGTTGGCCCCCTACCTCCGTCTTTCAAAAATATGTATATTTTAGTGGCGGTCGACTACGTATCAAGGTGGGCGGAAGCGCAAGCTCTCCCCACCAACGATGCGCGAGTCGTCGTTACATTTCTTAAAAAACTATTTTCTCGCTTCGGCACGCCTCGCGCAATTGTTAGTGATAGGGGAACGCATTTCTGTAACGCTCTTATGCCTAAGACGTTAGCTAAATACGGAGTCACGTACAAGCTTGCCACCCCCTACCACCCGCAAACAAGTGGCCAAGTTGAGGTAGTAAATCGAGAGATTAAGCGAATTTTAGAAAAAACCGTTTCATTAAATAGGAAAGATTGGTCCGTTAAACTCGACGATGCGTTGTGGGCGTATCGGGCGGCATACAAAACCGTAATTGGTTGTACGCCGTTCCGGTTAGTCTACGACAAAGCGTGCCATTTACCCGTAGAACTCGAGCATTGCTCTCTTTGGGCTTTAAAACTCTTAAACCTCGACGCAAACTTAGCCGCTCAGAATAGAAAACTACAACTAAACGAGCTCGATGAATGGCGTGCGAACGCTTACGAGAGCAATAAATTCTATAAGGAGCGCTCTAAGTTCTATCACGATCGAAAACTCAAGTCCAAAAAATTATTTTCTCCGGGGAATCTTGTCCTTCTTTACAATTCACGTCTTAGGCTTTTTCCGGGTAAACTAAAATATAGATGGTCCGTTCCCTTCCTAGTTGAAGAAGTTTTTCCATATGGGACCGTACTCATCTCCCACCCGGAAAAAGGTTCGTTTAAAGTAAACGGTCATCGGTTAAAGTCTTATATAGCAGGCGACCCAGTGATCGGTTTTAGCGGATCCATAACCTTCCTCCACATTATAAACCCGCCAAAATAGTCAAGCTACACGACTATAAACAAAGCGCTCCTGGGAGGCACTCCTCGCTTATCTTTTTCGCTCTTTCCTTATTATCTTTGCTACTTTTTCTAATAAACGCAGGGTTTCTGATCGGCCTCCCCCTACGCGTTTCAGGGAAGCTTCTACCCCCTCTCTTTATTTTCTTTGTATATATTATTTTTTTCCTCTTCTTCCGCATACTTACGTTACAACATTGGGGACAATGTTGGACTTAAGTATGGGGGTATTTTCGTGCTTTACTTTCTGCACTTCAATTTTTCTGCATTTCAAAAATACAAAAAAATACATATAACAACAAAACAAAAACAAAAAATAAAAAAACATCTTAAAATGAAAAATTTAAAATGAAAAATCCAAAAAACAATTTCATTTCCTTTTCCTTCTTTTTTCCAAAAACTCAAAAAAAATTATAAAACAAAAAATTAAAACAAAAAATATATTTAGTTTCACTTTGTAAATATTTTTTATACATATTCTTTTTATAAATACTCTTTTCTCTCTCCCCCTTCCTCATTCTTGTAAAAATCTCTCTTTTTCTCAAATGTTTTTGTACATAGAATGAAAATTGTTTTTTTTAAAAAAAGAAAAAGAAAAAGAAAAGATAATAGTTCAAAAAAATTAATTCAAAAAAAATTCAAAAAAATTGAGTAAAACAAAACAAAAATACAAAAATAAGATAATAAATGAGAAACACAAAAAAATGATGATAAAAACTATAAAAATAAAAAAAATGTTTTGAAACAAATACATCAAATATTCCATCCTTAACTTTCCTGCTATCCAAAAATTCTGTTTTGAGTTTATTTATATGCGAATTTTATTAATTCTTTGTTCACTACCCGTTTGTTAATTATTGATTGAAAAATTTAAATAGTCGGGGTTAAGTTTTAAAGAATTCATTATACTTTGTTAAAAATAGCGAACTCGTTTTAGGCACTACTTCTAATTTTTCATTGATAGGAGCACATGTATTATGTTAGGAAATAACGACTATAGAATTCAATTATACTTACTTTAAGCTTTCTGAAAAATTGGAACGTACAAATTATTAAAGTTGCTCTCAAAAATTTTTAGGATCAAAAATCTAGTTTTTCTTTCTCCCCTCACCTTTCATGACCTACTTTGCATGAAAAATTTTATCCTTAAAAGATCCTATGTCAATGGGAATAACATTTCATTCCGTAAACATAGACACCCAATAATTTAAAAAGATTATATGTTATGGAGTAAGAAGATAAAATTCATTACTCCTACACATATACATTGGGTCAATTTTATTCTTATGAAGTTGAAAAACAAAAATGATATTAGGAAAATAAGATTTCATTTTCCTAATAATCCAAAAAAAAGAAAAAAATGGAGGTTTGAGAAAAAATTACTCACCTCAAAATCAAAACCCTCTTCATAATCCACTACCCCCTTAGCCAATTACACGATTCTAGAATTAATTCAAAATTTTTTTTGAGAGCATAATTAGTAAATTATATTATTTCCAGTAGCACTCGTATAAGCTAGAGTTCATATAATTCCAAACTATTTTCGTTAATCTAACCATTACAAATGTTGCCTTATATTTGATTACATCAAGAAGTCTTTTGGCCAAAACTTTTGCGCTATTTAAATCATCTACATAATTTTAGGACTTAACTCTTACAGCTCATATATTTATTTCGATCTCTCTTATAATTAATTAAGCGGTAGCTAAACTTAGAGTTTTTTCTATTCCTTATAGATTCACCTCAAATGTTTGCTCTGTAATAACAAAAGCTTAAGTATGGGGGTATTTATTTTCGTGCTTTACTTTCTGCACTTCAATTTTTCTGTATTTCAAAAATACAAAAAAATACATATACCAACAAAACAAAAACAAAAAAAATAAAAAAACATCTTAAAATGAAAATTTTAAAATGAAAAATCCAAAAAAAATTTCATTTTCTTTTTCTTTTTTTTTTCCAAAAACTCAAAAAAAATTATAAAACAAAAAAATTAAAACAAAAAATATATTTAGTTTCACTTTGTAAATATTTTTTGTACATATTCTTTTTATAAATACTCTTTTCTCTCTCCCCCTTCCTCATTCTTGTAAAAACCTCTCTTTTTCTCAAATGTTTTTGTACATAGAATGAAAATTTTCTTAAAAAAAGAAAAAGAAAAAAAAAGATAATACTTTAAAAAAATTAATTCAAAAAAAATCAAAAAATTAAGTAAAACATAACAAAAATAAAAAAAAAAGATAATAAATGAAAAAAATGATGATAAAAACTATAAAAAAAAAATGTTTTGAAACAAATACATCAAATATTCCATCCTTAACTTTCCTGCTATCCAAAAATTCTGTTTTGAGTTTATTTATATGTGAATTTGATTTATTCTTTGTTCACTACCCGTTTGTTAATTATTGATTGAAAAATTTAAATAGCCGGAGTTAAGTTTTAAAGAATTCATTATACTTTGTTAAAAATAACGAACTCGTTTTAGGCACTACTTCTAATTTTTCATTGATAGGAGCACGTGTATTATGTTAGGAAATAACGACTATAGAATTCAATTATACTTACTTTTAACTTTCTGAAAAATTGGAACGTACAAATTATTAAGTTTGTTCTTAAAAATTTTTAGGATCAAAAATCTAGTTTTCCTTTCTCCCCTTACCTTTCATGACCTACTTGGCATGAAAAATTTTATCCTTAAAAGATCATATGTCAATGAGAATAAGATTTCGTTTCGTAAACATAGACACCCAATAATTTAAAAAGATTATATGTTATGGAGTAAGAGGATAAAATTCATTACTCCTACACATATACATTGGGTCAATTTTATTCTTATGAAGTTGAAAAACAAAAATGATATTAGGAAAATAAGATTTCATTTTCCTAATAATCAAAAAAAAAAGAAAAAAAATGGAGGTTCGAGAAAAAATTACCTCACCTCAAAATCAAAACCCTCTTCATAATCCACTACCCCCTTAGCCAATTACACGATTCTAGAATTAATTCAAAAAATTTTTTGAGAGCATAATTAGTAAATTATATTATTTCCAGTAGCACTCGTATAAGCTAGAGTTCATATAATTCCAAACTATTTTCGTTAATCAAACCATTACAAATGTTGCCTTCTATTTGATTACATCAAGAAGTCTTTTGGCAAAACTTTTGCGTTATTTAAATCATCTACATAATTTTAGGACTTAACTCTTACACCCCATATCTTTATTTCGATCTCTCTTATAATTAATTAAGTGGTAGCTAAACTTAGAGTTTTTTCTATTCCTTATAGATTCACCTCAAACTTTTGCTCTAGAATAGCAAAAGCTTAAGTATGGGGGTATTTGATGAATTGTAAATATATGTATTTTTGTGCACATTAATTTAGTCATTTTCATTTATTTTCGTCGTTCTTACTTATTTTTGTTCAATAAAATGCTCATATTCTTGTAAATTTACTACTAACTTATTTTATTTTATTTTTCAGAAAAATTACAAAATCTGCTAAAATTGGGCAGTACACGCCCGTGTCATTTGGATCACGCCCGTGACCAGGGCGTGACAGCTCAAATTCCATGAAGTTGCAAATTTCTGAAGTAAAAAGCTTGACACGCCTGGTGTCACGCCCGTGTCACCCGATACGGGGCGTGACACAAGCCCGTGTCCACTCCACTCGACGAATTCAGTTCAACGATCGTCAAACCCGCGACAAGCCCGTGTTCAACGATCGTAGAAACCAGTTCCCATACATTACATCTTTTGAATTGAGTCAGCTCTTCTTGCATAGCATCAATCCAGTTTGTGTCTAGCATGGCTTCTTCAAACTTCCTGGGTTCTATTTGTGATAAGAAGCTAGAATATAGGACTGAGTTCATACTTTTTCTTCTTGTTAGAACACCTTGACTTGCATCACCAATAATTTGGTGTGCAGGATGATCCTTCAAGTGTCTACTTGTTGGAGGAAATCTGTCAACCTCATGGCCTTCTTAATTTTCTTCAACTTGATGTTCCTCATTGATTTCTTCATCCAGTGAGTCTTGTTCTCCCCTAGACATAGAGCATCTTTTTCTTCATCCAGCCTAGCAGGTACCTCTTTATTGAGGGTCAGCTTGTCCAGCCTGTCTGTTAGACCTGTAGAACTAACTGAAGAACTAGATAATTCACTGTTAATTAACTTAGATTCATCAAATACAACATGGACAAATTCCTCTACAATTTTGGTAGTTAAGTTGTAGATTTTGTATGCCCTACTATTTTTGCTGTACCCAACAAATATCCCTTCTAGGGATTTGACAGCAAACTTTGTTTGGTAGTGCTTACCATTAACTAATACATAAAAATTTCTACCAAAGATTTTAAAGTAGGAAATGTTTGGTTTTCTGCCTTTTAAAATCTAATAGGGGTCATCTTATGTTTCTTATTGATGGAGGCTCTATTGAGAACATGAGATGCAGTATTTACTGCCTCAGCCCAGAATTACTCACAGAGAGTAGTGTTAGTAAGTAGTGTTCTACTTGCCTCAATTAGAGTCCTATTCTTTCATTCAACAACTGCATTTTGCTGAGAAGTTCTAGGTGAGGAGAATTCCAAATGAATCCCAAGTTCATCGCAGAACTTTGTCATACATTCAAATTGAAATTCAGTTTCATGGTCACTTCTGATTTTGACCAATGAACTGTTTTGTTCATTCTGAATTTGTCTAACAAAATTCTGGAAAATAGTTGGGGTTTTAGATTTCTTCCTCAAGAATAAAACCCATGTGTATCAAGAATAGTCATCCACAATAAATAGTGTGTATACTTTCCTACCAAGACTATGAACTGGTATAGGACCAAACAAATCCATATGCAAGAGCTATAAACATCTCATTGAATCTTTGATAACAAGTGCATGGAAAGAGGACTTAGTCTGTTTGCCCTTTTGGCAAGCTGAACACACACCATCCTTAATGCACTTGACTTGAGGACCATTCCTCACTAACCCCATGCTAAATAGCTATCCTATTGACTTATAGTTCAGATGGGAAAGCCTCTTGTGCCATTTGACACATAGTGAAGCTTTTTCTCCTGCAACTAGACAAATGGGTGAGTTGTCAAACTCACAATCTAGGTTAAGACAATATACATTCCCTTTCCTAGTGCCAGTCAAAATGATCTCTTGATCACTTGACCTTCTTATTTGGCACTACCCTTTGAGGAAGGAGATGTCATAACCTAGATCACTGATGGCCCGCGAACAGACTCTTACTGTGGTTGGTTCGGTGAGTCGATCGCCATGGGCTTGCTAGATGAGGCAAGTGCACCTTTCGCAAGTAGTACTCGATATTCGGGGGAATACCGAGGTCGTATTGTTCTCGGGGTCGTGTTGACTATTCTTACTCCTCCGGGAGGACTATTATTTTACTGAAAATAAGGTGGAGATTTTAATTAAGTAAAGACGGAAAAAGAAAAAGAGCGAAAAAAGATTTAGAAAATTCGATGAAGGGTTAATGCTCGGCACCGAATCAGATTAAGACTAAAATATTTTTTAATAATTAGAGTACTTAGTTTTCAAATTAATAAAAGGCAACTTGGCCGTGGAGGTTCCACAAATATGAGTTCACCTAGCTATAGGGATATCGCTCACCTGAACGTTAAGACTATTCGACCGAATGTTTGTCCGACGAAGGATTCCTCTTAACGCCAGCTTTACGCTAAGAGCCCCGCTATTGGGTGGGGAACCCAATCCGAAAGAATTACGCTTGTCCTCTCTCGAGGGTATGCATGCAACTCTCTTTACCCAGGGGTGATCTGTCCATACGCACGACCTCTCGGCTAGCTAGCATATGGATAACGGAAATAGGGCACACACATCGATTCTTGGTCGTACGCGTCATTAACCCGGGGTAAACCTTAAGTCCTTAAATTAAAGTGAAAATAAAGAGCTTTAATTATTACAAATCATTTTAAATGTCCCAATGCACTTCGATGTCGAGGCTAATAGCGATTAGCCATGCATCGGTATGGGGACGGCTTTATAATTTAACGAGCCGCGAGTTCGAAATTAAACGCTAAATGATTATAAGAAGAGGGCATAAAAAATAACAAACATTTAGAAAGCTGAAAAGTTAGCTAAAACAAAAACTCACGCACACTCCAAATTATAAATAAAACAGAAAGTAAGTTACAAAAAAGGAAAATTACAAGTCCTACTCAAACGAGTTGGAGGGAAATAAAGGGCACGCCATTTAACTCTTAACGAGTAGGCGAAAATAAATACAATTACAAGTCCTAATAATAATTACAGAAAAATAAAAGACCAGCCATTTAACTCAAATGAGCATGCGGTAAACAAAATCCGGCCATTTAACTCCTAGCGAGTAGGCGGAAATAAACGCTAACACAAACACTCTACATAATTGGAAAAAAGCAATAAAATTATCTCGTACACACACACACTCTATGTAATTGAAGAAAGCGACAAAATAAAGCATGAAAAGTTATCTCCTACACACACGCACTCTACATAATTGAAGAAAGCAATAACATAAAGCATGAAAATAAAGCATGAAAATTTAACACCTACACTCACACAATCTTCATAAATTATAGAAAGCATAAACATTATTCTCATACACTCACACACACATTTGAAAACAAAATGAAGGTTACCTAAAAATTAAAACTACTACTTTTCTATACTTAGGTTTTATCAAAAACAAATAAAAAGAACAAAATAAAATTTTAAGAGGACAAAAGTTTTTTCAAAACAAATCAAAAACCAGAGTTCTTGAAAAATTAAAATAACAAGATTTTCATTCTTATGTTTTCATAAAAGTGATAAAAAAGTGAAAAATAAAATGAAATGAACAAAAAAGGTTTTACAATCCTACAAAAAAAAGCTAAGTAAAAAAAAAATCAAAATCACTTTCAATACTCTTTTATAAATACATAAGAATGAATGCATAAGGCTCTTAAGTAAAAGACATGATGAAAAAGAGGAAAACTTATCATACCACATTTGATTTGGAAATGAAATTTACTACAAAACCTACCATGAAGACAAGTTAAAAACATGAATAATAAACATGTTACACTCGTACACACACACATACTTTTCATAAAGAGAAAAAAAAATAAAGGAAATACTAAGGATAAAATGAGAAGAAAAGTGGGCACATGAGTTCATTCCAAAGCCATTTAAGAAGAGGAAAACTAACATTTTTGTTGATTAAAGAAGACTATTACAAAGCTATTACAAAGCTAAAGCTAAAGCAAAAACAAACATGAAAGAAAAGGGGGGAGAAATATCCTTACATAGCAAGGGAATCCACGGATGCAGCCCACAAAACACACTAAAGTGGCTCAAAAATGTGAACCCTTGGTCATTACAGAAGTGGGGAATTTATAGGAAAAAAAGCTAAGTACACGCCCTCTGACACAGGCGTGTCGATGGGCGTGTCACTAATGTTTGCGAAGGCGGCCGGCGATTTGATGGTAAAGTTGACTTCGGGATGGACACATGTCAGTCTCGCGTTGGTTACGCCCCAGGTCACGGGCGTGACGGTGGGCGTGTCGGCGAGGTAGAACTGGGCGCGGGTTGCGCAGAAAGTCGCCGCACTGGTCTTGTCGAGCCAGGTGGAATGGTTATGCCCCAGGTCACGGCGTGACGCTGGGCGTGTCGGTTGGTGTCGACACTTGACAATCGTCGAGCGAAAAGTGTCGAGTTGAAATCGTCGAGCTGAGTTTGAGTCACGCCCTAGGTCTCCGGCGTGACTCTGGGCGTGTCGTGGAGGAATTGACGATCGTCGAACGGAAAGTCGAGCTGAAATTGTTGAACGAGAATTCGTCAAGCGGAGAGATGAGTCACGCCCTAGGTCACGGGCGTGACTCTGGGCGTGACATGTCAATTTTTGACAATTTCCTAAAAAATTTCAAAAATCAAAATTAAGTTAGGTTACACAAATATTTACAAAAAGAGACATATTTATAAACAAAAATAACTAAAATTTATGAATAAGAACTAAAATGATATAACTAAAGTACTAAAATATGCGTATATTTACAATTCATCAAATATCCCCATACTTAAGCTTTTGTTATTCCAGAGCAAAAGATTGAGGTGAACTTATAAGAAATATGAAAAAACTCTAAGTTTAGCTATCGCCTAATCAATTATAAGAGAGATCTAAATAAATATACGGGGTGTAAGAGTGAAGTCCTAAAATTATGTAGATGATTTAAATAGTGCAGAAGTGTTGGCCAAAAGGCTTCTTGATGTAATCAAATAGAAGGCAATATTTGTAATGGTTAGATTAACGAAAATAGTTTGGAATTATATGAACTCTAGCTTATAGGAGTGTTACTGAAAATAATGCAATTTACTAATTATGCTCTCAAATAGATTTTTGAATTAATTCTAGAATCGTGTAATTGGCTATAAGGGGGTAGTGGGTTTATGAAGTGGGTTTTGATTTTGAGGTGAGGTAATTTTTTCTCGAACCTCCATTTTTTTCTTTTTGATTATTAGGAAAATGAAATCTTATTTTCCTAATATGATTTTTGTTTTTCAACTTCATAAGAATAAAATTAACCCAATGTATATGTGTAGGAGTAATGAATTTTATCCTCTTACTCCATAACGTATAATGTTTTTAAATTATTGGGTGCCTATGTTTACGGAATAAAATCTTATTCCCATTGACATAGGAGTTTTTAAGGATAAAAATTTTATCATGCCAAGTAGGTCATGATAAGTAAGGGGAGAAAAGAAAACTAGATTTTTAATCCTAAAAATGTTTGAGAGCAACCTTAATAAATTGTACGTTCTAATTTTTCAGAAAGCTAAAAGTAAGTATAATTGAATTCTATAGTCGTTATTTCCTAACATAATACACGTGCTCCTATCAATGAAAAACTAAAAGTAGTGCCTAAAACGAGTTCGCTACTTTTAACAAAGCATAATGAATTCTTTAAAACTTAACCCCGGCTATTTAAATTTTTCAATCAATAATTAACAAACGGGTAGTGAACAAAGAATTAATCAAATTCACATATAAATAAACTCAAAACAGAATTTTTGGATAGCACGAAAGTTAAGAATGAAATATTTGATTTATTTGTTTCAAAACATTTTTTTTATTTTTATAGTTTTTATCATCATTTTTTTGTGTTTCTCATTTATTATCTTATTTTTGTATTTTTGTTTTGTTTTACTCAATTTTTTTGAATTATTTTTTTTTTGAACTATTAGCTTTTTTTGGTTTTTTTAAGTTTATGTCATTAATATATACATAAAAAGTTTTTTTTGTATTTTTTTAAGAAAAGTTTCATTCTATGTACAAAAAATGTGAGAAAAAGAGAGGTTTTTAAAAGAATGAGGAAGGGGGAGAGAGAAAAGAGTATTTACAAAAAAATATTTACAAAAAAAATTTTTACAAAATGAAACTAAATATTTTTGGAATTTTTGTTTTATAATTTTTTTGTGAGTTTTGTTTTGTTTTTTTTTTGGAATTTTTGTTTTCAAGGATATTTACAAAAATATTTACAAAAAGAAACTAAATATTTTTGGGATTTTAGTTTTATAGTTTTTTTGGAATTTTATTTTTGGTTTTGTTTTTTTTAATAAAAAGAAAGGAAAAGAAAAAAATTTGGATTTTTCATTTTAAAGTTTTTTTGTTTGTTTTTTTTGTTATATATATATATATATTTTTTGGTTTTTGAAATGTAGAAAATAGAAGTGTAGAATGTAAAGCACGAAAATATCCCCATACTTAAGTCCAACATTGTCCATAATGTTGTAACGAAAGTATGCAGAACAAAAATTAAATAAAATGCGATATGTACAAAAGTAAAGAGAGGGGGGGTAGAAACGTCCCTGATGCGCGTTCGTGGAAGTCCATTAGAAACCCTGCATTTATTAGAAAAAGCAGCAAAGAAAATAAGAAAAGAGCGAAAAAGATAAGCGAGGGGTGCCTCCCAGGAGCGCTTTGTTTATAGTCGTGTAGCTTGACTATTTTGGCGGGTTTATAATGTGGAGGAAAGTTATGGTTTCGCTAAAACCGATCACTGGATCGCCTGCTATATAAGACTTTAACCGATGACCGTTTACTTTAAACGAACCTTTTTCCGGGTGGGAGACGAGTACGGTCTCATATGGAAAACCTTCTTCAACTAGGAAGGGACCGGACCATCTAAATTTTAGTTTACCCGGAAAAAGCCTAAGACGTGAATTGTAAAGAAGGACAAGATCGTCCAGATATAATAATTTTTGGTACTTGATTTTTCGATCTTGATATAACTTAGAACGCTCCTTATAGAACTTATTGCTCTCGTAAGCGTTTGCGCGCCATTCATCGAGCTCGTTTAGTTGTAGTTTTCTATTCTGAGCGGCTAAGTTGGAGTCGAGGTTTAAGAGTTTTAGCGCCCAAAGAGCGCGATTCTCTAATTCTACGGGTAAATGGCACGCTTTGCCGTAGACTAACCGGAACGACATACAACCAATTGCGGTTTTGTATGCCGTCCGATACGCCCACAACGCATCGTCGAGTTTAACGGACCAATCCTTCCTATTTAGTGAAATGGTTTTTTCTAAAATTCGCTTAATCTCTCGATTTACTACCTCAACTTGGCCACTTGTTTGCGGTGGTATGGGGTGGCAAGCTTGTGTGTGACTCCGTATTTAGCTAAAGTCTTAGCCATAAGAGCGTTACAGAAATGCGTTCCCCTATCACTAACAATTGCGCGAGGCATGCCGAAGCGAGAAAATAGTTTTTTAAGAAATGTAACGACGACTCGCGCATCGTTGGTAGGGAGAGCTTGTGCTTCCGCCCACCTCGATACGTAGTCGACCGCCAGTAAAATATACATATTTTTGAAGGACGGAGGTAGGGGGCCAACAAAATCTATGCCCCATAAATCGAAGACTTCGCACTCTAAAAACATGTTTTGGGGCATCTCGTCGCGACGAGAGATGTTACCCGACCACTGACAGCTATCGCATGAGCGCACAAAATTATGCGCGTCTTTGAAGAGAGTGGGCCAAAAGTAGCCTGCCTCAAGCGCCATCCGAGCGGTCCGGTTGGCTTGATAATGCCCACCTGCTCGACTCTCATGACAGTGCTTAAGAATTTGCAAGCACTCCACACCCGCAATGCATCTTCGGACCGCTTGCTCCGCGACAGATACGAAAAAGAAATGGGTCCTCCCAAATAAAATTTTTCAAGTCAGAAAAGAATTTCTTCTTTTGATGACTTGAAAACTCTTTAGGAAGTACCCGCGCTACTAAGTAATTTGAAAAATCTGCGAACCAAGGCAAAGATGACGAAGAATTATGAATGGCAAGGAGGCGTTCCTCGGGGAATCTGTCATTTATTTTAGATTTGACGAGCACTTCCGCACTCGGATTTTCCAAGCGGGAGAGGTGGTCTGCCGCTAGATTTTCCGCTCCCCGCTTATCTCCGATCTCCAAATCAAACTCTTGTAGGAGGAGAATCCATCGAAGAAGGCGGGGCTTCACATCATTTTTAGCTAATAAATATTTAAGGGCGGAGTGATCGGTAAATACGATAATTTTAGATACCGTTATATACGAGCGAAACTTATCAAAAGCAAAAACGACGGCTAAGAGTTTCTTTTCCGTTGTCGTGTAATTTACTTGTGCGGAAGTGAGCGTCTTGCTAGTGTAATAAATTGGATGAAAATGTTTTTCGACGCGTTGGCCAAGAACGACACCTAAGGCAATATCACTAGCGTCGCACATAATTTCGAACGGAAGGGACCAATTAGGGGCCACTAAAATTGGTGAATTGATAAGTTTTTGTTTTATTAAATTAAAGGCGGACTCGCATTCGCTATTAAAGATGAAACGTGATTCCTTTTCCAAGAGGTGAGTAAGCGACTTTGTTATTTTTGAAAAATCTTGAATAAAGCGTCGGTAAAAGCCTGCATGGCCTAAGAAACTCCTAATAGATTTTACGTTTGTTGGTTGCGGTAGTTTTTCTATGATTTCTATCTTGGCCTTATCCACCTCCATCCCCTTAGACGAAATCATATGGCCGAGGACCAAACCTTCTCGAACCATAAAGTTGCATTTTTCCGAATTTAATACAAGGCTTGTATCCTCGCACCGTTGAAGGACATAATCTAAATTGTGAAGGCAATCGGGAAAAGAGCGTCCGAAAACAGAAAAGTCATCCATAAGGAATTCCATAATGTCTTCTACTAGCTCGCCAAAGATCGCTAGCATACATCTTTGGAATGTAGCCGGCGCATTGAAGAGTCCAAATGGCATTCTTCGATATGCGAAGGTGCCAAACGGGCAAGTAAAAGTTATTTTCTCTTGATCATCGGGGAAATGGGGATTTGGAAAAACCCCGATAAACCATCAAGAAAACAATAATAAGGATTACCGGATAAACGCTCTAAAATCTGGTCCAGAAAAGCAGAGGGAAATGGTCCTTGCGGGTGGCATCATTAAGTTTTCTATAATCGATGCACACTTGCCAATCCGTAACAGTAAGAGTTGGGACGAGCTCGTTATGCTCATTTGCCACTACGGTTAGACCGCCCTTCTTGGGCACGACATGCACGGGATTAACCCATGCGCTGTCCGAAATAGGGTAGATAATCCCCGCATCTAATAACTTAATAATTTTGGCTTTAATGACATCTTTCATGTTTGGGTTAAGACGATGCTCCGGCTGAATCGTTTTGCGGCAATTATTGCTAAGAAAAATTTTATCGGTGCAGAAGGAGGGGTTAATCCTCTTTAAATCAGAGATTTGCCACGCAATTGCGTGGCAATGTTTAAATAAAACTTCCAATAAATCAGAAGTCTCCGAATCACTCAAGTCCGAGGAAATGATAACGGGAAGCGTATCGCCTTTTACCAAAAATGCGTATTTGAGTGATGTGTGTAAGGGTTTGAGGTCTAGGATGAGAGGTTCTCTTATGGAGGTTTTAATGCCTATGTCTTTCTTACCAATTGGTTCGAAAGGCAAGTCTAAAGAGGTATCCTCATCGCATTTAAAATTTTCGAGTGCATAAATATCGTCATTTAAAAATACGGACTCGAAAACAGGAGAAGAACGATCTCCAAAAAAGGTATCTAAAGAATAGCAGAAATCATCGCTCGATGACAAATTGTCCATCGAGGGATTAATAGAGAAAGTAACTTGATCATCTCCTACTCGGAGGAGAAGACTACCATTACTAACATCTATTAGTGCGCAGGAGGTGGCGAGAAAAGGGCGATCGAGTATTATTGGTACCTCGACGTCCTCCTCGATGTCTAAGATGACAAAGTCTACCGGGAAGGTAAACTTGTCTACTCGGACAAGGACGTCCTCCACTACCCCGAGAGGGAACTTAACCGAGCAATCCGCTAATTGGATGCACATATTCGTAGGACTAGGAGTACCCAAACCTAAATGCGAAAAGACCGAGAATGACATCAGATTAATGCTAGCCCCTAAATCAGCTAAGGCGTACTTTACTAATATATCGCCAAAAAGGCACGGGATGGAAAACCGTCCCGGGTCATTTTGTTTTGTGGGCAATTTATTTGTAAGGGCCGCCGAGCAGACAGCGTTGAGAGATACATGCGAAATATCCTCTAATTTGCGTTTATTAAAAAGTAATTCTTTTAAAAATTTCGCATATTTGGTCATTTGCGAGATAGCCTCGCAAAAAGGAACATTAATATGAATTTGTTTTAATAATAAAATAAATTTTTCATATTGCGCTTCCTTACGCTCGTTATCAAATTTATGCAGATACGGCAAGGCCTTGTTTAAAATAATTTTTTCTTTTAAAATCGGTAAAGGCGGCGTAATCGAAGAAAGGGGAAGAGGGGTCGGAGGTGAAATATGTACCTGAGGGTCGGTCCGTTTTGGATCGACCACCTCCTTTCCGCTACGGAGGGTTATAGCATTGGCGTTCTCCCGCGGATTGGGCTTCGTGTTTCCCGGCAGTGCCCCGAGCGCGCGCTCGGACATCATCCTCGCCAGTTGTCCAACCTGTTATTCGAGAGTTTTTAGCGATCCGGTGATGTTCCAGATATTTGACTCGTTGGACGCAATATACTTCGAAAAAGTTTCCTCCACCGGGGAGGGTTTTGGAAGAGGAGGAGGCGGCAGAAATATGGGCGCATAAGAAATAGGGGCACGCTGAGCATTGTTCGGGTTGCTCCAAGAGAAATTGGGGTGATTCCTCCAACCCGGATTATAGTTATTACTATAAGGGTTGTTGTTGGGGTTGAAGGAAGGATGACCCGAATTTCCCATGAAATCCATGAACTCTTCAGCCACGCAGACGTTACGGGGAATAAAACAAGGCGGAGTGGAGGAGGCAGCAGACATCTCCGCCACCTGCTTTGTTAACCTCTCAACTTGAAGGGTTAAGAGAGAAGTGGCATCAACTTCAAAAAGACCATCCGCGGGCTTTGGGCGTCCCCGCGGGACGTTCCATTGATAGGCGTTCATAGCTATCTCTTCGAATAAAGACTGGGCGGCCTCGAGGGTTTTGTTGTTTAGTGTTCCCCCGGCAGCCGCGTCAATCATTTGATGCGTCTGAAAATTAAGCAAATTATAAAAAATTTGTACTTTCAACCACATTGGCAGCGCATGGTGCGGGCACCGGCAGAGGAATTCCTTAAATCATTCCCAAGTCTCGTATAGAGACTCAGGATCATTTTACACAAACGAAGAAATGTCCACCCGCAACTTTGCAGTTTTTGCGGGCGGAAAGTACTTCGTTAGGAACCGCTTCGTCAACTCAGCCCACGTGGTGATACATCCTCGCGGGAGGGCATTTAACCACGCCTTGGCTTTGGACTTAAGGAAAAAAAGGAAATAAGCGCAAGCCAATGACGTCATCAGTGATGCCATTAATCTTGAAGGTGTCGCATATTTCCAAAAAGTTGGACAAGTGGACATTCGGGTCCTCATCCGGCAGTCCATCGAACTGCATGACATTTTGGACCATTTGAATGACACTCGATTTTATTTCAAAATTATTATTCGCCACCGCAGGGCGAACAATACTAGACCCAGTATCGTCCAGGTTTATGCCGGGCGTAATAAGACATAGTAAGCTCGGCTGCCGGGGCAGGGTTAGGGGCAGCCATAACTACAACAGAGGGTTCTCCGATAGATTCTTCGGGGTCTAAAGAAGGAATTCGGCGTTGAGATAGAAAACGTGCAAGGGCGCGTTCGATCTCAGGGTCGAAGTCAAAATCTTCAGACTCGGAGGGTTGTCCACAGGTCATATACCCAAATGGAAAAAAATAAAACAAAATAAACTCTCTTTTTTTAATTTTATTTAAAATAAAGTTTCTAGTTTTTTTAGTTTATAGAAAATAAGTAAAAGTAATAGACTACGGAATTCGAAATAGCAACTCAAAGATTCCCCGGCAACGGCGCCAAAAACATTGATGCCCCGCGAACAGACTCTTACTGTGGTTTGTTCGGTGAGTCGATCGCCGCGGGCTTGCTAGATGAGGCAAGTGCACCTATCACAAGTAGTACTCGATATTCGGGGGAATACCGAGGTCGTATTGTTCTCAGGGTCATGTTGATTATTCTTACTCATCCGGAAGGACTATTATTTTACTGAAAATAAGGTGGAGATTTTAATTAAGTAAAGACGAAAAAAGCAAAAGAGCGAAAAAAGATTTAGAGAATTCGATGAAGGGTTAACACTCGACACCGAATCAGATTAAGACTAAAATAATTTTTAATAATTAGAGGACTTACTTTTCAAATTAATAAAAGGCAACTTGGCCGTGGAGCTTCCACAAATGTGAGCTCACCTAGCTATAGGGATATCGCTCACCTGAACGTTAAGACTATTTGACCGAACGTTAGTCCGACGAATGATTCCTCTTAACGCCCGCTTGACGCTAAGAACCACGCTATTAGGTGGGGAACCCAATCCGGAAGAATTACGCTTGTCCTCTCTCGAGGGTATGCACACAACTCTCTTTGCCCAAGGGTGATCTGTCCAAACGCACGGCCTCTCGGCTAGCTAGCTTATGGATAACGGAAATAGGGTCCACACATCTATTTGTGGTCCTACGCATCATTAACCCGAGGTAAACCTTAAGTCCTTAAATTAAAGTGAAAATAAAGAGCTTTAATTATTACAGATCATTTTAAATGTCCCAATGCTCTTCGATGCCGAGGCTAATAGCGATTAGCCACACATCGGTATGGGGACGGTTTTATAATTTAATGAGGCGCGAGTTTGAAATTAAACGCTAAATGATTATAAGAAGAGGACATAAAAAATAACAAACATTTTGAAAGATGAAAAGTTAGCTAAAACATGAAATTACGCACACTCCAAATTATAAATAATACAAAAACTAAGTTACAAAAAAGGAAAATTACAAGTCCTACTCAAACGAGTAGGAGAGAAATAAAGGGCACGCCATTTAACTCTTAACGAGTAGGCGGAAATAAATACAATTACAAGTCCTAATAATAATTACAGAAAAAGAAAAGAGCAGCCATTTAACTCAAATGAGCAGGCGGTAAACAAAATCTGGCCATTTAACACCTAGCGAGTAGGAGGAAATAAATGCTAACACACACACTCTACATAATTGAAAGAAAGCAATAAAACTATCTCCTACACACACGCACTCTACGTAATTGAAGAAAACGATAAAATAAAGCATGAAAATTTATCTCCTACACACACGCACTCTACATAATTGAAGAAAGCAATAACATAAAGCATGAAAATAAAGCATGAAAATTTAACACCTACACTCACACACTCTTTATAAATTAAAGAAAGCATAAAGATTATTCTCATACACTCACACACACATTTGAAAACAAAATGAAAGTTACCTAAAAATTAAAACTACTACTTTTCTATTCTTAGGTTTTACCAAAAACAAAATAAAATTTTAAGAGAACAAAAGTTTTTTCAAAACAAATCAAAAACGAAAGTTCTTGAAAAATTAAAATAATAAGATTTTCATTCTTATGTTTTCATAAAAGTGATGAAAAAGTGAAAAAGAACATGAAAAGAACAAAAAAGATTTTACAATCGTACAAAAAAAATCTAAGTAAAAAAAAATCAATATCACTTTCAATACTCTTTTATAAATACATAAGAATGAAAGCATAAGGCTCTAAAGTAAAAGACATGACGAAAAAGAGGAAAACTTATCATACCACATTTGATTTGGAAATGAAATTTACTACAAAACCTACCATGAAGACAAGTTAAAAACATGAATAATAAACATGTTACACTTATACACACACACACACACACACACACACACACACACACACTTTTCATAAAGAGAAAAAAAACAAAGGAAATACTAAGGATAAAATGAGAAGAAAAGTGGGCACATGAGTTCATTCCAAAGCCATTTAAGAAGAGGAAAACTAACATTTTTATTGATTAAAGAAGACTATTACAAAGCTATTACAAAGCTAAAGCTAAAGCAAAAACAAACATGAAAGAAAAGGGGGAATAAATCTCCTTACATAGCAAGGGAATCCACGGATGCAACCCACAAAACACACTAAAGTGGCTCAAAAATCTGAACCCTTGGTCATTACAGAAGTGGGGAATTTATAGGAAAAAAAAGCTAAGCACACGCCCTCCAATACGGGCGTGTCGGTGGGCGTGTCACTACTGTTTGCGAAGGCGGCCGACGATTTGATGGCAAAGTTGACTTCGGGCTGGACACGTATCGGTCTCGCGTTGTTCACACCCCAGGTCACGGCATGACAGTGGGCGTGTCAGCGAGGTAGAACTGGGCGCGGGTTGCACCGAAAGTCGCCCCGCGGGTCTTGTCGAGCCAAGTGGAATGGTCACGCCCCAGGTCACGGCGTGACGCTGGGCGTGTCGGTTGGTGTCGACACTCGACAATCGTCAAGTGGAAAGTGTCGAGTTGAAATCGTCGAGCCGAGTTTGAGTCACGCCCTAGGTCACGCGCGTGACTCTAGGCGTGTCGCGGAGGAATTGACGATCGTCGAATGGAAAGTAGAGCTGAAATCGTTGAACGGGAATTCGTCGAGCGGAGAGATGAGTCACGCCCTAGGTCACGGGCGTGACTCTGGGCATGACATGTCAATTTTTGACAATTTCCTGAAAAATTTCAGAAATCAAAATTAAGTTAGGTTACACAAATATTTACAAAAATAGACATATTTATAAACAAAAAATAACTAAAATTTATGAATAAGAACTAAAATGATATAACTAAAGTACTAAAATATGTGTATATTTACAATTCATCAATCACTAAGTTGACTTATGCTGATCATGTTATGTTTTAGACCCTTCACATAAGCCACTTTAGTGATAGTAATTGAATCACTAAAAATATTACCAAATCCTTTGATAATTCATTTTTCTGACCCACCAAAGATTACTTTGGGTCCATTCTCTATGGGTACATAGTCCCTCAACATTCTTCTTGTTCCAGTCATGTGTCTGGAACATCCACTATCCAAGTACCATATAGGGGTATGGTCACTTGGATTCACCTGCATCAAATACAGAATCACTTACCCTTAGAACCCAAATTGTTATTGGGTCCTAGGTCATTGTTAGGTTGAACTCTTGCAGCTGTTCTGACAGGTAGACTACTCTTATTTTTAACACTTGTGTTGAACCAACAATCCCTGGAAAAATGGCCCACCTTGCCACAGCACCAACACTCAAACCTATTATACCTTCTCTTAGGTACAGACTTTACTGCTTTGTTGCCAGCAGTTCTGTTGAGTGTAGGTGCTGGAGCAGTAAATCCCAAGACTTCCTCTTGAACCTGATGGGCTTGCCTATAGTGTGATCTATTGGCATTTGCACCCTTGCCCATGAGATCTTCATACTCACAGTGACCATGAGTACTATCATGATCATACATGTTTGTTGGTTGCATCACTTTCCTAAAGAAAATAGGAGGCTTTGTAGCTAGTGGCCGTGCTGGGGCCTCACCTTTTCTATGAAAATTGGTGGCCCTAGTTCTGTCCTTCAAACCTAGACCAGTCTTTTCTTTATAAGAAATGAAATTATCTATTAAGGGCAAGACTGATTTTGGCTTAGAGAATTTAGCCACTAACTCTCATTCTTGTTGAAGTTTTGCCTCAAGTTACTTGATGTGATATTCCTTGAAAGAGATTGTGCCCATCTGAATAACAGTAGTGTTTTTCAGTTTGGCAATCTCCTTCAGTTTTGAATCTATCAACACGGCTGAATCTGATGCAGCCTGCTTCAAAGACTCAATCTCCTTGGCCTGCTCCTTGACAAGAAACTTGCTCCTCTTCAGAGCTTTCAACAACCCACCATACTCATTAATAAGTTGATGTACATCCCCTTCAGATTCAGAACCATCCACATCTCTTAATGCAGAGGTTTCTGATTCAGATGCAGTGCAGTAATCTGAAGCTGAGGGCGAACTATATACCTTAATAGGACCAGGCTGATCCTGGCACTGATCATTTTCTGATAGAGCCATCATCCCTCTACATCAATAGTCTTCTGCACCATTTATGGAGTCCAGCATTTGTAGGAATTCTAGTTCCCTAGAATCCTCTTCTGTTGAGATCAGCCCAACATATGCTTCTGCATTATCTTCTTCTCCTGATCCTAAAGATGAAGAGTCTGTCCAACTCTTCTACCTCTGAGCAACAAGGAATTTCACCTTCTTGACATTCACTTGATTCTTCTTCTTATCTTTAGATTCAGTTCTCTTGTCTGGACAGTCAGCTATGACATGTACAGGCCTGTTGCAACAATGACAAACAATCTTAGAATTAGTTTGTTTACTAGGTTTTGAGGCATACCTGTCCTCCTTGGGAGTCTTCTTTTTCTTGTAATACTCATCCTTGGAAAAGGATATTGATGGCCTGGTTCTCCATTTCTTCTTTTTCATAAACCTTTGAAATTGCCTTGTAAAGGCGGCAAAGTCCTCATCAGTGGTGTGGCTATCTGATGTGCTGTTGTCAAGATTTTCTTCTTTAGCCACAGCACTCCTTCTGGGTCGAGAAGGAGACTTTCTCCAACCCTTTCTTGTGCCTTCAGCCTTGAAGGCTACAGACCTTTCTTTGTACTCAGGCCTAGTGCTTTTCTCCTCCTCTTTTCTGGCAGTGAGCTGCATTTCATATGGTAGTAGCTTTCCAAATAGTGTGGGAGGAGGTGTATCAGCAAGCTTGGCCAGTTCTCTGATGGCACATATCTTTGTGTCCCAGTCCTTTGTTAGTGACCTGAGAAACTTGTCATTAAGTTCATATGTGATGAAGACTCTTCCATAGGTCATCAGCTCATTGACAATCCTGAAGAACTTCTTGTAACATTCAGCTATGCTGTCAGTCTTGGCTTGTCTAAAGCTCTCATATATTTGATTCAGCATAGATTTCCTGTCCTCTCTAACTGCTTCTGTTCCCTCCATGTAGATAATCAGGGTGTCCCACATTTTCTTAGAGGTTTTACAGTGCATCAGATTCTGAAATGTGGCATCATCTATAGCACTTACTATAATGTTTTGTGCTCTTTTGTCTATTATTGCCAGGATGATCTCATCCTTAATCATTTCAGAATAGCTCTTAGGGGTTTTAACATTTGCATCCAGAGCTGATACCTTCATTGGAATGAAGGGACCCTCTTGTACTGTGATGTAGATTCTTGGATCAGACGCTTCCATAAAGAACCTGACCCTTTACTTCCATATGACAAAGCATTCTTTCCTGCAGATAAGCAGTTTCATAGATCCAAATTCCTTTTGATTCTCTATTAAACCCATTCTAGAAATATGTTATTTGCCTTGGAGATCCACTCAGACTGTTAGGTCAATCTTTGAGTAACCTCCCTCTGATACCACTTGAAAGACTTGATTTCAAGATCCTAGACACCTAGAGGAGGGGGGGGGGTGAATAGGTTCTAATTTTTCCTTCAAAATTTAGACAAATAGCAAAATCTATCTCAGCATAGAAAAATGTAAACCACAGAACAATGAACACAGCACATCATACACCAAATTTATAGTGGTTCCCCAAGGTATGGGTACATCCACTTTCCACCTTCGCCTATCCAATAGTGAAATGGATTTGGCCCAACTTCCTTCCATTTACTCAGATCCACAGTTCTTACAACTCAGAACCAGATTGGTTCCTACAGCTCAGATTTATACAAGTCCTACCTCAGATTCTTCCCCAAGAACCCTACATCAGGCCTCAGCCCTACCTCAGCCTATGTCACTAGGCTTACAACTCAGAGTGGAACCCCACTCCTACAACTCAGGAAAAAGCCCTACCTCAGTCTTTATAATTACAGACTTACAACTCAGATCTTACAACAGATCCTACCAGAAATTGTTTGATTAAGAGATACAGAATTTTCACCAGATAGATCTCTTCAATGGTGTGAGATTCTTGATCAGTTCTTGAATAAGCTGATCTTCAGATCCAACCCGACTTAGCTATTTCAAAGCTTCTTGATAGAACAAAATAAGGTTGATCTTCACTTGATGTATAAGTTGATCTTCAGATAGCTTCCTCCTTGAATTCAGAATGAGATCTGAATCTTCCTTGCAGACTGATCTGGATCTGCCTTCGTAAGGGTTTACCCTTTTCTTGTTGTAGAAAACTCTCTCTGAAGGATTCACTTCTTAGTGTTGTGTGTATTCTCTTTTCCTTTCCCACAATTGTATCTAACAAGTCCTTTATATAGAGTTTTCTCCTGATTACCAGCTGATTCGGTTTATAACAGTCTTCTGACAGTTCTGACAAAGGTGTCAGACCGGTTGGTTATGATAGTTAATTCTTCAAATACTTTCCAACTCAGCATGAACCACTCAGCAAACTGCTTCACATATGTCGACACAAATGGACTAAGTGTCTACACAAGACTTGATGATGTCTACACAACACTCCATGTGTTGACATAGTAATTCTTCTGGTACTTGACACAGCATCTGTTAAATGTCTCGACCTATTCTTAAGTGCACCCCTTATGAGCTCTATTATGCTAAAAAGTCGCATGTATCCTACTTTCGAGTATTTGGCTGTCTGTGTTACATTCTTAACGCCAAGGATAACTTAGGAAAATTTGATTATAAATCTGACCTAGACACTTTTAAGGATATTCCTCCTCAAGTCATGCATATAGGGTCTATAATAAAATAACCTTAGTTGTAGAAGAACCCATTCATGTTCACTTTGATGAGAATACACAAAATACGGAATCTAGATCAAATAGAGAGGATATCGATGATGATGTGCCATTGGAAGATGAGAGTATGGAGAGAGGGAGTAGTATATGATCAAAATCATGTTGAAGGATATATGCCTCCAAGCACACAAAATTTTTCAAAACAACATCCATGAGAACTAGTAATAAGGGAGCCTTCACATGGGGTTAGAACTCGCTCAGCCTTGCATGAATCTTTCTAAAATTCACGTGTTTATTGAGCCTTTGCCCCATTTTTGTTTCCTATGGATTAATCTTATGTTGTTTTTGCCTTTCCTCGCAGATTGTTTTCAGAGTACAACTTCGTTCACAGTTGGTGCAAATTTCATTGCCTTTTAACTTTATAAGTTAACACTTTGTTTTAAATCTCTAGTTAGTTTGCTGTGTTTTCTTTTGACAGCTATTCAGGTTTGGGAATAGTAATCTTGCAACTTCTTGTTTACTGACAGTTTTTTTTTCCACTTGTATTTTTTTTCTTACTGAGGTGTTCTTCTTTGAATGCCTCAGGTTCTAAGCAGACGCCGGTTGAGCCACTAGGTTTGGTGTTTGCTTGTGGACTGCAGTGTTGTAGTGGTTTCCAATACCTTGATAGGTAGTTCCTTGCTATTTTGTTTCTAGTACAGACACTCATACTGACCAGTCGGTTCGTGTCAGTTTGTTGACGCCCACTAGTTGTTTTCTATAAAATTGCTGAATACTCTGCTAAGCTGCTAGTTTTGCCTTTTGTGTTTGTTTTTACTTGTTCTCTGGGAATGTTTTATGCTAGGTTGCATGTTAGGTTTTTTCACTTAAAAAAGCATTACTACTTGTACTTCATACATCTCATATTTCCAAAATAAAAATACTATTTTCTAGCTAATGTAAAGACTATTTCTATACTTATAATAAGTCTAGGGTCTTTCATGCCATGAGTTGTCCTTTGGGGATGTTTATACTCATGTAGGGTGTTAATCAACATAACCAAAGTATTTTTCGTAGCGTATAACTATACTTTTACTCGTGGACTAGTTGATCCACTGTGTTGACGGATACATCCATCCAAGTTAAACTGGTTTTTACTTAATAACTTATGGATTTAATATAAATTGTAGAGTTTGGGGTTTTGCCTGAGCGCCTGCAGTTATCTCCTGCCCGTCATAGCATGACGGTGCGTATTTTCTCTTACTCTGATATAACTTAAATGTTGAAAAAATGTGGGTTGTGACACTTGGTGTTAACTGTCTCGACAATCGTAGAGTCATCTTCATCGAGAAGATTCTACTACCGCTAAAAGATAGCTTCATACCGTGCTGCGGTAGACCAAAAAACCATAAAAATATTTAATTTCGATATTTTCCAAATCTGTTGGATAGCTGTCACGTCCACACGCATTGACCTACCGCTGTGCGGTAGCTCTACCGCCGACAGTAGCTTATTTTTTCAAGATATATAAAAGAGCGCATTTCTTTTCCTGGAGACAAAACCAAGAGGAATAATTCATTCTAGGGTTTGGTTTCCATTTATAGAATGACGAACTCTCATCTTCGTTAAAGGAAAAAACATTATTTTTTTCCTACCACTCGTGATCGAAGAAGTCCGGCAAATGAAATCTTCAACGACCTTTCGTAGCTAATCAATTGCAGAGAGAACAATATTTAAGAGCATCCATCACACACCATTCCTTGTAGGAGTTCTAAATTTGAGGGAGAAATAATTTCTAAACACTTTGTATTTTACTTTGAATTCTCTTTAATGTATAGGTGTTTGTGTATGAGCGAGATTGACTGAGGTGTCGTCGGGATCTAGGAATAGTTTCATAAAATCTCATCCCGGCGAGGGACTTCTAGATTGGGGGGAGGAAAATCGACCGGGGGGGGTCGTTGGAATCTGAGAAGGGTTTCGTGAGAAATCATCTCGATGAGGGACATCTAGATTGTAGGATCTAGTGGGGATCTAAGATCCATCCGGAGAGGAAGGTGAAGTGCCGACTCGAAGACCTTTTTGGGGGGACGGAGAGAGCCAATTAATTCGGGTATATGGTCGGTATAGAAAAAAAGAGAAATTTGTATTTCATCACCTCTGATCTCCAGCATCATGGAGATCTAGTTATTCTTGAATGTAAACCACTTTCATTATCCTTGAATAAAATTATTATTTTGTTATTCTCCTTATAATTTCGTGCTTGTATGATGGTAGATCCCTGAAGGTTGTGTGAGCCTCTCTAAGGTGAAGTTTTATGAAGAAAATGACTTCTGTGACTTACCACCGCGTGTTAGCAAGATAGCACCCCAAGGTAGCCTCCAGAACCAGTTTTCCTTTCTAAAACCACCTTCTAAATTTTGAATTAATTTGAAAACCTTATTCACTCCATCTAAGCTTTGTCATCCAATCCAACAAGTGGTATCAGAGGAAGGTTACTTCAAAAAGTACTAAAATCTTGAAGTAAGATGGCCAACTCAAATCACGCTTTCCCTGAGGGACAAGGTGTGAGTAATCCTCCCCTGTTTATGGGATGTCACTAAAGCCACCTGAGGACATGCATGACAATATTTATATAGACTCAAAGTATGGATGTATAGGCCAGGATTGAAACAAAATACACTGCACCCACTATCATTATACGAGTAGAAGTCTTGGTGAAACCACTTGAAAAGTGGGATGACAATGGTAAACTAAAATGCACTAATAATGTGAAGGCTATGAAGACCCTTTTCTTTACATTAGATAAAATAAAATTTAATAGAATTTGCAACTATGAAACTGCTTAAAATACATGGAGAGTACTTGAGCTAACACATGAAGGTACCTCGCAGGTGAAGGAATTGAAGCTGTTTCTATTGGAGTATGAATATAAATAGGTCTAGATGGAGATAAATGAGGAGGTGGATAGCATGTAAACTCGCTTCAAGAATATCGTCAACGCCTCTAGATCTTTCAGAAATACTTTTTCAAATAGAGAATTGGTGAGTAAGATCCTGCGATGTCTTATTCCACGATTCCACCCAAAAGTGACCTTTATTACCGAATCACATGACATTAGCACCTTGGAGATAAACATCCTTATTGGGAACTTGAAGAACCTTAAGCTTGAATTAAAAATACAAGCCGAGGATTACCCAGGGAACTGAAGAAGAAGGCGTTGGCACTGAAAGCATCAAAGTAAAAGAAGGTTATGGAACTGTCCGATGATGCAGATGAAGAGAGCCTCTATGTTAGGGAATTTTGATGATTCATGAAGAATCCCAAGAGGTAAGGGAAATTCAAAAAATTCCTGAAGAAAAGTGCAAAAGAGAAGAGGAGATGGACCAAACCGTCGAAGGGGACAGAGAGTGATGAAGAAAAGTTTGTACTTGAGTGCTACCACTGTGACAAATCTGGGCATATTTAGAGAGTGTCCAAAGAACCAAAAAGAAGAAAAAGAGAGACAAAGTCGTGACAAGGGATAGAAGAAAGTGATGTAGGTGTCAACGTGGGATGATGCTGGTTTTGGCGAGTCAAGCACATCCAGCTCAAGTAGTGATGATGGGGCAAACTTGTGCCTCATGGGGAAACATCACAGTGAATCTGACAGCAAGTCCAGTGTCCAGAGCGACACTGAGGTAAGCCCTCCTTCTTATGATGAACTATATGATTTCTATGAACAATTATGTGATAAGCTTGATTCTATGCTTCTTGAGAAAAAGTTCTTTATATCTGAAAACATGAAAATGAAAAAAGAGTCGGAAAAATTAATAAATTAAGTGATCAAATATGGCAAAGAGAAGATCGAGTGCCAGGAGTGCTCTCACTCGGTGGCAACAATCAATGAGCTAAATGAAAGTCTCTCCAAGTCTTCCACGAAAATAAAAAATCTCACTAATGAGAAAATGGTCTTGGAGAAAAGTCTTTAAATGTCTCTTGCACAAGTAGAAGAGGGTAAAAAATAGTTTGCAAATCTGTGCATAATGCTCATCATGGAAAATACTGCCATGAAAGCAAGGATTTATGACATGAACATTGCTATCCAAAAATTTGGAATAGGCGGAAAATATTTGAATATGTTACTGGGTTTTCAGTGTCAGGGATCCGATAAATTCGGGCCTGGATATAAACACTGCGAACTACCACCGAGCGGTATCCCTACCACCATCGATAGCTTATCTTCAGCGAAGTCGGTTAAGAAGCTTATAAATCATAAAGAAAATCATAATAAAACTGGAAGCCCACATCCACCTTCTAGTAGGATCCCAAGTACAATGCAAAAGACAGTATCCACCGCCCATGTGAAGTGTGCCAAATGTAATAAGTTTGGTCATACTTCTAGCTCTTGCTTGAAGAGAGGAGTAAACAAAATTACTCAAGTCTGGATGCCGAAATCGACTACATACACACTGGGTAGAAAAACTTATGTAACCAGAACTTTACCCTCATCCTCGTTTTAGGTATGTTGGCAGGCTAAGGATAGGGAGAATGTGTGTTTCTTGGACTCTGGGTATTCTAAGCACATGATAGGAGATAAAGAAAAGTTCCTTAGCGTGGAGATAAAGAAAGGGGGCATAGTGTTTTTGGTGGCAACAACAAAGGACACATTATTGTTGTCGACATCATATGTAATAAAAATTTTTTTCCAGTTCAATTATATTGTCTGTTGATGGCTTAAAGCACAATCTAATATATGTTAGTCAACTTTCCGATAAGGGCTTGAATGTGTTGCTTAAAACATTCATGAATACTTGCAATATCTTAGATGCTAAAATAAACACTGTATTGCTTACTATGCATAGAAATAAAAAAGTCTATATGTTAGGTTTGAGGACATATCCACTTCTGATTGGAAATGCTTAGTTTCTAAAAATGAAGTATTAGAGCTTTGGCATAGGAGACTCAGTAATTCTGGAGTAAATTAATAGTCAAACTATCAAAATAGAAAGTCATTCATGGACTTCCAAAGTTAAGTGGTAGTTTGACTTCATTATGCGCTTCTTGTGAAATGGGAAAATTTGGAAGATCGTTATTTAAAAGAAAAAAATTATATTTCCTCATCTAGACTACTTGAACTAATTCTCATGGATCTATTTGGTCCTTTGAGCACTCGCAGTGTAGGGGGAAAATGATATACTTTTGTGCTTATCGACGACTACTCACGCTTTTGTTAAACTATTTTTATAGCTAAAAAATCTGATGCATTTCTTGAATTTTCAAATTTGCGAGCTAGAATACAAAATGAAATGGACCTAAAAATAAAATGCATTTGGTCCGATCACGGGGGAGAATTTAAGAACAAAAATTTTACAAAATTCTGTAACAACCTAGGAATTAGACGCTAATTTTCTGCCCCACAGACTCCACAACAAAACTGTGCAATAAAAAGGAAGAACTGAACACTTCAAGAATTAGCACGCACAATTCTTTCCGAGTTTGGCTTGCCTCGATAATTTTTGGATGAAGCAGTCAACACAACATGCTATGTGATGAACCGGATCATGCTTTGCCCTATTCTTAAGTGCACCCCTTATGAGCTCTATTATGCTAAAAAGTCGCATGTGTCCTACTTTTGAGTATATGGATGTCCGTGTTACATTCTTAACACCAAGGATAACTTAGGAAAATTCGATTATAAATCTGACCTAGACACTTTTAAGGATATTCCTCCACAAGTCATGCCTATAGGGTCTATAATAAAATTACCTTGGTTGTAGAAGAATCCATTCATGTTCACTTTGATGAGAACACACAAAATACGGAATCTAGATCAAATAGAGAGGATGTCGATGACGATGTGCCATTGGAATATGAGAGTATGGAGAGAGAGGAAGTAGTATATGATCAAAATCATGTTGAAGGATATAAGCCTCCATGAACACAAAATTTTTCAAAACATCATCCACGAGAACTAGTAATAGGAGAGCCTTCACATGGGGTTAGAACTCGCTCAGCCTTGCATGAATCTTTCTAAAATTTTCGTTTTATATTTGAAATAAAACTAAGAACATCTCTGAAGCACTGAATGATGAGTCTTGGTTCTTGGATATGATCGAGGAATTGCATAAATTCGTGCGAAACAAAGTTTAGACACTGGTGGAGCATCCTGATAACCATCACGTTTTATGCCTGAAATGGGTGTATAAAACTAAGCTCGATGGGGACTGTAGGATAATTGGAATAAGAATGATTGGTCGATCAAGGATATTCTCAATCGAAGGGTTGGATTTTGAGGAGTCTTTTGCACCTGTTGCATATCTTTAGCCCATTTGTATGTTTTTGGCATTTGCAAGATTTAAGAAAATAAAGTTATATCAAATGGATATTAAGAGGGCATTCCTAAATGGGTATATTAAAGAAGAAGTGTAAGTTGAGCAACCACCCGGCTTCAAAAATGATAATCACCAAGATCATGTATACAAACTAGTGAAATCCTTGTATGGATCAAAGCATGCACCCCGTGCTTGGTATGATAGGCTTACGACATTTCTTTTATAACATGACTTTATGATGGGTAGTGCAAATACTATAATCATTGTATAGTATTGTGGTTCCGATTTGATTTTATTACAAATCTATGTATATGATATAATTTTTTGTGCAACAAATGAGAACTTATGAAATGAAGTTGTTACACAAATGCAATTCAAATTTGAAATGAGTTTAGTTGGAGAATTATCCCATTTATTAGGATTTCATATTTCTCAATGAAAGGATGGAGTTTTCATAGGTCGATTTTAAGATATAAAAGATATGCTTAAGCAATTCGATTTTGAAAATCTGAAATAAGAGAAAACTCCAATGAGCACATCACTCAAATTAGGAAAGGATGAAAGTGGCATTTCGGTGGATCAAACACTATTTAGAGATATGATCAGATCACTACTCAATCTAATTTCTTCTAGACCCGATATTAAGTTTGCAGTGTTCCTTTGTATTATATATCAAACTAATCTTAATGACGTTAAACACATATTTAGGTATCTCATAGGCACCCAATATCTTAGTCTTTGATACCCACACACCACTGACTTCACACTCCATGGATATTCCTACTCGGACTATGCTGGATGTTCACTTGATTGCAAGAGCACATGTTGTACCTGACACTTCGAAGGTCCAACACTAGTCTCATGGTCAGTGGGAAATAGAACTCAGTTTCCCTCCCCACTGCTAAAGTTGAGTATATAGCCCTAGGAATTTATTGTGCGCAAGCACTTTGGATGTCACAGACATTGGAGGACTTCAGCCAAAAATTTAAGAATGTCAACCTTAAGTGTGATAACAAGAGTGCCACAGACTTGAAGAATAATTCGGGACACCACTCTCGCTACAAACATATTAAAGTTCATCATCACTTCATCTTGTACCACATTAATAAAGATGACGTGAAAGTGAGCATCATTGGGACTGATGATCAACTTGCTGATATCTTCACAAAACCCCTCCCCGACGCTCGTTTTTCTTTACTTCAATTAGAAGTGGGAATTTTTGATATCACCGCTTAATCATGCTGAAATATCTACTGACATCGAGGGATTTTTTGTGTTTTTTTATTTCTGTGAGTTACCACCACGCGATAGCCCTAGCGCTAGCGATTAGTTTGCAGTAAGTTTTTTTTTGTTTCTGCTTTTCTTGTTTTTTCTTCTTGTTTTCTTTTCTGTTTTTTCATAATCAAAAATAAAAAAATTGAAAAGTCCCAAAACTTCAAAAACACATTTTTATTTCCAGTTTTGTTTACTTTGTTTAATTCTTATTTATTAAAACAAAAAATATATAAACCCACAAAATAAAAAAAAGGTAATATGGATCGTTCATTCTTAGGACACACATGACTAGAACCTAAAGCATAACGATTCTGTTGAATGTTTGATTTAGTATTGTTAATCCTGGTTAACATTATCTGATTATGTCATGATGTGTCTAATCTATAGGTACTTAGCTACTAAGTACAACTAGACAGGATAGTGTTTGCTGAATTTGCTTCTAGGTATGTGTGAGGATTTAGAGAGTGTAATGACATTACACTGTTCACACATCCCTAGAAAATGCACTCATGTAGAAATTCATGTGAACATGTTATAACTCATGATATTGTGTATAACATGCTAGAAATAACTTGAATAATCAATGTCACAATGTACATGTTTTTATATAAAGCTTAGAACTTTGGGCCAATATTCTAGTGAATATGTCTTTTGTATACAAGTTAAAGTGTATCTATCTATGTAGGTAGATTTTGATTTGTTCGTGGTCCTTGAACTCAAAAAAGATATAAAAATGACAGTGAAAAAGTGAATGAAAAAAATGTGTAAATCTTATGCTATCAAATCATGTGTCAAGGATACCCCCCAAACACTACACACTCCTTCTAATAAGTGTTCATGATTATTGTGAGTAAGAGCACCTTGGTCATAAGAATCATTTTGATCTTGTGCAAAGACTAAAACTTAAGTTGGTACCCCTTGTTCAAATCTTAGTATGGAGTAGATATCAATGTGACATGATTTTTCACTTTATTTCTCTTGTACTAGCATATTGAATTATTGAGATAAAACATGTACTAAAGATTACTTCAACTAGATGTTTTTATTTTGATACTACACGTACACATGTCTTTTTTCTATCGAATGATTCCATGCTTAAGAATTTGAGAGTATCTAGGGTCAAACTAAATCACCTAGATGCTGGTTGTTGGGTCCATTGATCCCAATATCCTGGATTTGAAGAAGGCCTAGCAAACAAAGTATACATAAGCGGTGATCTAACTTCTGCTCAAGTTTAGTGATTGCAGGGATGACCTAGCAACAATGATAGGACAGGTAGCCTAAGTTGCTAGGTCAGGTAAACACTTACCTAAGGTGTGGATAGATAGAAAATTGTCTAAGTCCATAGGCATTGTTTGAAGGTCATTCAATCAATGCCAGATGACTTATAGCACTGAGTGGAGGCTATACAGTCAATGCCAAAGTAGTGGCAAGCTGAGAAAGTTGATAAGTCCACAAGCGTTTACTGAAGCCAAGTCACACAATGCCATACAGCAAAAGGCTGTGAGACAGGCTAATGCTGTAATATCCTAAGAAGAAATGGGCAAAAAAGTGGCAAAGTCCACAGGCATTGAGTGAGTATCAATCACTCAAAGCCATACTGTATATTCGTTGAGTATTGCCTTATAAGTCAAAGCCACATAAAATATGTCTTGATATTTAGCTATGTCCAATTGCATTGAGTGTAGCTTACTCACTCAATGCCAGATAAATAGAATAAAATCTGTTAAGTTGTTTGGCGTTGAGTGTAGCTTACTCACAAAATGCCAAGGTGCAGAAAAATCTGACTAAGGCAAAAAACAATGAGAGAGACATGCCCACTCAATGCTGTCAACCCATTATTCAAAAAATCTGGATATAGCAAAAGGCATTGAGTGATGCATTCTCACTCAATGCTCTCAATGCTTAAGATGCTGAAGACGTAGGAAAATGGTTAAGGCCGAAAGCATTGTGTGAGGAGTGCTCACTCAATGCTCTCAATGCCTAAAATACAGTTAACATGGCTATGTAATAAGGCATTGAGTGAGGCGTGCTCACTCAACGGTCTCAACGGCAAGCAAGCAGAAAAGGGTGAAGAATAAGCTAAGGAAAAAAGCATTGAGTGAGCCTTTCTCACTCAATGCTATAAAGGACTAGATAGACAGAATTCTATCTAAGTGCTTTTGCATTAAGTGAAGCACATTCACTCAATGCCTATTATACTGATGATTGATTTTGGCTAAGTCCACAGGAGGTGACGTCAGTAAGTCAACAAGTCAACATTATTCAAACTGATCGCGGGAAGGCTACAGTACATGACAAAAGGCACTGCATAGCTACTGTACGACAGTTGCCATTAAAGCAAGGTTGCAGCTGGCCATTAATGGTGTCATACCCACTGCTAAAAGAGCTGTTGGGTTAAAATCAATAAAAGAAGAAGCAAAATAGAAAAAGTAGTTGTTGGTGTTGTTTTTCTTCAACACCATTGTTGTTGTGACTAAAGAACAAGAATCTCAAGATAGCAAGTCTGAAGGATTAGCAAGTTAGCTGATTGTCTTCTTCATCGACATCAGCAAGATCAGAGCAAATATATGAAGGAAGAAAGGAGGATAGCTGGTGCCATTTTTCATCTGCACCAACAAGTTCTTCACAGATCGAACTATTCAACTCTGAAGAATATCTACTGGAAGCTGTGAAGAAGAAGTTAGGGCTAAATCTCCTCAGCCCAGGAAAGAAAGAAGAAGCAGAATGATTGTCTGCATGCTGCTTCCAGCACAAGTTAAATCTACATCCTTGTTACTATGAAGAAGTTGAGCTGGGATTATCTCAGCTCAGGTAGCAATAAGTTTTATTGCTATCACTTCTCAGTCCCTGCAGGAAAAATTCAATAGTGCTGTGAAGAAGAAGATAGGACTGAGTATATCTCATTTCAGGTAAAAGTAGACTCAGGAAATATTTTTCTGGAGTCATAGAGGGGCTGAGTTTATCTCTGTCCAGAACCTTGGCACAGAGAAACATCTCTTATGTCAAGATCAACCACACAACCCACTTCCATCTTGTAGGATCCTTTTGGATCTGAGTGGTAGGAGCAAATTTGCTCTGAGGTTGGATTCTGTTGAGAATATGAGCTGTAGGACTTGATTTCGAGTCTGAGGTAGGTGAGGCATTCTAACTAAGCTGTAGGGCACTTTTGCCTGAGGTAGGATATGGATGTAGATCTGAGGTGGGGACTTTGTGCCTGAGATTGTAGGAGAGTCATTCACTTTGAGTTAGAATCCTAGTGGATCTAAGGTAGGGCTGTCCTCTCATCCTCAGTGTAGGACCTTTGGCCTGAGATAGATGGTCTGCTTATCACTGAGTTGTAGGGTCTTGTGGCTGAGTTGTTAGTCTTGGAGGAGACTGAGAGATCCTGAGGGATCTGGGGTGCAAGCTCTTTGGAGCAGAGTTTTGGAGAAATGCCTTGACCAACAACAAAGTTGGATAAGTGATAAGGAAAGTGGATGTACACTTATTAGGGGAACCACTATAAATCTTGTGTGTGCTTTATGTGTTTATTGTATTGCAGGTTACTTATCTTGAAAGCAAAATCCAACCAACTAATAAAGCTCCTGAAGAAAAGAAAATAAAAGATTAGTCACTAAGGACTAAGAAATCTATTCACCCCCCTCCCTCTAGGTGATTTAGCTTTCCTTGAAATCAAAGACTTTTAAGCGGTATCAGAGGGAGATTGCTCAAAAAGGACCTAACAGTCTGAGTTGACCTCCAAGGATAGCTAAAATGTTTGCACATATGGGTTCAAGGGTAAACCATAAGGTGTGGAGCTCAAAGGAGCTCCGAGTCTGCAGAGAGAAAAAGAACAGCATTGGGTTGTTGACAACACTTGCAGAAGACAAAGTCTATCCAAATACAAGGGGCAAAGATCAGGGCCCCTCTATCATATTCAGACAGTGATTCCGAGGTGAATGAAGCTGAGAGAGATAACTTCATATGCCATGGGATGACAGCTACATCTGAAGATGAATCTTGCCAGGATCAGCCTGGACAAAAATAGGTATATTCCCCATCTAGCTCATTCTTAGAGTCAGGATATGAATCCTGTACAGTCTGTGATGCATCCTTATCAAGTGATGATGAGAGTCTTCTTTCAAAAGATGATATCAATCAACAGATTAAAAATGATTGTGTACTTTTGAAGGCTTTCAAAGAAAGCAAGATGCTTGTTAAGAAACAAGCAGAGGAAATTGCCTCACTACATCTGGCAGCTTACCAGTAAGATGAGTCTTCATCTTTGCTATATCTAAAAGTGAGGGAAGTAACTCATCTATACACCATGGTAGATATCCATGTTGAGTCCATCAAATATAAGGACTCTATCATCATGGATCTTGAAGAGAAACTTGAAAGGGAGAAGAGGATTGTGGCTAATTTCTCTAAGATAGATACTATCAAGAGAAAATCTGAATCTGAGTGGATTTCTAAAGATATCCATCCTCAGAGGAGAGGTCAAGCTCCTGTCAAAGCTCAGTCAACCTCTCACATGGTAATTCTCCCATCCAACAGGTATGACTAAGACTTTAAGTGTGGTCATAGGAGGTGTGGGAATCTTCCTTGTATGATTCCAAATGTACCTTACAATAGAAGAAGAGAGGTCATGAGATTGAGTGCACAGAAGGCTTCCCATTTAAAAGTCCAAAAGGCCCATCCTGGACATTTTGTATTTAGTGCTCCAACCCCCTAATTCAAGGATGTGGCAATGGCCTATTCTAAGGTTCTTTGATGAGCTGTAAATATACGTATTTTTACGTACAATAAATAATTTGTTTTAGTTTATTTTTGTCTTTTTTAGTTATTTTTATTTAATAAATTGCTCCTATTTTGTAAATATTATTCTAACTTAGACTTATTTTTGTTTCCTGAAATTTTCAGGAAAATTGCCAAAAAAAGCAAGTACACGCCCGTGTACTTTGGGTCATGCCCGTGACCAGGGCGTGTACCATCAATTTCCCGTGAAACTAGCCGTTTTCTGAAGAAAAAATGTGACACGCCCGTGTCATTGGACATACCCCGTAACCTTGTCTCGTGTAACTCCCGCGTAATGAAAATGCGCACGACAATCGTCGACCAACCCGACATGCCCAGCATCACGCCCATGACCTAGGGTATGACTCCTCCACCTGGCCCGACAAGACAGTGCGGCGACTTTCGACACAACCTGCGCCCAGTTACACCTCCCTGACACGCCCAGCGTCACTCCCATGATAAGGGGCGTGACCGCCACGTGGATCTCCCCGAAGTCAACTTTGTCGTCAATTCGCCTGCTCGAATCATGCACAGTGCTGACACGCCCCCCGACACTCCCGTATCAGAGGGCGTGCACCATGAAAAGTTTCCCTATAAATATCCATGTTCTGTATGGATTCCTGTTCTGCATTTTGAGCCATTTTGCCCTAGGGAGGTGTTGTTCTAATACATTCTGAAGCCTTATAAGGGAATTTTCTCCCTCTATCCTTAGTTTTTTTTATCTTTCTATGTAACTCATTTTTACTTAATAAAATTTGTGCTTTTCTCCCTTTACATGGTTTTAGATTCCATCTAAACACCTCTTGTATGCAATCTTATTTTGTTTCTTTTGTTTCTCCTTTTTTTAAAATGGGTGTGTGTGTATATGAGTATAGCTTTTGTTTTTATGTTTTTGTTATTTTTACTTAACTTGTTTAGACTTAGGCTTTTTAGAACTCTTCATATTTATCCTTATGAACATATAAAAAAGGTTATAAAAGTAGTTTTGATTTTTACCTAGTATTTTATTTTCGTAAAACTTTTTGTTCTTTTCCCTTTTCTTCCACTTTTTATGCGTTTTTAAAGAGTTATAAGAATGGATTAGCTATCATTTTCATTTTTCAAACAACTTTATTTTTGCTTTATTTTCAAAAACTTTTCGCTCTTTTAATTTTTCTGACTTCATTTTATTTATTTCTACCGCATTCTAGCGCTAGAAATATAATTGTTTTAGTTTTTCAATCATTTTCATTTTGCGTTTATTTGCAAACCTTATTGCTCGTTTAATTTCAATTTTTACTTTTTATGCATTTCTACCGCATTCTAGCGGTAGAAATGTAGTTATTTTAATTTTTTTAGTAACTTAGTTTTTCGTATTTTTGTACATTTGCGTGTGTGTATGAGATAGATTTTATAGCTTTCATTACTTTATTTCGAGTGCGTGATTGAGTGTTTTACTTTATGTAGAGTGCGTGTGTTGTTTTTAATTTTTGTAGAGTGCGTTTGTTTTCATTCATGTAGAGTGTGTGAGTGTGTTTTTACTTCTATTGTGTGTGTGTGTGTGTGTGTGTGTGTGTTTATTTAAGTAGCGTGAGTGAGTGTGTTTTACTTTCCATAGAGTGTGTGCATTTATTTTCTCCCACTCATTTGAGTAGGACCCGCTTTAATTTTCCGCCTACTCATTTGAGTAGGATTTGCATGTGTGAGTTTTCAATTTCAGTAGAGTTCGTGCGTGGGTGCATTTATTTTCTCCTACTCCTTTGAGTAGGACTCGCTTTAATTTCCCGCCCACTCGTTTTAGCCGGGACTTGTCTTTTACTGCTTTCATTTCAGTTCTACTCGTTTGAGTAGGACTTGCAATTTACTACTTTCTTTACAGCTTTCCTTTACTGCTTTCCTCTTACAGCTTTCATTTTCTGCTTTATTTTATTGCTTTCATCACAAGCTGTCCCCATTCCGATGAGTGGCTAACCGCTCTTAGCCCTCAGTATCGAAGAGAATTGGGACAGATAAAATAGCTTTAAATAATTAAAGGTCCTGTTTTTCAAATTAATTAAATTAACTTAAGGTTTGCCTCGGGTTTACGAAGCGTAGAAACACATAATCGATGTGTGGGCTCTATTTTCGTAGTTCATACGCTAGCTAGCCGAGAGGTCGTGCATATGCACCGATCGCCCCTTGGTAAATAGAGTTCTGCACTAACCCTCGATAGAGGATGTTGGGTACATTGGTTTGAATGTACCTTATTTGAAGAAGCCTCACCCTACTCAATGATATACATCAAAATGTATTTGATGTGTTTTGAGTTTACTTGTGCAGGTTAAGTATTTGAAGGAAAGATGAAAAAGTTTCTAAGTCCATGTGTCGACACCCAGAGGGAAAGTGTCGACACTTAAGAAGACTTGTGTCGACACCCAGGCAAGCAGTGTCGACACTTGGAGTACTTGTGTCGACACCAGGGATGCAGAGTCGACACCAGACACAAAGTGTCGACACAAGGAGCTGTGTCGACACTCAATGAAGAAAACTCCAGTGAAGCTGTGTCGACACTTAGCAGTTGTGTCGACACCCAGAGGAACTGTGTCTACATCAGAAAGTGTCGACACTTGGAGGCTGTGTCGACACTCAGCAAAAGTCAACAGAGTCTAATTATAAGTGTCGACATAATAAAGAATGTGTCGACACTCATCAGAAGACTCAACACTTGAAGAAAGTGTCGACACAATGAAGAATGTGTCGACACACAGCAGAAGACTCAGTACATGAAGAAAGTGTCGACACTAGGAGGCTGTGTCGACACTCAGCAAAGTTCAACAAAAAATTCTAAGTACAAGTGTCGACACTAAGGAGAATGTGTCGACACTCAGCCAGAGTCTCAACAGAAGAAGAATGTGTTGACACAAGGAGCAGTGTCGACACTCAGCAGGTATCAACATAGAAGGCATGTGTCGACACCAAGAAGATGTGTCGACACTGAACAAGTTCAACACATGAAGATGTGTCGACACAAAGGTGTTGTGTCGACACTTACAAGAATTCAACTAAGTGCTGAAGAACAAGGAGTTGTGTCGACACTCAATATCAGTGTCGACACATGATGAAGAAGCTGTGTCAAGAAGTGAATTCTACAACACAAGGAGTTGTGTCGACAACTTGAAGACTAGTGTCGACACTTAGTTAACTTGTGTCGACACTTAGTCTATAAGTGTCGACGCTTAAAGACATACAGTCTCGACACTTTCAGACAGTTACAGTTATTTCAAGAACTTACTGGATGACTTGACAGCTGTCATTCTAGCCGGTCTACTACACCTGTCAGAGTTGTCAGAAATCAGTTAGGAACCGGACCAGCTGGTTACCATGAAGAAGGCCTATAAATATGCTTATACTGTCAACAGAAAGAAGATTGAACACAGATCAACACATCAAGTAATACACACAAGATCTAGCTATTCATTGAAAAATCTAGTGAAGATCTAAGAAGTTGGAGAGAGAGAGCTCCATCCAAGAAGACAGCCGTTGGAACCAGGCTGTGAAGAAGGATTCAGACCTAGTTCTGAATCTTAAGTTGCAGAGATCAAAGATCAGCTGCAGAGAAGATCAATCCTATTGTGTTCTACATTCAAGAAGCTTTGAAGAAAAGCCAAGTGAGATTGATCTCAACAGAGTTCTTCCAAGAACTCATCAAGAACCTATCAACTCTTCTCTCTATTCTCTGAGTTGTAGGTATAAACTTCGTATTCTAATTTCTTGTAGGTCCTTATGGATCTGAGTTGTAAGCCTGTAATTATAAAGGCTGAGTGTAGGGCATGTGTGCCTGAGTGTAGGAGATTCTTATCTCTGAGTGTAGGCCTGTTGTGGCTGAGTGTAGGCCTGCTGTGGCTGAGTGTAGGCTTTGTGAAGAAGCTGAGTGTAGGTCTTTGGAGAACACTGAGTTGTAGGGCCTTGGTCCTGAGCTGTAGGAACCTGTTTTGGGGTTCTGACTGTAAGATCTGAGGATCTGAGATAGTGGAGGAGTTTGGCCGAATCTAGTACACTACTAGATAGGCGAAGGGGGAAAGTGGATGTACCCAAACCATGGGGAACCACTATAAATTTGTGTGTTCACTGTGTGCTTGATTGATTGCTGTGATTGCTGATTGACTACAGTGTAGAATTAGTTATAACTCTGAGATATAAACTGAAATCTGCCTAAAAAGTTGAAAAAGATTAAGTCACCTATTCCCCCCCCTCTAGGTGATTAGGTACATTTTCTTTCAAGTGGTATCAAAGCCAGGTTACTCAAAAAGGGACATAACTGTCTGAGTAGATCCTGTTGGCAGATTAAGTGAAATCAAGAAAATCAAGAAACATGGGTTCAACAGAGAATCATAAGGAACTTGGATCTATGAAGTTACCCATATGTAGAAAAGAGATCTTTGTCATCTGGAAGGAAAGGGTGAGACTGTTTATGGAAGCCTCAGACCCTAGAATATATATCAAAGTGAAAGAAGGGCCATATGTGCCCATGAAGGTTTCAGTATTAGATGCAAATTAGAGAACACCTAAGGACTTCTCTGAGATGACAAAATATGAGATAATTCTAGCCACAATGGACAAGACGGCTCAGAATATCATTGTTAGTGCCATAGATGATGCTACCTTTTAGAATTTGATACACTGTAAGACATCTAAGGAAATGTGGGATACTCTTATTGTGTACATGGAGGGTTCTGAAGAAGTGAGGCAGGACAGAAAGTCCTTATTAAACCAAGAATATGAAAGCTTCAGGCAAGACAGATCTGATAGCATAACAGAATGCTATAAAAAGTTCTATAGGATTGTCAATGAGCTAATGTCCTATGGCAGAGAATTCAGTAATTATGAGTTAAATGATAAGTTTCTAAGGTCCCTAATAAAGGATTGGGACACCAAGATCTGTGCCATAAGGGAAATGACAAAGTTAGCAGATATCCCTCCACCAACACTGTTTGGAAAACTGCTATCCTATGAGATGCAGTTGATGATGAGAAAAGAAGAGGAGAAATCTACAAGAAGTGAACATAAAGAAAGGACAGTGGCATTCAAGACAGAAGCCACCAGAAAATACAGAAGTAAGTCACCAACTCCACCTCCTAAAGTAGCTGAGACTGAGTTAGATGATTCAGAAAGCAGAAAGTCTGAAAGCAGTGAAAGTGATGAGGACTTTGCAGCATTCACAAGACACTTTCAGAAGTTCTTAAAGAAGAAACAGTGGAGGACAAAGCCATCCACTTCACATGGAAAAGATGACTATTATCAGAACAAGAAGTCATCAAAGAAAGACAGGAAAAAGACCAAGTCTGGCAAAGCAACTCTATCAAAAATTGTATGTTATTGCTGTAACAGACAAGGACATGTTATTGCAGACTGTCCAGAGAAAAGGAAGGAGTCTAATGATAAGAAGAAGACTCAATTCAAGGGCAAGAAGGAAAGGTCTTTTGTTTCCAAGAAGGACAAAGGCCTGTCAGACATGTCTTCTTCAGAAACTGAGTCAGAAGCTGAAGCTTACATAGGGTTGTTTGCTGAAGAAGAAGAAGAGGAGTTCATTCAGATAATGAACTCTATTTATGAGCAAGAGAACAGTCAGTGTCATGGACTGATGGCATTAACAGAAGATGACAAAATCCAGGAGCAGCCAGGACCTAGTAAGGTACAAAATTGTTCTTTAAGTTCAATTTCTTGTGCTAGTTCAGAATCAGATACATCATCATCAAGTGATGGGAGTGCATCTGAGTCTGAAGGGGATATTCATCAATTGATAGATGAATATAAAGTTCTATTGCAAGCATTTAAGAAGAGCAAGTCCCTAGCCAAGAGTCAGGCAAAAAAAATTGCTAGTCTCAAAGTTGCTGCAACTGATTTTGAGAAGATGATTGATCAAAAACTAAATGAGATAGCCAGACTGAAGCACATAACTGTGATTCAAATGCGGACTATAACATTTAAGAATGATCAAATCAGAAGTCTGGAGATTAGTCTTCAGAAGGAGAGAGATTTAGTTGCTAGGTTTTCTAAACCAAAGTCAGTTCTACCCTTAATTGATGAATTTGTTCATCAAAAAGGTAAAGCTGGACTGGGGTTTACTAAACCAGCTAGGACTGTTCTGTCCAAGTCCAAGGGCAAAGCCCCAGCTCTCAATAAGCCAGCTGTAGATAAAACAGCTAAGAATGTAACTAAGCAAAGGTATAATAGGTTTGAGTGTTGGTGCTGTGGCAAGGTAGGCCACTTTGCCATGGACTGTTGGCACAATACAAGTGCCAAAGTGAGTAGCAAACTGCCTGTTGGAAAACCTGCAGGTAGCTTTGTTAGGAGGCAAACTAACCAGTACCAAGGACCTAAGAATTCTTTAGGTTCTAAGGTCAACTAATCTGTTTTGCAGGTAAGTCCAAGTGGCCATGCCCCTATATGGTACTTGGACAGTAGATGTTCTAGGCACATGACTGAAACTAGGGGATTGCTAAAGGACTTCACACCAATCAAGGATAGTCCTAAAGTCACCTTTGGTGGTTCTGAAAAAGGGACCATCAAGGGTTTTGGTAACATTTCTAGCACCCATATTACTATTACTCAAGTGGCTTATGTTGAAGGGTTGAAACATAACCTTATTAGTATAAGTCAATTGAGTGATTTAGGAAATGACATCTCATTTGTCAAAAATGGTTGTCATATCATTACATCAAATGATCAAGAGATCATTTTGACTGGTTACAGAAAAAGAAATGTCTACTGTCTAGACATTATGTGTGAGAACAATGGTTCTCCAGTGTGTCTTGTAGCTGATGAGAAAGTCTCTCATTGTGTCAAATGGCACAAGAGGCTAGCCCATCTCAACTACAAGACAATTGGTCAACTCTTTAGCAAAGAGTTAGTGAGGAATGGTCCTCAAGTTAAGTGTATTAAAGATGGAATATGCTCAGCTTGTCAAAAGGGCAAGCAGACTAGATCCACCATTAGTAGCATTGAAAACAAAGATGCTGTGAGGTGTTTATACCTCTTGCATATGGATCTCTTTGGTCCTATGCTAGTTCACAGCCTAGGTAGGAAGGTCTATACCTTTGTGGTTGTAGATGACTACTCAAGGTTTTCCTGTGTGTTCTTCCTTAGACAGAAATATGAAACACCTAGTATCTTCTATAGCTTTGTCAAACAAATTCAGAATGAACTAGACAGTACAGTGGTCTAGATAAGAAGTGACCATGGTACTGAATTTCAGTCTGATAGTATGGCAAAACTATGTGAAGAATTTGGGATGCTTCAGGAGTTTTCTTCACCAAGAACACCTCAGCAAAATGGCATTGCTGAGAGGAAAAATAGAACCTTGATTGAGGTTGGTAGAACCCTATTAAGTGATACATCACTACCAGAATATTTCTGGGCTGAGGCAGTTAATACTGCATGCCATGTAATTAATAGGGATACCATTACTAAAAGCCACAATAAGACCCCCTATGAGATTGTGAAAGGCAGAAAACCAAACCTATCCTATTTCAGGGTCTTTGGTTGTAAGTGCTTTATACTTAACAATGGAAAGTCTTACTTGACTAAGTTTGCTGCCAAGTCCCAAGAGGGGATCTTTGTTGGGTACAACAACAATAGTAAGGCTTATAGAGTCTACAACTTGTCTACTCAAGTTGTAGAAGAGTCTGTACATGTAGTATTTGATGAAACTAGACTTATTAACAATGAGTTGTCTAGTAGTATTTGCAGCTCCACAGGTGTGACTGAGAAGATGGACAAGCTCACTATAGAAGAAGAACCTACTGTAAGACAGCAAGTTGAAGATAGTGGTTGTTGTCCAGGGGGAGTACTACATGTACCTAATGTAGAAGAAGTCCAAGGAGTGCAGCAAGATGAAGAAACTGAAGAAGTTCAACCTGAAGCCAGGATGCCTCCAGCTAATAGGCATCTTAGAGATCATCCAGCAGATCAAATCATTGGTGATCTAAGACAAGGGGTACAAATAACTAGCAAATATCAGAGTGCAGCACTGTTCTCCAGTTTTCTATCCCAAGTTGAGCCAAAAAGTTTGAAGAAGCCATCCTAGACCCTCATTGGATAGAGGCAATGCAAGAAGAGCTGAATCAGTTCAAGAGTTGCAAAGTCTGGGAGCTTGTTCCTAAACCAAAAGACCACAACATAATTGGAACCAAGTGGATCTTTAGGAATAAGATGGATGAACATGGAGTGATTGTCAAGAACAAAGCTAGATTGGTTGCTAAAGGATATAGGCAGGAAGAAGGTATTGACTTTGATCAAACCTTTGCTCCAGTAGCCAGACTGGAAGCCATAAGGATGTTCCTGGCCTATGCAACCTATCAAGGATTTAAAGTTTACCAAATGGATGTTAAGTCAGCCTTTTTGAATGGTAATCTAAAGGAAGAGGTCTATGTGGAACAACCATCAGGTTTTGTTGATTCAACTCAACCTAATTATGTCTATAGACTTAGGAAAGCTTTGTATGGGTTAAAATAAGCCCCTAGGGCTTGGTATGAAACCCTGTCTAGTTTCCTCATTGAGAATAAATTCACAAGGGGGAAAATAGACAAGACTCTATTCCTTAGGGAATCCAGAGGCAAGATAATACTAGTCCAAATATATGTAGATGACATCATATTTGGGTCTACTGAGAGTAGTCTTTGCAAAAAGTTTGCAAAACTAATGCAAGGACAATTTGAGATGAGTAGTATGGGGGAACATAAGTTCTTCTTGGGTCTCCAAGTTAGATAGGCTGAGAATGGTTTATCCATATGCTAGTCTAAGTTCACCCTAGAACTCATAAGGAAGTATGGTATGGATTCATCCAGTACCATGAAGACTCCTATGGGGTCAAGTATGTCTCTTAGCAAAGATGATGCAGGGAAACCTGTAGATGAGACTTTGTATAGAGGGATAGTTGGCTCCCTACTCTATTTGACTGCAAGTAGACCAGATATCATGAATGCTACATGTGTCTGTGCTAGGTACCAAGCATGCCCTAAAGAGTCTCATTTGACAGCAGTCAAAAGGATACTGAGATATCTAAAGGGCACTCCTTATCTAGGCCTTTGGTATCCTAGGAATGGAGACTTTGAACTGACAGGTTATTCAGATGCAGATTTTGCAGGCTGCAAAGAAGACAGAAAAAGTACAACTGGAACCTATCAATTCCTAGGTGGAAGACTGATTTCATGGAGTAGCAAGAAGCAAACAAGTGTGGCTATCTCCACGGCAGAATCAGAATATGTGGCTGCAGGAAGTTGCTGTGCTCAACTTCTATGGATACAACATCAGCTTGAGGATTATGGAATTCAGGTAAGTAGAACACCACTATTTTGTGATTCTACTAGTGCTATAACTATTGCAAACAATCCTATTTCCCATAGTAAAACTAAACATATTGAAATAAAATATCATTTTCTAAGGGAACATGTAGAAAAGGAAGATATTTCACTGGAGTATGTAAATACTGATAATCAACTAGCTGATATGTATACTAAGCGTTTAGAAGAAACAAAGTTCAATAGGTTTAAAATTGAACTAGGTATGATAAACTTAGAATAAGTTTATAAAAATGACTAAGTAAAAAGGTGTCGACACACAGAGTTGTCTGTGTCGACACAGAAAATTGGTGTCGACATTTCATGGAAAAGGTGTCGACACATCTAGGAAGTTGGTGTCGACACTTCAGAAAATTAGTGTCGACACATACAGGGTTAGTGTCGACACAACCAAGGTGGTGTCGACACTTAGAGTTTACTCAGAATTATCTAAGTAAAGTCTCGACTAAGTGTCAAGCTAAGCGGTGTCGACACATAGACAAGTGTCGACACATATGTTCTGTCGACTATACTTGTGTCGACACATAGGTGTCGAGACATTATAAGTCTGTGTCGACACTTATCAACAGTGTCGACACAATTTGAGTTAGTTAACCCGCACTTTCATCTTCAATACTAGAAAGGTATAAATAGGATTTTGCCATTGTCTGTCGACACGCTCACCAAAGTTTCGAGACCAAACTTGTGTGTCGACACCTCTCTTCTCTCCATTCAAATTCTTCAAACCCTAATGGCGCCAAAGCTCGAGGAGAACGTGAACGAAGGCTATGAACTGGTGCGACATGCATTTGACGATGCAGAACAAGAGATCAAGGATATGGTAACCCTAGTCGCAAACTCAGGGTTAGATTTTCTTGTTTCAGAGCCAACCAAGATCTGGAAGAAAGAAGTTCTGGAATTCCTGAATGGAGCTAAAATAGATGAATCTGGACTCAAGATAAAGTCTAGCGTTCATGGTGAAAAAGTGAAGGTATCACCTAAAAGTTTGAGAAATGTCCTAAATCTACCAAGGACAAAAGAAGAGGATGAAGTTACTGCTTCTAAGACCAGAGAAGCTTTAACATGGTGTGGACTGGATTCCAAGCTAAAAATTAGATCTGTATTCAATAGGAAAGGCATGAACAGCCAGGGTAAATTTCTCTCAGAAATTGTTGGCAAAGTTATCCTGTGCAAGTCTGGAGGACATGACAGGATTTCAGCTTATATGTTCGGCATCATAACAAGGATTATATTTCAACTAACTACTGATTGGTCTGCAGTATTATTTGAGAAGATTATGGAGAGCCTGAAGAAACCCAATTTGGGTAGAATTCTAAGTCTTTACTTGGCTGGTAGTATACCAGAAGTAATGAGTCAAGCTGCTGGCACTAAGATCAACCATATGAGGAAGATGGACATGAGGATATTCTCTAGGTGGGACAGAGTTTTAACTAAGGATATGCCTACTCCTAAGAAAGTAACACCACTAAAGAAGAAGAAGAAGAAGAAGATAGCCACTGTGGCTCAGGATTCATCTAGCAGCTCTGAGGAGCAAGTTGTCTTTACACCAGATGATGAACAAGTACCTGAAGATGCTGGGAAGTCTCCAGCTCAACACGATGATGCAGAAAGGCAGGGGGAGCTACCTCATGCTAGCCCCTTACACCAGGATTCTGTCCAAGGGGAGCCACTAGTAGTGGAAGAGACAACTCCAAAGGAAAGTGAGCAAGCAACCCACACTATCCTTGAGGTAATCTCAGAAATCAATCAATTAGATTTCCTTATTGAGAGTGAAGTTATAATTGACAACTTATCTGATGTTAATCAGACCCCTCAGATTGATAGTCAACTCCTAGATGTTGTCATGGAGGATACATCTGCTGAAGCTCAAGTGGAACCAACTCAAGTCACTGATGAGATAAGAGAACCTCCATCACTTCCTCAACAAGAATTTACCATGGAAGATCTATTCCTTAATCTGGATCAAGCAGACCTTGAGAAGGAAAGTACGGCTGCTGAGGGGGAGAATGCTCAAGTTCAGGGGGAGCAAGTGGAACTTCTAGAAGAAACTGCAAGGAAAGAGCCAAAGAAGCAAAAAGCTGTTGAGGAGCTATCTAGGGAGAGGGTAGAAATAGCCAGCACATCTGCTTCTGAAGATGAGGAGACTGCAAGAGCAAAGAAAAGAAAATTCCAAGTATTCAAGAGGAGGAGCCAGACCTATAAGAAAGCTCTGCAAACTATATCACCACAGCCTGCACTACAGCCAGCACCAACTGTAGATTACAGTGCTTTGATGGTTGCTATGCAAATTAAGCTTGATGAGCACAGGAAAGCCATAGAAACATATGTGGATGAGGGGCATAAATCTCTACAGTTTGATCTAGCCCAAGATATTAAGTCTATTAGATTTGAGATGAATCTAAATAAGAAAGAGATGACTGACTGCTTCCACAAGGGAGGGAATACAGTAGTCTATCTAGCTACTCATCAAGAGAAAATAAAGGCTCAAGTGGATGACATTGCACTGAAACAAGGATATGTTCTTGAGAACCAGATCAGAATGAATGATAACTTAACTGCTTCTCATAATGCAATTGTCACAGAGATGAAGAATATAGCTGCTGGACTGACTACTTCTCATGCTACTGCTAAAGCGGAGTTTGATAAAGCTTTACAAGAGGGCATCACTGCTGTTACATCTGCTATTCAAGATTCTCAGAAGCTGATCTCAGAAAAACTCCAAAGGTTAAAACCTTTCTACAAGGATGGAGTCAATTATCTTAATGCACAAATCAGATTTCAAAAGGATGATCTAAGAGATCACATGGAAAGAGAAGTCATAAAGGGGGAGAGGGTGTTAGTCAAAGCCAGCTCTGATCATGTCAAGTGGATTTCTAATTCTATCAGAGCAACTCTTGGTTATCCTTCTTTATGTGATGATGACAATGTAGCAGAATCTGGGATACATCCTGCATATCTAGGAGGGGAGCAACCTGAAGTAGGTCAAGTAATCTATCCTCCACCAGATTTTGATATGATACAAGCTGATATCCAGACAATGTATAGCCCACCTGAGGGCAAGCAAAATGTTATTCTAGAAAAAGCGGTTCAGCCAGTATCTGAGGCTTTACAGGAAGCTATACTGAAGGAACAAGCTGAACAAGAAGCTAGATTGTCCAAGAAGAGGTTCAGAGAGCAAGCTGAACAAAGACCAGACTTTGAGCAGTGGAGTCCCACTTCAAGGAATATCATTCTAACTGCATGGAAGGCTGCCAAAGATAATGTGCAAGATAGAAATAAGTGGTTTTCTGAACTTGAGTGGAGAAAGCATGAATCTAGGCAAGAAGCCATAGTACAATATAGAAGGAAGGCCAAGATGGGAAAGCTAGCTCCTACTGCCCAGGAGCCTAACAAGTACTTTCCCAAGCCTTATCATTACTTTGAGAGGCAAAAGATTAAACTGAAGAGCAAAAGAAGAAGGATCTTAAAGGGAAGAAGCATGCTGATACTGAAGATGATGAAGCCCCTGTACAAGCCAAGATACAGTCTGGAAAGGGAATTGTAATTAAGGAGGCTGAGCAGAAATAGGATAGATTTCATCTTGAGTTCACAGCTGTAATATTTTGATTTTAAAACACTCTGTAAATTTTTGAATATGACAAAGTGTTAGAACAATGTGATGTGTTATAAATGTATAATTGTTCTGAGATGATATCTATGTATACATGTTTGTTTAATACATGTTTATGTTTGCCCTGTTATATAATCCTGCTTTACATCATGCTATGATTTTATTCTGTGTGGTGTATATCATTGACTAAGGGTTATGACTTCTCCAAATATGGGGAGATTGTTGGGTACATTAGTTTAAATGTACCTGATTTGAAGAAGCCTCACTCTACTCAATGATATACATCAAAATGTATTTGATGTGTTTTGAGTTTACTTGTGCAGGTTAAGTATTTGCAGGAAAGACGAAAAAGTTTCTAAGTCCATGTGTCGACACCCAGAGGGAAAGTGTCGACAATTAAGAAAACTTGTGTCGACACCCGGACAAGCAGTGTCGACACTTGGAGTACTTGTGTCGACACCAGGGATGTAGAGTCGACACCAGACACAAAGTGTCGACACAAGGAGCTATGTCGACACTCAATGAAGAAAAATCTAGTGAAGCTGTGTCGACACTTAGCAGTTGTGTCGACACCCAGAGGAACTGTGTCTACATCAGAAAGTGTCGACACTTGGAGGCTATGTCGACACTCAGCAAAAGTCAGCAGAGTCTAAGTATAAGTGTCGACATAATAAAGAATGTGTCGACACTCATCAGAAGACTCAACACTTGAAGAAAGTGTCGACACAATGAAAAATGTGTCGACACACAGCAGAAGGCTCAGTACATGAAGAAAGTTCGACACTAGGAGGCTGTGTCGACACTCAGCAATGTTCAACAAAAAATTCTAAGTACAAGTGTCGACACTAAGGAGAATGTGTCAACACTCAGCCAGAGTCTCAACAGAAGAAGAATGTGTCGACACAATGAGCAGTGTCGACACTCAGCAAGTATCAACACAGAAGGCATGTGTCGACACCAAGAAGATGTGTCGACACTGAACAAGTTCAACATATGAAGATGTGTCGACACAAAGGTGTTGTGTCGACACTTACAAGAATTCAACTAAGTGCTGAAGAACAAGGAGTTGTGTCGACACTCAATATCAGTGTCGACACATGATGAAGAAGTTGTGTCAAGAAGTGAATTCTACAATACAAGGAGTTGTGTCGACACCTTGAAGACTAGTGTCGACACTTAGTTAACTTGTGTCGACACTTAGTCTATAAGTGTCGACACTTAAAGACAGACAGTCTCGACACTTTCAGACAGTTACAGTTATTTCAAGAACTGACTGGATGACTTGACAGCTGCCATTCCAGCCGGTCTACTGCACCTGTCAGAGTTGTTAGAAATCAGTTAGGAACCGGACCAGCCGGTTACCATGAAGAAGACGTATAAATAGGCTTATACTGTCAACAGAAAGAAGATTGAACACATATCAACACATTAAGTAATACACACAAGATCTAGCTATTCATTGAAGAATCTAGTGAAGATCTAAGAAGTTGGAGAGAGAGTGCTCCATCAAAGAAGACAGCCGTTGGAACCAAGCTGTGAAGAAGGATTCAGACCTAGTTCTGAATCTTAAGTTGCAGAGATCAAAGATCAGCTGCAGAGAAGATCAATCCTATTGTGTTCTACATTCAAGAAGCTTTGAAGAAAAGCCAAGTGAGATTGATCTCAACAGAGTTCTTCCAAGAACTCATCAAGAACCTATCAACTCTTCTCTCTATTCTCTGAGTTGTAGGTATAAACTTTGTATTCTAATTTCTTGTAGGATCCTTAGGGATCTGAGTTGTAAGCCTGTAAATATAAAGGCTGAGTGTAGGGCCTGTGTGCCTGAGTGTAGGAGATTCTTATCTCTGAGTGTAGGCCTGTTGTGGCTGAGTGTAGGCCTGCTGTGGCTGAGTGTAGGCTTTATGAAGAAGTTGAGTGTAGGTCTTTGGAGAAGACTGAGTTGTAGGGCCTTGGGCCTGAGCTGTAGGAACCTGTTTTGTGGTTCTGAGTGTAAGATCTGAGGATCTGAGATAGTGGAGGAGTTTGGCCGAATCTAGTACACTACTAGATAGGCGAAGGGGGAAAGTGGATGTACCCAAACCTTGGGGAACCACTATAAATTTGTGTGTTCACTGTGTGCTTGATTGATTGCTGTGATTGCTGATTGACTGCAGTATAGAATTAGTTATAACTCTGAGATATAAACTGAAATCTGCCTAAAAAGTTGAAAAAGATTAAGTCACCTATTCACCCCCCACCCCCTCTAGGTGATTAGGTACATTTTCTTTCAGAGGAGGCGCGAAAACTCTACCGTATTGGGTTCCCCACCCAATATCTGGGTTCTTTGCGTAATGCGAGCATTAAGAGCAATCCTTCGTCGGATGATAGCTCGGTCGAATAGTCTTAATGTTAAGGTGAGCGATAGTCCTAGAGATAGGTTAGCTCATTTTAGTGGAACCTACACGACCAAGTCTCCGCCTTAATTAATTTGAAATTTTGTATCTCTTTTTATTAAAAGTTTATTTAGTTCAATTTTTTTTCGATATGGTTGTGCTATGCTCATCATCGGCTCCATATTTTTAAAGCTTTTATTTTTAATACCTCTCAACAAGTTAAACTAATAATAAAGCTTATACGCACGGCCTCTCGATAAGTTAAATATCGGTAAAATAATAGTCCCCTCTAGGGAAGAGTGAAAATAACCAACCCGACCCCGACAACAATATGACCTTGATATTCCACACTGAAATATCCTGTACTGCACACGATAGGTGCACTTGCCTCCTTTCGTTAAAACTCGATTTCACTGTTTTATATCCAAATAAATAAATCTGTGCGCCCTGTTTTCTAAATAAAATCAAATCCGCTTTTTTCAAATAATCCGCCCGGGGCGTCGCAGGCTCTTAATAATTTTTGGATTTTTAACCTCCATCATGTTTTTGGCGCCGTTGCCGGGGACTTGATGCAAAATATCATCAAGTTTGGCGCTGTTGTCGTTGAGTATTCGAGTCATTATTTTGAACTCTAGAGATCTATTCATTTTACCTATTTTTATATATATCACCAAAATTAAAAAAATGGCCAACAAAAATACTAATACTAATAATAATAATAATAATAATAACTACTTAAAAAAACTAAAAACTAAAAATCCAAAAACCTAAAAACTATAAAACTAAACACTCTAAAAATCTAAAAAATCACAAAAAAGTTAAAAAACTAAAAACCACACAAAAATCTAAAAACTACAAAACCAAAAATATCTAAAAAACCTTCAAAATGCCAAAACAAAAAGAAACTAAAAAACCAACATAAAAACTCACAAAAAATTAAATAAATTTACTTAAAAAACAAAAATATTATAATTTGTTATTAAAAATCTATTACACAAAAAATATTTTTCTCTACTAAAAAAACCACATGAAAATTCTGTATATATATTTTGTTTTAACTTGTTTTCTTTCTATTCAAAAAAAAACTCAAAAAACTTTTTACCAAAAAATAATAAACACTATAAAATAAATAAATTTTTCTATTATTAAAAGTTATATATCTATTTTTCTCGCTTCGACGGACTTCACTATTGTGCGCATTAGGGGATCGCATATATGTCATGCTCATAAAGCTAAGCGGTTAGCCTCCGAGTCACCTCCACTTGCCTCCCCCTACCGCTCGTAAACTTTTAGCCGACTTTATCTTTTTCATTTTTCTGTTATTTTTCTTTTCTTTTTTCTAAATAATGCAGGGTTTCAACCCGAGTCTCCCCGACCTCGTCTCAGGGAAGCTTCTACCATCTTTTTTTATTTTTGTGCATATTTTATTTTGTCTATTATCATTCTGAATACTTAGATTGCAACATTGGGGACAATGTTGGATTTAAGTATGGGGGTGTTTTCATATTTTTCAATTTCTGCACTTTTATATTCTGTAATAAAAAAACTCATCAAAAATACAAAAAAATTGCAAAATTTAATACCTTCAAAAAACAATTTCCTTGTTTTTATAAACAAAAACTCAAAAAAATTCATAAAAGAAAAACAAAAACAAAAACAAAAACAAAAACTTATAAACAAAAAATTCAAAAAATTTCGTTATTTTACTTTGTAACTATTTTTGTAAAACAATCTTTCTCTTTCACCCATCTCTTCTTTTTTCATAAAAACAACTTTCTCTTTCCCCCCTCCCTTCTTTAAATAACACCTCTTTCTCTCCCCTTTCTCATAAAAACTTGTTAAAAACTTAAAAAATCAAAAAATTTTATAAAATCAAACAAAATAAAAAGGGAGAATAACTCTAAAAAATTCAAAAAAAATTAATCAAAAATACAAAAAAATGATAAAAACTCTAACAAAATCCAAAAAATGTTTTGTTTATTATGAAGCAAAATTGATCGAATATCTCATTCTTAACCCTTTTCGCTTTCTAAAAATTTAGTTGCGAGTAAATTTATAAGTAAATTTTATTAATTATTTGCTTACTATTCCTTTATTAATTGAAGATCGATAGATTTAGATATCTGGGGTTAAGTTTTAAAGAATTTCTTATGCTTTATTTTTTTATTTAGATAAGGTACTTGTTTTCAACACCACTTCGACTCATTTAAATAGTTGCACATTTATTTTGTTAAAAAATAACAACCTAAGATTTCATATTATATTCACTCCAAACTATTTTTTTGAAATATAGGAATGTTTAATTTATAAAGGTTGCTCTCAAAATTTTTTTTATTAAGTCTAATTTTCTTCTGTAAAAAAACCTGTCCACCTTTTTTCGTATCTTACTTGACACGATTTTCATCTTTAAAAAATTCTATTTCAATGAGAATAAGATTTCGTTCCGTAAACATAGGCATCCAATATTTGAAAAGATTATATGTTACGAAGTAAGATGATAAAATTCATTACTCCTATACATATACATTGGATTATTATGAAGTTGTTAAAAAATTATATATGTTATGGAAAATAAGATTTCGTTTTCCTAACATCCATATTCGAACCAAAAAATTCATTAGAGGTTTGAGCGAAAAAATACACCCTCGCCACTTAACCAAAGCCCTTCATAAACCACAATATCCCCCTTCGATAATTTCAAGTGATTCTAGATTTAATTTTAAAATCTTTTTGAGATCATAATTTGTAAATTTCATTATTTCCTCTATTTCTTATAAGCTACAGTTTCATAATCCAATCTATTTTTGTTAACCTAACAAATAATTATTTTTGCTATCTATTTGATTATATCAGAAGTTTTTAGCTGAAACTCTTCCTTTATTTAAATTTTTGTCATAATTTAGGACTTAATTCTTATACCCCGGATATTTATTTTGATTTTTCTTTCAATTAATTCAAGCGGTAGCTAAACTTAGGATTTCTTTAATTCCTTATAAGTTCATCTCCAACTTTTGCTCTGGAATAACAAAAGCTTAAGTATGTGGGTATTTGATGAATTGTAAATATACGTATTTTTACGTACAATAAATAAGTCATTTTAGTTTATTTTTGTCTCTTTTAGTTATTTTTCTTTAATAAATTGCTCCTATTTTGTAAATATTATTCTAACTTAGACTTATTTTTGTTTCCTGAAATTTTCAGGAAAATTGCCAAAAAAACAAGTACACGTCCTTGTACTTTGGGTCACGCCCGTGACCCGGGCGCGTACCGTCAAATTCCCGTGAAACCAGCCGTTTTCTGAAGAAAAAATATGACACGCCCAATGACACGCCCGTGACCTTGGCACGTGTCAGTCCCGCTCGATGAAAACGCGTACGACGATCGTTGACCAACATGACAAGCCCAGCGTCACACCCGTGACCTAGGGCGTGACTCCTCCACCTGGACCGACAAGACAGTGCGGTGACTTTCGACTCAACCTGCGCCCTGTTCCACCTCCCCGACACGCCCAATGTCACACCCATGACTAGGTGCGTGACCGCCACGTGGACCGCCCCAAAGTCAACTTTTTGTCAATTCGCCGGGTCGAATCATGCACAGTGCTGACATGCCCCCCGACATGCCCATATCAGAGGGCGTGTACCATGAAAAGTTTCCCTATAAATAGCCAAGTTCTGTATGGATTACTATTCTGCCTTTTGAGCCATTTTGCCTTAGTGAGATGCTGTTCTAATGCATTCCAAAGCCTTGTAAGTGAATTTTATCCCCCTCTCCTTAGTTTTTGTTTTTATCTTTCTATGTAACTCATTTTTACTTAATAAAATTTGTGTTTTTCTCCCTTTTTATGGTTTTGGATTCCATCTAAACACCTCTATTATGCAAACTTATTTTGTTTCTTTTGTTTCTCTTTTCTTTAAAATGGGTGTGTGTATGAGTATAGCTTTTATTTTTATGCTTTTGTTATTTTTACTTTACTTGGTTTAGACTTAGGGGTTTTAGAACTCTTCATATTCATCCTTATGAACATATAAAAACGGTTATAAAAGTGGTTTTGATTTTTACCTAGTATTTTATTTTCGTAAAACTTTTTGTTCTTTTCCCTTTTCTTCCAATTTTTATGCGTTTTTATAGAGTTATAAGAATGGATTAGCTCTCATTTTCATTTTTCAAACACCTTTATTTTTGCTTTATTTTCAAACACTTCACGCTCTTTTAATTTTTCTGACTTCATTTTATTTATTTCTACCGCATTCTAACGGTAGGAATGTAATTGTTTTAATTTTTTGAGCATTTTCATTTTGCATTTATTTACAAACGTTTTTGCTTGTTTAATTTTTATTTTCACTTTTTATGCATTTCTACCACATTATAGCGGTTGAAATGTACTTATTTTTAATTTTTTAGTAACTTAGTTTTTCGTAATTTTGTACGTGTGCATGTGTGTATGAGATAGATTTTATAGCTTTCATTACTTTATGTCGAGCGCGTGAGTGAGTGTTTTACTTTATGTAGAGTGCGTGTGTTGTTTTTAATTTCTGCAGAGAGCGTGTATTTTCCTTCCTGTAGAATGTGTGAGTTTGTTTTCAATTATGTTGTGTGTGTGCATTTTCATTCCTGTAGAGTGCGTAAGTGTGTTTTTATTTCTATTTTGTGTGTGTGTTTTTATTCAAGTAGAGTGAGTGAGTGTGTTTAATGTTTTGTAGTGTGTGTGAGTTTTCATTTCATGTCGAGTGTGTATGTGTGTGTGTTTTACTTTCCGCAGAGTATGTGCATTTATTTACTCCCACTCGTTTGAGTAGGACCCGCTTTAATTTTCCGCCTACTCATTTGATTAGGATATGCGTGTGTTAGTTTTCAATTTCAGTAGAGTGCGTGCGTGGGTGCATTTATTTTCTCCTACTCGTTTGAGTAGGACTCGATTTAATTTCCCGCCGACTCGTTTCAGTCGGGACTTGTCTTTTACTCCTTTCATTTCAGTCTTACTCGTTTGAGTAGGACCAGCAATTTACTGCCTTCTTTATAGCTTTCCTTTACTGCCTCTTACAGCTTTCATTTTTTGCTTTATTTTCTCGCTTTCATTGCAAGCCGTCCCCATTCCGATGAGTGGCTAACCGCTCTAAGCCCTCAGTATCGAAGAGCATTGGGATAGATAAAATAGCTTTAAATAATTAAAGGTCCTATTTTTCTAATTTATTAAATTAACTTAAGATTTGCCTCGGGTTTACGAAGTGTAGAATCACATAATCAATGTGTGGGCTCTATTTTCGTAGTCCATACGCTAGCTAGCCAAGAGGCTGTGTGTATGGACCGATCACCCCTTGGTAAATAGAGTTCCGCACTAACCCTCGAGAGAGGAGGTGCGCAAACTCTACCGGATTGGGTTCCCCACCAAATAGTGGGGTTCTTAGCGTAATGCGAGCATTAAGAGGAATCCTTCGTCGGACGAGAGCGCGGTCGAATAGTCTTTATGTTCAGGTGAGCGACAGTCCTAGAGATAGGTGAGCTCATTTTAGTGGAACCTCCACGGCCAAGTGTCTGCCTTAATTAATTCGAAATTCAGAATCCCTTTTTATTAAAAGTTTATTTTAGTTCAAATTTTATTCGATGCTGTTGCGCTAAGCTCTTCATCGGGTCCATCTTTTTAAAGCTTTTATTTTTACTGCCTTTTGTTTATATATTAAAAAAATAACCTGACAAGTTATATATCGGTAAAATAATAGTCCCCTACATGGAAGAGTAGAAATAATCAAGTCGAGCCCGAGAACAATACGACCTCGATATTCCACATCGGAATATCCTGTACTATACACGATAGGTGCACTTGCCTCCTTTCGTTAAAACTCGATTTCACTATTTTATATCCAAATAAATAAATCTATGCGCCCTGTTTTCTAAATAAAATCAAATCCGCTTTTTCTAAGTAATCCACCCGGAGAGCCGCAGGCTCTTAATAATTTTTGAAGTTTTAACCCCCATCAAGTTTTTGGCGCCGTTGCCGCGGACTTGATGCAAAATATCATCTGTTTCCTTATTTTTCTATTTCTGCACTTTTACATTCTGTAATAAAAAACTCATCAAAAATACAAAAAATTGCAAAATTTAAAACCTTCAAAATTTTTTTTTCCTTGTTTTTATAAACAAAAACTCAAAAAATTCATAAAACAAAAACAAAACTTATAAACAAAAAATTCAAAAAAATTTCGTTATTTTACTTTGTAACTATTTTTGTACAACAATATTTCTCTTTCCCCCATCTCTTTTTGTTTGTAAAAATATCTTTCTCTTTCTCATCTCTCTTCTTTAAATAACACCTCTTTCTCTTCCCTTTCTCGTAAATAACCTGTTAAAAACTTAAAAAATCAAAAATTTTTATAAAATCAAACAAAATAAAAAAAAGAGAATAACTCTAAAAAATTCCAAAAAAAGAAAATAATCAAAAATACAAAAAAATGATAAAAAATCTAACAAAATCAAAAAATGTTTTGTTTATTATGAAACAAAATAAATCAAATAACTCATTCTTAACCCTTTTCGCTCTCCAAAAATTTAGTTGCGAGTTAATTTATAAACGAATTTTATTAATTCTTTGCTCACTATTCGTTTATTAAGTCGAGATCGATAAATTTAGATATTTGGGGTTAAGCTTTAAAGAATTTCTTATGCATTATTTTTTTATTTAGATAAGGTTCTTGTTTTCAACACCACTTAAACTCATCTAAATAGTTGCACATTTATTTTGTTAGAAAATAACAACCTTAGATTTCATATTATGTTCCCTCAAAGTTTTTTTTGAAATATAGAAACGTTTAATTTATAAAGGTTGTTCTCAAAACCTTTTTTATTAAGTCTGGTTTTCTTCTGCAAAAAAACCTTTCCACCTTTTTTCATGTCTTACTTGACACGATTTTGATCTTTTAAAGATCCTATGTCAATGGGAATAAGATTTCATTCCGTAAACATAGGCATCAAATATTTGAAAAAATTTATATGTTACGGAGTAAGAGGATAAAATTAATTACTCCTATACATATACATTGGATTATTATGAAGTTGTTAAAAAATTATATATGTTATGGAAAATAAGATTTCGTTTTCCTAACATCTATATTCGAACAAAAAAAATACATTAGAGCTTTGAGCGAAAAAATATACTCTCGCCTCTAAACCAAAGCCCTTCATAAACCACAATATCCCCCTCCGCAAATTTCAAGTGATTCTAGATTTAATTTTAAAATCTTTTTGAGAGCATAATTTGTAAATTTCATTATTTCCTCTATTTCTTATAAGCGACAATTTCATAATCCAATCTATTTTTGTTAACCTAACGAATAAATTTTTTTGCTATCTATTTGATTATATCAGAAGTTTTTAGCTGAAACTCTTCCTTTATTTCAATTTCTGTCATAATTTAGGATTTAATTCTTATACCCCAGATATTTATTTTGATTTTTCTTTCAATTAGTTCAAGCGGTAGCTAAATTTAGGATTTCTTTAATTAATTATAAGTTCATCTCCAACTTTTGCTCTGGAATATCAAAAGCTTAAGTATGGGGTATTTGATGAGTTGTAAATATACGTATTTTTACACACAATAAATAAGTCATTTTAGTTTATTTCTGTCTCTTTTAGTTATTTTTCTTTAATATATTGCTCCTATTTTGTAAATATTATTCTAACTTAGACTTATTTTTATTTCTTGAAATTTTCAGGAAAATTACCAAAAAAAAGTAAGTACACGCCCGTGTACTTACTTTTTTTTGGTAATTTTCACCAGGGTGTATACCGTCAACTTCCCGTGAAACCATTCGTTTTCTGAAGAAAAAATGTGACACGCCAAATGACACGCCCGTGTCATTGGACACGCCCCGTGACCTTAGCCCGTGTCACTCCCGCTCGACGATCGTCGACCAACCCGATACGCCCAGCATCACCCTCGTGACCTAGGGTGTGACTCCTCCACCTAGCTAGACAAGACAGTGCGGTGACTTTCGACGCAACTCGCGCCCAGTTCCACCTCCCCGACAAGCCCATCATGATGCCCGTGACTAGGGGAGTAATCGCAACGTGGACTGCCCCAAAGTCAACTTTGTCGTCAATTCGCCAGATCGAATCATGCACAGTGCTGACACGCCCCCCGACACGCCCGTATCAGAGGGTGTGTACCATGAAAAGTTTTCCTATAAATAGCCATGTTCTGTATGGATTCCTATTCTGCTTTTTGAGCCATTTTGCCTTAGGGAGATGTTGTTCTAATGCATCCTAAAGCCTTGTAAGGGAATTTTCTCCCCCTCTCCTTAGTTTTTGTTTTTATCTTTCTATGTAACTTGTTTTTACTTAATAAAATTTGTGTTTTTCTCCCTTTACATGGTTTTGGATTCTATTTAAACACCTCTCTTATGTAATCTTATTTTGTTTTTTTGTTTCTCTTTTCTTTAAAATGGGTGTGTGTGTATGAGTATAGCTTTTATTTTTATGTTTTTGTTATTTTTACTTAACTTGGTTTAGACTTAGTCTTTTTAGAACTCTTCATATTCATCCTTATTAACATATAAAAACAGTTATAAAAGTGGTTTTGATTTTTACCTAGTATTTTATTTTCATAAAACTTTTTGTTCTTTTCTCTTTTCTTCCACTTTTTATGCATTTTTATAGAGTTATAAGAATGGATTAACTGTCATTTTCATTTTTCAAACACCTTTATTTTTGCTTTATTTTCAAAAACTTTTCACTCTTTTAATTTTTCTGACTTCATTTTATTTATTTCTACCGCATTCTAGCGGTAGAAATGTAATTGTTTTAATTTTTCGAGCATTTTCATTTTTCATTTATTTGCAAACCTTTTTGCTCGTTTAATTTTTATTTTCACTTTTTATGCATTTCTACAGCATTCTAGGGATAGAAATGTTGTTATTTTTATTTTTTTAGTAACTTAGTTTTTCACATTTTTATACGTGTGCGTGTATGTATGAGATAAATTTTATAGCTTTCATTACTTTATGTCGAGTGCGTGAGTGTTTTACTTTATGTAGAGTGCGTGTGTTGTTTTTAATTTCTGCAGAGTGCGTGTGTTTCCTTCCTGTAGAGTGTGTGAATGTGTTTTCAATTATGTCGTGTGTGTGCGTTTTCATTCCTATAGAGTGCGTGAGTGTGTTTTTATTTCTGTTGTGTGTGTGTGTGTGTGTGTGTGTGTGTGTGTGTGTGTGTTTTTATTCAAGTTGAGTGAGTGAGTGTGTTTTATTTTCCGTAGTGTGGGTGAGTTTCATTTCATGTCGAGTGTGTGTGTATGTTTTACTTTCCGTAGAGTGTGTGTAATTATTTTCTCCCACTTGTTTGAGTAGGACCCGCTTTAAATTTCCGCCTACTCATTTGAGTAGGATTTACGTGTGTGAGTTTTCAATTTCAGTAGAGTGCGTGTGTGGCTGCATTTATTTTCTCCTACTCGTTTGAGTAGGACTCGCTTTAATTTCCCGCCCACTCATTTGAGCCGGGACTTGACTTTTACTGCTTTCATTTTGGTTCTACTCGTTTGAGTAGGACTCGCAATTTACTTCTTTCTTTACAGCTTTCCTTTACTGCTTTCCTCTTATAGCTTTCATTTTCTGCTTTATTTTCTCGCTTTCATCGCAAACCGTCCCCATTCCGAAGAGTGCCTAACCGCTCTTAGCCCTGAGTATCAAAGTGCATTAGGACAGATAAAATAGCTTTAAATAATTAAAGTTCTTGTTTTTCTAATTAATTAAATTAACTTAAGGTTTGCCTCGAGTATATGAAGCGTAGAATAACATAATCGATGTGTGGGCTCTATTTCCTTAGTCTATACGCTAGCTAGCCGAGAGGCGTGCATATGGACTGATCACCCCTTGGTAAATAGAGTTCTGCACTAAACCTCGAGAGAGGAGGCGCGCAAAATCTACCGAATTGGGTTCCTCACCCAATAGCGGGGTTCTTAGCGTAATGCGGACATTAAGAGGAATCCTTCGTCGGACGAGAGCCCGGTTGAATAATCTTAATGTTCAGGTGAGCGATAGTACTAGAGATAGGTGAACGCATTTAAGTGGAACCTCCATGGACAAGTTTCCGCCTAAATTAATTTGAAATTTAGGATCTCTTTTTATTAAAAGTTTATTTTAGTTCAAATTTTATTCTATGCGGTTGCGCTAAGCTCTTCATCGGCTCCATCTTTTTAAAGTTATTATTTTTACTGTCTTTTGTTTATATATTAAAAAAATAACCTGACAAGTTAAATATCGGTAATATAATAGTCCCCTCAAGTGAAGAGTAGAAATAATCAACTCGACCCCGAGAATAATAATACCTCGATATTCTACACCAGAATATCCTGTACTACACATGATAGGTGCACTTGCCTCCTTTCATTAAAACTCGATTTCACTATTTTATATCCAAATAAATAAATCCGCGCACCCCATTTTCTAAATAAAACCAAATCTGCTTTTTCCAAATAATCCGCCCGGGGCACCACGGGCACTTAATAATTTTTGAAGTTTTAACCCCCATCAAGTTTTTGGCGCCGTTGCCGGGGACTTCATGCAAAATATCATCATTCTTCTGACAAGAACTAAAACCAAAGGAAAGTCTGTCAGTGATTCTGACTTAGCTGTCTTTGAATCCATTAAGAACATGACAACAATAAGGAAGGTTGTGGCTAATGGAGTTCAGAGCAAGCCAAGTACTTCTACTGGCAGACTCACTTTTGGTCAATCTTTTGCTGAAATAAACAAGATGAAGGCCTCAATTCTACCCACTGAACAGGCTACATCTGGTGGCTTGCACTCCTCCAAGAGTGTTTAGAAGAGGGGGTAAAACATCCATAAATGTTGGTGTTGTGGCAAAGTGAGCCGCTTTGCCATAGATTGTTGGCACAACCCCTGTGTGCCAAAGGCAAGGCAGTGACTTCCTGACAATACTCCTATAGGTGGACTTATGCATCTTCCAGCTAACATGAACCTAGGACCTGAGTCATATTGGGATGCTAAGGTAAGCTAAACTCTATTTTACAGGATAGTCCAAGTGTCCCTGTCCATTTATGGTCCTTGGACAGAGATGTACCAGACCTAGGTCTTGGTATAAGGAATTGATGAACTGATCATCATGCACAAGATGTCAAAGACATGTGCAACTATTGAGGGGGAGCTAGTAAAAGAAAGCTAGATGCACATCAATGGCTAAAGTTCAGGAGCAAGGAAGCTCGTATGTTCAGAGACAGTGAATCCAGCATCTGCTCCTTGTCTAGCAAACAGAGATAAGTAGAATTCACCTAGCTCCAAATTCTACTAAATGTTTACTAAATTGCTAAAACTACTCATTTTAGAGATAAGATAGCTGAAATTAAAATCTAAGAAGTAGGACAATTATCTAAAAACTTGTGTCAATAAATAAGTTAGTGGCTCTCATGCTCATTATGTCACTAGATGCAACTATACTCAACATCCTCAAAATTGACATAGGCCTGTTGAATTTAGTTGCACTCCACTAGGACACATATTACATGTGCATTGCATGTCAACCTAATCCCTGTAGGATAGAGCAATCTTGTAACACTAAAGGAGCTAGTGGCAAGTCAATTGTTAAAGAAATGGTCAATCAATTAAGACTAAGAATACAAAGGTTGAGCAAAATGAAGTCAATCAATAATGTCTGTTGAGAAGTCGGCTTGCTGCTAAGTAAAAGGACTAAATCCAGCCATTGATCAAAGTTTGATCACCAAATAGGTAAGTGTATTTCCTCCATCTCATTATAATTAACTATAAATAGAAAAGATTGTGCATAAAGCAACGTCACCATTCCTTGCCCTTTCCCGCCCGCATTCGCCGAATCGACGGAAAGCCGTTCTCGCTAGGTATCAAAAATTTGCAAGATAAATGGCACCCAAGGGACAAGATATCTTCTTCGAAGGAGCAGAAGTAGTTCCAAATGGGTTTACTAATGCGCCAGAGGGAGTGCAACAGGCTCTTCATCTTCTCCATGTGTATGACCTAGGGTTCAACTTAACGGAGCCCTGTTTACTATAGAAATGAGAAGTCTTAGAATTATTCTCCAATGCCAAAGTAGATGCATCTGCAGGCAAACTAAATACTATGTTCAGTGGAAAGAAGATCAAAATCACTCCGTGGAGATTAAGCAAGGCACTGTAGCTGCCTAGGTTCACTAAAGCTGATGAGGATGATGAACAGATGCAGGATGACATAAAGTATGCAGTGAAATGGTGTGGATTGTCTAAGCACGCCACTGGCTACATCTTGAGAAAGGAACTAAACCTAAGGGTAAAGTTTTTGGCAGATATCTTCAGGAAGGCTCTGATATGCAAACCAGGCTCCTATGATAAAATATCAAAGAAGATGTTTGAGTTAATGGCAAGGGTCATTCTGTCCAAATGGACTGACAGGGGAATAATAGTGTTTGAAAGGATAGTCGAATGGATCACTAAACCAAACTTAGGGAGAATTATATCCCTGTTTCTGCGAGAAACTGTCCCAGAAATTCTAAATATAAAGCATGGGGTGAGAATACATCACATGCAGAAAATGGACATTAAGATGCTAGATTGATGTGAAAGAGTTCTTCAGCCTTGTGTACCATCAGTAGTAGAGAAGAAAGGACAGAAGGTTGCAGCTCCATAGCTAAGCAGCTCGAGTAGTTCTACTAAAGGTGAGAGAAAATCTCAAGATTCAAGTCCAACAGGGTCTGATGAAGAGATAAGGAAGGATAGAAGTGCACAAGTATCAGTTTCCTCTGATCGTGCTCCTAGAAATCAGTTGGTCAGTGCACAAACTGAAGAAACTCCCGACCAGGATGATGAGTTACCTTCAGCTGAAGTTGCTGAGAAATCGCTGAAACTATTATTACCAAGATTTCAGCTAGGATGGAAGAAGAGGATTTCAGGTCCGATGATGCAGGTAATCACCTGTCAAATCCTGATGATGCTGATATTAATAGACCTTAGAGTGAGGGGGAGATAAATTTGACATCTGAAATGGAGATTTTAATGTCTGAAGGTGAGCAACACCTGGCTCAAGTTATGGATGCTACATTTGCTGAGAAAAAGAATGCACCAGTTGAGGGGGATCAACTGACAAAAGAGATAATGCAGGATGCATTAATTGTGGGGATGAAACTACAGGTCCCTCCAAAGGTAGTTCAGACTTCTGCAAGCGATACCGATGTTGTTGCTGCTATACTGAATGCCGATGAAGGCAGGCAGAGCTTAAGGGGGAGATTGAATCTGAACTCCCAGCTCAGATAGATATTCACAACATTGATTCCTCAATGTCAGAAAAAGAGACTGATGCTCCAGAAAAAGAGTCAAATGAAAATGATGCTAACTCTGGTTAGAAGGAAGAGGTTAGACAAACTCTAGAACCTCATGTTGAAGGGACTTCTGCTCAAATAGACCAGATTCCACCTATCTTCTATGCCCAACTGAATGGTATGATGGATGAGTAGAGAAGTGCTTTAGAAAAGTTTGTAGATGATACCCATAAAAAGATCAGAAATGATCTAGCCACAGAAATCAAATCGATCAGATTTGAAGTAAACTTGCTGAAGGGTGAAACTGTAAAGTTTTCACTATGGCAGCACTAGCTGTGGACTACACGATAGAGAAGCTAGATGAGGCAATCCAGAATGTTGTCACTGTCATAGAGAATCAAAATATTCAGGCTCAGAACATGATGGCCATTCATAATGATGATAAAGTTCTGATGGCTCCCCAGAATACAACAATCTTTACCAATATGGACGCCTGTACTAAGCTTCTTAATGACCATATGTTGGAAGTTAAGAATCATGTTACTGTTGGAGTTAAATACGTAGAAAGAAGAAGAAGAAAGGAAAGCACCTCCCAGACCATTCAAATAGTTCAATAAGTCAAAAAGGGGGAGAATGAAACTATAAGGACTAACGCAAAAAATATGGTCTGGGCCACCAATATCATAACAGGCTCATTGGGAATGAGCCAGTGCAATATGATAACATCCCAATGATGTCAGTTCAAGTACAAGATGCTTTGAACAGAATGTCTGCTCAACAAGACAATCAGGATTATGAACAGTACATAGAAGAAGGTGACAGTGCTGGTGATCAGTTGGGAGAGCAGTCTATTGTTGCTAAGATTCCTTCCTTCAGCCCCACTGTAGACCAGGGACTAAAGATGAAAGAGATGACTGCTGCTGAAACTGAGGAGGAAAAAAGGCTAAAAAGAGAAAATATAGAGAAGAAATGGAAAAGCGGCTAATTTCGAACAGTGGAGCCCGGACTCCAGATCCATCATTCTGCTTGCTTGGGATCAGGTGAAAAACAAGAGGTTAGATACAGCAGGATTGAATGGGACAAGATGGAAAAGAGTGACATTGAAAGGAGAATTTTTTGGAAGAACAAGAATGCTAACAATTTGCTTCCTGGTGTATTTGAAACCTCAAAGTACTTCCCCAAGCCCTTCAGCTACTTTCAGAGGCAGAAAGATAAAGCAAAAGCTGAAGCTGAAGCAGCTAAAGCAGACAAGAAAGATTGTAAAGGAAATAAAAAAGGTTGTTGCTGAAGAGAAAGTAGTCAAAAAGCCAAAGGGCAGTGGGATTGTGATAAGGGAACCTGAAACTTGAAAAAGTTTCCGGTTCTGCTTATAGCGCAAAAGGAATTTGTAATCTTTGTTAAATGCACAAGAACTGTTCTTCAACAAAAGTTAAATGAAAATCATTGTGTTGAAAATCATTATTTCTGTTTGACGCAGTTTATTGGTTATTGCTTATATTGCATAATTATGTTAGCGTATACATTGTCATAGGTTTTGACTTCTTCAAATAGGGGGAGATTGTTGGGTCCATTGATCCCCATGTCCTGGATTTGAAGAAGGCCTAGCAAACATTATATACACATGTGGTGATCTAACTTATTCTCAAGTTTAGTGACTGTAGAGATGTCATAACAACAATGATAGGACATGCAGCCTAAGTGTCTAGGTCAGGTAAACACATACCTAAGGTGTGGATAGATAGAAAATTGTCTAAGTCTACAGGCGTTGAGTGAAAGTCATTCACTCAATGCCAGATGACTTATAGCGCAAGTGGAGCCTATACAGTCAAAGCCAAAGTAGTGGCAAGCTGAGAAAGTCGCTAAGTCCATAGGCGTTGAGTGAAGTCAACACACTTAATACCATACAACAAAAGGCTATGAGACATGATAATACAGTAACAGCCTAAGATGAAATGGGAAGAAAAGTGGCTAGGTCCATAGGCATTGAGTGAGTATCACTCACTCAATGCCATACTTTATTCATTGGGTATTGCCTTATAAGTCAAAGCCACAGAAAATCTGTGGTGATTTTTGGCTAAGTCCAAATATGTAGAGCGTAGCTTACTAACTCAACGTCAGATAAATAGAATAAAATCTGTTAAATAGTTTGGCGTTGAGTGCAGATTAGTCACTCTAAGCAAAGGATCAAAAAAATCCTGCTAAGGCAGAAAGCATTGAGTGAGACATGCTCACTTAAAACTCTCAATGCCCTGATTTACAAAATCTGGCTAAAGCAAAAAGCATTGAGTGAGGCTTGCTCCCTCAACTTTCTCAATGCTTAAGATGCTGAAGAACCAGGAAATTAGTTAAGGCAGAAAGCATTGAGTGAGGAGTGCTCACTTAATGCTTTCAACGCCTAAAATATAGATAGCATGGCTGAGGCACAAGGCATTGATTGAGACGTGCTCACTCAACGCTCTCATCGCCAAGCATACAGATAAGGTTGAAGAATAAGTTAAGTCAAAAGGTATTGAGTGAGGCTTGCTCACTCAACGCTGTCAATGCCTAGATAGACAAAATTTTATCTATGCCGTGGCATTGAGTGAAGCTCATTCACTTAACACCTATTCTACTGATGCTTGATTTTGGCTAACACCAAAGGTGTTGACATCAGCAAGTCAACAAGTCAACATTATTCAAACTGATATCAGGAAGGCTACAGTACATGACAAAAGGTGACGCATAGCCACTGTATGATAATTGGTGTTAAAGCAAGGTTATAATTAGCCATTATAGTGTCAGAACCACTGCTAAAAGAGCCATTGGGTTACAATCAATAGAAGGAGAAGCCTTTTTATAGAAAAAGTAGTTGTTGATGTTCTTCTTCTTCATTGTCATTGTTGTTGTGATTGAAGAACATGAAGCTCAAGATAACACGTCTGAAGGCTTAGCAAGTTAGTTGATTGTCTTCTTCGTCGACATCAGCAAGATTGGAGTAATTCTCTAAAGGAAGAAAGCAGGATAGCTGGTACCATTTTTCATCTGCACCAGCAAGTTCTTCACAGATCCAGTTTTTCAACTCCGAAGAATATCTACTAGAGGCTGTGAAGAAGAAGTTAGAGCTGAATCTCCACATCCCAGGAAAGAAAGAAGAAGCAGAATGATTGTCTGCAAGTGTAACAGCCCATTTTTCAGCAGGCTCAGTTTTGGGGTGACACGGCCTGGGACACGGGCGTGTCCCAGGGCGTGTCCTGCGTTCGACGAGTATTCGGGAGGAACAGTTGACGAGTGGTCGATAACTTTGGCCGACGATCGTCGAGTGCTTAGGACACGGCCTATGACATGGGCGTGTCACAGGGCGTGTCAGTGCGGTCGACGAACTCAGCCCGACGAGTTTGTCTGGGGCGTGTCTAATGTCGTGTATGGGAACACGGCCTGGGACATGGGCATGTCATAGGCCGTGTGAGTCTCGGGTGATTTTGAGATTTTCAATCTGATGAACACTGCCACAGACACGGGCGTGTTTGAAGGCGTGTCGAGTGACAGGGCCCATGACACGGGCCTGTCACTGGATTGGATAAGTCGGTTGAGCACCGCTTGAGGCACACGTCCTGGGACACGGCCGTGTCACAGGCCGTGTCAGACAAAATTTGTGCTTTTGTGGCAAAATCGTGGTCATCTGTTCCTTCAGCTGGGATCCAATGGCTGAGCCGCCTCCCTGTTTCCTTAAGGCCGTGGATGAGAAGGGAAATCTCATTTTTCATTTGGTCTTCTCTTTCTACATTCATAGTGAGAGAAAGGGAGAGCAAGAAGGAGGAGAAGGAAAGGGGCTGGTCACTGGTGCTGCTGCGGTATTCCGACAAGCGAGCTGAGGCTGGCGTTGCGGAGGAAAAGCTTTTGCGGATCTTCCTAGCCAGTTGAGAGCTCATGGAGCCAAAATGTTCTTAGAGGGTAACGAACTTTCTTCCTAGCCATGTGAAGCCTTTCTTTTGGCATATATATGTGATTCCCCAACCAAAAGGTGGCTAGTTTTTGGAGTCTTTGGGTTGATTCATGGAATCTCCTTTGTTGGCATATAGATCCGGAATTGGAGTACGGAATAGGCATGCTGTGTGAAGCCCATCTACACAGGTTGGCCTGGATTGGTGATGTTGCATACAAACTGGAGAAGACTCTGTGATAAACGCGTAGTTTAGGAGTCAATGGGTTGGACCTGTGAAAGAAAGTAGAAGGAAGTACTGGAGTGGTAGTCCATGAAAATACCCATAGAATGATTGTGCTGCTTGTGCTATTGGGTTCGACCTGTGAAAGGAATTAGCAGGAAGTACTGGATTGGAGTTCTAGTAAATACCCTTTGTAAAGCTTAATGTTTATAGGGAGTCCACCTGTGAAGAGAGTAACAGGAAGTACTGGCATGGTAGCCAGGAAAGACCCCTGACATTTGTGATATTTGTGGTGTCCACCTACAAAGAGAGTAGCAGGAAGTACTGGTGTGCCCAGGAAAGATCCGCTGATGTTGTGAGATGAATGGGTGTAATAAAAATACCCGGGCTTGAATGCTAGAACAGGATCGGTGAGACCTACCCGGGCCTTTATTTAGCCGCGAGTACGCCGTACTCGGTGATGGCAAGGCGATTTGAGCAATGGGGGGGTGGAGGATCTGACCTGCATTTTGTCTGTCTGACGTGAGACCTGAAGGTGAGGTCTATTTGAGCGCATAGCAAGAGTCTTAGGCCTACATGCCGTGATACAATGGGGGGATACGGGCCAATCCCGGTTCAGTAAGACTATAAAACTCCGACTTCACGCCATGGAGTAAATGCTCAAGTGAGTTGTCGTTGGGCTGTGACCCTGAAACGGTGGTGGACAATTGATTTGCCAGCACACCAAGAATGTGCCCTGAGTACACGGACCGTTGGGCCGGGTGGCTGACAGTTGTGATGGCATGTGTGCGTGAAAGCACATTATATGAGATATATAGCCATGTTTGTGATATGATATACCTGCAGGGAAGAATACCGCTTCCCGAGAAAGGGGTAGGGTCATTATAATTTGGTCAGCTGAATGCTGACCGTTGCCTCTATTTGCCACCCTTGGGTGGAATGTACCTATGCAGGTGCTGGAGAACCGAGCGGGACGCATAAGGGTTGAAGTCCCTACTGCTTTTGCAGCTACCGCTGCTAGCCCTCGAATGCTAATGTGGATGTAAATGTTATGTTTTCTTTTGATGTGGCCGGCCTGCGTCCCAATGTTTGGGCCACTGTTTGAAAGCCATGTAAGGCCATAAGGCCAACTCTTTATGTGATTTGTAAGACATTCCTATGATATATAAAATGTGGAGTTTTTATATGTTGGACATTCAAGGGTGGAGTTCAAGTGTAGTGTTGTAAGCTTCCGTTAGAATGCAATGTGTTAGGTGCACTGTGCTACTCTGGTATCACTTCGTAGCTTCATCGTCGGTTTTGTGCTATATGCTGTGGGGCCCCGTCCGCACCTTCTAGTATATATTATATGAACGGATGGGGTGTTACATTTTTGGTATCAGCTGTTTTGGTCTTTCCCTCTCGACGTCGTGGTCGACTTCTTTTGTGGGGTGGCGAGCATGTGTCTATGCAAACCACATTAACATGTTTGAACTCCTGAATGTCCATGATTGGAATACAACTTCTTGTGTTTGAGGAACCTGCGCGTTCCTATTTTATGTTGTTTGCTTGTGTAAGGCTGCTAGTGTGTGTCTTGTCCCCTTTAGGTGACTCGGAGTGGTGCGGGGCAATCGGAACCCCAGCGTTCAGATGAAAGTATGGCACCAAGTGAGGTGCCTACACCTCCTCCGTCTGCAGAAACTGTGCGACAAATTGTTGAGGCTTTGTTTGTGATGGTTCAAGGACAGCCGGTTGGGAAGGCGCAAGGGCAGGCGCAGTTGACGGTGAGGCAAGAACAGGTGGAGGCGAGTCCAGAACCTGTTGTGGTTGTGAATCCTCGAACCGCTGAGAAGCAGTTGACGTAGTTTATGAGTTTTCACCTGCCGACGTTCTCGAGAGTGGGAGCTCCTGCACAGGATGAGGATTGGTTATCGCACGTCAAGTGAATCATGACGGCGATTGGAATGGAGGAGCATCAGAAAGTCACCTTAGCTACCTTCCTTCTTGAAGGAGAGGCTAGACTGTGGTGGGATGAGATGGAGCTGCATCACTTGGCGGGTCATCCCTTAACACAAGTATCGATGGAAGAATTCTCTCGACTCTTCCAAGCAAAGCACCTTCCTGCGGCGCAACGGATTGGCATGGAGAATGAAATCCAAAGGCTGATGCAAGGTGATGGCAGTGTGGAAGCTTACCTGCAGGAGTTTACATGCTTAGGGCGGTATGCGGGTTCGATTTTTGTTGATGAGCAAAGTAAGACAAATAGGTTCTACGAAGGACTGCGGGACGAGTTGAGGTTCCTGCTTTCTAGTTCTGTGAACCAAGGCTTCTAGGCGTTGGTCGACACTGCAAGTGCGCTGGAAAAAGACATGAAGAGGGTGCAAGGGAAGAGGGCATTGGCTGTGTCACAGCCGGAGTTTAAAGTGACCTGACCGACGAAGTCATTTTATAAGAAGAAATGGGGCAAGAGGCCCAAGACAGCGGGACAGTCTCCTTCTTCTGTTACATCGGGAGCAACGTCGGGGGCCACCTCCAAGCCGGATACTCATACATGCTTTAATTGTGGATGGGTGGGGCATATAGCTCGAGATTGTCGGGTGCCGCCAAAGAGTGAAAAGATGGCAGGAGCGTCATATGCGGAAAAAGGAAAGGCGGTGGTGGAATCCTCTGCCTCTCAGGTGCAGCCCCGGGTCTACAATCTTGCCCTGCAGGAGGCCATCAAGCAGAGTGACGTCGTCACATGTATGAGTTTAGTGTTTGAATATTATATTGCTTGTATATTTTGCTTAATGCCTAGGTGGATGCGACTTGTGTGTGTGACATGATTGTCACAGGTTTTGTGATGATTCGGGACACGCTGGAGCGAGCAATGTTTGATACAGGTGCGTCGCATTCTTTTCTGTCTAGCGAGTTTATAGCATGGCTTGGGATACCTAGTCATGTGAAGACAGATAGCGTCAGAGTGGTGTTGCCGAATGGTTATTGGATGCTTGTAGATCAAGCTTGCGATGTGGCGGTCCAAATAAGAAGTCGGGATTTCAGTTTGACTGCATCTGTATTGCCGATATCAGAATTCGACGTGATATTTGGTATGGATTGGCTTGCGGAGCAGCATGCCTTGATTGATTGCTAGTCCAAAGAGATCACATTGGGTCAGAATGCCGAACAGGAGACGAAGTTCGCGGGTATGCGAGGAGTGGGTGGGACGTTGTTGTCTGCACTCCAAGTCTTGAAGGCTGCTCGGAAGGGTGCGAAGTGCTACTTCGCCTTGATTCAGGCTGTTGAGGCTAAGGCCAGTATGGGTGATGTTCCGATTGTGTTGGAATTTCCAGATGTGTTTCCCAAGGATCTCCCTAGGCTACCACCCCAGCGAGAGATTGACTTCACGATCGAGTTGGTGCCAGGTGCGAAACCTGTGGCCCGCTCGCCATATCGCGTCGCGCCTAAGGAAATGGCGGAGTTGAAAGTCCAACTGCAGGAATTGATGGAGCAGGGTTATATACGCCCAAGCATGTCCCCTTGGAGCGCCCTTGTGCTTTTTGTGAAGAATAAAGATAGTGGCTTGCGGTTATGTATTGATTACCTCAAATTATATAAGCTGACCGAGAAGAAAAAATATCTGATTCCACGGATTGATGAGCTGTTTGACTAGCTAGTAGTATCGTCCGTCTACTCGAAGTTGGACTTGAAATCTGGTTATTACCAGTTGAGGATCAGGGAAGAAGATATTCCCAACACCGCATTTGGAACACTGTATGGGCACTACAAATTCACGGTCATGCGATTTGGACTGTGCAATGCTCCCTCGGTATTTATGGACTTGATGCAACGAATATTCCCCGAGTACCTAGATCTGTTCGTGATAGTGTTCATTAATGATATCCTGGTGTACTCAAGATTGGAAACCGATCATGAGCAACATTTGCGGTTGGTGTTGAATACATTGAGGCAGAATCAGTTATATGCCAAGTTCTCGAATTGCGAGTTTTGGCTATCGTCGGTGGCTTTTTTGGGCCATGTGGTGAGTGGAGCGGGCATAGCTGTGTATCCAGCGAAGATAAGGGCCATAAAAGAGTGGCCAGTGTCGTCTTCAATAGACGAGGTCCGGAGTTTCCTTGGACTAGCAGGCTACTACCCAAGATTTGTTGAAAACTTCTCACGGATCGCTTTGCCACTAACCATGTTGACGCGAAAAGAACAGAAGTTCGTTTGGTCGCCAGAGTGCGCGCAAGTTTTTGAAGAGCTGAAGATTCGGTTGACTACGGCGTCTGTGTTGTCATCGCCATGTGGTACCGATGGATTTGTACTCTACAGTGATGCCTCAGGGAGCGGCTTAGGCTACGTGCTTCGGAAAATGGAAAGGTGATTGCTTATGGCTTACGCCAGCTGAAAGTGCACGAGCGGAACTATCCCGTCCATGATCTTGAGTTGGCAGCGGTGATCTTTGCACTAAAGCTATGGCGACACTATCTTTATGGTGTGAAGGTGCAGATCTATACAGATCACAAGAGCCTGAAGTACATATTGGAGCAGAAGGACTTGAATATGCTACAAGGAAGGTGGTTGGAGTTCCTCGTGGACACACCTTTGAGATTCACTATACTCCCGGGAAGGGGAATGTTGTCGTGGATGCCTTGAGTCGGCAGACTCTGGCAAGAGCAGCTTGGTTGCAAAGGCATGATGAATGTCTCATCCAGGAACTGGAAGCGTTAGAGATTTCTTGTGTTGACAAGAATGCCACTGCCAATGCATGTTTGAACTGGACGGAGGTGCAATGTGACCTTGCAGACCGAGTTCGATGGGCAACGGAGTTGGATGAAGATCTCCTACGCTATGCGAAAGCTGGGCCAGAAGGGAAGTTCTCCTGGAATGACAGTCTTTTGCGGAAAGAAGGTCGTTTGTGCATCCCAAATGTGGGTAAATTGAGTAAAGAACTGATGTATGAAGCACATTATACAAAGTACTCAATCCACCCAGGGATCACGAAGATGTTCAGGGATATGAAAAAGCTATTTTGGTGGCCATGTCTGAAGGAAGATGTTGCTCTTTATGTGGCCAAATGCCAAACCTGTGCTATGGTGAAGGTGAAATTCCAGAAACCGGAAGGTTATTTGAAGTCGTTGCCGATTACATAGTGGAAATTTGACGATATTTATATGGATTTCGTGCACGGGTTGCCGAGATCTCAGTGTGGGAATGATTCAATCTGGGTGATTATTGATCGGCTGACAAAAGTGGCACATTTCCTACCGAACAGACGAGATGATTCAGTAGAAAGTTTGGCAAAGCTATACGTGGAACAGATTGTACGGCTTCACGGTATTCCTCAGAGCATCGTGAGCGATCGAAATGGGCGATTCACGTCAAAGGATTGGAGGCTAGTTCACCAGTTGTTTGGCGCGAAGTTGACTTTTAGTACCGCCTTTCATCCCCAAACAGATGGCCAAACTGAACGAACCAACAGAACGATGGAGGACATGCTCCGCATGTATGCCCTCGACTTTGGGAAGAGATGGGAAGATCATCTCTAGATGGTGGAGTTTTCTTATAATAACAGCTACCAGGCGAGCATCGGGATGGCACCGTATGAAGCTCTATATGGAAGGAAGTGTCGTACTCCCTTGGTTTGGGTAGAAGCGGGCGAAGCTATAGTTTATAATCGTAATGAAGTCGATGAAGCAAACTCAACCATTCGTACTATTTGGGAGAAGCTACTCATAGCCCAAGATCGACAAGCGAAGTACTACAATGCCAAGCACCGGAACGTGGAGTTCACGGTAGGCGATTGGGTCTACTTGAATATCAAACCATTCAAAGGCGTATCCAGGATTCGAAGTTTGAAAAAGTTGAGTCCAAGATATTTTGGTCCGTTTGAAGTGGTTGAGCGAATCAGAGAAGCTGCGTATCGGCTAGCTCTTTCGGCAGACTTAGGTGGACTACATGATGTGTTTCATATCTCGGTGATTCGGAAGGCCATTAAAGATCCAGCTCAAGTGATCACGGATGATCGTGTGTCGGTAGAGTACGGGCTAACAACGAGGGTTAGACCCATTCAGATCGAGGATCGAGCCAAGAAATAGTTGCGGAACAAGACGGTCGGGATGGTTAAAGTCCGATGGGACAATTGCGGCCATGAGGAGCTTACATGGGAGCAAGAGCAGACCATGCGAGCGGAGTTTCCCGAGCTATTTTTGTAGTGATTGCATAGTGCAAATTTTGTTGTAACAAGATCTTTTGATGTTATAACTTTTTGGTTGCTGGTTACCTTCCTGTATACGAATTTCAATGATGAAAATTCTTATAGTAGGGCAGGGTTGTAACAACACATTTTTCAGCAGGCTCAGTTTTGGGGTGACAGAGCCTGGGACACGGGCGTCTCCCAGTGCGTGTCCTGCATTCGACGAGTGTTTGGGAGGAACAGTCGATGAGTGGTCGACAAACTTTGGTCGACGATCGTCGAGTGCTTAGGACACGGCTTGTGACACGGGCGTGCCACAGGGCATGTCAGTGCGGTCGACGAACTCAGCCCGATGAGTTTGAGTTGGGGCGTGTCTAGTGTCATGTATGGGTACACGGCCTGGAACACAGGCATGTTACAGGCCGTGTGAGTATCGGGTGATTTTGAGATTTTTCAGCCTGATGAACACGGCCACAGACACGGGCGTGTTTGAAGGCGTGTCGGGTGACACGGCCCATGACATGGGCGTGTCACTGGATTGGATAAGTCGGTTCAGCACCGCTTGAGGCACACGGCCTGGGACACGGGCATGTCACAGGCTGTGTCAGGCAAAATTTGTGCTTTTGTGGCAAAATCATGGCCATCTGTTCCTTCAGCTGGGATCCAATGGCTGAGCTGCCTCCCTGTTTCCTTAAGGTCGTGGATGAGAAGGGAAATCTCATTTTTCATTTGGTCTTCTCTTTCTACATTCCTAGTGAGAGAAAGGGAGATGAAGAAGGAGGAGAAGGAAAGGGGCTGGTCACTGGTGCTGCTGCGGTATTCTGACGAGAGATCCGAGGCCGGCGTTTTGGAAGAAATGCTGTTGCGAATCTTCCTAGCCAGTTGAGAGCTCATGGCACCGAAACGGTCTTCGAGGGTAACGACCTTTCTTCCTAGCCATGTGAAGGCTTCCTTTTGGCATATGTATGTGATTCCCCCACCAAAAGGTGGCTGGTTTTGGGAGTCTTTGGGTTGATTCATGGAATCCTCTTTGTTGGCATATAGATCCGGAATTGGAGTACGGAATAGGCATGCTGTGTGAAGCCCATTTGGATAGGTTGGTCTGGATTGGTGATGTTTCCTATGAACTGGAGAATTCTCCGTGATAAATGCATAGTTTAGGAGTCAATAGGTTGGACTTGTGAAAGAAAGTAGTAGGATGTACTGGAGTGGTAGTCCAGGAAAATACTTGTAGAATGCTTGTGATGCTTGTGCTATTGGGTTCAACCTGTGAAAGGAAGTAGCAGGAAGTATAGGATTGGACTTCCAGGACATACCCTTTGTAATGCTTAACGTTCATATGGAGTCCACCTATGAAGAGAGTAACAGGAAGTACTGGCATGGTAACCAGGAATGACCCCTGACATTTGTGATATTTGTGGTATCCACCTGCGAAGAGAGTAGCAGGACGTACTGGTGTGACCAGGAAAGACCCGCTGATGTTGTGAGATAAATGGGTGTAATAGAAATACCCGGGCTTGAATTCCAGAACAGGATCGGTGAGACCTACCCGTACCTTTATTTAGCCGCGCGTACGCCGCACTCGGTGATGGCAAGGAGATTTTAGCAACGGGGGGTGGAGGATCCGACCTGCGTTATGTCCGTCCGACGTGAGACCAGAAGGTGCGGTCTGTTGGAGCGCATTGCAAGAGTCTAAACCCTATGTGTCGTGATACAATGGGGGGCTATGGGCCAATCCCGGTTCACTAAGACTATAAAACTCTGGATGCACGCCATGGTGTAAATGCTCAAGTGAGTTGCTGTTGGGCTATGACCCTGATACGGTGGTGGGCAACTGATTTGCCAGTACACCAAGAAGGTACCCTGAGTGCACGGACCATTGGGCCGGGTGGCTGACGGTTGTGATGGCATGTGTGCGTGAAAGCACATTATATGAGATATATAGCCATGCTAGTGATATGATATGCCTGCAGGGAAGAATACCGTTGCCCCGAGAAAGGGGTATGGTCGTTATAATTTAGTCAGCTGAATGCTGACCATTGCCTCTGTTTTCCACCCTTGGGTGGAATGTCCCTGTGCAGGTGCTGGATAATCGAGCGGGACGCATAAGAGTTGAAGTCCCTACTACGTTTGTTGTTGCCGCTGCTAGCCCTCGAAGGCTAATGTGGATGTAAATGTTATGTTTTCTTTTGATGTGACCGACCTGCGTGCCAATGTTTGGGCCACTATTTGAAAGCCCTGTAAGGCCATTAGGCCAACTCTTTATGTGATTTGTAAGACGTTCCTATGATATATAAAATGTGGAGTTTTTATATGTTGGACATTGAAGGGTGGAGTTCAAGTGTAGTGTTGTAAGCTTCCGTTAGAATGCAATGTGTTAGGTGCGTTGCGCTACTCTGGTATCACTCCGTAGCTTCATCGTCTGTTTTGTGGTATATGTTATGGGGCCCTGACCGGAACTTCTAGTATATATTATATGAACAGATGGGGTTGTTGCAGCAAGCCACTTCCAGCATAAGTCAAATCTACATCCTTGTTGTTGTGAAGATGTTTAACTGGGATTCTCTCAGCTCAGGTAGCAGTAAGTTTTGCTGCCATCACTTCTTAATCCCAGCAGGAAAAAACCTTGGTGCTGTGAAGAAGAATCTAGGATTGAGTATATCTTAGTTCAGGTAAAAGTACACTCAGGAAATATTTTCCTGGATCCATAGTGTGGTTGAGTTTATCTCTATCCAGAACCTTACCACAGAGAAACATCTCTTGTGTTAAGATCAACCACATAACCCACTTCCATCTTGTAGAATCATTTTTGATCTGAGAGGTAGGAGAAAATTTGCTCTGAGGTAGTATTCTGTTGAGAATCTGAGTTGTAGGGCTTGGTTTTAAGTCTGATGTAGGTAAGTCATTCTCACTGAGCTGTAGGGCACTTGTTCCTGAGGTAGGATTTGGCTGTAGATCCGGGGTAGGTCCTTTATGCTTGAGATTATAGAGAGTCATTCTCTTTAAGGTAGAATCCCTAGTGGATCTGAGGTAGGGCTGTCCTCCCAGCCTGAGTGTAAGGCCTTTGGCCTGAGGTAGGTGATCTGCTGAACACTGAGTTGTCGGACCTTGTGGCTTAGTTGTAAGTCTTGGAGGAGATTGAGAGATCCTGAGGGATCTGAGGTGTAAGCATTTTGGAGCAGAGTTTTGGAGAAGTGCCTTGACCAACAAGATAGTTTGATAGGTTGGAGGGAAAGTGAATGTACTCTTGCTGGGGAACCACTATAAATCTTGTGTAAGCTTGGTGTGTTTGTTGTGTTGCAGGTTATTTATATTGATAGCAAAATCCAACCAACTAATAAAGCTCCTAAAGATAAGAAAAAAAAGATAAGTCACTAAGGACTAAGAAACCTATTCACCCACTTCCATCTTGTCAAATCCAACCAAAAAGATAGTTTGATTCTTGGTGTGTTTCCTGAGCTATCCCTGAAATCAAAGACTTTCAGGGGTGAATAGGTGAGTTTTGCGTCTTTTTGCAGAATTAAAATTACTAGAAAGTAAACACAAAGAATCACAGAGATTTATAGTGGTTCCCTAAGTTTGGTACGTCCACTATCCAGCCTCGCTTATCTACTACGAAGGGATAGATCCTGCTACTTCACATTTATCTCAGATTCTTCAAATCTTACACCTCAGAGTCTCAACTAATATAACTCAGAGACAATGCTCCTAAAACTCGGAGAATAACCTCTCCTACAACTCGGAGAGCAACCTCTCCTACAACTCGATTGACAAATAAGGATCTACAACTCGATCCTAAAATAAGGATCTACAACTCGATCTTAAAATAAGGATCTACAACTCGGAGGCTAAACATGCTACAATATCATAAAATTATTTACATTAATAGATTAAAACTAATCTTCTTCAGATCTGAAAACTTCGGTCTTCCTTTCCTCTGAAAAGTGAAACTTGAAAATCTTGGGGAGAAAGGAAATCTAAAATCGTTGAAGTCTTGATCTGAATAAAGGATCTACTAGATCTAAATGAAACTTTAACCTTTTGAGAATATAAATCTAGTTGACACCTTTTGAAGAAGATTGGATCGTGTGTCATATTGATGTTGTCCGAGAGAGTCACGAAGATTGTGAACGATAACCGACAGGTTCTTTCTTGGAATGTTTCGATTTGATCATATATGCACGATTAGGGTTGTATTAAATCCACCCTAAGTATTTATAGGAATCCTTCTTATTCATTGGCTAGAAATTCCTTGCAAATAAAGAAATCGCGGAACACTATACAGGGCAGTCGGGATTGAGCTGCGACAGAATTTAAAAACTAAAGAAATAAATGCTAAGTATAATTTTTTTGAGTATCATCGAATATATAAGGGTATACTCATTGAACTACTTTGAAACTTGACAAAAAATACTTTAATAATTCCAGCAAGATCGAATAGAGAACTCAACGCCTTCCAGAAGAGATACTCGACGAATTCGATGAGTATCGGCTGGTTCACATGACGAATTTGACGAGTATTGGGTAATTAGCTCGACGTATTCGATGCCTAGTCCAAGTGATATTCGATGAATATTACTTGGAGAAATCCAGAGAAGTAAATTTGAGAAATCTCGACGAATTAATCGTATATCGACATATATATTTGACAAGTATCGATAGATACACTCAATGAATTTGACGAGTATACATGAAGATACTCGATGATTTTTTACATAATTGATTTCCAAGAACCCGAAGATTATTCCCTAAGTAATATGACAAATTTAACGAGTGCTAGTAAGTATACAGGATGAATTCGAAGAGCATTCATGAGTATACTTGACGAATTCTATGAATATTCACTACTATGGTCGATGAATTTTAATCTGTGTTGAGCTCAATGAACTTGAAGTTCCGGTCGACGATCTTCCCTCTTCTCTAAAGTTCTTTGGTCGACAAAATTCTATCTCAGGTCGACGAACTTGGATCTCAGGTTTGACAGACTATTTTCCAGATCAACTTTCTCTGAGCTCAGCTCGATGAAGATGATTTCTCAACTCGACGAACTTGAAGTTCAGGTCGACGAAATCTGTCCTGAGTTCGACGATTTCTCTCAGTATCAGTTTGGCATTTTCTCTCATTTTGATTTATGTTTGGATTATTTTAAGGCTGTAATTCTCTGATAATTAATGCTCATATTCTCAAGAATATAGTCGTTGCTTTGTAACATTAATTATGGATTTCATAGAGCAAATTACTTGACTTATTTACTGAGACAGTGGAGGAAATGCATTTAAGGCAAATTCCCGCCGTTTAACTCCCAGGATTTCAGTATTAAATTCAGGAATTCTCTTTCAAATTTAAAAGGGCAGATATCCTTCAAAATATAAAAAGAAAATTCTTCTCTTCAGAACAACAAGGAATTACAAGAGATCTTTTACACAACAACTGATATAAGGTTTATAGAGAAAAAGATTTCTATCTACAGGAAATTAAAGAAGAACATCAACACACAGATCTTTAGTCTTTTTCAGTTTTTGCTTCAGTCTTCAAAAGGATAACTCATCAACACCACTCCAAGAAGTTTCTGAAGATCTCCACCAATGTCTACACTCTGTGTAAAGCTCTCATCTTCTTGAACCCTTCTTCATCTCAGGGGGAGCTTTGATAATATCATCCACTAAAGTCTTCTCAGTTGTTTGAGAAAGAGAAGACAACATCACTTTTCATTTCCAATTGTGTATAGGGTTATAACTCCCTTCAAAAGTTAACCCCTTTGGTTGTTAAGTCTCTTGATCAAAAGACTTAGTTTGGTTTTTGGGCACCTCATCAAAAGCTCAAAATGGTTGTGAGATCTCCCTTAAAAAATAGATCTTATGGTGATAGGGCACCTGAGCAAAAACATGGCAGGGCACCTGATCAAAAACATGTTAGTGGATTCCTACCAGGGTGGTAGAAGAGTGGAAGTACCCTGATTTAGAGGAACAACTATAAAATTCTTGTGTTGTCTGGATTGCTCTATTTTTTATTTATGTGTGTTGTGATTGTTTTTGTTTTCATCTCTCTTTATACATATACTTATCACTTATTTTAATCCCCTGAAAAACTTAATTAAAGTTTTAAAATATACTATTCAACACCCCCCCCCCCCCCCGCTCTAGAGTTAAAGCAGATCTATCCCTCACTTTCAATTAGTATTAGAGGGAGGTTGTTTGGGTTTAGAGTCTAATACCTGAACCAATGGTTCCTTTGAAAGATCTTAATATCTCTAGTATCTCTATTATATCATGGCACATAATAAAGAATATTCAAGCAACAGACCTCCAGTTTGCAATCTGAATAAGTTTGCAATCTGGAAGGTAAGAATCAGATTATATATAAACTCTATTGATGAGGATATATACAATTCCATTTTGATAGGTCCTCCCTCTTAAGTAGCCTCTACTTCAACCAGCACAAATGCAGTTCCACCACATGAGTGGATTAAAGCTCAAAGGAAGGCAAAGACTGTTGATGCAAAGGCCATGATCATTCTGGCACAAACTATGTTAGATGACATTCCAGAAGGTGGCTGAGTGCACTTCTGCAAAAGCAATTTGGGACTCTATAAACCAAATGGTTGCAAGGTCAGCTGATGAGAGAAAGGACAAAAGATATCATCTCATCTCTCAATATAAAAATTTCAAGAAAGTTGAATTTAAGTCAGTAGCTGACATGTACAACAGACTCAGCTTAGCTGTCAATGAGCTGAAGAACCTAGACAAAAATATCTCACTGACTGAGATAAATGACAAGATTCTTTTGTGCTTCTCTAGCACATGAGACTCCAGGATCTGCCCAATCAAGGAGGCTAGAAGCCTGAATGAAATATCTACTGAGGCTCTTCTATGCAAACTCAAATCATATGACCAGCTTATAAAGATAAGAGAAGCAACTGATCAGAAGACCTCCTCATCAAGAAGGAAGGAGCAAAACATTGCTTTCAAGGCATCTGATGAAGCAGAAGCTCCTCCAGCAAATGATGAACTCCTAAGCTTGTTGGCCAAAAGATTCTATAAGATGGCCAGAAAGGTTTTCAGAAGGAAGTCATCCAGACAAGATGACAGACCAAGATATGACAAAACTACTACCAAGGAAATTGTCTGCTTTGGTTGCAGAAAATCTGGACACATTCTTTTTGAGTGTCTAAAGAATCAGAAGTAGGAGAAAAGAAGAGATATAGACTCCAGAAAGAAGTACATCAAGCCCTACTCGAGCAAGCACAAGAGGAAGGAGAAAGGTTTTGTTGCAGAAACCTAGAGTGAAACAGAAGAACAATCTTCATCTTCCAGCTCCAGTGAAAATGAGGAAGAAGCTAAAGCAAAAGAAGTTTGCTTGATGGCCATCAATGTATCAGGCAACCTTTCAGAAGTTGAAGATTCCAAAAATGAAGACTCTGAATCTAAAGAGGATCAGGTAATATCCTCATTTGATTTTAATTCAGATCATTTCAAAACTGAATTTAAATTATTATATAATGATCTAATCAAATTTGAAAAGGAAATCAAACTTCTCAGAGATAATCTAATTGAACAGGAACATCTGATATCTGAAAATATTGAACTAAAAGATAAACTAGTTATAGCTTTTGAATAGATTAATTCTCTAAAAATTATGCTGAATGAGGCTAAGCAATTTGAAGAATCCCTAAATGCAAGAAGAATCAAATTGATGGACATCACAAGCACTGTAAATGCTAGGCTTAATGACAAGCTGGGATTGGGTGCTTCATCAAGCCAACCTCATTTAATTCAGAAAAACATTCTCTCAACCCCCATTAAATTCATATCTGAAAAGGTAAAGAAAAGGCAGATGAGATTAACAAACCAACTGTATTAAATCAGAAACCCAAGAAAAAGGGAAAGAACAAGAAAATCCTTATGCATAACAATGTTCAACAGCTTTCGTTGAACTCAGATCGACGAAATGTGTACAGTTCGTCGAACTCAAGTCGACGAACTCTGAACGCAGATTTCTATTATAATTACTCTTCGAACAGCAATCGATGAAACCAATATGGTTTGTCGAGCCGAGATCGACGATTTTGGGGCACAGAGAATGAATATTTCCATTCTCTGAGCAGAGTTCGACGAACTCATCCCTATTCATCGAACTCAGTTTTACGAACTTGTCAGAATTCGTCGACCCTAGTTCAGATTAATAGAAACTTTAATTACCCCAGAACATTTAATCAATAAAAAAATTTGTTAACCCATTTACCCAAGAGATAATTCCATCTAGGAAATTTCACCCCCTAGTATATAAAAAAAACTTTAATGTTCTTACATTTCTAGTTTTAAATTTGTAAACAATCAAGGACCCAAGGTTACCTGGGTTAAGAACACCTAATTTTTTATTTTTAAGGTGAAAGGATATCCTACCACAGAGTAACAATGTTACCTGAATAGTGGATGTTCAAAGCACATGACAGGAAGCAAGGATAATTTAACGAACTAGAAGTCCAAGCTTGGTCCAAAGGTGACATTTGGTGACTCCAACTGCGCCAGACTAAAGGCTATGGGATTGCCAAAATTTAAACTATCAATTTCAAGAAAGTAGCATATGTGAGTGGTTTAAAACATAACTGGTTATCAGGTATCCTTTAACCATTCTTCTTGTATTATATCTTGTGTAGATAATAAAACTGTCTTAACTAGTCTTAGGAAAGGAAACATCTACGTAGTAAACTTCAAATTTGCTAGGTCAAAAATTTGCTAATTTAATCAAATCATTAATAATAATGAATTATGGCTTAAAAGATTAGGATATGTTAATCTTAAAAATATTGCTAAACTCTCTAGGGACAACCTTGTTGGAGGATTGCCTTCTTGCCACTACAAGAAGAAAAGCCTTTGCAGTGCTTGTCAATTAGGCAAGCAAACGAAAAATAGCTTTAAATCTATTAATAAGTAGTGATTCACCCAGGATTCTATACCTGCTACATATGGATCTATTTGGACCTATTACTAAATAGAGCGTGGGAGGGAAATTTTATACCTTAGTTATTATAGATGACTTCCCTAAGTTCACTTGGGTGTTCTTCTTGAGAAACAAGTCAGATAACTTTAAAGTTCTTACAAACTTTCTTAAGAGCATAAAGATTGAGTACTCTACTCCAGTTTCATTGATCAGAAGTGATCATGGTACTGAGTTTGAATCTCTTCCTATGCAAGAATTCTATGAGATGCAAGGTATCAGGAATTACTTCTCTGCTCCTAGAACTCCTCAATAAAATGGGGTAGCAGAAAGGAAAAACAGAACCCTCATTGAAGCTACAGGTACATTGCTTGCAGATGCTTACTTGCCCCTATCCTTTTCGGTAGAGGCTATAAGTACAACAAATTATATCCTGAATATAAGTTTATTACATAAACTTAAGTGCAAGACTCCTTATGAACTACTCAAATGGAAGCAATCTAAAATAGATTACTTTAGAATTTTTGGCCATAGATGTTATATTCATAATAATAACAAGAAACATCTTAGAAAGTTTGAAGCCAAAGCTGAAGTGAGAATGTTTCTTGGATATTCCCAAGTTAGCAAGGCCTATAGGATTTTTAATAAATCAATCTTAAAAATTGAAGAATCTATACATATAATCTTTGATGAAGCTAATATATATTACAAGGAGAAGGATTTTTCTACCAAAGATTTATTGCAGGTACCCCAACTATGTGGGAAATTGGAAGATTTAAACCTCACTAATGAGGTTACATCACATCCCTTGGCACATATTGATGAAGACAGTGAAGAAGATTTAAATAAAATGATTGTTGAACCACCAACAACAAATATAATTCCACAAGAGAAATTAATTCCAAATGTTGTTGCTGAACCAACTCCTCCAACTGATCTCGTCATACTTAGAGATCAGCATGTATCTCAAGTGATTATAGACATAGCAGCTGGTGTGAAAACAAGGCATCAACTCAACCAAAATATGATTCATGCTTGCTTCATATCTCAACTTGAGCCCCAATCCATAAAATATGCAGAGCAAGATCCCCACTGGATTATTGCAATGTAAGAGGAACTCAATCAGTTTGAGCAATGTAGAGTTTGGGATTTAGTTCCAAGACCCAAAGACTACCCAGTCATTGGAACTAAATGGGTATTTAGAAACAAATTAGATGCACAATGAGCTATTATAATGAATAAATCAAGGCTGGTAGCACAAGGATATAGATAGGAAGAAGGAATTGACTATGATCAGACCTTTACTCCTTTTGCAAGACTAGAAGCTATCCAAATATTTCTTGCTTATGCAGCCTACAAGAAGTTCAAGGTCTACCAAATGGATGTCAAGAGTGTCTTCTTAAATGGTGAACTCAAAGAGGAAGTATATGTGGAACAACACCAGGAAAACCAATGGCAATTCTGGCGCTCTCCCTCTCCAGCATGAAGTATGACACCGATTTTGACATCGACTTCGATTCCTTCAACCATACCGATCGGATTTTCACAGGCATTCAACTGCTGTTTGAAGAACAGCAATTGAAGAAAATCATGACCACCAGGATCAAGTTGCCAACAACTGAAATAGGGGTATGGGTTTATACTTTAACTTCTCTAGATGCAGAAACTATGACTTGTACCAGCGCCAGCAATCATGTTACCCTAACCCCTGATATTTTAACTGAGATTTTTGGTTTGGCAAATGGAGAAGAGGATATTGAAATGGATAGTTCTAAATATGATATTATGCTGATTAAAATGGGTCACATTAAAGGAAACACTAATAAGCTACTGAAAAAGAATCTAGCTGTTGAGCATAAATTTCTAGCAGATGTTGTTGGTAAGGTTTTGCTGGGCAAACACATGGCCCATGACTATAAAACAAGGCACCAGTTCTTGGTGATGTGTGCTCTGGTAAATAAGAAAGCAGTAAATTGGGGAAAGTTATTGTTTGAGTTGATTAAGAAGAAGAATTCTAAGAAAGAGGTTTGTTTTGGGAGGATATTAGGAATTTTCCTCCAGGCAAAGGCACCTGAATTATTGGTCTCGCAGACCATATTCATAAATTCCTCCAAGAGGATAACCTCTGCCTTGTTTGGTAGATGGGAGAGGTCTATCCTAAAACCATCCAGGTCTTTCTCCACGAGAACTTCTGAGGACACCATGGAAGTAATAGCCTCTCCACCACCTCCACAAGAAGTACTTCCATCCACCAGAATTCCTTCACCTCCTCCACAAAAACAACAACAATCATGTTCACCTCTTCCACCACCATCACCTCCACATTCTCCAATCATCATACATTAGTACATTCCTTCTCCACCACCTCCATCTTCACTCACAACTCATCTATCTGATATTCCATCCACATCCCCTCAGCCTAATTTCAATCTGCTATCTCCCACTCCAGCATCTCCACAACATTCCCCAGTTCCAACTCTTATTCAGGAAACCACCTCAACACCCACTACCACAATTCCTACCTCCACTACTGCAATTTCATCGAACCCTACTTCCATATTACCTGAATTCTTCCGTACAGTTTTCCCCCATGCTTTCTCTATATGTTCCAACTATGGTCATCATACCACTTATACTCCCTATGCTTTTGAACCTCTATATTTAAATTTCTCTGACATTGCTAAAGATCTTCTAGCTTTCATTTCTCCATATATGAAGCAATTAATAGCAAAAGCTATTGCTCCTCTTTTTGCCTCCATCACTTCTCTCTCTACTAGAGTTGCTGCTCTCACCTCTGTTCCTTCTTTTGGGGGGCTGGCTTTAGGACCATCTGAAACCAGACAAGGGGAGATGTTCCATAAAGAAGTTCCAGTTCCTCCTCCAGCAGCAGCAACATCAGTAGCAACAGCCGATTCCCTAGAGGCAGACATTCCAACTGAAATAATAGATATGATTGATGATTCAGATACTGACATGGCTTATGATATATTTGTTAAAATAACCACTGTTGGTGATTTTATTATAAATCCCACAATTGATTTGGATTCTTTACTCAATTCTTTTAATTCAGTTTACGAGAATGCTTTACCAAGTTTTGATGTTCAGTACTCTAAGGCTATTGTATATTATACTGCTCCAATAAGTCCTGCAGTTGTGGATCTACAAAAGGAATGTTTTGTAGTTCCTGTGATTACAAAAAATTTAGTTGTTGAAGATATTAGTGAGCCAGTTCCTGAGCATCAGGATTTCTCTCCTCCTAATCTTCCCTGGGATGAATCTCCCATGCCAAATCTTGATGATATTATGTTCGTAGACATGGAAGAAGAAGAAGAAAGTGTTCAGATTGCTACAAAGAGTTTTGCAGAGCCAGCAAGTCAAGCACAACCACAGGTTCCAGGAATCTCACCTGAATGGCTAAAGAAGTTGAATGAATTATATGATAATCCTCCTGAATCATCTGATGATGATGAGTATTCTGATGATTCCAGTTCAGGAAATCAAAGGCTAAGAAGAGAAAGTCACCTGCCAAGGCTGCTCCTAAGCCTAATCCTACAGCTGACACTCCTTACTATATTCTGCATAATGTTCCTCTCACTCCAGATATGCCACAATGGATGAGATACTCTAAGAATAAGCTGAAGGAAAGGAATAAAAGGAGAAGATACAAATCCCCACCTAAGCAGACCAGGAGAGGACCTCCTCCTCCTCCTAATCCTGTTGTAGGTGCTTCACGTAGTGTTGCTAAAGATTAAAAGCTAGCTTCAAGTAGATCTCAAACTCCCAGGCCAGCCTCCCATGAGCCTTCTAGACCTACTAGGAAGTATAGTGAATGCAGACCTCCAAGGTCTTACTATTCTGGCCAACCCCAATAGTCTCTTCCTCCAACAAATTTTCAATAACAATCTATTTTATTCAAAAAGTCTCAAAAGTCTTATCAGGATGCTTCTAAGTCTAATCTAGAAAGACCTTTATCTCCCACATATGAACCTGAGTTAGATCCAAGTTTCAGAATGCCAAGATTTCGAGAATTGATTGGTTTATCTCAAATGAACAACGCCAGAGCAGAAGGATTAGATCCATCAAAATTCACTACAATGTCTACCTATAGATAGAAAGAGTTTGACCAATTCTAGGTAGACAGACATTTATTTGATCCCAATGAATATATGCAGGTACATCCAAAAGCTGTAGTTCCTAGAGCTTCAACTATTACACTTCTTGGGGTTCAAGATCTGAAAATGACTCAATAGGAAGCAGAGAACACTCATAGGACAATTGTTTTTGCTAAATCATCTTCTGCTCCTCCCTCTAACAAATCTTGAACATTTATTTCTATGTGATATATATGTGTATTGAACTGAGCTATATTATATCTGCTGAATGATTTTAAATTTTGTCAGATATTTATACTGCTTTGTGTTTTTATGTTTTTCTATTTTGTTAAGTTACCTCACCCAAATAGGGGGAGATTGTTGGATCCCTAGTTTGGATTTGGACTTGGTTCACTATTAGGTTATTGACCATCCACGTATAGCCTAGTGTCAAATTGTTAGTTCTAAGGTCTAGGTCAGTTTGACTAGGTTAGACAAACATTGATCCAGCCCTCAGAAGAATTCAGAGATCCAGATATAGATGCATTGTAGTTTTTAATAGTTCAGAGAATCAGTTCGAAGTTCTTCGAACTCAGCTCAATGATCGTCGATCGCAGATTGATGAACTCAGAGTCTCTACTATGAGCTGAGCTCAATGAACTTGGAGTTCAGGTCGATGATCTTCCCTCTTCTCTTAAGTACTCTGGTCATCGAAATTCTATCTCAGGTCGACAAACTTGGAGCTCAGCTTTGACAGACTATTTTCCAGATCAACTTTCTCTCATCTCAGCTCGACGAAGACGATTTCTCCGCTCGACGAACTTGAAGTTTAGCTTGACAAAATCTGTCCTGAGTTCGACGATTTCTCTCAGTATCAGTTTGGCATTTTCTCTCATTTTGATTTCAGTTTGAATTATTTTAATGTTGTAATTCTCTGATAATTAATGCTCATATTCTCAAGAATATAGTCATTGCTTGGCAGCATTAATTATGGATTTCATAGAGCAAATTACTTGACTTATTTACTGAGACAGTTGAGGAAATACATTTAAGACAAATTTATGTCGTTCAACTCATAGGATTTAAGCATTAAATTAAGGAATTCTTTTTCAAATTTAAAAGGGCAAAAATCCTTCAGAATTTAGAAAGAAAATTCTTCTCTTCAGAAGAACAAGGAATTACAAGAGATTTTTTACACAACAACTGATACAAGTTTTATAGAGAAAATGATTGTTATCTACAGGAAATTGAAGAAGAACATCAACACATAGATCTTTAATCTTCTTCAGTTTCTACTTCAGGCTTCAAAAGGACAACTCATCAACACCAGCCCAGGAAGTTTCTGAAGATCTCCATCAAGGCCTACACCCTGTGGAAAACCCTCATCTTCCTGAACCCTTTTTTTATCTCAGGGAGAGCTTTGACAACATCATCCACTAAAGTCTTCTCAATTATTTGAGAAAGAGAAGATAACATCACTTTCCATTACCAACTGTGTACGGTTATAACTCCCTTCAAAAGTTAACCCCTTTGGTTATTAAGTCTCTTGATCAAAAGACTTAATTTGGTTTTTGGGCACATGATCAAAAGCTCAAAAGGATAGTGAGATCTCCCTTAAAAAATAGATCTTGTTGTGACAAGGCACTTGAACAAAAACCTGTGGTGGCAGGGCACCTAATCAAAAACTAGTTAGTGGATTACTACTAGGGCGGTAGAAGAGTGGATGTACCCAAGTTTAGGGGAACCATTATAAATTTCTTGTGTCGTCTGGATTGCTCTATTGTTCATTTCTGTGTGCTGTGATTGTTTTTGTTTTCATCTCTCTTTAAACATATACTTATCACTTATTTTAATCAAATATAAAAATTAATTAAAGTTTTAAAATACTCTATTCACCCCCCCTCTAGAGTTAAAGCAGATCTATCCCTCTCCTTCAATCTGGTATTATCTATTCTAGCATTCTAACTTCAGCAGACCCTGGAAATATTTCTTTATTTGTAAGACCCCCCTTTTGACCGGGTCTTATTCCCAGACAGCCGCTTTGCGGTGACAAGAACACCCAAGAAGGCCATCACCACAAAATGCCGATTCTACCAGCAATATCTCAACCATATTCCACTAGAAGAAAGAAGTAAAACATTCATTTTTATTATATAAACGAAAACATGTCCACGATCCCAATGCAATAATAATATAAGTCTGCACAAGAAATAAAGCTAAAGCTGAAGAAAGATGGGCTCCTGCCTAGTACAAATAGATCTCAATACAAAATGCTCGCCGAAGTAAAACTATAAATCACTCACTAATCCCCTAATGGATGGTGCTACTGCCACTCCTGGACTAAACTAGTACACCACCTCCTGCACCTTACTCCGGTTGGGCTGGTTCCCCTGGAACTACACCATGTCTCCAACTGGTTCCCCTGGTGTAAGCCCATCAGGTCGTTAGTTTAAAACTAAGTCTTGATCCCCCTCCCATGCGATGTCTAGGCTCCGCGCAGAAAAGAAGGAAAGGGAAGTATCAAATATGGAGATAAACAAAAGTAGGTGATGATGGACCTATCTATCATATATTAAAGTATGTATCACCAGATGAAAGGAATATATAGAGCAAGTAAGAGAAGCAATATAACGCTAACAATAATTAAGGTAAAGGTAGTGCTGCTATCTATCACACAGAAAGTAACATTAACTTATAAGGATTCCCATATAGACTTATAAGTTAAGGGTTCATTTTACAAGTCTCCCATCTTATATGTTATCCCATACTAGTTTAAACGATGGGGTGTTTGGTTATATGCAGAGGTGTGTGTTGGGGTATGATATGCCATGATTCATGCAGTGCAACACACGCACACAACTCTATGAGCACAGCACTTCAGTTCCCCCATTTGGAGTTAGCTAAACTCTCAAGTACCTCACATAGTGGCAAACAAAGATAGTGGGTTGGGCCACCACACTCATAGATCGGTGTTCACACTACCAAACCTAGACCTTGTGTACTACTCGGTACACCCACAGTTAGGTGCTACGGAGTCTCTTGTACTAATGCTGGAAAACCACCCATATTTCCATGGCTAAGTGAATACATACACTCGCCAAGTCAACGTATCGACATCGGTGTGAACTACCGTCGAATAACAAGTATCCACCAATTAATGCACATGCACACTTGCTATAAGATCTCCCAAGCTACCAGTTCAAAAACTTAACCAATTTTTCTTCTTAACAACCATTGAGCCTACCACCCGTGAACCTAAACCAACTATCCTCTCGATACAATGGGGTGAGTGTGTTTGACGGTGATTATTTAAGGTTACTCTTTTCGACTATTATTCCTACGGTTTAGATTAACCTTGGACTGCCCAGGGCATTCCCTGCGAAGGGCTCTCGAGGGCACTAGGAACTATGATGGGCAAAATCCCAAGGCCCCCTCTCGCAAGGTACTTACTTTTATGAGTATTTATTTATTACCTAACCCTTTCCTCACATTGCTCTTTAATTAATCCTAAGTTATTTTTATTGTACTCTTGGGAAGACGATACTTTGTCGTCCCCGAGCTCAACTCTATCTCCATGTACCCAGACAATTTAGGACTTGGCCAAAAGGGTGACCATATCTTGACTCCAAGCAACCAGGTGCACCCTACTAAATTTCCACCCATGAAAGAAATACAACTCTATACAAAGTTTCTGAATATTTACTAAGTGCAGTCCCAATGATCTTGAAAGTGCAGCTAGATCTGATATACTCTAGAGGGGGGTGAATAGAGTATGGTGCTTAAAAACTTTTTACAATAGTTGTTGTAATCTGAGTGAACAGGGAAGCAGAAATTAAATCTAATCACAAAATAACCTACAAAAGAAATTAATCACAGATCCTAATTAATCACAGAACAATCACAGCCAGAAACAAAAATAAAGACAAGCAAGCCAGAAGACACAAGGAGCTATAGTGGTTCCCCTAAACTTGGGTACATCCACTCTTCTACCACCCTAGGTAGGAATCCACTGCAGGAAGAGTTGATTAGGTGTCTTGGGCACCAATGAGCTTTTGATAAGGTGCTCAAAAACCAAATCAGATTTTTTTGATCAGGTGTCTTGCCACCAATGAGATTTTGACAAGGTGTTCAAAAACCAAGCACAAACTTTTGAAGGGAGTTTGAAAAACCCTTTACAGAGATGGGGATGAGAGAGTTATGGAAGTCTTCTCTTTCTCAGAGCAGCTGAGAAGACTATGTGGATTTGATGTTGTCAAAGCTCCCCCTGAGTTCTTGAGATGTTCAGGAAATGAAGCTTTGCTGTAGTGTGATAGGACTTCAAAAGTTGATCTCCAGAAAATGATGATTTCAGCAACAGCTAAAATGTTAGGTGTCTGGAGTCTTGAAAGATGTTGGCCTTGAACACTTGAATCAAAGGGGATCTGAAGATTTCAGATTTGTTGATCTCCTTTGGTGTGTGTTCTTATATGAATTCTTTTAGACAGAGAATGTCTACAGCTCTTTCTCTTGTGAATAGTTGATGTTGAGAAAGATGTTATCCAGAGAATATTTTTTCTTGTTCTTCTTATCTGTCTTGTCTGTGTTGTCTATGTTATCTTTGAGATTCAAAAATCTTGTGTTTTATTCCCTGGTTGTGAATATAAAATAATCCTCTGTCAAGAATAGTCGTTGGTATGTCATTAAATGACTTCCTTAATTACAAATGTCTTCTAGGGGAAAGTCCAAAGAAACATTTCTTGGTAATCCCTTGAAACTTGGTCCAGAATAAATGAAAACGGCTAGAAAATCTTCTGAATTAATTGCTGAATAACTCCTTAACTGTCCTGAATTTGAATCTTGAAAATCCTTGAACTCTTCAGAAAAACGTCGAACTGAGCTCCACTATCGTCAAACTGAGCTCAGCGATTTGGACTTATACAGCAACAGAGATCGTCGATCTGAGCTCAACTATCGTCGAACTGAGCTCAGAGATAGAGAATCAATACTGGAGTCAAGATCGTCGAACTGAGCTCGAAGATCATCGAATGGGGTTCGACGATTTGTTGAAGTTGAGCTCAGCGATCGTCGAATGGAGTTCGACGATTTGTCGAGGTTGAGCTAGATGATCGTCGATTGGAGTTCGACGATTCGTCGTACTGAGCTGGACGATATGACTTAGTCTCCAAACTGAAAATCCTTGGTCTTGAGTGCAGCTTCCAAACCTAAGTACTAACCCTTAGACTCAATTCTAATTGACCTTTAGAGTTATACAAGAGGTCAAAATAGGTTTCCTAAAGACATAGTGATCCTGACCCAAATTAGTAATAGGGTGTTCCAACAATCTCCCCCTATTTGGGTTAGGATTACTATTTACAGAACTTGGAAAAATTAAATAACAACATACAAAGCAAAAATACAGAAATGCAATAAGCAGGACATTGCAGAACCACAGATATATATTATCCCAGATAATAATCAGAAATCAGAATGATTGTCACCTTACATAGTTATTCTTTCTCCTTGCTCTTTATAAGCTTGATTTCTCTATTAGGATCAAGAGCTTCTTTCTTTGACCTTCTGCCATCTCCTGCACCTAAGGAAGTTTGTTGTTTGGGCCTGGGAACCACAGCTTCAGGATGCAGCTCCATATATCTATCAGAATCAAAAAATTTGCTTGAGCCATATCTTTCTAGTTCTTTATTTCTTTGTTCAGACAATGTAGTAATGTTAGAGGAATCTCTGCCTTGCTCTTTAGGTTTCTTAATTTGATCCAGGGCAGCTAGCTCTTTCATCCTAGCAGTCCATGCAGTTGGATTATTTTCTGGATCTTCAAAGGGCACTGGAGGCTCATATCTGTTGGATGGATTGTCTGGAGGAGCTCTGGATGAGACTACTTCCTTCAGCTTATAGGGAAAAGGACCTGAGGTTGTATCTAATGAAGCTTGTCCTTCCCTGGAGTATGGATGTTGCCTGGAGTAGCCTTTTGAGTAAACCTGGAATTCCCTTTGGCTTCCTCTGTAACTTCCTCTTCTAGATTGAGAACCTCTGGACTGGCTTCCCCTATAATGAGATCTTGCATGATGGCTGATAGGGGGTTTGGCTTTTAGCAGAAGATTGAGCAGCTGAGCTTCCACCTGCACCTACATCAGGAGGAGGTGGTGGAGGAGGATGAGGATGATGAAACTTAGAAGATCCTTTTTCATACTTCCTCTTCTTCTTCATGGCTTTAAGTTGGTTCTTGGAATACTGCATCCAATGCTCAGTAATGGGGCAGTCATGAAGAGTGTAATATAGAATATCATAAGTGTCCTTGACTTTGGCTGGAGGTACTCTTTTCATAGCTTTGCTCCTTGCCTTTCTCTACCTGGCAATAGTGGCAGAGGAGTCATCAGAATAAGTCTTAAATTCATCACTCTCAGAGCTTTGCTCATCAAACAAAGCATCAATCTTTTTCAAGTATTCTTTCTGAAGTTGAGTTGGAGCAGATGAAGCAGTAGTGGTGACAGCAGCAGCAGATACAGTACTAGTAACAACAGAAGTTGTAGCAGTAGTAATAACAGGCACAGAAATTTCTGGAGCAGCACTCTTAGAGGGCATAGCAGCGGTAATAACAGCAACAGTTGGGGCAGCAACAGTTTCAGATAAAACACTTTCAGATACAAGAGCCTCAACATCAGTAATAACAGTAGGAATACATCAGCAAAAACAGAAGGCTCAAAATCATATGCCTCTGTCTGCATATCCTCAGGAACTGGAACAACAGCAGCATCAGAACAAGCAGCAGCAGCAACAGAAACAGCAGCAGCATAAACTGAATTGACAAAAGAAGTTATAACCCTTGTGTCACAACTTGAGAAGGGCACAATGGCCTTGGACAGATCCTCTGAGGGCTG